>BSBK01000971.1:0-1200000 GCA_027943335.1 Chamaecyparis obtusa | reverse complement strand
TATTATTAATTGTATTATTTAATTTTGACAATAAATCAAAATTCCTATGAATAATTGATTAAATTCTTATTTAATTAATTAAAACATGTCATTATTTAATAACATAATTTTTAATAAAAGTTTGGTAAAATAGTTGATTAACCCATAAATCAATTGTTTTATTTTTAAAAATCAGTTAAGTTGGAAATAAATCACTTTATTATTAAATTAATTCATAATTAAAACATGCACAATCATAAAAGCAGACAACTATCAATTATCAATTAAAGCTAAACTCTATTTTGAGTTAAAGCTTAGCTTTTGCATGTTTTTGTGAGTTAATTATTTGTTATTTAAAAATAACTCAACAATCAACCTGAGTTATTTAAGTGATTTATGGCTTTTATCCATGCACCTCCAAAGCCTTGGATTTTTATAAAACAAGCCTCAGCTCATCTCAAAGCATCTCATATTTTTGCACAATCACGCTGGAGAATTGGAGGCTGAGGAATCAACTTGCGAATTCAAAGCTTTGTGAGATCAATTTCAATTGCATAGTTTTTATATCTTAGCATAGAATTTCATAGTTTTCATATCATTGTTAGAATCTTCATTGTTAGATCATTTAGCATTCATTTCATATCAGTTTTCAATAGCATTCATAGCATATCAGTTTATCATTCTTATTGCATAAAAAATATCAAAAATATAGATTAATTGCATTCAATTTCATATCCATCTTTTGCATTCAAATCCTTCATTTAGGTGTCGTCTAGGTCACTGATCTCGTTAACAATCTGAGAACATTAATCTCGCACCTACTAGAAGGCAGTAAATCGCTTGGTTAGATTAGATTTTAATTTTGCATGATTTTGATTATAGCTAACCTCTAATGTTTTACTGAAGTGTTGTGTCTACAGATCAGGTACAATTTTCACAGACACAGGTGGGACCCACTTCACGGGTCTTTTGACAACATCTCATTCGTTTTGAAGTTTTTGTTAAATTTTGAAGCTTGAAGGTGGAGGGAGCTTGTGGAAATATTCTTCCTCTTCTTAGTCTTATTGTTCTTCCATTCTATCTACTCCTTCTACTTCTTAAGAGATTTTGGCATATTCTCCTCTTTAAAATCCATAACGAGGCACTTCCATGAAAAACCTTGTAACTTTTGCATATGAACTCCATTTTTGGTGATTCAAAAAGCATTGGAAAGCTGTTTCAGAGGTCTATAATAATATCTAAGAAAGAAATCTTAGATCAAGGGTGACAATAAAATTATTTCAGTTTGGGGTAAAAATGAACAAAACAAAGTCATACACATCTTGTTTTAGTGCTTAAAATGAACTCCCAAATCATTCTTAAATGCATTAAAGAATAAAAATTTGAAAAAATCTTCTAACAAATGAAACTAAATCAATCCAATCATTTGCATCCTTGAAACATCAAGGTTTTAGATGCATTCATGCAAAGTTAGGAACACTTCATTTTTGGAAACTTAAAAAGAACTTCAAGTTTCCATTTCAAAAGGTTCAAAATCAACACTAAGTGCACACAAAATTCTAAATCAAACTCAAAGCATCAATCAGGGATAAAATGAACTTCATTTGCAAATATTTTAAAGTTCTTTTAAAATATCATGCAAACTAAGAGTCCTAAATGGTTGCCAAAACTGTCCTAAAAGCTTTGTTATTTGTTCCAAACAAATGTCTTGTTGCAAAATCTTGAATGTTTCCTAGGTTTTTCATGCATCAAAACAATCTAGGAATATCATTTTTGGGCTTAAAACATGCAAACTAGAACACAAAATCTTGAATGAAAACCAAATTCCAAAGAGTCATTTTTACTTTGAGTCAAAAACAATCTTGAATGATCTATTGGAAAGAAAAGAATCCCTATTACTTCCTCTTTGAATTACAGTTCAAACAAACTCAATCTTGAATGATCTAAGGTTAAAACAAAGCACATCTTCAAAGTTCTAAATCAACACGATAATTCAATCTTGAATGCCCAAGTCAAAGCAACTGCAAACGCTCGAAAGTCTTTTGGAAAAGAACAACTCAAAATCTAAACACTCATGTCTTCAATTTCAAAGTTCAAATCACACTTAATCAAATTGGAAGAAAGAACAAACTTGCTTGATGTGCATTTAGGAGTTTTTCAAAATTCTTTCAAAATCTTGTTAAAGTAAGCAACGTAGAACATTTTGGACTCGGACAAGTTCACTTGTTCTACTTTTAGCGAGGCCTGTCCAGGGAGAAAAGCACTTCCTCCTCGAAGAACGACCTCAAACTGGTATCCCCCCCGATCGGTATATAAATAAAGTGAAGGCAAAAATTACTCACTTATATCTCCTAATCCACGGGCGTTTTGTGCCAAATGCAAATGTCTGGGGATAGGTAAATATTCCTCCCCCAGCGTTGTTGGCTAGGCTCTTAAGTGAGTCACAGGCGGTCAGCATAATCGGGTATGGAGACTCCATGGAACTATTAAAAATGTGATAAAATAGAGGCTACCCTATCTGCATCTGAAAGTATCAAAATCCTTGTGCAAGGAGCGATCCAAGGGGTTTACTGGGTCACCTCAAGATTACTCACCATTTGTATTCCCTTCTAGGGGGTACCAAGTTGTGGGCAAGCAATTTTGATACTCACCTTCCTTAGGTAGATCTATTTGAAGTGCTTGACAGTCAATACTCCGTAAAAACACTTGTTGGAACATACACTTTTCAAAGTCTTATCAAAGTCAATTATCTTGTTTGTATCCCGCAAGATTTCTTTGTCCCTTGTGGAGATTGCTTTTCCAAAAATCTTTGTTGAAATTTATCCTTTGCCATTGAAAAAACATCAAACTGATCTACAACTTGGTTCAAGATACTCAGAAAAGCCATGTCAGTCCAAATCCTACCAAAATCCAGAAAATGTCCAAAGCTTTCAGAATCTCAAAGCATGGTCTTCCAGTCATATTCAATCTAGTCTTGTCATCCTTTCCTCCTATCCTAGGTTAGAAAAGTCATCTTGGTCATCCCCCATCCCCTTGTTTGTCTTCCTCTAGAGTCAGTCTTCTTCTAATCTTGAGTCGAATCGAATCCTAGTCTGATCCTTTCAGTCATTCCAATCTGAGTCTTAGTCTTCCAATCCATCTTCATCCTTCATCCTTATCCAACTCATCCACAAGTCAGCATGTCTCAAAACTATTATGATAAGTTTGGTTATTATGTCTCTCCCCTCAATCCATCCTATCCCAAAGATGATGAAAGCCTTGTAGATCACGATGCATATTTTGAAAATCTTAGCAAATTTGCTCCAAACATCCCCCAACATCCAATCATTCCTCCAAAATATCCTATCATGCCTTCACGCTTATCCACTAGCACTCCCTTTCATGTCCTCGGCAAGGCAAATCCATTATCTTATCCATCCACAACTTATCCCTATCTTAAACCTACACATCCTCCATATTCATCCTTCATACCTCCATCTCCTACTATGGTCATATCCCAATCACCACCATCCCCTCGAAACACTTCACACTACTTCCCTTATCTAAAACCTCCATCCACTTATCCTCCAAAACCCTTTCAAAACCAAAAACCAAGTCTTCCAATCCTTTTCCCCAATCCACCATCCTATCTCAAACCACCATCCTCCATTCAAACCCATGTTTTTGCAAATCCCCTCCCACAAAAAGAATGCACCCTTCAGTCTGCTTCATATCTCGTACCTCAATCCATCATTCCTACCTCATCCAATAGTCCATCAAGTTCACAAGCTTCCTCTAAATCTACCTATGTGAACTATCCAAACCTACCATCCTCTAGCTCCTTGTTTTCACAATCATCCCCTCAAGTAGGTTCCCCTTCATCCACCCCATCTTCATATAAGGACTATCCTAGCTCTCCATCTCCTCCACATTCCAATCCTTCTTCACAATGAAAGTCTCCAAGGAGTTTCACAAGGAAGACAATAACAAATCCCACTCCTAAGAATGAAGAGCCAAGCCATTTCAATCCTTCATGTGAAGCCATCATTGATGAGGCCCATCCATCACTCCCATCTATCATTTGCCCTTCATACATTGATCCTCTTCCATCTCCTAGCATCATTGAGTCCCTTCCATCTGAAGTCTCCATACAATCCCCACCAACATCACCTCCTCCTAGCATTATCCAAAGCACATCCAGTGAGCCCCATGAGTTCACCCTTCTTCCTACCTTCATAGCTATAGAATCTTCCATCCTTTCATCCATACCATTTGAAGAGTTCTTCCTTCTTCCAGACATCACAACTACAGAATCTCCCATCCTTCCATCCACCCCATCTGAAGAGTCCATCCATGCATCCCCCAACACTCTATCCACACAAATCCTATCATGTCAAGATCTTTCCCAAAAGCATGTTGAAGTACCCATTGAAGATAATCAAGATCCAATCCTTTCACTTCCCCTATCACATGTTCTATTGCTTCCATCACCCCCAATCCAAGATCCTATCATCCTAGTTTCTCCATCTGATGATTCATTACTATCCCCCAATCCTAGTCAAAATCCCACCATCCTCTCCTCTCCTCTTGAGGATCTTCTAAACCAAACTGTCCCACTACCATCATTCTATCCTCTTGGATCACTTACATTTGTCAAAGGTAGTCCACTTGAAGCAGAAGAAATAAGTTCCATATCTTCCATCAGGGAACTAGAAATTGGATGTTTATCATATTCCCCAAGTTAGAAATATCCTTGTTTGGATAAAATGCTCAAGAAATGGAATTATCAAGGCAAAGGCCTAGGCATCCATGAACAAGGAAATTTGGAGCCTATCCAAGACAAGAAACATCCAAAGTTATGTGGCATTGGTCACACATCAGAAGAAGGCACTTCCTCCAGAAATGTTGGTACAACTAAAGCTAAATTCAAGCATCCTTCCAAACCCACCATCACATCTCCCAAAACATACAATGCTATTCCTCCTCCTCCATCGTTACAACCAAAGACAACCTATCACATTTCTTGTTCATCCTCCAAATCCATTTTGGGTCCCTATGTCCCAAAATCTTCCATCACATATCCTCTACATACCAAATTCATTTTGGGACCTTACATCCCAAAATATCATCCCCCATCTTATCCTACTCAATCCCTCATCCAAAATCCAAACATCCCTAGTCAGGATCAACAAAGGAACATGCCCATATCTCCTATCTACCAATCTCCATTCATCTCCACATCCACATTTCCTCCATCCCGCACATCTCCTCATATTCACTCCGATGCTCCCCACAATTTGGATGCCATATCCAATATGAATAAAAGGAAATATCCACACAGATCTAAGGATTGCCATGTCCAGTCTAAACGACA
This sequence comes from Chamaecyparis obtusa, assembly GCA_027943335.1. Classification (NCBI taxonomy): domain Eukaryota; kingdom Viridiplantae; phylum Streptophyta; class Pinopsida; order Cupressales; family Cupressaceae; genus Chamaecyparis; species Chamaecyparis obtusa. Next base: position 1,194,668 of record BSBK01000971.1, on the reverse strand, counting down.
TGGTCAACCAAAGCAAAATCCAATCAAGCAATCCAAAGCATCCCAATGGCCGCAAAGGCCTAGCAAAGCAAAAGCAAAATCTGATGCATCCCAATGGCCACAAAGGCCCACCAAAGCTAAAGCAAAAATGATGTGGATCCCAAAGCAAAAATATGTAATGCATCTAAAAGAAACATCCACAATGGCATCCAAAGTTGCTAATCCCCCAACTACTCATTCCTCTGCTCCACTTCCTAAATTCACTTTGGGTCCCTATGTCCCAAAATCTCCTAACACAAATCCTCCATCACATCCACCTCTATCTTCCACATCCTATCCGCTTCATCCACCTTCTTCCTCGCAACATGTGCCAATGTTGATCCTGACAACATCCCCCTATCATGATCACTTTCCATTTTTTCATCCAAACACTTTATACCACCATATCTCCCATCTACCCCATCTTATCCATGCCTTTGCATAATCCCTCCATCCCAATAAAGTTGTACCAACATCCTGAGAAATTGAAAAGGCAGCAACAAATCAGAAAATGTCAACAACAAGTCAGAAATCAATCAGTATATCAGTGAAAGATCAACACAAAGTTAGCAAAAAATCAGAAAATCCATAAAAATTTGAAAAAATCAAGAGAAAAGTATCAAAAAAGAAAAGAGAAAAACATTCGTCCTATGGTGAAAACTTGGCAATTCAAGCACCTTGGACAAGTACCATGGTGAAAACTTGGCAAACAGGTGTGATGCGTAGGCTCCCCCCTAATTCCTTTCTGTAGTTGGGGGCCATTCCCTTCTTCCATCTTATCCAACATCTCCTCCATCCCATTTGTCTCTCACCTCCTTCATCCTCCTTTGGATCTTGATGACAAAATAAAGACTACCAGGTATACATGCTTTTGGGCACCTTCTTAGCATCCATCACACCTTTCAGCTACATATCCTCTATCCAATCCATTCATCCTATCTTCCATCTACCTTCCTCATCCTCTTATCGGCATATCTTTTGTCGAATCGTACCCCATTCTACTGCCTCTGAATGAATGAACTATCCTAAGCAGGGGGCATCTTATTCCTTGGTGACATATTCCTTGGAGACTATCTTTCATCCAAAATATTCCATCTCCCAAATCCTTAAGAAAATCCACCATCCAATCCTTGAGCATTCCTCTATCTAGATCCCTCAGTAGTTCCTCCAGCATTCCATCTTCCAATCCTTAAGTAAATCCACCATCCAATCTCCCCAAGCATTCCTCTATCCAGATCCCTCAGTAGTTCCTCTAGCATTCCATCTTCCAATCCTCAAGAAAATTTACCATCCAATCTTCCCAAATCTTCCTTTATCCAATCCTCAAGCATTCTTCCATCCAAATCCAAATCTTCCTCCATCTAAATCTCCTAGCAGTTCTATCATCCTCATCCTAAGCATTTCCTCCATCTTTCCATCACCTAGTATCTTCCCTTGTCATTGGTATCTAGCTATAGGCTACCTTTCATGCAATCCAATGCTATCCATCCATATCCAACTATTGCTAGCAATCTTCCAACATCTTCCAATCCTATCCACATCTTCTAGCTATCCAACATCCAAGATCAAGCCAACCCATCCCCTCACATCCTTAGTCTTGTTCCTAGTCTTGTAGCAAGCCTTGATCTCAATTCAATCATCATCATTGGGATACGTCCTTCCCAAATCCATGTCATTTTAGGACACATCATCCACTATCAGTCCATCTTGGCTTTCCAGCCCAACTGGGGCATCATCTTGCATATCTTTGGCATTTTAGCTTCATCCCCAAGTTCTTTGTACATCCTAATCCTGAGTCTTGTACCATAGCATCAGTCGTGTCTCCACCTCAGCTCATTTGTACATATGTGTCTTTAGGTCCCATCCTTTATGTCAGTCATCCCTTGTTGTTGTCTTGTTGTACATATCCTTGTCAGTCCTGCAGTAGTATTTGATCAGAAATCTTGTCCTACCCAGCCTCGCACTTCAGCAATATCAATTGCCGACTATCCTTGATCATCGCGACTATCTTTTAACTGCATCATTTGCTAATCAGCAACACAACATTCTCCTCATCAACATCAGGTCTACATAGATGTATGCTTCTATTTTGTCTGACCTAAGCCTAATCACGGGTCCCCTCAGTTGTATCCTTCCTATCCGACCCAATCTTCCACCAAGCACACTAGGTTCGTGTCGATGTATCCTTCCACACGTTCAGACCAATCAATCCCATTCGTCACATCAAATCAAATCTCTCTCCTTGGAAAAGGTTGTCTTTTAGAGTTATCATTTTGGCCTTGGATTTTGTCCTTTGGGTCTTGTTAATCTTTTACAGCTTCTCATTGTTCTCTACTCAAAGTCGCCATGATCTTTTATATCATGGTGTGCAGCAAATGAGGACAATCTGGGGCAAGGTCTTTTGATCTTTTGCTTCTGCCTGTGAGTCAGTCGTGTGTTTGTGGTTTCTTCAACATCGTTTCCACCATGCCTCCTTTGGGTTTCATGTGTGATACTGGGACAACCTTGCATGTCTTTTTAGCATCAGTCCTATGCAACGCTAGTGACAAGGCCTCGTGATCCCAATATCCTTGACAGGTCTCTAGCATTGCTATATTAAACTAGGTTGTGCTCTCCACATTTGCACTTGGAGCTTCCCCCAAACCCCTGCATCCTGCATCATATAGATTAATCTTGCATCTTGCATCTCTCATGTAGCTGCATCCTGCATTTTGCATTCCATCTCATCTTGCATTCACCCATCTTTGCTCTTGAGAGTTTTGTTATTTATCTCCCCTTCTTCCTAGGTCCTTCTTTCTCTGTTTCTTTTCGAGAAAATTCCACAACGTTTACTCCTTGCGTTATTTTCTCGAGGGGGCACAACCCCTCATTCATCTAAATTCTAGCCTTGGGCATCTTATTTTCTTGTCTTTGACGCCATGCCACTTGCGGCATCGCATCAAAGAGGGGCAAAATGTAGACACCTAAAAATCCTTTAGAAAATAAAATATTTTTATTTTCTGAAAAATCCTTGATGACATCATCATTTATTAATTAATTATTTATTTAATTAATTAATTTATTTTTATGTCATTAAATCCCGTTATCTTAATTAAAAATATTTAATTAAGAAATCCCTCCCAAAAATGTTTAAATCTTATTTAAACATTATTCCCCTATTTATTAATTATTTAATTAATAAATTGACCAAAAATCCCAAAATAAATAATTTATTTATTTTTTGCCCAAAACTTGGCCAATTTCCTTAAGACCACTAACCTCTTCCAGAATCTTCTAATCCTTCTTTAATTTCGATTAAAGGCTAATCCCATCATTTTCTAACCCTAATCCCAACTCAAAATATTTAATTAAGATTAAATATTAATCCTCAATCCCTAAATTACCCTAGGAAAACTCTAGACTCTTCTAGAACTTTCCTAATCCTTCCCTAAACCCATTTAGGGGAAATTACCTACTTTCCCTAAGCTAATCTAAGTCTCCTTTGACTCCTAGTCAAACCCTACCCCTAATGAGCCTCAAACTTATTAAAGCCTTTGAGATAAATAAAACTTTATTTATTTCCTAAATTCCATATTTATCCTTAGAAAGCCTAGACTTTTCTAGAAAGTCTTTACCCTCATCCAAAGCCTAGACTCTTCTAGAAAGTCTTCATCCTTATCCCCTTGACTCAAGACCCTAACCTTACCCCAAACTCTAACCTTTCTTCCTAACCCAAGCTCTTAGGAAATCCTATAAATACTCCCTCTTCCAAGAGCAATTCATTAGCTTAGTCTTTCATTCTCATGCATTGTTATCATGCTCTTTTACTTCTAGCTTTAGCATAATCAATCCTAATTGTTAGATTTCATTGCTTTCTTCAAGCTTTCTAGTACATCATAGCTTAGCAATAATGGATTAACATAGTTTTTTTCATTGTTTTGCATAGCATATAGCATCATACCACATCTCATTTGGTCTAAAATCAATCTTAGCATAAACATCATGTAGCTTAATCTTCATTTCAGCATCATTTGGATCCTTGAGGCCTTAGGGGCAAATCAGGTGTTCTATACCTATTTTGTGTCATTTATGGGGTTTTCATGGATCTCAATCCATCTTAGTATGCATTAGAATATGCTCCAAGTGCTTAGAGAGCACACCCACATCCCTTAAGCAAGAGCAAATCAAACAGTGCTTGGGTGCACCTGTTTTAGCTCAATCTGAGGTGGCTTAGTTTAGAGTTTTATTTGTTTTGGATTGATTTCATGCTAGACTAAAATCTAATCTTTGTTTGGTTTGAAGCTTTCAAAAACAGGTATCCTCAAAAGCCTAGTCTACAGTTTGATTACATAAGAGATCAAGGGTTTTATCCTTATGATACTACATTGTTCATTCAAGGATTTACAATACAATAAATTCTTGTATGATACAATATTGAATCTTATTATTGTGAAGTTCTGATCGCCAAAGGAGCATTATAGATGAAATGTAACGTGGAGTCATTTTGGGTGTTGCTTCTAAAAATTGGTAATGTTGATCGTATATATAGCTCCATGGGTTGATAGGGAGTTCCTGCAAAATGTGTTAGAGATTTTGTTTCTTTCAACACTTACCATAGTGCAGCGTTTGCATCTTGTAGAAAAGGTTAATGAAGAAATCCATATGATTGGAATATATAAAAGGATAGATGACTGAAAAAATAATGCTTGTTATTAGGAATAGTGTAATACCAGAGAGAATGATAATGAATAAAAGTTAGCATAGGAGATAGAAGATTTCAATTGTCACCTTACATAAAATATGTCAAATGTGCTAAATCAAGGCTAAAACAGGGTTGAATGTGCTATATTGGACAAATGAAGTACTGGTTAAAAAATAGACAGAAGGTAATTTGATCCCATCTCATCTCAATCCCATATGAGTAATAGATTACTATTAGATTAAAATTCTAAATATGATGCATAACTTGGTTAAACCCGGATAAGGTGCTTATGAGTCGGGGAGAAGAGCAGATCTAATCTTATAAGTATACCTAAAGATTAAGGTAAGGCAATTGAACCAAAGAAAATGATCATCTCAGATACACTATAAGCTTTTCAATAAACTAGGTTCCCAAAAAACAAAAAGAAGCAGAGATGAAAGGAATAGCCTAAGAGGGGAAGACGGATGTTGCGGTAGAATGGGATATAATGACATGAAAACTAAGGGATATAATGATCGCTAGCTCCATAATTGGCCAAAATGTTAGCTTCTCTATTACCTCTGCGGTAGATATGGGAAAAACTAATGTTATTTAATTTCAAGGAAATACTGATCTCTCTTTATAATTTTGAGTTTAGAAGCCAATTGTGGGTGGAGCTAGTGCAGAGAGCATTGATCACAATCTGGGAATCCCCTTCAACGACTAGGTTTTTGATACCCAAAGAAATGCAAAAAAGAAGGCCTTCACTTATTGCTTCAAATTTTGCTAGATTGTTGGTGGTGGGGTGATGGGTCTTGCTAACTTGTCACATGTGTTACCATTTCAATATTTAACGATGCATCTGATACCTGTAGTTCTGGGGTTACCCCAAGAAGCCCCGTCAAAGTTAATCTTGTACCATTGGTATGGTGGAGGGGTCCACCGACATTGGAGTCATCATTATTTGGGATGATGAGATTGGGAAGGGTCTTTCTTACCTTGTTGTCCCAAAAAGAGAAGATGGAATCATCATTATTTGTATTTCTTAGTCTATTTTTTGTGACCTCAATAAGACATGCTTCAATTTTGTTGATGAGTCTTGAAGCATCCAATTTAGTGTTTTGGAAGATTATGCTATTTCGCTCCTTCCAAATCTCCCAAATCATGATGGACGAGGCAATGATGCATAAAGGATAATAGGTGAAATTTTTATAAAGTAGTGGTCAGCTTTTAAAGAAGTCGAGAAGGGAGGAGGGAAAGGGAAACCAAGTTGCACTTTGTTGAGAAGCTAGAACCAACACTATTGTGCATAAGGACATTAGAGGAGGATGTGATCTATTGATTCAAATGTTGATTTGCATAAGGCACAATGAGAGGGTCATTCAAAACCATTCAGTTGTAATGATGCATTTCTGAAGGCCGACCCAGTAAACATGCTAGCTTTCAGGAGACACAACTTGTCCCAACATAAGTGTAACAGGAGATTAGAGAGGATCCAATGTTGATTATCTACCATAGTTTGATAGCCAACTTTAACAGTGTAGAAGCCAAATTTGGATCCTAGCCAAACCAATAAGTCCTCTGAAGATTTTTGGGTAATGGTTTGAGAGGAGAGGATGGAAAGGAGTTCAAGTTTATGTTGGGGGGAAAGAGGGGTTGAGTCTAAAGAGTGTCATTCCCATTTTAGATTTGGGTCGTTGAGAGGGAAGGATAAATAGTTGTCTAGGGTGGGACCCCATAGACGAGTGAGGGTATCAATAATATGAGGGGGAATAATGTTGGAAAGAGGGGCATATCCACCCCATGAGTCATCCCAAAACAAGACCTTATACCCTTTGCCAACATCCCAAGAAAACTTGATAGAGACAATTTCTCTACTTTCTAACATGAAATTCTAGACTTTGGAACCTCACAGAGGCTAGGATGTATGAAATATGTTTATGGGGTCTGAGGGATCAAGGTATTTGTGGAAAAGGATCTTCACCCATTTGCGGCTGGGATACTGATACACATTCCATATTAGTTTAGCCATGAAGGCTTTGTTTTTCCATTTAGGTTTCTTTATACCTAGGCCACCAAAGGGAATTAGTTTGCAAAATTTATCCCAGCTAATGAGAGGCATTTTCTTACTTTTAGAAGAACCTTGCCAAAAGAAGTTATGCATTTTATTATCTATTTCAGCTTTTGCTTTCATTGAAATGGGGATGCAATAAATTTGGTATGATGGGAGGCCAGAGAGTACTGAATTAATCATTGTAAGGTGGCATGCGTTAGACAACCATTTACCCTTCTAACAATTCATCTTTTGATCAAATTTTCTAATTAGAGGATCCCAAATTTTGTTGGATCTGGAGTCTTTGTTTATAGGAATGCCTAGATATTTGCATGGGAACTCACCTTTTTTAAAGCTAAGAATACGACAGATGGATTGTTCGGATGCTGAATCTGAGTTTAGAAAGAAATTTTAGACTTGTTGGGATTAACGCTTTGTCTAGAAACTCTCATATATAGATCCAAAATTTCTCTATGGTGGTGGGCATCAGAGACAGAGCAGTCATCAGGGAGAATGGTGTCATCAACAAATTACTAATGAGTAATGTTGTTCACATTACTTGTAACTTTGACTCCTTTGATCTTGTTGGAGGCATGATAAGCTGAGATCACTCTTCTATATGCCTCTGCCATAATCACGAAGAGAAAAGGTAACAATGGGTCACCTTGCATAAGACCACGAGAAATGTTTTTTATATTTATAAATTTGTATAATGTCTCCAAACTTAACATCATATTGTTCTTCATGCTTCAATATGTTTGATTATTTTGCACAACACCCTTAATTTGTTCTCTTACTTTTTAAAAAGTAGTACGCCAAGAGAAAGTAATATAGTCTTTCACTTTGTATTGAAGCATATATTTACAATCACATTTAGGGAAACTCTTATGACATGTTTCACAATAACAATTAAAATTTCATAGATCTTTCACCTTCTTTTTTCATTTCCTACCTTTAATCTTCAATGAGAAAGTTGTGTAACAAAATTTGTCCACATTTATGAAAGATAAGGTAGCATTTACCACAATCCATTCATGTTTGTTAAATCTATTGAGTGTCTCATCCTTAATCTATGCCATAGTTTTCAACATTCTAGATTGTCTAATGAATGATATTTCCTTTTTATCATAATGAGAAGTAAAATTCTTCCCTTTTGTATCAAACCAAGATTCTTAATTGTTCTAACTGTAGAAGATTTGAATTTATAAGAAGTTCGGTTGTGTTGATTGTTCCTCTAGATTTTCCACTAAAATTACTAATTCATCTAGTCCCTACAACAAGAATGGTAAAAGTTCCAAAATTGCACAACCCTTGGAGATGTTGGCCTTCCTCATTACAAAAACCACCCCACATTGCCAACTCCACCCTATAACCTAACATGTTTTTGAGTTGGGGGATTTTTTCTCTTTTTTTTTTTCATTCTTTCTGAATATTAGATCTGATGGATTCATTGATAAAATAATATCAATTATAGAGACCATAGAAATGCTTGTCATGTCCTCAAGTTCACTTATTCGTCTAAAATTGAAGTGTTTCTTTAATATTAAGCTATCCTTATTTATACACAACACAACTTTGGAATTAATTTCTATGCTTTCCAAACATTCTTTAAACGGCTAAATAAATTTTGTGATAAAGACCCATTTTGAGATTATAAAATCTCTCCTAGTCTCTATTCAATTACAAAGTTCTTATGCAATAGCATTAAAACATGTTACTCTTATTTCACCATCATGAGAATCAACTAGCTCAAAGTTGATAACTTTTTCATCTTCTTTTGCATTGTTGAAATGATGAAGTTGACCCTTTGTAGTAACTATACCCTTTATTATCCTTCTACCCTAGTGAGGATTCAATATTGCAATTAGGGTGATTCTTGTAAGAGTTTCATTCCTTGCTATAATTTGATTATTATATGGATTTTTGGTAGGATTCATCCTAGGCCATCAAAATATTTACAAAATAGTTTTCAATATAATAGCATTGAGGTACAAAATAACTATTTAAAAAAGAGGTAAAATAAGTATGAAAGTAACTTGATTCTAGCTTCCCAATGAGATTTAAAGTTTGGAGCCATGATGTAACCTATAAACAAATAACACATGATGTTGTACCTATAAAAATACAACTTGCCAAAAATAGATGTCATTAGTTATGTGATTTGATGCATGCTATTTTATTTCAATACAAATAGTTTCTAAGGAAAACTCGTAAAAAAAATAACTCTTTGAGTATTCACAATACTATGAAGGATTATTTTGAAGGGACTCGAAACCCTTTACATCCAGATTATAAAAAGATTTTCAATAAATCCCACTACACAAAATGCTGCCAAAAGACTAGCAGACACCCAAAAACCAGAAAGACCTAAAATCCAACAGAAACTAAATGACCAATAGAAAAAATAGAAAAGAACCAAACACAGGGAACCAGAGCTAGGTGAGATCCTTGAGGGTTCCAACCACCTCCTTCTCTAGCTTAGACGTCATCTACACAACAACCTTGAGATCTTGAATGCCCTTAGGAATTGCAGGAGCCATATTCTTCAAGCTTGCCCTTGTTCTTTTACCAGGTCCACTTCATTGATCAGCAATAATACCCACTCTTGTCTCTGCATTAACTATCATTTTCTCTTGAAAAGGGGCTTCCATCTTATCCACCAAATTTTTAAGATTATCTGCAGAAGCTCTGATGCTATTGTGACTATGCAGGAGGATCTTCTTGAGCGTATTTTCCATTTTTTCCACTTTGCTACACAGAGCATCCATCTTTCCTCTAGCGGATTACTAGACTTTTTCTCAGCCACAACATTATCATCTTCAAGGACTTGCTGAATATTTTTAACCATGGTCAAGAGGGCTTTGTACTTCAGATTTAGGCTCTTTATCTCATGAAATATCCATCTATCCAATTGAAAATAATACATAGAAATAGCTTTAGCTATTTGTAAAACCCCCAAAGTGGGTTCTCTCTTATCCTACAATTCTTCCAAGAGTAACTGCACATTTTCCTCATTAGGGTCTTTATTCCTCAAGGTAGAAGGCTTAACTTTAGAAACCTCAGTAGACTCCTTTGCTCCTTTAGGAAAAATTGGCATATCATGATCCACAAAGATCACATAGTCAACTAGGATGGGGACCTTATCCTCCAACTTAATCTTATGTTTCCTCTTGGAATCAAAGGAAAGAGGGTTATCCTTCTTCTCTGATTTTAGAGGCTCATATGGTTGATCATTATTTGGCTCATGTGTAGCTTCAACATTACCAGAAGGTCAGGCTCTGAGACACATTTCTCTTTAGGTTGCTCCTTATTCGAGTCATGTTGAGCATTAACATTTCCAGGAAGACCCAAATCCATATTCCCCTCTGCTTGCTCAGACTCATCTTGCTCATCTTCATCATTTTTCATGTCTATACCCTCCCATTCATCATCCTTTTTCATAACAGGAGAATCCATTTTCTTCTCTTCATCTTCTCCATCATCCTCAGTTTCCATGTACTGCTCCTCATCAACTAGGTTGCTTTTAGGTTTTTAATGATAAGTAGGGGTCTACATTTTAGTATTCTCACCTTCCAAATCCTCCATTCTTCTTTTACCTTTGTCATTTTTTACTTCAATTAACATATGAACCATTTGAGGGACTTTTTCAAGGCAATGCTCATAAACCAAATAAGTGAGCCCTTCATGAAGCATCAACTTGTTGGTTTTCTTCCTATTTTCCCTTATGCTATGATTTAGGGAACATAGAAGATATTGAGGGCGAGAAACATACATCTTATGCCTCAAATGGTTTAATAAAACAAAATGATAACTATGAGCCCTTGTGTAATGACCATCCATAGAAATATACTCCATTAGGGCAATAAGAACCTTCCTCCATATAAGGTTAATATGGTCAACATCAAAGAACCCAGTATAACTTTTAACAAGATTTTCACATTCTTTGTCCTCTTTAGGGAAAAATTTGACAGCTCTATCAGAAATTTTCCTATCTCTGAAGAAATTCATACATTTGTTTTGCATACTGATAATATCCATGATGAGAACTTCATTTAGGGCAATTTTGTTTCCCACAAAGAACAACTGAACCTTCCTTCCATCCTTCAATAAATTGCCTAGTTAGGAGAGCTAAACATTGTTGTTAACCATTCACTTTTCTAATTTGATATGATTAAATACGATTATGATATGATAATGCAAAATCTAGATAGAATGTTAAAAATTTGAGAAGATTCAACATAAATAGATAGAAATGGAATTGAAAGAAAACATAGGAGTACATATCTAAAATTAGGAGAAAAAGAATGCTCTGTGATAGAAATTCGAGGAAGAAAGTGTCATACTATGGAGCTAAATTAATTAGTCCCGAAGGTGATTTCATCAATTAAAGATTTATATTATGGATGAGAAGGCTCTATAGATTTTTCTCTCTAAGATTTGGTTGAAATGTGTTTGGACTATGGAGATGGGTGAATTAGTCCATAATTTTTTCTTTTTCAATGTCATAAACTATATGTCTTAGTCTACTCTACACAATTCTACAAATTTTGGTTGCCGAATTTGTAACCTACACACATAGAAGAGGTAAAATATAGTGCGGTATATGGAATTTTCTAAGTTAAACCCTATTTTGGTGTTTCCACCTCTAGATTAGTTATGATGATGAAAAAGGGAGCTTTCCCCTAGTAAGGAAAAGGCTAAATTAGAATTTAAAATGTTGAATTAAAATGATATTACCTTAGGATTGATAATGGAGGTGATAAAATAGTTTTTAGATAAGTTCTTCAAGTATTTATTCAATAACATGGCATGATAAGACATGCCAAGATCAATCATGAAAACATACTTGCTTGTAGTTTATTGTATCCTACTACTCCAATAATGCCCAAAACTAAACACACTTGATCAATGATGCTTGATATGAGAACTTCTGAAAATTGATAGAAAGATTTTTGAATGATAAATGAATTCCTTATATAGGGTTCACAAGGTATTTTTTAAATTTAGGATGACCCAAAAGTCACATAAAAATATTGGGATTATATCATAGATGACGGTAATCAACTTGAGCAAATATTTGATTTTGGGGTCCTTTTGGAGGGAATTTGGCTCTAGGTATCCTAGTCCACTAGTACTATGGCGCTAAGTACCCTGGTCTACAAAAAAAGGGACTAGAAAAAGATGGTTGCAAAGTACAAGTCCAAGGACATAGGATTTTCTCACAACATTGACATATGATGATAGTTTGGATGTGATAATACCAAAAATAGGCTTCGAATAAGCTATGAGAGATCACACTAAAGTAAGGGCTCAAAAAAAAAGTGTGAAATTGTAAGGATATAAAATTTATGACACTACATTTAATCCCCACTTTAGTAGGAGTATGAAAATATGTTCATACTCTCAATAAATTATAGAGAGCACTTGAGAATAAGAATCGTAAGAGATAATATATCACCAAGTCAAGAGAGCAAGTCCCCAAGCTTAGGATCCTAACTCACACAAAAACATCTAAAGAAAGATACATAAAACACAAGGAAAAATAGGTGACCATAATACAAATGGTAAACAAAAGAACACAAAAGGTATCAAAACAAAGACTCAAAGTCAAATTAGAGTTGAAGATGCCTCGATGATTACAAATGTCTCAACCACTAATATTATTCTAAGAATGTTATTGCAAAAGAAAAAGAAAACTTGTAGAAATAACAATAGCAATGCTAATTGATGAGATTAGAATCCTTGGTCCAATAACTAGAAATATATGTTGTGTTTGGGGTCCATGGAAAAAGCATAAATTTCACTGGCCAAGAAGATGTGTTATGTTGGTTGATTTGTGTTAAAGGCATAGATTCTAATAACTAAAAAGTAATGTTATGCTAGGTGGTCTATGAAAATAGGCACAAATTCCATTGGTCAACAAGTTGTGTTATGTTGTGTGATTCGTGCAGTGCAACAAACAATTACACTAGGAAACTTTGTTATGCTAGGTAATTGTACAGTAAGGAAAAGGATGGGGGAAGAGTATGGGTGTGATCCATATTTTCCTAATTTTATAATTAGAATGAAGATAATTAAATAGGCTCAAGTGAATCTTAAGAGATAAATGAGTGCAATGATCATTCACAATAATAAATTGGGATGAGTTGGATTTGAGGGGAAATGATAGGATAGTGCAAGATAGAAGACCAAATAAGCAAGTATGACAAGTAACAAAAAATATAGATAGACAAACACCTAAAATTACCTAAAACAAAGACCAGAACATTGTACTGATGGAAAAATAGGTGACCATAAAAAAAAGGTAAACAAAAGAACACAAAAAGGGTTAGTGTTAAAAATAGAGACCCAAAGTCAACTAGTTGAAGATACCTCGATGATTATAAATGTATCAACCACTAATATTATTTTAAGAATGTTATTGCAAAAGCACAAGTAAACTTGAATAAATAATAAGAGCAATACCAATTGATGAGATTAGAATCCATGGCCCAACAACTAGAAACATATGTTATGCTAGGAGTCCATGGGAAAAGTGTGAATTCCATTAGCCAAGAAGGTGTGTTATGTTGGTCGATTTATGTAAAAGGAATAGACTCTACTAAATAACAAGTAATGTTATGTTAGGTGATCTATGAAAAGAGGCACAAATTCCATTGGCCAACAAGTTGTGTTATGTTGTGTGATTTGTGTAGTGCAAAAAATAATTATACTAGGAAACTTCGTTATGCTAGGTAATTATACATTAAGGAAAAGGATGGGGGAAGAATATGGGTGCGATCCACCTTATTCTAATTGCATAATCAAAAGGAAGATGAATCAATAGGCTCAAGTGATGCTTAAGAGCTAAATGAGTGCAATGATCCTTAATAATAATGAATTAGGGTAAGTTGGATTTGAGGGGAATGATAGGATAGTGCAAGATAGAAGGCCAAATAAGAAAGAATGACAAGTTACTAAAAATACAGATTAAGAGAAAATAAACAGACACTTGTAATTACTTGAAATAGAGACTAAAGTTTGTACTAACTTGCAGTCTAAATTTGGAGAAAATTTGGGAGGTATAAAATGCCCTAGGCATTATGTTCCCAAGTACAGATCATCTGGGGCATTGTATACCCAATGATTTTGCCTAAAAATTTTGTAGTTGACCTGATGGGTCCACTCTTTCTAGATTAAGTCCTGACAAATCTACCACCTGTTTCTACAAACATAACAATGGGGAAAATGTTATGGAAAGGGTTTGCCTAGGTCAAAACCATGTTTAGGAATCAACCTTGAAAATAAAATAAAATTTCATAAAGGAAAGTATGTAAATGCAAGGTAAATATTAGATGTACCTTATATATACCTTCACGAATGGATATTGAGATCATACATATCCATGAAGATGCTTGTATGTTTCTTGAATTAGAGTTGTTGAATCTTTTAATGTGGGAAGGAATCAAGGATGCCTTTCACAAATGCATAGATCTATGAATGTCACTCTAAGATCTTCAATGTTGATGGACAAAAGGATCTTCTTGCTTGATTGGGAACTCCTCTACTTGGCTATCATGGGAGACAATATTTATACAATGGATAAGATTTCCTTTAAAATGCCTTGGATGCTTATAGAATGCTTGAAACATGGATGCTTGCCTTCAAATATTGATAATAGTTCTTGAATTATTGCTTGTGGATTGACAATGGATACCAAAATAAGGAGAGGCGGGCCACTTATATACCTCTCACAACATTTCAATATTCAAAAAATAGAGGAGGATGATACGAGATCTAATTTCCCACTAAAACACTGCATCAGGCCACCAAATTGAATTTAGGCTCAAAAGTTGGGGCATACAACACCCAAGGAATTATATATCTTGGAACATAATGCCTAGGGTATTGTATACCAAACTAGACCCAAATTAAAATAGAGAGTAAAAAATAAAGAGAAGATGCCAAAATAAGCAAAGATAAGGTAGTTGGATTAAGCATAGTGAACATGAAATCTCAAAATCACCAAAATGGGGCCTAACTAAGCATTTGATTATAGGTTCTAACTTTTTAGGATAGTACATTTAGCCTCCACTTTATTGGGAGTATGACACAATCTCATGCTCATAGTAAAGTAGATCAATGTATCAAAAACTATTTTTCAAGGTTACAAAGACAAGGAAACACTAAGCCCCAAGTAACTTAGGTCCTCATCAAATCCAAAACCAAGATAAAAGAGGCAATGTATGTGTGTGAGAGAGAGAGAGAGAGAGAGAGAGAGAGAGAGAGAGAGAGAGAGATGTTATGGTTTCACTAGATATGAGCAATAAACAATATTAAGATAATGCAAAAAAAAGATAGAAATACAATAACGTAGATTTAACGCGGTTCACCCAAATTGGGCTACATCCACCTAAGAAATATATGTCCACTTATTTTATTATCCAACAAATAGCAAATTATAATCTATAAATTTTCACACTACAACCACTTATTTATAAAGCCTTTTTTGAGGTGGTTTACAAATTCAGTTAGTAAAAATAAATGACAAATGTATAGTACTTTCCTAATCAGTCACCACAAAACCAACAATCTCCCACTTGGAGGCTGGTCCTACAACAACACCGCTACCCTTGAAGCTCCCACTAGATTGATGGATCTAGACTTAAATATTTCTCATTTCCACTATGATCAAGCTTGAAGACCAACATAAACTGAGCAAGAAGTCAATTTATCTTGAGTTTCTATCTTGGTCAATATATCTGTAGGATTCTTGCTAGTATGTATCTTCTCCAGCTTAAATTGTCCATCCTCTAAAAAGAAGCATATGAAATTGTATGTTAGTTAAATGAAATAATTTAAACAAAACAAAACATCATGAAACATTAATTAAAATGAATCTATTCTAATTTAATAACCAATAATAAAATTCAAATGAGAGCATCTCATGTTTCTCCATCTCCAAGGATCCAACTTTTTTTTATCTTTATCGATGGCTCTCAGATAGCACAAATCGATCAAGATGTGAATGACAACTTGAAGAATGAGGGATGATATAAAAATGTACAAAATATGTTGAATAAGATGCAATGATGCAAAATATGGATGACTCCAAAGATAATGGAACCCAAAATATGAAATATGTTATGAAATGATTATGGAAATGATATGCAATAGTTAAAGTAGTAAAGTGGTAACTTTTATTCTCAAAATGCTTTGTATTTATGGATTTTCTTATGAGATCTGAGGTGTTCTTGTTTGAGCCACATAGGTGACAAGTGTTGCAAGGCTTTGGCCAAGTGTGTGCAAGGTTTGGAACAAGTGTTGCAAGAATAGATGAATAGACTTGGCTTTGTTGGAGGCAATGAGAGATAAGAGGAATTGGTTAGAATGTGAGAGAAATAAATGGGGAATGTTCCTCCTATGATGACAAGAAGGAGAAGGATGAGGGAAGACTCTTTCTCTCACAAGACTCCTTTGCACAAGTGTCTGCATGACTCATTTTGACCAAAGTAGGTGGCCAAACCAAATCCTTAATTATAGTCCACACGTTTGAAAGAAAATAGCTATTTAATAATTAATATAAATTAATTATTTTAGCCAAGGGTGAGGTGTCATGTGACGAGGTGGATGGGATGGAATTATGTGGATTTAATTAGGAGATGAGATGATTTAATTTAAATGAATTAATGGGATATGTAGAATTAATTAAGAGAGATGAACTATATTGTTAAATAATTAAATTAAACTATATAGTAGAGGAAATTTATTAATTAAATACGGAATTTTATGTCTTGGTTTAGTGTGTCAAATTTATGTGTATACATTTTTCCCCTCTTTGAATCGATGTGTGCTTGAGAACGTCGATTCAAAGAAAAATTTGGAATTGTCCTTGTTGGATTTGAATGATGCGATAGGTGCCCCTATTATGATAAAATATCAATATGGTGCTTTGATTTGGATTTTGATGCCCCAATGAAGATACAATTTCGATATGATGCTCTGATCTTTGATGTTTTGAATATGGTAAAATTTTGATATAGTACTTTGATAAAAATTTGATATGGTACTCTGATAAAATTTTGATATGGTTTTCTGATTTAGATTTTGATGCTTCGAAGACAATACAATCTTGATATGGTACTCTAATTTTAGATGTTCTGATGGTGTAGATAAAATTTTGATATGGAGCTTTGATAATTGATCTACTAATACATGCCCTCTCATCTTGATATGGTACTCTGATTTTAGATGTTTTGATGGCGTAGATAAAATTTTGATATGGAGCTTTGATAATTGATCTACTGATAGATGCCCCCTCTAGAGATGAATCAGGAAAAAATTAGATGCCTTGGTGATTGTAAATTTTTCTCATTTTTTCACAAAAATGTGATTGATCTCCAAATATTAAAAAATAAATATGATGTGGTTTTGTAAAAAAAGTTTGGAAAAAAACCCGTTGTAAACGAGCCTTGAAAAGACCATTTAGTGTAAAAGAGTTAAAATTTGGGTTTAAATAGGTAAAAAGGAGTATTTTTACTCTCATTATCACCTTTTCATTTTAGTAATTTTGTTGTTTGCTTGTTGGCTCTAGTGTGTGGTTGGGAGAGAATGTTGATTCCGATTGGGAAGCATCACTTCGAGCAAGTCCAGGGATTCCAGTGGCCTTGCGAGTACGGTCCCCCAGTATGTTTTTAATTTGTGATTTTTGTGAATTTTTTTTTTTAAAAAAAAAATTGCTTTAGTAAAAAATGAAAATTTATTTAGATATTTTATGATTTAAATTTTTTATTATTTTTAAATTTCTTGGCGCCAAGGGCTAGGAACTCAGCACTGGGCACTAGGGTTTGGGCATTGGTTACTCAGTGTTTGGCACTGGACGCCAACAGTTGGGCGTTGGTCGCTCAACACTTGGCATTGGGAGCCAGTGCCTAGGCGCTTGGCGATGGTCACTCAACACTTATCACTGGGCACCAACGCTTGTCATTGGCCGCCAAGTGTTGCACTTCACTTCTTTTTTTAAATATTTTTGATGATATATTTTTATTTTATTTTATTTATTTTTTGATGATATTTTTTTTAAAGATTTTTTTTTTTTTTTGCATTATTTTTATCGATTTATGATGATTTTAATGATTCTTTTTGCTCTTGTGTCGTATTGATAGGATGATTTAGATGTGTTACAGATGCAAAGTCAATATCCCAGTATACTAGTTATGATTTCGAGGTTGTCGCCTAGTGAGAGGGACACTATTAGTGCTTGTGGGTTAGCTTCACTTTGGACTTGCCTATCTATATGATCAATCGTGGGTTGCTCACAGATTTAGTAAAGTGGTGGCATAGCGAGCATAATACACTCCATTTTCCTATTGGTGAGATCATAGTGATGCATGAGGATGTTTACCATATACTGACGATACCAGTGATGGGAGAGCTAGTTGAGTACGAGGCTGAGAAAGATTCTGGTGTTTCCATACTGAGGTGAGTTTTTTTATGATGAGACCATTTGTAGTTCTAAGGTTCATGGGCATATATGGTGCAGCTTTATGAGCCTTTACCATCGGTGTTGTCTGGTTTGATATACTTGTTGTGCCCTGATAGGAGATCATGAGGTTTCTCTGTATGTTAGGGTAGGGTTCTAGAGAGCATGCTAGCACACCAGACTATTTATGCTTGGGGTACTTGCATGCTGGCACATTTATACCATGATTTACATTAGGTTATCTATGATGAGGGAGCTAGTTTGTCATTGAGAGTTTTATTATTATAGATTGGGCATGGGAGCACATTCATGTTACTCGACCCTTTGTTACAAAGAGACATCTATTAGGAATGGGAACACTGAGAGAGGGGGGGGGGGTGAATCAGTGTTCACTGTATTTTAACTTTTCACTTTAATCTTTATACTGAACTTAAATGCTTAAGTATTGAATTAAACATTCACATAAACATGAAACATGAAATCAACACATGACGCCAATATGGTTATGGGGAAACCCAAATAGGTAAAAACCCTGTTGGGAATTGACACCCACTAATATTCTGCACTAGTGTTTTGTGATCCTTGTTAGAAGATCCTTAACCCTGTTAGGAGTTGCTTTACAATGTTTTAAGTACAGTAGACCTTGTTAAGGGTCGAACCTTGTTAGGAGTCTTTTACAATAGTCCTTGTTAGGGGAGAGGATGCACTATCAAAGAGCTCATTGCTCAAGTGGTGAAGGCTACAACCTTCTGATCTCAGATACACACTATATCTGCAGGATGAACTGTCACTGTGACACTGCTTGTCAAATCAATTCCTTTGATGCGCTGATACTTTGACCTCTTGTAAAGATCTAATACATCTTCTAGTGTCTTCACACACTTCTTCTCTACTTATCACAACTCTCAATCAAATTCCATACTGAATACAATGGGTGCACCTTATATTTATACACTCATAAAAAATAAACAACTAGGTCGGCCCTTAGACCTATTACATACAATGCTTCCAAATGAATTGGCTTAAGTGTGCTTACAAACAAAAAAGTATACATGTCAGCAACCTAAATACAATAGGTGCATAGCCTTTACAACATTACATTATAATCGCAAACCAAAATACTAATGGTTGGCTTCATGCTCTGTTCTTCTCTGGCACACACTGGTTGTGCAACTTCAATTGAATGTAACTTTATCATACTTGGCACATCTGATCATGCAATCATAGACTAAGCAAGAATATAGTCTAACAAACTTAACTTCTAGGGTGCATACCATAATTCTTCCATACGCACGTGCGCTGATGCTCTGAGTTGCAGGAACTCTTTACATTGTCTAGTCTTCAACACTTAACTAATTTCTGATCATCTCATCAAGTGCGCTGACTCCAAACTGCTATATGACTTTTTTGTCATAATGACAACACTATATCAAGTCATATACATTAGTATATCCAACTTGCCAACAATCTCCCCCTTTTTCATTAATGGAAACAAAGGAATATGGCCAAGTTGCTAACTGTCCTTAATACAAAAAACTTTTTGTCATCTATACATATACTTATATCTCCCTATATATATTATGATCCATATTCTATACACAACTCCCCCTTTGACATTAATGACAAAGGTGTTACAAAACTATATCTATACATACTTACTGAGGGAAAACATCTGAATATGCTATCTTTAGGTTTTGGATCTCCTTCTTCCAAAATGAGATCAAAGAGTTTACTATCTAGAGATGGGTGCATAATGCATATTGAAGCTTCTCCATCTTCTTCAAATCTATGGAAGGACCTTGATCATATGTCACCATAGTGGCATCAATCTCCTTGATATTCTAATTTAGAATGTCCAGTGACGGCGCAAGAGCATTCCTCAACTGAGTCTATCTAGCCCTTAACTTTGTCATCTCCTTTTCTGCCTTCTCAATTTTGTCTATCTGAATTTGGTAGACATTATTGCACATATTCACATATGTGGATGTGTCTTTCACTGAACTCTTCACTTGCTCAATCATAGCTTCTACCTCTTTTATTTTCTTGAAATGAGCATCAGTAAGCTTATCTTGATCCATGCATTCTACAATGATTTTCCTTCCTTGATCTGCAAATTCTTTCAAGGATGCTTGACCAATCTTGAGTGAGCTAAGTTCAAGTGCAAAGTTGTTCACCAATTCATTCAATCTCTTCTTTAGATACTTTTCTTCTGCAACTAGGGATGCAGATTCTTCAAGGCTTGAGAAATTGCTTTTGAAATGTGAGATGACTGTACTCACATCATCAACTGAGTGTATCTTTGACACTTTCTTATCTTCTGGCGACAGATTGTTCAAAATGTTTACTGATTCTACTAGGAGGGGATTCCTCATTACTTACTTTTCTTTGGCTTTCTCCATAGCTAAGATGTTGAACTTAATCAGGTCTTCTTCTTTCCATGAGTCCAAACTAGATGTGTCAGGTGTCAAACTTGACAACAATGTTGTAGAGGGAGTGATGGGAGTGCTATCCACCACTTCTTGCTTTATTGACATTTCATCCTTTTTCTCACTTTCTTTTATCTTTTCTTCCTCTTTTTCTATTTCTTTTTCATCTATTATATTTTCAATCAATACCTCTTCTTGATGAGTGGGAGGTGTGTTGTTGCGTAACATTTCAGCTTCTTGT
Source organism: Chamaecyparis obtusa (assembly GCA_027943335.1). Lineage (NCBI taxonomy): Eukaryota > Viridiplantae > Streptophyta > Pinopsida > Cupressales > Cupressaceae > Chamaecyparis > Chamaecyparis obtusa. Next base: position 1,173,809 of record BSBK01000971.1, on the reverse strand, counting down.
GTGCTCACAAAAGCTTCCTCAAACTTGTCCAAGTCATTGTTAGTGGCTGCCATGGCTATCTCAACATTATCAATGATAATGGTGCTATCCTTGAGTGACTCTGTTATGGGTGCAGACTTATCTAACTCTGTTTGTGCTTCCATTGTAGGCACTAAATCCTAAGGACCTATAGATTGTATCTTGATAGTTTTGTTGCTTTGTCTTGCTCACTAGGTGCTTGAGTGATGGGCGCATACTTAGGTTTCATGTGTTTCTCTAAGAATACCTTCTCAAAGGCCTTCTCTATTTCCTTAGAAATCAACTCATAGTCTTTGTTCATGAGGTGTAGTGTTCTCATCTTTGTCCTTAAGTGCGGCTTCACCAAATTCAATAACATTGAATTTTCTTCAACAGAACATACTGGAAGAGTGGAATCAAGTGTTTGTTCCCTTATTCTAAAGTCTTCTTTAGTGGTTTGTCTCTTCAAGGTATCCATAATCTCCCATACCTTATTTGGGATTGTTGTCTTCAATTCAAGAACTGTCTTCTTGAATTTTATCATGTGTTTTATCAGCATCTCATGAATTTCTAATTTATCAATTTCATGATATTTGTCATAGAACTTGGCTATCTGATCTAGCCTTCCTTCTTCTACTACTCTAGTCCTTAATACTTGAAGACTAGGTATAAATCCTACTTCTAGAGGTGACTACACATTTTTCAATTTGCTTCTTGTGGCTGCACTTATAGCTGAAGGGTGATTTGTGGCAGTTTGTTTTCTCCTCTTGGGCATCTTAGGAGATGCATCTATGGACTCAATATCAACTGTAGCAGTGGGCGTAGGACTGATATCATCAATTTTACCTTGTTTATCCTTTGGATCATCATTCTTCTCAATCTTTACCTTTCTCATCTTAGGATCATCAAACTTAGCATCTTCTGTGGATGCGCTCTTAATTTTCAAAGAAATCTTTTCTTCCCTTGATTTGTCTAGGTCTGCTTGTGTTACTCCATGAATTCTGAGTATTTCAGATGTAATCTTAGAGGCTTTCCTCTTAGTTTCTGCACTGTTTAGTTTTTCATCTACTTCTCTTGTCTTTTCCTCATAAGTTCCCCACCTAGGTTCATTAGGATCTTTGGGAGCTGATAGTAGAACCTGTGCATATGCTTCAAGAACCCGTTCCTCTACCTCATAACCAAGTGGATGAATCCACTTAGTTCTTGGCTCAACAACTTCCATACAAGTTGTGTATGTCTCTACCATAAAGCAAATAATGTGCTTATATTTTTCCATAATGTTTTCTGGAATTCTATAACTCATTTGCATCTTGACCCTGAAGGTCTTCAATTCCAATGTTACATAATCTCTCAATGTACTCTTTGTGGATGCTTTGTTAGATATCTATGGCATGGTTGGAATGGACTTGTCCAAAAACAAATCTAATACTCTCCCAACAATATGAAGGTACATGTAAATGATTAATGAACCAACCTGAATATCTTGGTTTTGTCATGCTTGATTGCCTTGATGTTATCAATCAACTGTGTGTGCAAGATCTCACACAAGTTGAACTCTACATCTTCCTTCACAAGTCTAATGGCTGTTAGAATAGTGCCCACATACACACTATTCACCCTACTGGTGTGATGAAACTTGTATCCAAGTATCATAGACATCAATTTGATGTCTGCTTGCTCAATAGGCTCAATTGCCATACCGCGCCTATCAATCCTTGACTTACATATTTTTTCAACAAATTTTCTAACATCCTTGCCCACAGGAAGGACGGTGCCTATCCTAGAAAGGCCTTTCATCTCATGTATTAGGTCACTGGTGATTCTTACTGGAACATCACCTATCCAAAATAGGTCATCATGAATTCTACTCAAAAGTATCTTAATCCATTCAGTCTCATAAAATTCATATGCCATAGCATACTCAACTATAGGATGATCATTCCATTCAACATATTCATCCATGAATGTTTTATTTGGTTTCAACATGGTATCCATGTGCACCCTTAACCTATCCAACCCTACTGGTTCTTTCTTGTAGTAGATGTAAGCCCTAATGTCTTCCACATGCATGATGCCCATAGGTGTGCGGGAGAATGCTGCCTCTAAATCATCTAGGGTTGACTTAAATGGATGCTTCTTAAATACATATCTCTTCTTCTCAGCAACATCAAAAACTATGGGAGTGGCCATGACTTACTTGTTTAATCGCTTTCCAACTGATCTCTGAGATAGTCTGAAGGCTTCTGTATCGGTGTGACGAACTAGGGTTTCTGCAACTAACCAAATGCACTGAAAATCACTAAAAATCACTGATAGATCAATTTGCAAGTCTTCCCCAACAACTTCTAAGGCTCTTTTTTCTCTCCTATCACTTTGAATTTGAATGCAATGAGTAATCAAATAACTTTCTATGTACTTAAAAGTGAAAATTCCATTATTAATGCTTGCCGTGTAAACCAAGCTATCACTTAAACATTTCCAACTTGATTTCTACTAACAATCAATATGTGCGCTCTTTCACAAAGGTTCCTTTATACTCCAAAAGATTAAGTCCAAAGACACATACTCTGAAAGTGAGTATACTAGCCACGTAGGGGTCTAGAGCTAAATTAGCTCCCCCTATGACCTTGAGGGCCATTCATCCAGATGTAGAGGGTGCGTCCACTACAGATGCATCCAATACATTCTCATCAACTTTGTCATTCTTTTATTCTGACCAAATCAAGCTCGCATCCTCTAAGGTGTTCACAAACTTGACTTCTCCTTTGAGATCCAAAACTAGTTCTTTGGCCTTTTTAGGGCTTTCCTGACCTTGCGTCCTTGATCTACAAAACTTTGAGATATGTCTAGCCTTGTTACAAGAGTGACAAATGACTGGAGGTCTTATATTCCTTGGCGCATTGACATGAGTCACCATTCTACATTATCTCACTGAGTGACCATTGTAGTTACATATCTGACATGTAACATTCTGAGAACTTCTTGTGTTTGTCTGATTCTGATTTCTCTGATCATGTTGAATCCTATTCTTCTTACTAGTCTTGCAATTCATAGCTCTATGACCAAACTTATTGCATGAATAATAGTAACCATTAAAAGGTCTTACCTCTGTACAGTTCCTTACAATGTGTCCATGCTTGTTACATGTAAAACAAGTGTGTTCTACTTGCTTGCGCTCATTCTTAGGTGGTCCACCATTATCTTTAGTTTGATCTTCAATATTTTCAGCATCAGTAGAGTCTTTTTGTGAATCCTTTCTTACTCGCATGTTGTCAATCTGATTTTGTGCTTCATTGTATCCAATACAACTAGTGTCTCCTTTGGCTCTCCTTGCATACAACTGAGATTCTATCAAATCAGAAATGGTGTGTAATTTATCAATATGATTCTTTGCTTCTTCAATTAAGATTCCAAGCTTTCTTTGCTATTCCTTAGCTCCAAGATTTCCATGTTTGCTTGCCTTAGTTCTTCATTGAGTTGAAGGTTCTCTTTGACTTGTTCATTGTAGACTTCCTGATTGTTGATCAACTTATCATCAAATTCTTCAAGTAGTTCTTTCATAGATGCATTTTCTTCATTCATCTTCTTGACCTTTGCTCCTAGATCACTATTAGAGCATTCTTTTAAATCCTTTCTTAGCCTTTTGATAACCAATTGTGCATCACTAACTTTTTCTTTTAGTTCTTCAAATTCTCTTTCTAATTTGTCCAGGTCTTCAAGAGTAGCTTCAAGATTTCTTTTCAGATGTTTCATTTCTGCTTTGTCCATGATCTCCTCAAGTGGTTAAACTTCTATGTTGAGGACTAGAGCTCTGATACCAATTGTTAGGAATGGGAACACTAAGAGGGGGGGGGGGGGGGGGGGGGCGTGAATCAGTGTTCACTGTATTTTAACTTTTCACTTTAATCTTTATACTAAACTTAAATGCTTAAGTACTGAATTAAACATTCACATAAACATGAAACATGAAATCAACACATGACACCAATATGGTTACGGGGAAACCCAAATAGGTAAAAACCCCGGTGGGAATTGACACCCACTAATATTCTGCACTAGTGTTTTGTGATCCTTGTTAGAAGATCCTTAACCTTGTTAGGAGTTGCTTTACAATGCTTTAAGTATAGTAGACCTTGTTAAGGGTCAGACCCTATTAGGAGTCTTTTAAAATAGTCTCTATTAGGGTAGATGACACACTATCCAAGAGCTCACTACTCAAGTGGTGAAGGCTACAACCTTCTGATCTCAGATACACACTATATTTGTAGGATGAATTGTCACTATGACACTGCTTGTCAGATCAGTTCCTTTGATGCATTGATGCGTTGACCTCTTGCAAAGCTCTAATACATCTTCTAGTGTCTCCGCACACTTCTACTCTTCTTATCACAACTCTTAATCAACTTCCATACCGAATACAATGGGTGCACCTTATATTTATATGCTCATACAAAATAAACAACTAGGTCAGCCCTTAGACCTATTACATACAACGCTTCCAAATGAATTGGCTTAAGTGTGCTTACAAACAAAAAATTATACACATTGAAAACCTAAATACAATAGGCACATAGCCTTTACAACATTACATTATAACCACAAACCAAAATACTAACTATTGGCTTCATGTTCTATTCTTCTCTGGCACACACTGGCTGTGCAACTTCAACTAACTGTAACTTTCTCATACTTGCACATCTGATCATGTGCTCATAGACTAAGCAAGAATATAGTCTAACAAACTTAACTTCCAGGGTGCATACCATAATTCTTTTGTACACACATGCGCTGATTCTCTGAGCTACAGGAACTCTGTACATTGTCTAGTCTTCAACACTTAACTAATTTCTGATCTTCTCATCAAGTGCGCTGACTCCAAACTACTATATGAATTTGTTGCCATAATGAAAACACTATATCAAGTCATATACATTAGTATAGCCAACTTGCCAACAACATCATCCTGAGGGTCATTCTTACATTCATATGTATGCTAGTGAGCATGTCTAGCATAAGCCAGACAAACTTGAGTGTTGGAGGAGAGTACTTGATGATATAGATTCAGTGATTTGGTGACCTTATATAGGTTGTAAGTCTTGGTCTACGGATGATAGGGAGATTCCTTATGTATTTTTATCTAGATACTTGATAGGGAGGATGCCTATTGTGATTGAGTGATTCATTGTGACAAAAGTTCTTAGACAGTATGGTAGAGTACAAGGGATGCCACAAGGGATATCTCTTTATGTGTGTGTACACAAGGAGATTATTGATTGGGGTCTGTTGATCAATATAGATAGCTTATGATGAGTATTTGCAGTTGGGACCTCATAGATGGTCCTATCATGAGAAGGTTGCAGATGCAGGTATGTCTATACAGTTCCAGACATTTTTTTACGGAGCATCCATTTCCTCGTTTGAAGGATCCTATTGAGTGTCAACCTACATTGGATGATGATGACACACGCCGGAGATGACAAGGAGATGCTATTAGTGATAGGGATAGAGGTGCAGATGTTAATGATGGTTGAGGTAGAGGAGGTTGTAGGGGCACTCATCCTGCAATGAGGAGAGTGCTGCCTAGTGGAAGAGTTTTGCCTCCTCTTGATAGAGTTGTTCCAGATTCTAGTCAGGATAGGAGGGTATAGGGATCCCAGCATTAGGATTTTCTCGAGGTTGGGAATATTGATAAGAATCCTATACCTCTAAAGGTATCACAACCATAGGTAGCATAGTCACATATACAACTTGGGGCCTTGCAGACACAGGTTGCATCTTTATAGGGACAGGTGGCTCAACAACAATTAGTGATTGATCAAATGAGATCTTAGGTGACTAATCTAATGAGGTAGAGAGATGAGGCTATTGAGGCACATGTTCATGTAGAGGATGCATATCATTCATTGGACCAGAATGTAGCTCAGGGTGTTACTAGAGATACCATATGGGAGATTGTTCAACAGACTGCTAGGGCAGAGTATTACAGACCTATGTATTATCAAGATGTACCTCTAGAGAGATGAGCACCCTCTTATGTAAAAAGTTCACAACATAGAGGTCAGTCAGGTCATTCATAGGTTTGGTCAGTTCTGAGACCCCCTTAGGATCCAGATGCAGGTGCTGGGGCAGGCAGAGGTGTGGGTTCATCCACAAGTTGTGGTTTGATTATGAGACCCACAGAGTCAGGTGATAGCCATGCCTAGCTTTCTCCTTATTATGCAGTTGGTTCAATGATGAGATTTTTGATGATTGATGTCATGCTCTTGTATATTTTTGATGATGTATCTTCCAGACATTTGATGTTATTATCTCATGATCCCCATGTATTTTTGATATATGAGTTGTTGTGATGTCATTTGAACTTGGAAATTTTGATGAGCTATATGATATGCATTGATGGACTTAGATGCTTCCTATTTTGTCTTATGTGATTTGATTATGGTTTGATGGATGCATATGATTATTCTACTTATGATGTTGATTGTTGCACAATGATTAATGGATGTACCATGATGAATACTATAAATGAATTTTTACATGATTATGATGTTATATATTTTATCATGGATGTAGTAATGCAAATGATTTTGGATTCTAAATGTGATGGACCTATAATGCAATGATCCTAGAATGATGAGTGATTTTTGTTATTACATGGTTTGGTTGGTTTTGATTATGTAATATAATAATAATGTATGGATATTAATTTAACAATGATGATGGATTTACTAGGGAAATGTATATTGAGATGTATGCAAATGTTAATTAAATGTATCCAATGAATGCACGATACTAATATGGGATTTTTAGATGCAACTAAATGGTATTTTAATGACAATGATAATGATGGGTTACTAATGGTTAAGTTAAATGATGAAATGATGTTTATGATATGAAACTAATACATTTAAATGATGTGATTAAGATGTATCATAAATGCAACTTAATTGATTTTAATGCAACTTAGCGAAAATGATATGAGACTAGAATGAGATATACCCTAAATGATGTAAATGTACTTGTTGATGGATGGAGTGAAATGTTCTTTTTATTGTGATGTCCAGGTACTCCATTGATGTGGGATGTGGATTATTGATTTTGAAAGAAAAGTTTCCACCACTTTTGAAAAGAAAACTAAAAAAAATAACATGCATGCAAGTGAAAATGTTTGAAAAAATGTAATACTAAATGCAATGTTGTCATTCTTTGATTTTTTTTGTGGTGCCTTTTTCATCATTGAGCCTTTTACTTGGTACTTGATAGGTTAGTACAATTTTCACTAATAGATTTAGCAATCATGAAAATATGAATACCTCCTATGTTGAATGTCATGTCGAAAGTGAACCTAAACATCAAGGCATATAGGCCAGAATGTCTTTTCAGTTACATCCTGTTAATGTAAAATTGTTCTTTTCATGTGCAACATTTGATATGTAACCCACAATGACCTTTGGTTATTCATATCCTTGGGTATTATTTGCACATTACTAGAAAGTTGTTTTATTTTAGATTAAAACAAACAAGGAAATGAATCTGACCTCCCCAAAGCTTTCATATGAAACAAGTTGAGGTATATGCGATATGCGACAATTCACTCATGATGGAGGATCTTACCATAGACACCCATTCCATATGATCACGTTAGATCATTGGATTCATTACCACCCACAGAAGATAAATAAAACATTATGCCCCCAGTCCTTGTTTCTCTAGTCATTTTGAGACATCGATGAGTCACTCAGAGAACATAAAAATCATAAATTGATAATAAGTCATCGAAAACAAATAAAGTATCAATCTTTGTCATTGTTTCTCTATCCTAACGCATCATAGAGTTACTCTAGAGACATGATAACCAAAGCAATCAAAAGACAATTAACAATCCATGATGCTATTGTAATCAGGATTATGATGTAAAATTTATCATCCATTTAGTGTTCATGTTTTGATTTGATGTAGGATTGTTTTTCTCCCTAAACGTGGATCCTCAAGGTTGGTTGTCAAGATGCTTGTGTAGATGCCTTGTGAAATGCTTTGGTTGCATTGTTCTCTTTTCGATTGTTTTGAATATCTATTTTCCTTTGGCTAGATTGTAGGATTTTGCCCCTAGTTATGCACAATGAATGATTGTGATTTTCCCAAACCATGGTAGGACCAGACTATTATGAAAAAGAGGGATTTTATTATGACTATGTACAATGGATGCAGATGCAAGATGCTGATAGATGGAAGAACCAACTTTCACAAGTAGTGCATTTTTGCTAGGTTTTCACCACTTGGTTTTATTGCAATTTTTGAGATATTTAATTTTTATTTAATTTTATTTGCTACCAAGGCGCTTGTTTGCGAGGTTTTCACCAAGGTACTTATCTCTTTTTTTGATTTTTTTTTACAATGTTTATGCTTTCTTCAAGAACACTTTTTCACTATTTTTTTGCATTTTTTCAGGATCACTTTTTCACTATTTTTTAATTTTCTTCAAGATCACTTTTTCACTATTTTTTTTGCATTTCTTCAGGATAAGTTTTTCACTATTTTTGAATATTTTTTTTCAGGATCATTTTTTCACTATGTTTGAATTTCTTCAAGATCACTTTTTTGCTATTTTTGAATTTTTTTAGGATCACTTTTCACTGTGTTTGAATTTTTTTTAGGATCACTTTTTCACAGTTTTTTAATTTCTTCATGATCACTTTTTCACTATTATTGAATTTTTTTTAGGATCAATATTTGATATGTACAATTGGATCTAACTTTCTCAGTCATAAAATCATTTAAACTAGATGCTATTAATGGATTTTGGTAGAAGATCACCCTTTGATGTTGATAAATGATATGCCCCTGATCCAAATAATGACACGATGATGAAAGGACCAATCTAATTTGCCTCAAATTTCCCCTTCTTTTCTCGATGAGATTGATTTCAGGGATTTTCTCTTAGTACCAGATCACCTACCTGAAAGGTCCTAAGCTTTACCTTTCTATTATAACTTTTGGACATACATTGTTGATATACCTTAAGGTGATCAAAAGATTATTGCTGACATTCATCTAGCAGTTCTAGCTCCCAAAGTCTTGAAACTCTATACTCTACCTCTTCTATGATAAGTCCTCTAATGACACCCTTAGTGAAGGAATTTCTACCTCTAAAGGTAGAACAACCTTTGATCCATATACCAAGGCATAGGGTGTTGCTCCAGTTCGTGTTATGATACTAGTTCGGTAGGCCCATAGAGATGGATTGAGTTGAATATTCCAGACTCTACCACTGTCATTCACTGTTTTCTTTAAGATTTTCAAAATAGTTTTATTGATGGCCTCTGCTTGTCCATTTCCTTGTCGATAATATATGGATGAAAAGTGTTGTTTAATGTGAAATTTATTACATAAATCATCTATATCTTTGTTCTTGAACCGCTTTCCATTTATCTATCACTATGGAGGAAGGAATTCCATATCTACAAATGATGTATTTTAAGATGAATAGAGAGACTTGTTTCTCGGTGACATTAACCAAAGGTATGGACTCAACCCACTTGGTAAAATAGAATGTAGCAGTGATGATGAACTTATGTCCATTTGAAGATGGAGGAAAAATTTGTCCCACTAAGTCAATTCCCCATTGATAAAATGACCATGGTGTTTTAAAAGGATGAAATTCTTATGCTGGTGCATGTATGAGATTCCCATGAATCTGGTATTTGTGGCACTGCTTGACAAATTTGCAAGAATATTGCTCCATGTTAGGCCAATAGTACCCTACCTAAATGAGTTTCTTAGCTAAGGTGAGACCACTTGAATGAGATCCACAAACACCTTCATGTATTTCTTTTAAGGAGTTTTTTAATTCTTTATATTCTAGACATCTAAGGAGAGTTCCATCAAGAGCTCATTGATAAAGTGTGTTTGCAATTAAGGTATAGTGAGAAGATTTGCAAATAAAATTGCTTTTATGGTTTTGAGATAAATCTAAGGGAAGGATATTGTCTTTGAGATAGGCATAAATGTGTTCATAATGAGATTGTTCAGGACCCGTTAGGTGACAAATGAGTTGGGATTTTGGACAATTGGGCGAGGAGTTTAATAATTCTTTCACCAAGAATTCACAATGTGCTTGTTGATCTAGAATTTGTAGTAGAGAGGCAAGAGTTGCCATTGCATCTGCAAATTTGTTGTTATTTCTAGGATTTTTCTCAAATGTTATACCCACAGAGTATTTCTTAAAGTCATCTACCATCTACTTGTATGGTAATAACTATTTATCATATTTTTTTTGATAAACATCATTGATTTGATTTATGACTAATTAAGAGTCTCCATACACATGTAGCTCTGCTATTTTCCACTCAAGAGCCATTTTCAATCTACTTATTAAAGCTTCATATTTTGCTATATTGTTTGTACAAGAAAACATAAACTTGTATGACTTAGGGATAGTGCATATTTGTGGAGTAACAAAAAAAACACCTACTCCAGATCCATATTGAGTGTAAGATCCATCAAAGTACAAATGCCAAGGTGTTGATGTGAATGATAATATAGTTGAGTCAGGAAACTCTATATGCAATGGTTGGTTATCTTGCATTGGAGCCTCCGTTAGTTGGTCTACAATTACTTGTCCTTTGATAGCTTTTCTTTCGACATATTCAAGATCAAACTCACTTAGGATTAATAGCCATTTAGCTAATCTTCCTACAAGGGCTGCTTTGCTCAAAAGATATTTCAATGGATCTATTTTTTCTATCAATTTGATGGAATGTGCTAGCATATAGTGTCTTAATTTTTGAGAAGAAAAGACCACTTTTAAGCATAATTTTTCAGTTGCTATATAATTAAGCTCATAATTGACTAAGGTTTTGTTGATATAGTATATTTCTCTTTCCTTTTTTGTAGAATCATGTTGTGATAGCTCAATGCCCCCAATGATTTTTCTGTACCTGATACATATAACAAGAGTGGTTTTCCTAGTATTGGTGGTATTAAAATTGGTGGGTTCATTAAGTATTCTTTCATCATGTTAAATGATGCTTCACATTTGTTATCCCATTTTTATTGTATGTTCTTATGTAATAAATGAGTAAATGAGCCACACTTATCTGCTAATTGAGATATATACCTCTTAGTAGATTATAGTCTTCCTTGTAGAGATTGCAATTGACTAATGTTCTTAGGATATTCCATTTCTAGTATAGCTCGTACCTTTGTTGGATCTACTTTAATTCCTTGAGCTAAAACAATGTATCCCAACAATTTTCTTGATGTTATGCCAAAGGCACATTTCTTTGGATTCAGACGAACTTTGATTTGGTCTAATCTTTGAAAGATCTAATCCAATATATTGAGATGTTCTTCTCTTGTAAGTTTTTTCCTTAATAAATCATCTACATAATCTTCCATGAATGTATGCATCATATCATGGAAAATTGTTGTCATAGCTCTTTGATAATTTGCACCTACATTCTTTAGGCCAAATGGCATTACATTCCAACATAAAGTACCCCAAGGACATGTGAAAGCTATCTTAGCTTGGTATTCGAGAGTAATTTTAATTTAATTATATCCTGAGAAACCGTCCATTAATGATAACATGGCATGCCCTGCTGTTAAATCTACAATTGTATCAATGCTAGGTAAAGGAAAATCATCTTTCGGAAAATCAAGATTTAAATATTTGAAATCACTACAAATTTGGATACTCTTATTTGCTTTGGATATAGGTACAATGTTGGATATCCACTTTGCATATTTTATTTCTCTTATGAACCCCACATCTAACAATTTCTTCAATTCTTCTTTTACTAGTAATGCAACATGAGGATGTATTTTTCTCAATTTCTACTTTACTGGCTTTATTCTAGGGGCTACATTCAAATGATGCATAATCAAATCAGGATCTAATCCATGCATTTCTGCATATGACCATGCAAAGTTAATTTCTCTTTTCTTGAAGAATTGTGTGAATTCTTATTTCTACTCCTCTGAAAGTGATGCTGCTAGATGTATTATTCTTGGTGCCTCCTAGGTGCAAATATTGACTTCTTTATTTGGTTCTATCAATATAGATGATATTTCTTGAAAATGTTTGGGGAGAGTGTCAATCTTTCCATATTTAGGCACCTCTAAAAGGTTTTCACCATCATTTGTGTCCTTTCTTTTTACCCTTTTTATGATCTAATGTTGCCATAGCATGGTTTTCACCATTAGATCTTTCTTTTGTTTTAATTTTGTGACTGGAAGACTTGACACCCCAAGAAGCCGCATTGGTGAATTTCTTGGTGGAAGTTTCCTTAGGTTTGATAGCATTGAGATACATAGAAATGGCATGGTCATTTGGAAAAGTTTATGTTTCAATTGGTCCTTTTTTATCCCAATCAATAAGTTCAGGGTGAAGCAAAGGCAAAAGGTCATCATTTTGACTTGGTTCAACTATAGTAAGGGTCCTGATAGACAATTGGTCAAATATCTCTATAAGGGGATCAAGATTAATGATGAAACTCTCCTCATGATTTTTGTTATAGTTCTATATCTGATTATCCTCGTTAGAAATATATTCCAATATATGTTGTGGATTACATTCAAGCGACCTAGACCTAGAGATTTGTCCCTTTATCCAAGATGGTATGTATGGCTCACCTTGCCACCATTTATTTGAACTTTGTGCTACTTTGAATGTAGGTGTGTACACTTGTATTGTATCAATATCTTTATCAAGACATATTTCATCTTTGTCTTCATCTTCAAGGGAATCCCATTCCCATTTGTTAGAGTCTTCATCCCTATATGAATTTAACTTGATAATTTTCTCATGAATATGAGGAAAATTCTTTTCATTATATCTTGGTTCAAGGTATCCTACTCCATTTTTCTCTTGAGTTAATTTCTTTTGTTTGTGAGAAATTTCACCTTGATACCCTAATCTTATTTTGTCTTTAGTACTTCTAAATGGGAGTACTATGGGTTCTATAATACCTTTGCTTTCTTTTCCTAGAGGACCCATTCCAGTATAACCCATTTTCTACATGAGGTGAATTCCTTTTCCATATCTCTTAGTGGGTAATGTGATAACTTGTACTTCTTGAGAAACATCTTCCTCTTTTTCATCTTTGTACAACCATTGCAATATATCTTTATCTTCATCTTGTTCTTCTGTAGTTTCTCCTTTGATGAATGTTCCATCAAAATTGGTGACTGGTGTAGGCCTTTGATGTGTGGGATTTGATGGCCTTCCATGTGACCTTGGTGAAGTAGGTAAATTTGTCATTGATAATGAATATTCACCCATTCTTGTATCTTTTAAACTGGGTTGTTTCATCATTTTTGTTCATGTAGCCACATCTTCTTGATTGAGGAACTATGAGTATAGTCTATTATATTCTTTCCTATGATAATGTCCCTAGTTCCATCACTATCTTATTCTCTACTGTGAGGTACAATAATGTCATTGGTTGGTTTCGCATTATTACAATATTGAAATGGATTAGAGTCACCTGGTATGCTGATTTCTTGTCCTTTAAAGGGGAACTTCAAATGCTGATGATAAGTAGATGCCACTGCTTGCATCTCATGAATATATAGTCTACCTAGAAGGATGTTATAAGATAAATTCAAGTCCAGGACTTGACATACCACATTATTTCAATGGGTCCCGCTTTGATTGGTAACACTACTAATCCTTTGGAAGATCTTTCTTCATCATCATAGGCCTTTATGGTGATTTTTTTCTTAAGGTCAACTGCATCTCCAGAGTACCCTATAACACATACCAGTTTCAATGTACAAATGTGTATTCTCACTCCTCCATCTATCAACACTTGTATTACTCAGTGTTTATGGATTAAGAATTCAATATGGAGAGGATTATTATGAGGATGATTCATCGATTTGTCATCATCTTCTGAAAATGATAGATAATGAGGTGAAGTTAAATGTCCCACAATGGTTCAGAATTGACCAACATCCAAATTATTTGGTACATTTGATTCTAGGAGAGCTTGTTCTAGAATATTTTTATGTGTTGGTGATAGTTTCAAAAGTTCCAAAATATATATTTGTGTCAGAGTTTTATGTAATTGTTCAACAATCTTATATTGTTAATAATTAGATGTCATTTTGGAAGTTGTCCCCTTCAACACAATTTTATTTTGATTCCTAGTAACTACCAGGGAAGATTCTTTTTCTTTTTTGTCTTTGATTATAATCACATTAGCTCGATCATCAAAACCTGAAAGAGTGTTGATGGTATTATTGTATGTATGAGCTAAATTTACTTTATTTACTTGATTGCTTTTAGAGGATTCTCCTTTTTCATGAGTAATAAGGGGATTTTTGAAAGTTATGTGCTCTTCATTGGTTTTGTTTCCATCCACTATAATAGTGTCATTATCAATTAAGTTTTGGATGGTGTGTTTCAATCTCATGCAATCATTAGTTTTGTGACCTCTGCTCCTATGATTGTCACAATAATGGGAGTCATTCCACCAAGATGGTTTGACTCTTGGTTCAAAGTGTTTGGTACTTGGAAATGTGATAATATTGCTTGTTAAAAGTGTCTTTAATGTCGATTCTAGGGGCTCCCCTAATGGTGTAAATTTTCTCCTAGGAGGATAAGTAAAAGCCTTGGGCTTATCTTGATTGCTTTAATTGGTATTTATTGCTTGATCATTTTTTTGGGTTGAGTTTTGGACAAATTAAATGCTGGTTGTTTTAGTTTCACATTGTTGTTGTCTACAACTCCATCATTCATGACATGTTTATTGCAGGTCCAAAACTTTGGTTTCTCATTGTTGTTATTGTTATTTTGATTTTAAGAAGAGATTTTTGCATCCTTATAGAGTTTTAACTCATTGTTCTTGACTAATTCATCTTCATTTTCTATCCAATTATCAAAGGACACGTGACATTGTAATTGAAGTCTAAAGTTCATTTGCCAAGTCAAGTTTTTTACAAAGATAACCATCTTCTCTTTCTTTGGGATACTACGAGGGTATTTTGAAAATAGTCACCTCCATTGATGTAGAAATGATAAAATGGCTTCACCCTCTTTTTTCTTGGCATTGCAAAGATATAGCATGGTTATCTCATGCTCAATGTTGTAGGATTATTGACTAACAAATTTGGATATTAGTTCTTCGAAGGTTCTAATACTAGGAGGCAATTTTGAGAACCATTCCATTGTTTGACCCCCTAAACTTCTTGGGAACAATCGCATCAAGTATGTTTGTTCTTGACTAAATTCCATACTAAGGGTGTAAGAGAAGTACAAAATTCTCTTACATGATCTTGGGGGTCTGTAATACCCATGTATTTATCATATTTTAGGATCTCAATATTTGATGGAAAGGGGATCATTTTTAAGTTTTTGTTGAATGGGTATGGACAAATAGATTCCAAAGTGTATTGTTTGGTGGAAGTTCCTCCTTTCATATCATCAAGTTGCTTTTGAAGGGATTGAATATGTCTGTTTATGGCTCCCATGGGATTTATCTCATCTTCATCTTGTTTTAGTGTTGTTGTGTCATAGTCATGAGGTAGCTTGACCTCTTGTTGTGTGAGGTTCAAAAAGTATCTTTCCCTATCCATGTCAAGAACTCTCTCCATGAGCTTTTGAAATTTAGGATTTTGTTATGCTAATCACACCTTTTCTTTGGTGAGTTCTCTTTCATAGTCTCTATTATACTCATGGGTGGTGTTGTTGTTATTGTTTTGAGTTACCTCATGCTAGTCATTCTCTTCTCTTTCCATGTTTTTTTGATCTTCTTGATTCATTTATTAAGTATGATTTTCCTCTTGAGATCTATCCATTTGAGTTTGAGTTTCAGCTTTCCTATGAGAAATACCTCCTCTAGTGTAATTTCTCCACTAGGACTTTGAATTGTTTTGAATTTATATGATCGCGTCCTGACATGTATGAAATGAACCTTGGTTGATTTTAAAACTTCTATAATTCACACCTATTATAGAGGCAATGATCAAATTTGGCTAAGCTTGAAAATGGGTATCCAAAAGTATTTTCAAAAGTTTTCCAAAATGTGTGCACAAATGCTCACTGTTTGATGGCGTTGATTCAGAGGAGCTGAACAATGTGCATGAAGTGTTGTTATGTGATCATGAGGCACTAATTAATTATCAAAATGCACTAATCAGTGACTAGGAGGTGCTAATCAGTGAGCAGAAGGCATTGAACATGATCAGGAGGTGCTGACAAGTGAGAAGGAAGAGCTAATATGTAGATTTTTAAGTTTTAAAGTTGAATTTTTCTCTTGTTTGGATTAATTTTGCATGTTTCTCTTTAAGAATAGTAGAATAGACTTGTGCAATTGTCCCTAGACACCTAAAAACACACAACACCACTCAAAGAATGCTAGAATTTCTCAACTTTGGTAACTGGTTTTGAATTTAAAAAAGCTATTTGTAAGAGCATGTTTCAAGCTTCTTCTTTTTTAATACTAAATGATCTTTTGCTTTTCCTCAATCACAAAACATATTGTAAACAAGTGTTTTTATTTTAGTATGCTATAACAATGAGTGTATGTTCTAGATCATTTCCACGGGTCCTTTACAAAAAGACAATTCCAAGAAAGCTACCTAAAGTCAAACGGTGTAACATGGCTAAAAGGTAGGCTTCCTATTTTATCCAGGGGCTAGTATGGATTCTGTTCAAAATAAATCAAGTTTTTCCTCCATTATAGAGGCCTCCCACCACCAGTATGTTGCATTTTTGTGTAATCCCATAGGACTACTAGAGGAGGTACCATTCTTGATTTTAGCTTTTCATTCACCCCATTAATGATGAATTCATTTTATTTTATAGTGGGTTGGATTATCACAACAAAATCAATTGTATCCCACTTTGGGCTTTCCCTCTCACCGGCCTCGTTAAGGCATGTTCTCGGGAGGTGAGCCCACTAAATATATAGCATGTTCATAGGAAAGCAATGAAACAAAATAAATAAGTAGGTCTAGGAGTTTGATTCACCAAAAAGGTGAAGAACATATCCCTACTACCTTTTTTACTTCCAAACACAATTAACAATGTTCTTTCCCAAGCCTTTTTAATCTAATGGAATTCAAGCATGTTTGGAATTTTGATTCACTATAAAAGTGAAGATCATAGGCCTAATTCATTTCCTTCACAAACAATGAGGCTCATTTTATGTGTTTGTTCATTCCTTAGCTTATTTTCCTCTCAAGTTGGACACTTTTAGGAGTTTGATTCACTATAAAAGTGAAGAGCATATCCCTGATGTCTTCCTTAGGATTTAAATTTGCTTCTAATTAAGCTAGATTTTAGAATTGAAATGCCACGAGTTAAGCAAGTACATAAGGTCTTAGGATTACCTTATTCGAAGCTATAAAAGGCTAGGCATTTTTAAATTTTATTCTTTTACATTTTACTCACCTAGTGGCTATAGTTCCATCTCTCAAGAATCCTATCCAAACAAGTTAGTAGATCACAATATAATGAAACACAAAATATTTATGATAAGATGTTAGTAACAAATAGATCTATGTGTAATACAGTTCAATTCTAAATATTGGAGTTGAACTAAGAAGAGGGATATTGGTACAGACATTATATTTTAATTGATAAGATTGCAATATTGAAATATACCTAGTGATAATTTCCCTTTCCTCTTCCACACGAATTGCTTCTATAGCCTTCTCTTGTTGTTTATTATGAGCTATCCTTGTCTTCAATGCTTTTCGTAGTCTATATCCAAGAATATGGTGCACTACCTTCTTGAACTTTGGAACACCAATCATATCATCGTACCAAAAATAGAATTTAAGAATCTCAAGGCACTGAAATATAAATAGGAGCTGAAAGTTTTTCTAGAAGAGCTGACAAAATGACTAGAAGAGCTCTCAGGTGTACTAGAGGTGCTAAAGTTAAAATAACGAGAGCTAACTAAATGATAAAAAAGAACTATCTGATAGATCATAGGAGCTGACAGAATTAGAGAAAAAGCTAAATTTCAAACAATAGGCACTATAGTTCAAGCATGAAGCACTAAACAACATGAAAAAGGAGCTAAAACACTGAAAGTTCCAATAAAGAAAATATATCCTAGGCTTGGGCACTTTCAGAATGCTAAGAGGTACTAAGACAAAGACAGATAGCACTAGAAAAGTATTCAAAGGCATTGATATGATGGTTGGAACCATGAAACAGTGAACTTTGAGCGCTAGAGAATCCTGTTTTCCATATCTATTCACCAAATCTACAAGAAAACTCAATTAAAATAGGGGCAAGGCCCCACAGTGGGCACCAAAAATGTTTGTTAGTTAAATGAAACAATCAAACAAAACAAAACATCATGAAACATTAATTCAAATGAATCTCTTCTAATTTAACAACCAATAAGAAAATTCAAATGAGAGCATCTCATGTTTCTCTATCTCCAAGCATCCATCTTTTTTGTTCTTTATCAATGGCTCTCAGATAACACAAATTGATCAAGATGTGAATGACAACTTGAAGAATGATGGATGATCTAAAAATATACAAAATATAGTAAATAAGATGCAATGATGCAAAAGATGGAGGACTCCAAAGATAATGGAACCCAAAATATGAAATATGCTATGAAATGATTATGGAAATGATATGCAATAGTAAAAGTGGTAACTTTTCTTCTCAAAATGCTTTGTATTTATAAATTTTCTTATGAGATCTAAGGTTTTCTTGTTTGAGCCACATAGGCAACAAGTGTTGCAAGGCTTTGGCTAAGTGTGTGCAAGGTTTGGAAGAAGTGTTGCAAGAATAGATGACTAGACTTGGATTTGTTGGAGGCAATGAGAGATAAGAAGAATTGGTTAGAATGTGAGAGAAATAAAGGGGGAATATTCCTCCTACGATGAACAAAAGGAGAAGGATGATGGAAGCCTCTTTCTCTCACAAGAATCCTTTGCACAAGTGTCTACATGACTCAATTTGACCAAAGGAGGTGGCCAAACCAAATCCTTAATTATAGCCCACATGTTTGAAAGAAAATAGCTATTTAATAATTAATATAAATTAATTATTTTAGCCAAGGGTGAGGTGTCATTTGATGAGGTGGATGGTGTGGAATGATGTGGATTTAATTACGAGATGAGATGATTTCATTTAAATGAATTATGGGATATGTAGAATTAATTAAGAGAGATGAACTATATAGTTAAATAATTAAATTAAACTATATAGTAGAGGAAATTTATTGATTAAATGTGGAATTTTATGTCTTGGTTTAATGTGTCAAATTTATGTGTATACATAAATGATACTGAAGCTAGATGTGTTTGGTCTTAGAGTGAAGAGCTAAGCTCTTTACAAGATGAATTACACCTTGACTATCACAATACAACCTACTATTCTCTTGTGCCTTTCCCAATTCCTCCATAAACCTTTGTAACCAAATCATCTCCTTACTAGCCTTTGTAGCAACAACACATTCTACTTTTTTTGTTGAGAGTACGACAACCTTTTGCAATATGGAAATCTTGTTGATGGTTGTGTCACCTACAGTAAAAACATACCCTATAGTGCTCCTCTTGCTATCAATATCTCTTGCTAAATTTGAATCAACATATTCTTGTAAAGTGTAATGAGATCCTCCAAAACATAAGGATTTAGTTTTTGTGCCTCTCAAATACCTAAGAATCTACTTTACTGCTTTCCAATTCTCTTTTCCAGGATTGTTCATATACTTGCTTACAACTCCCACTACATGTGAAATATCTGGCCTTGTACACACCACAATATACATCAAGTTGTCAATAGTTGAAGAATATCAAACCTTATACATGTATTCCATCTCCTCTTATGTATTGGGGATAATCAACTTGGACAACTTAAAATGACTAGGAAAAGGTGTACTAACTAGTTTTACATCTTTTATATGAAATATGTTCAACACCTTTTCCATGTAATCATTCTGAGATAGTGTTAATGTGTGATTTTTTCTATCTTTGGTTATCCTCATAGAAAGGATTTATTTTTATACAACCAAATACTTCATAGAAAATGATTGTGCTAATTTCTATTTAAGGTCATTTATATGTTTCATATTAGACTCGACAACAAGCATGTCATCAACATCTCTTATAACCTTTTTCAACCATAAACCTATCAAATTTCATATAGCATTATTGGTGTGCTTGTTTCAACCCATACAAGCTCTTCTTCACCTTGCACACTAAATTTTCCTTACCTTTAACTTCATATCCTTGTGGTTGTTTCCTATAGATATCTTCCTCCAAATATCCATGGAGAAAATTTGTCTTAACATCTAATTGTTCCAGATGCAAGTCTTATGTAGCCATAAAACTTATAATAGTTCTAATCGAAGTCAATTTGACAACAGGAGAAAATATTTCATCAAAATCAATACCTTTTTTCTATACAAAACATTTTACCACAAGTGTAGCCTTGTACCTTTTCTTGTCTCCATGTTCTTCCTTTAACCTATAAACCCATTTTTTAGGCAATTATCTTTTACCTCTAGGCAATTCAACTAACTCCCATGTTTGATTTTATATCAAGGAATAAATCTCCTCTTTCATCCCTTGCTCCCACTTCTTTATAGTTTCAACATGAATTGCTTCTACATAACTTTTTAGTTCACCAGAATCAATCAATAATACACATTATAATGAAGTAAAATATCGTTCAAGAGGTCTACTTATCATGGAAGATCTTCTTACTAGAGTTTGAGGAACATGTTGTGGTTATAGTTGTTCAATATTTTCTAGCATTGTTGGGACTACATTTACTAGGATTTCAACAAGCACCATGTGTTTTGTGTCTTCCTCTTCTTGCTTCTTTCCATGTATTTGATCCTTGTACATTACCTTTTTCATTGAATATGACAAGTCTACTCTTAATGATTTTGTGATTCTTAAAATCCCATACACGATAGCCAAAATTATTAACTCTATATCCAATGAAAGTACACTTCTTGGATTTTGCCTCAAGCTTTGATTAATTTTCTATATCAATATGGACAAATGCTTCACAACCAAAAGTTTTAAAAAATGAGTAGTTTACCTTTTTGTATGTCCATGTCTCCTCTGGGATACCACCATCCAAGGAACTTGAAGGCCCTTTGTTGATAAAGTAAACATCAATATCTACAACATCTACCCAAAATTGCAAAGGCAATCTTGCATGGAATCTCAGACTTATTACACACTCCATGATAGTTATGTTCATCCTTTTAGACACACCATTTTCTTATGGAGTTCTAGGAACTGTCTTTTTGTCTACAAATCTCATGGTATGAACAATAACTATTAAACTCTTTGTTGAAGTACTCGCCTCCATTATTTGATCTAAGACATTTTAGCTTGTTTCCTATCTCATTCTCAACCAAGAATTTCCATTGCTTAAAGACTTCAAATACATTAGATTTTCTTGGAATAAAATAAACCCAACTTTTCGTAGTTTCATCATTAATAAAAGTAACATAATAATAAGACCCACCAAGAGATGGCACTTGGGGTGGTCCCCACACATTAGAATGCACAAGCTCTAACTTTTCACTTTTCTTTTCCTTCCCAACTCTAATAAATTTGACCCTCTTTTGTTTCCCATAAACACAAATTTCACAAAATCCAAATCCACTTGTTTCAAACCTAGCAATAAATGCTTCGAATGGAGAAGCTTCATCCCCTTCTCACTCATGTGCCCAAGTTGATTGTTCCATAGAGTTGTATATATTCATGTGGAAGATAGGGATATAGAATAATTAGTATTATTTTTACATAAATACAACGTACCTACTTTTTCTAATTTTCCTATTATCAATGAACCTTTAATAACCTTTAATGAATTTTATGTGAATATGATTGTGCAACCTTGACTTCCCAGTTGTCATACTGAAATTAAATTTCTTATCAATTCAATAACATGTCTCACCTCTTTCAACAACCATTAATTTCCATTTGGTAATTTAATTTGTATGTTTCCCTTTCCAATAAGTTTGCATGGTTCATTATCACCTAAATAAACCTGTCCAAAATCACCTTGAACATAGTCAAGAAAATGTTTTCTAAGGGGTGTGGCATGAAAAGAAGATGTTGAATCTAATACCCAAGAATAAGTAATATTATCCAAAGAAAGAATCAAAGCATCTTGTAACACATCACTGGATACATTTACTTCCTTCTCATTTTCTTTTTGTCCATCCTTGTGTAACACATCACAATGCCAACACTCCACATTTACCCTAGATTTTGATCTACCCTTTTTACACTTCCCAAGAGATTACCTAGGCTCTTTCCTCTTTCCCTTTATTGTCCCATATTCTCAATAGTCAAAGCATTACCAGATGTATCACCTGTTCTTTTCCATAACATTCTTTAGCACCCTTTGTTGTCCCATATTCTCAATAGTCAAAGCATTACCAGATGTATCACCTATTCTTTTCCATAACATTTCCTTGCTAAGGATAAAAACAACAACATCATCAAACTTTAAAGTGTTTGAACCAGAGACAAAGTTACTTACAACCATGACCAATCCATTATAGATTTTAGGCAATGAACATAAAATCAAGAGAGCCCTAACCTCATTATCAAAATTTATTTTTACAAAACTTAGCTGACTAGTGACCATGTTAAACTCATTCAAATGATCACTAATAGACCCACCTTCTGGCATCTTTATATTAAATAATTGTTTCATAAGAAATACCTTATTTTAGTTCAAGGGTTTCTCATATAGTTTATCTAATGCCTTCATTACACCGTTAATTGCTATTTCTTTTTCTATATTTAAAGCCATTGACGATGCCAAACATAGTCGTATTGGTCCTATAAAAATATTTTACCCCTATAGGTCAAAATATTTCCACATAGGATCCTAAGACTTATCAAAAAATCCCAAGAAGTTAAAATGTCAAATATAAGTAAAAAATGGGCTCTTCATGGTGTGGTATTCTTTATCTTCAATTTGTTAAGTTAAAAAATCATGAGTTGCTTGGAGGGAAATTATTTCAATTTCCTTTTTTCTTTTACCAATTTGATGACTCCAAGCCCCAACTTGGGTCAAGGAGAGTTCACAAGAGAATGTTCCTTAAACTCATGCTTTCAGCCTCTAATGGCTGCCAAAAGACATGAACATAAAGAATGGAGGTGTAGATTGAGATTTGAAGGGTAGTGCATTAATGGATCAAGAGAATTTTTTTTGCATACAAATAGAAGATATGATGCAAAAGGAAGTGAGTTGAAATGGAAATAGAAAAAGATTGAGAAAAGCTTGTGAATTATGAGTAAGAGAAGTAGTGGTAATGAAGGTTTTCAATTCCTTGCTTAGAGATAATTTTTCCCTTTGAGAAAATATCAGTATCATGAAGGAAGAACCCCATGAATGGAGAAAAAGTCAGTTCTATAAATGAAAGGGTAGTTTTTAGGAGATTCAACAAAAGAGTAGCATATCAAAGTGGAATGCCACAAAACAAATTCATTCTCATTTATGATTTAGCATTATGATTTCACACTTCTTTGATGAATCCATTATAAATCCTGATGATTTTGTATAGCAAGGGTTTTGGTTTCCTTTAATTATCTTTGTGCCTCTTTCTTGAGTGTTTTTATTGTAATTTCTAGGCAAATATTATTAGGCTTTTATTTGTTCAAACTCTATTTAAATCCTCTCACAACCTAGAAATCCCATTTCTTCAAGTGTTAAAGTCACCCTTGGAAGAGTGTGAAATGTGTCAAGGAGACACCGAGTATTTGTAGATCTCTATAGTTTTGTTGACTATTAGTGACCCACACTTAGTCATTTATCTAGGTAATGATGGTCGGTCATCACTGTGACTGGGTCATTATGTAAAGGCTGAGTTATGTAATGTTTACTTACCGGGCAATAGTACTACCAAGTAAACTTATGGTCACTATGTATTTTTGTAGTATACCGAGTCTAGTTTTGTCGAGTCATATATGTAATGATTACTGAGAGCTAGAGATATCAACATATGCCGAGTATAGTGAATGTCAAGTATTAGGAACTGCATTTGCCGAGTTAGCCAAGAATGACATAAGAGTTTGTTATGGCACAATGATCGAGGTAAACCATTTTGGCCGACATTCATGTTTTGTATTTTGTTTGTTGAGATAATTACAGAGGTAATTATGCATCTACTTAGCAATCATTGATCCTTATGCAATACCTAGAGCCAATAAAAAATTAGTAAGGCTTAAGTGGCAAAAGGAATTAATCTGAACCGTAGATCTTGAACTATGAAGATGTTTTGTTGATTATATAAGAATAAGATCTAAACCTTAAATAGAAATAGCGAGGGATAGCGAATGTGAAGGGAATAAGCAGAAAGGCATATTCAGTGAAGTGAAGTATTCAGACAGAGTTCAGTGACCGAGCGAAGCAGTGAAAGGATAGAATAGAGATAAATCTGATAAGAGAGATCAACACAATACAGTAAAGAGAAGATCTATAATCTGCATATAGTTCAAACTAAAATATCAGGTATAGAGACATTCTAACCAATGTATCAGGGTAAATCTTTTAACCAAGTATTCCTAACAAACTTTTTGTAATCTCTTAACCGAGTGCTTACTTTGTTGTAAGTTTCAAATCCTTTAGCAAGGTAGACTGTATAAGTCTTTTAGCTCTTAACAGGGCAGACCCCTCATAGGGTAGATCAAGTTTTGATCAAATTTTGTAAGCCCTAATAGGCAAATTTATTACTGCAGTAGTGAAGATTTGTGGGTGTCATCCCCACCCCAGTTTTAACTTTCAAGGGTTTCTGGGTAACCAAAATCATTGTGTTATGAGTGCTTTCATGGATGTTGTTTAGTATATTAGTTATTTGGTTATGATCAAGTATTGTTGATGCTATGCAAAAGTTTATTCATATGAAAATGGTTTAGTAGGTGATATCTAATTCACCCCCCCTCTCAGTATCACATTTCCCAATTATATTTCCAACAATTGGTATCAGAGCTCTAAGGTTTCTCATAGAAAGTCTAACCACTTGAAGAAAAAGATATTGAGATGGAAGTCTATAAGTTGGGAAAGGTCATAGAGAATCAGAAAATTGATGTACAACTAGCATTACAACAACTGGAATCAACCAGAAGCGAACTAAAGAAATCCTTGAGCAAAAGAAGAGAAATTGCTATTTAGCAAAATGAATCACAGTATCAAGAAGAAGATACCACTGGATTATTTGATAATGGAAACTTTGCAAAAAGTGACAAAGCCATAAAAGAGTTACTAGAGAAGAATACCATGCTGAATGGTGACATCAGGAATCTAAAGAGAGAACTGGAAATTCAATCTGTTAGACTTTGTGAAGTAGTTGAACAGAAAAAGAAAGCTGAAGATGATAAGACAATGGCTGAAGAAGATAAAAGACAAATTGCAACAAGATTAGATGAAAGGACAACTGACATGCAAAGGTTGACTAATAATCAATTGGACATGGTAAATCAACTACTACTGGTTAATCAAGAGTTGGGTAGGAAAGATATGAAAATCAACCAACTGAGGTCTAAGAATGATCAATTGAGGAATGAACTAAGATATGAAAATGAAATCAATGAAAGGATGAACAAACCTAATGAAGCTACAAAATATTTTGAAGAAATGTTAAGGTCACCTAGAAGATTTGATGATAGATCTGGACTTGGACTCAATAAACATGCTTCATCTACTCAAGAAGGAGAATCATCAAAGAATGGAGAACAGAAGAATGCTAAACCCAAGAACAACAAGCCCACATGCCATCATTGTGGAAAGCCAGGACATATAGCCAACATATGCAGAAGCAAACATGGTAAGTTTGATTCTAAACCTAAGTTCAATGGACATTACTTTAACCATAAAAAACATGGACATCAGACACATGAATGTAGGTCTAAGGTCAGTAATCCACCTACCTCACCTAAGTTTCAAGGCAATTGTTTCAACTATCAGAAGTATGGGCATAAAGAATTTGAATGCAGATCTAAACCAAGATGGTCATCAAATGATCAGACTAAGTCTCCTATGAAGAACAACTCATACAATTGGGATTATAACACTTGGTACAGTTGTCGTTACTATGGAAAATATGGACACATTGGAGAAAATTATATGAAGACTCATTTCAAAGGCAGATCTAAAAGTTGGATGAATGGAAGCATGGTATGTTACAAATGTAATAAGATAGGTCACCTTAAGAAAGATTGTAGATCACCTATGCTGAGCAATGATCAGAATCAGAATGAAGATATCTGGGAAAAATTGAAAAATCAGATGGACAAGACATAGAAAAAGAAGGAAGAAGGAAGCACTAGTGAAGCTAGCACATCTGAGGTTGTGTGTGTGAATTTTGTACCTGATCTTTAGACACAACACTCAGTAAAACATTAGAGGTTAGTGATAATCAAAATCGTGCAAAATTGAAATCTAATTTAACCAAGTGATTTACTGCCTTCTAGTAGGTGCGAGATTGATGTTCTCAGATTGTAATCTAGATCAGTGACCTAGACGACACCTAAAT
This sequence comes from Chamaecyparis obtusa, assembly GCA_027943335.1. Classification (NCBI taxonomy): domain Eukaryota; kingdom Viridiplantae; phylum Streptophyta; class Pinopsida; order Cupressales; family Cupressaceae; genus Chamaecyparis; species Chamaecyparis obtusa. The sequence continues at coordinate 1,147,323 of BSBK01000971.1, read as the reverse complement.
GAAAGATTTGAATGCAAAAGATGGATATGAAATTGAATGCAATTAATCTATATTTTTGATATTTTCTATGCAATAAGAATGATAAACTGATATGCTATGAATGCTATTGAAAACTGATATGAAATGAATGCTAAATGATCTAACAATGAAGATTCTAACAATGATATGAAAACTATGAAATTCTATGCTAAGATATAAAAACTATGCAATTGAAATTGATCTCACAACGCTTTGAATTCGCAAGTTGATTCCTCAGCCTCCAATTCTCCAGCGTGATTGTGCAAAAACATGTGGATGAATTATGAAGAGCTGAAGCCTTAATTTATAGAAATCCAAGGCTTTGGATGTGCATGGATAAAAGCCATAAATCACTCAAATAACTCAGCTTGATTTTTGAGTTATTTTTAAATAATAGATAATCAAGTCACAAAAACATGCAAAAGCTAAGCTTTAACTCAAAATAGAGTTTAGCTTTAATTGATAATTGACAGTTGTCTGCTTTTATGATTGTGCATGTTTTATTTATGAATTAATTTAATAATAAAGTGATTTATGCTCAACTTAACTACTTTTTGAAATAAAATAATTAATTTATGGGTTAATTAACTATTTTATCAAACTTTTATTAAAAATTATATTATTAAATAATGACAACTTGCTTTAATTAATTAAATAAGAATTTAATCAATTATTCATAGGATATTGGATTTATTATCAAAATTAAATAATATAATTAATAAGAGATAAAATTTAATTTAATTAAACAATTAAGTGGCAAATATTAAATCTAATTAATTAAATATGAAAATATTCAATTAATCAAACTTTAGGATAAATGTGATTTATCGCCAAATAATTATAAAATTAAAGATAATTATGATGATTAGGAATATTACTAGGAATATTCCCCAATGCAGAATTTAAGATAATCAATTATGATTCGATGATATTTAGATGTACCTTAGATTAGGACTTAGATGTCGATTTCATTCAATTTTATGATGTAGGAGATTAATGAACTTATAGCCCATTTTTGGGGTATTACATTTTGCCCCTCTTTGAATTACTGTGCGAAGCGCAGTGGTTCAAAGATAGTCTGTGTTTGATAAAGATATGAAACTGATTCAAAAGATAAACCGATCTCAAGATAGAAACCGATTGAAAGATATTGAGATAGGAGCTGATTGATATTGATTTGATATGGAGATAATAGGTCCTGAATGACCAAAGATAATGCTTACTATAGCAGCAATGAACCGATGATTGCGAAAAAGTGTCAAAACGCCTGATTCCAAACCTTAGGATTGCAAAGAAGTGAGTGACTCGTTCTAGACTTGATTGTCTTAGCAGAACTAGCAGGTATCACATCCAAACCCTTCAGTTGCCAAAGAACCAAGGAAAGGACACTATGATCTGATGGTTGCAAAAACTGATACAGATTACAAGATTAAGAGAATACCAGATTGATATGGATCGATGAATCTGATATGCCCCAAATGATGATAGATTTGCCCTGAGCGAAGAGGACTTTTGATGAATCAGCGACTAGACGTGATTGTTGTCTTGATCACTGATGAAAGATATTGATAGATTTGATCGATAGAATTTGATTTACAGACTTTGAATGATATGCAATACCATGCCCCCTTCAAGATTAAAATTGAAATCTGACAAGAAAAAGTCAGCGTTGATAGTTCAGAAGCATGCTAATTGATTTGAGAAGTGTGGTGAAACACATTCAAGAACACATTCTGCATCGTTGGAAGGTCCCAAAAGACCAAGTTTGACTAGGTTTGACCATGAGTTGACCATGGTTGACCAAGTTGAAATTTTGATAGTTTGATGTAAGATAATCAGTTAAGTTGAATACTAGATTTCTGTGATGATTGAAGGTCGATTATGCAAGTAGTAGATTGTCCTGGTTCCAAAAATTTTAAATCACGATTTTGACATAATAAACGATCTCAGATTTCAATTTTGATCCCGAAAATGGATTCAGAATGTCAAAATTAGCCAGGGGTGCAATTTTCATGGAAAACGGAGCACTTTTAAAAATTAGGTTGAAAGCTATATAAAGGTCGGAAGGGTCATTTTGAATTCATTTCAACCTTTTGACTTTAGAGATTCTGTGGAGCCCTCTGAACGAGAAAAATGGCAGACCAGTGAGAACTGAAGGTACCTGTGAGTTTGCACCATTTTGAGCACAGTCGGAGACATGACAGACCTCGACAGTATGGACATCCAGTAGGTGGACCTCTGTTCCCCCCTGAAAATGCATGTTTTTGATGATTTATAGCATTTTTATTTTTCCCCATACGCGTTTTTAGCTTTTGAATTTCGTATGTGTAGAAACTCATACGAGTCCCAGTCTAGACTCGTACGACATTTCATTTGAATTTTGTTTGTCGTTTCAACCACGCCCAAGTGTTGTATGAGAGGGACCCTTGTGTCGTACGACATTTCATCGGGTCCCTCAAAACTCGTATGAATCCGGGCAAAGTGTCGTATGAGTATGAATTGTCATTTGGTCTTTTGTGGAATGTCGTATGACATTTGATGCTAGTCTGGAATGTCATTTGAAAAACAGAGTGTTAAAAACATATTTTTAGGTAAAAAATCTAACTTTTCTGATCCTTCTGCCTGATGGCGGACACTTTGCCCCACCTTTTGAAACTTCAAAACTGTGTCATTCTGATACTTTTGGCCTGATTTTGAACTGAATTTCTGATAAAACACCCCGTTTCTTTATGATTTAGGTCACATATCCTGATGTACATGTTCACCATTCTTATCCGGCCACCCAGAGATTGTGTATCGCCTTGCCAGACCCTATGAGGGTTCATCTTGCTACATGTGGTTTTGAGCACTTGATATATTTACCCGATATTAGGGTAAATATTGGCCTACTGACTGCGCTGATAGAGTGATACCATTCTGAGACACAAACCTTTCACCTACCTACCAGAGAGATCACTGTTACACCAGAGGACATGTATAGGATCCTTCGTATTCCATTTCATAGTCCTCGTCGGCCTGAGTATGTGAGCGGAGGATCCACTGGTCTGCATGCTTTCAGACGACTGTTTGGTGATGATACCCAGCTGACCGGGTCTATATCCTGGGAGACACTCATGCAGAGATATGGGTAGACACATCGTCTAGAGTGTATCATTGCGGGGATGATTGGAGAGTTGATTATGCCTGGCCGTCAGCAGAATGACTTCTTGATGGGATGGGCACCTATGGTAGCACTCTTGATGGCTACACATACTGAGCTTGCTTGGGGTCAGTGTCTGCTAGCTCACTTGTATTCTGAGATGCATGAGGTCATGTATCAGGACTGTAAGACATTTGCTTCAGGAGCATTGGTACTACAGATATGGGCTTGGGAGCATATCCTAGTTTTGAGGCCAGTTTTTCAGACGCAGAGGCAGCCACAGGACCCTGTCATTTATGCTTATGCCGGCTATGTCACACAGGTTCGCATGGGACACACCAAGTACTTCCGTCGGTGTTTAGATGATATGACCTTCATGATCTGGAGGCCATATTTATAGATAGAGGCCTGGCCCACTGCGAGGGAGCAGTTTAGTTTTCTTTTCCAGAGTCGGATACTGATAGGACGGACCTCCACCGTCTTGGAGAGATTTTTGATTACTAGAGTCTAGTGTCAGTATGGACATATTCAGGATGTCCCTCAAGAGTATACTGCTTATGCCTGCATTGTGCGTGAGATAGGGCTCGGATGGGCACCACGGCTTAGTTATGCTGTATGTGCTGATGAGTACCGTCATATCATTGGGAGAGACTGAGAGTATCACCCAGAGGTGGTGGATGCAGGGGTTATAGATGCATATGTGGCATGGCTTGCTGATCATTGGATTCACTAATTTTTTGATCCGACAGAGCTGATACCCTCCATGGAGGAGGCTATGGATGTTACAGGGGCTCCTATGAGAGCAGGACCGAGACCACAGGTGGTACACCCTACTCCTCTGAGACAGAGAGCCATGGCTCCTTCACAGAGAGCACCAGGACATGCAAGGCCTCCGTGTCCTTCTACATCTACAGTGGGTACATCTTCTGGGACACAGAGACAGAGCAGAGGTGAGAGTGGTACACTGGGCGGAGTAGGATCTACAGATGATGTTCTAGGAGCTGAGCAGTTTCCAGGTGGTACAGGTGTGGATGACACATTTGATTTGGGTGCTGAGGTTAGACGCCGTAAGGTGCACAGGGTTAGCATTCCTTCACATACAGATTAGCCAGCACAAGACACAAATATGCCAGTAGCTGATGCAGAGCCTTCAGTTCCTCTTACTTGGGCTGAGATTATCAGACGGCTTACAGTCCAGGTCCGGGACCTAAATATAGAGAATGCTAGATTAGAGGAGAGGCATCGAGAGGCAGATAGGTAGCGTACAGAGCAGCGCGCAGAGATTACAGGCAAAGGTGATTCATCAGACTGCGAGGGCCTCATATTATGTATCTGCTTACTATGCAGTAGTCCCTGCTGCACAGAGAGTGCCCACCTATTCTCAGTACATGGCAGCATCAGAGGGAGCTAGGGCACCGAGAGTGGAGGCAATACTAGATGCACCACCTCCTCCTCCACCAGATGCAGAGGAGCATGCTGACAGTTGATTTCTCTTCTCATCTATTACTTTCTCACTGATACATTATTGTGTCTGATAGCTCTACGGAGCTCATTCATTTGTACCCTGTGCCAGTAGTGCACCCCCTGACTATTTGAGATTTTTGATATATAGATGAGATCGATATTTTTGGTTGCGACATCATGTGTACTTGTCATTTTTGTTATGTATGATGATATCATGTGATGTTAATGCTATGAGTAGTGTAGAATGTATGTATAGATCAATGCAATGCAATGATTTCTTTCATATGTATGAATGTTATGCAGATGTAATGATTATGGAAATATGTATGTTTATGCAATGGATATAAATGTAATGCAATAAATGTTTATGATATGATATGTAAATGCAATGATATACATGATATGTTTTGCAGGTTGATGAAGACAAGTACTCAGTCTTATGTCAAAAAGATGGTTAACCCAGGAGGATCATTGCTTGCGATTCTGTGAAGAGACCTTCGAGTTAGGTTCAGCTCTTGTTAGATTTGAAGATGTGATTGAAGAATCATTTAAGCTTTGAAGTTCGTTTAGTCATTGTGAGATCATGAAAACATGCAAAATGCAAAGAGACGTGCAAGATGAAATACAACCTAAGACCTAGGACCTAGTCACTGATCATGTGTCAATTTGTTATCATCATTGAACTTTTAGGTAACCGGATAAATCAATACAATGCCTACTAGCTATGAAACCATAAACATATGAATATCAATTTGTATGCGCAAGAATCAATACAACACCCACTGGTTAACAACCATGGACATATGAATATTGATTTGTATTCGAAATGTTGGATTAGACATAAGCACCAAGGCACAAATGCCAGGATGACTTGAATATCATGTCCATTTTGATATAGAAATTTGTACAAGCATCAAAACATAAACGTCATGATGACCTGAGTACGCCTTGCGTTGCAAATACATCAAAGAGTCAAGAGATCATTTTAAATCCAATCTGAATTACCCGTAGTGACCCTTTATCGTTCACATCCTTAGGCAAGATTGCGTTCCATAGTAGGAGAAAGAACTCACTCAAAAAGACAATAGTGAGATCAAACTTCCTTGAATTTTTCGGGTATCAATGGTCGAGGTATGCATGGCCATCCAATTTGAGATAGAGGCTCTTACAATCGGACACCATTTCAATGCAGAATTTCCAAAGTTATTAGATTTCACATACAAGTAGAAAACAAAGAAAAGATTATGCCCCCAGTCATCACTCTCTAAATCCTATAAACGACATCATCGAAGAGCTCAAAGGGACACAATATGCAAAAATCTCAATGCAAATCAGTAAGCATACAAGGAGATAAAAGCATGTAAAAAGCATAGATTGTTTTCAGTTGAGTTTTGATGTTTGATTGCATTGTTGTAGATGCAAAATCTTTTCTGGAGACGAGACAGACTGACTGACTCACATGAAGCTTCAAAGGACTCTGACTAGATATGATCCATCTAAGATACATGGGAGACCATAGGATATGACATTGATTGCCCCCAAGTGTTAAACATTGATAGGATACAGACGCTCAAGCTGATTGGTGTATAAACTGACTTATTGAAAATTGGAAATGCAGAAACAAACCGGGAGATATGTACAAACTAAAGCAAGACTGAAAGCTGGGAAAGACCAAGATTGTGCTGATAGATGGAGCATTTTGAACAAGTGGTGCCTATTTGCCGGGTTTTCACCATCTTGGCAGAGATTCTATTTTTGCTACCAAGGCTCCTGTTTCTAGGTTTTCACCAAGGCACTTTTTCTTTTTTTTCTCATTTTTTTGTATTTTTCATTTTTTCAATTTTTTTGTACTTTTGATATTTTTTGATTTTTTTGTGAATCATCAAGGCGCCTATTGCTAGGTTTTCACCAAAATGTTCATTTTTTTCAGGACTTTTTCTGATTTTAAAGATTTTTTCAGGATATTTACCAAGCACTGAATGCCTTAGGCGTAGAATTTTTTCAGATGGAGAACGTTGATTGGTTCTCAGAGCTGTTCTTCGTCAGTCGTTGAGAGTTGATAGGCACCAGAGCCAAAAGTAGTAGTGATTACAAAGGGACCCAGCCAGTTGGGTTCAAACTTCCCCTTGCGTTCTCGATGGGATTGATTTTTAGGATTTTCTCTCAAGACTAGATCACCAACCTGAAATTCTCTGTGTCAGACTTTCTTGTTATAGCCTCTAGACATTCTTTTTTGATACACTCTGAGATGATCATACGCTGCTTGTCTGTGCTCATCTAGTAGTTCCAGTTCTTGTAACCTAGACACTTTATAGTCTTCATCAGTGACAAGCCCATGCATTCAGATTCTAAGTGATGGGATTTCAACCTTAATAGGTAGTACCGCTTCAGACCCATAAACTAAAGCGAAAGGTGTAGCCCCTGTAGGCATTCTGATATTAGTTCTGTATGCCCAGAGAGCTGAATTGATCATGAGATGCCAGTCTCTTCCTATTTTATTCACTGTTCTGTGCAAGATCTTTAGGAGATTTTTGTTTGAAGCCTCAGCTTGTCCATTCCCTTGAGGATAGTAAATAGAAGACCAATGTTGTGTAATCTTGAATTTAGCACATAAGTCATTTAGATCCTTGTTTTTGAATTGTCCCCCATTATCTGTGATTATAGAGTGAGGGATCCCATATCTGCAAATGATGTAGTTCAGGATGAACATAGAGATCTGTTTCCCCGTTGCTTGTGTTAGAGGAATTGCTTCTACCCATTTTGTAAAATAATCTGTAGCTGTGATTATATGGGTATGTCCATTGGAAGAGTGCGGATGGATAGCACCTATGAGATCAAATGCCCATTGTTGAAAAGGCCATTGTGTAGTAAAGGGAATCAGATCTCTCCCTGGAGCATGAATCAAGTTGCCATGTACTTGACACTGTTGACAGTTTTTAACAAATTTAATAGCCTCTTTCTCCATTTCAGGCCAATAGTACCCAGCCCTAATAAGTTTTTGAGCTAACGTTAAACTGTTTGAGTGTGACCCACATATACCCTCATGGACTTCCTCTAATGCACGTTGAGACTCTTCCCATTCTAAACATCTAAGCAGTGTACCATCTAGACCTCGTTTGTACAGATCATTACCAATGATGACATATCGGGATGTGGATCAGATAAGGTTTCATTTCTCAAAACAGTTAAAGGACTTAGGGATGATTTGATCGTGGAGATAGGAGAACAGATTTTTGTAGCGAGATGAGTCATAACCTACAACAGTGTAGATCATGCGGGTTTCAGGGGAGTCATATGCAGGATAGGATAGGGCTTCCACCAGGAACTCGTAGTGTAGTTCATGTTCGGGCTGTTGTAAGAGAGTAGATAATGTCACCATTGCATCGACATCCTTATTCTCCATTCTGGGTATTTGCTCAAATGTGATAGAGATGAAGTATTTCTTTAAATCATCTACCATTCTCTTGTAAGGAATGAGCTTTTCATCTTTGGTTTGGTACACATCATTGACTTGGTGGATAACCAGTTGTGAGTCTCCATGGATGTGCATCTCTGTAACTCTCCATTGTATTGCCATTTTCATACCATTGAGAAGTGCCTCATATTCAGCAATATTGTTTGTGCAAGGAAACTTTAGTCTAAATGCTTTGGGTATCAAGTATCCTTGAGGAGTGATGAACAATATGCCTGCTCCAGATCCATTCTCTGTGTAGGAGCCATCAAAGAATAACTGCCATTCTCTAGAAGAGAGGTGCATGATAGAGGAATCGGGAAATTCCATTTGCATGGGTGTATCATCAAACATGGGTGCATCTGCTAGTTGATCAACAATAACTTGACCTTTTATAGCTTTTCTTTCAACATATTCAATGTCAAATTTGCTTAGAAGCATGACCCATTTAGCTAGTCTACCGGTGAGGGCCGCCTTGCTTAGTAGGTATTTCAGTGGATCAATTTTTGCTACTAGATGCATGGTATGAGCTAACATATAGTGTCTCAGTTTCTGTGATGCAAAGATCACAGCTAGACATGCCTTCTCTATTATTGAGTAGTTCTTCTCATAGGCCACTAAAGTTTTGCTGATATAGTAGATGGCTCTTTCTTTCTTGTCTTCATCATGTTGCGCTAGCAATGCCCCCAGTGATGTGGCTGTTGCAGAGACATACAAGATCAATGGTTTCCCATGAATAGGAGGCATCAAGATAGGTGGATTTGATAGATACTTCTTGATATGGTTAAAGTTGTTCTCGCATTCTTCATTCCATGCAAAGGTCACGCCTTTATGTAATGTTTTTGTAAAAGGTTGTGATATGTCAGCTAACTGTGATATGAATCTTCTGATAGATTGAACTCTGCCTTGCAACGTCCTCATTTGATTGATATTCTTGGGAGGTTGAATCTCTATGATAGCTTTCACCTTAGCTGGATCGACCTCAATACCTTTTTTGGAGACGATGTATCCTAGGAGCTTGCCAGAAGTGACTCCAAAAGCACACTTTTTTGGATTTAGTCGAAGACTAAATTTTTCCATTCTGTCGAGGATCATGCTCAAGTCTGTTAGATGTTTAGTTCTAATCATGGATTTTACCAAGGTATCATCCACGTAATCCTCCATTGTTCTATGCATCATATCATGAAAAATAGATGTCATTGCTCTTTGATATGTAGCTCCAGCATTTTTGAGTCCGAATGGCATAACATTCCAACAGAAGGTTCCCCACGCACATGTGAATGCAGTTTTATCTTGGTCTTCTGGAGCAATTTTGATTTGGTTGTATCCAGAAAAACCATCCATAAGGGAATACATTTCATAGCCCGCAGTCATGTCCACTATCATATCAATGTTAGGTAGTGGAAAGTCATCCTTAGGGCATGCTCTGTTCACATCTCTAAAGTCTGTGCACACTCTGATTGAACCATTTGGTTTTGAAACTAGTACAATGTTAGAGATCCACTCAGCATAGTCTATGACATGGATGAATCCAGCTTTTAGGAGTTTTTCTAGTTCTGCTTTGACTAAGAGTGCAACATGAGGATGCATCTTTCTCAATCATTGTTTGATTGGTTTTACTCCAGGAGCAATGGATAGATGGTGCATAATGAGATTGGGATCTAATCCTAGCATATCTGAATATTTCCATGCAAAATTGATCTTTTTTTCTGATAAGAATGTAGTGAATTTCTGTTTCTCTTCTTCTGATAGAGATTGTGCTACATGTACCAATTGTGGTTCCTCTGTTGTACCCAAATTGATGGATTGAGTTGGCTCAATCAGAACTGGAGATCTATCCTATAAATGACTCAGAAGGACATCAAATATCTCATCCTTAGGTGCCTCAGAGAGGTTTTCACCTTTAGATACATCTTTTCTTTTTTACTTTTGTTAGTTCTGAGACTGCCACAAAGTGGTTTTCACCCTCAGAACTCTTTTTCTTTTTCTTTTTACTCTTGTTTTTTTGACTAAGATATTTGATGTTTGACTCAGTCATGCTGACGCTTGGTTCACTGATGTAAGTACTCATAGGCTCAACTATATTGAGGTAGCAGGCAAGGGCATAGTCATTCGAGAAGGTATAAATACCATGGTTTGGGTTTGTGGAAGTTTGGTCGATAAGATCAGGGCATTGGATAGTCAAAGCGGGAAAGGCTTGGGATATGGTGTTCATAGATGGGGATATGTCATCATTGGTCTTAACCTGATGCTCAAGTTCAAAGGTGATATTACAGCTCAAAATGTTCAATTCATGAATAGGCTCAACATCATCATTGGAGTCCTCTTCAGGCATAGGTGGATCAGACATGTTAAGTTCATTGTTTCGCTCTAAACCTACATTGGGTTGAGATACATATTGGTGAATAACATCAATATATTTCTCTGTTATAAGCTCATCTTCTTCTGGAATGACACCCCATTCATAGTCATTTGACTCAGCTTCTGATTCAAGATCTCTAGGAAATCTTAGAAAATGTGTGAAATCAGGATGAATACCCCAAGAAGGATTACCCTCAGTCTCTGACTTGAATTCATATTCATGGGAATCAGTGTTAGAATAACTATCCCCTTCTTCTTGATCAGTTTTATTGCCTTCAAGATTAGCTGGTTCTTGTGGTGCAACCATCTCTTGCACTACAGTAGGTTCTTGTGTTTCTACTACATTAATTCTTTTGATAGGATCATCTTTATCATCAAGAAGATCTTTGATCTCTTTAGGCAATTTTTCATAGGGGATAAGCTCAAAGCTATCTGAATCATCATCACAGGGTTCTGTGTCTTCTTTCTTAAGAAGGGGTTCTCTTGGTGCAGTTTGTTCTATGACATGAGAACAACCACCTTTGAGATGATAGGGTTTCTTCTTAAACCCTAAGCCACCAGTATCTTTGTTGGCTCTACCAATATGTGAAATGGGTGTCACAAGACCCTTTCCGCTGATTCCTAGAGGTCCTTGACTGGAATATCCCATCTTGGCTATCAATTTGTTTCCTGGACCATATGAATTAGAAGGGATTGTAGGTGCTATAGATTCACTAGGTTGAACAATTTTAGATTCAGAATCCTCTTTATATAGCCATGCCAGCACAGCTTCATCCTCTTCAAATTCTTGTTTGGATACTTGCTCCGTCACAAAATTTCTTTTGTATGCTTCCATAGGTTCCTTAGGTTCTGATTTAGACTACTTCAAGGATTGTCCATATGACTTAGGTGAGATTGGGAGAGATGTCAGAGACAAGACTAGCTCTATAGTGTATTCTCCCATCCCATTTTCTTTGATATTGATCTCTTTAGCAATGTCGTCCATCTTAGATGTGGAAGCAACATTTAGCTACTTGATGGAAGATTCTTTGTTATTGGGAACAAGCTTATCATCACTTTCCTTCAATGTATTGCAAGTTGTACTCAGATCTACTGGGATAGTAACCTCCACTCCTTCATAGGGAAATTTCAAGCATTGATGGTATGTAGAAGGAATAGCTTGCATTTCATGTATCTAGGGTCTCCCTAGAAGGATATTGTAAGCTAATGGTAGATCAAGCACCTGACATGTGGTATCTTTGATGACTGGACCCACTCAGATAGGTAAGACAATGGTGCCTTTAGAAGCTCTTTCTTGTTCATCATAGGCTTTTATGGTGATCTTCTTTCGAGGATCAATAGCCATCTTTGAGAATCCCAACTGTGTGATTAAGTTGTAAGAACAAATGTTGAGGCCTGCACCCCCATCTATCAACACATGTTTGACTCGACGGTTCTGGATCAAGACTTCTATGTGCAAGGGCTGATTATGTGGGTGACTTAGGGAGTTGTCATCTTCCTTTGAAAATGAGATATATTGCAGAGACGTTAGATGACTAACCATAGTCTGGAACCCATCTAGATCTAGATCATCAGGAACATTAGAGCCGAGCAAAGCTTTGTCTAGGATATCTTTGTGAGCTGGAGATATTCGAAGTAACTCAAACATAGAGATTTTGGCATTGGTATGTTGGAGTTGTTGGATGATGCTGTAAGATGTAGGTCTTGTATCCTTTGGATTGGAAGATTTTGAGGCAACCTTCTATTTAGAAGCAGATGTGAGATTGAAAGGTATCTTAGGGACATTAGATGAACTTGGTGTTTGTCCTTTCAGATGAGCCTGAGCTTGTGATCTGGTAACCACATTAGCTGAGGAATGATTTCTGTCTCTTCATACAATCATGATGACATTGCAGCTCTCAGAGAGACATGGTTCAACCATATTGATGACATCGTTGTTTCCAGGGTAGGCATAGTTGACTTTTGCCCCCATGTTAGGCTGAGAAGTGGAAACTCCCTTGCCATGTTATGGAAACGGTTTTGTAAATGTGGTGTGATCATTATTGCTGGTAGGATTATCGATCGTGATGTCCCCTTGATCTATCAAGTCTTGAATGGTATGCTTCAAGTGGAAGCATCCATTAGTTCTGTGGCCTTTAGTTTGATGGAAAGCACATAATTCATTATCTTTCCACCAATATGGTTTTGGATCCGGATCAGGGTTTCAGATTGGTGGTAAAGAGATCATGTTATCAGCTATCAGGGTTCTTAGGGATTCCAAAGATTCTCCCAGGGGAGTAAACTTTCATTTATTATCCCATCGTTTGAATGGCTTCTTTGGAGATGGTTTAGTAGATTTTTGCTCTGAAGCTTCAATGACTTTGGTGGCAAGGGTGAGATTGTAGGCCGGTGCCTTTGATGGGGTGCGGATAGTGTTAACAACACCATCAGAGATGATACCTTTGTTTCTATTCCAGCTCTTGTTTTTATCTTTTGAGCTAGATCTAGATTCAGACTTGTCCTTTTGAAGTGTGATTTCTCCTTTCTTGACAAGTACTTTCTCAATCTTGATTGCATTATCCACCATTTTATCAAAAGATACATGATCTTGCATTTGTAATGGATAATTGAGCTCTGGAACAAGGTTATTGATAAAGATTTTAAGTTTCTCCATTTCAGGAATTTGTCTAGCATATAGAGAGAACTTCTTTCTCCACCTCTTGAGGAAAGTTAAGAATGATTCCCCTGGATATTGCTTGAGGTTACTGATATCGATCATGGTGACTGGATGTTGAATATTGTAGGAATATTGTTGATAAAACAATTTAATCAATTCCTCAAAAGTTTTGATCGTAGAAGGTAATCTTGAAAACCACTGAATGGATGCTCCTCCCAAGGATCTAGGAAAAAGACGCATTAGATAAGTCGGTTCATGCATGAATTCCATAGATTGCGTATAGAACTCTCTGACATGATCTTGAGGATCAGAGTGTCCATCATATTTGTCATACTTTGGCATCTCCACTCTTTTTGGGAATGGTGGCATATACAAGTTTTTGTCGAATGGGAAAGGACATAGGGCCTCCATGGAGAACTCCTTGGGTTCCTTCTCCTTCTTAAGATTGTTAAATTTGACTTGTATAGCATGCATCTGTTTTGTCATAGCTGTGAGTGGAGTTTCTTCCTCATATGTCATTATATCATCAACGTTAAAGTTGGGAGGAAGCTTAGCCCCTTCCTGGGCTAATTGTAAAAAGTATGCCTCTCTATCCACTTTCAAGAAATGCCTCATCATTCTCTTGAATTCATCATCATTCTGACATCGATGGATTTCAGAGGGTGTAGGGTCTTGGTCAGCATTATGTTGAGAATGGTGTCCTTGGGATCCTCTTCCTAGAGAACCGTGGTTTGTCCCTGCTTGAGACATGGTAGGAGTTTTTGGGCTCCCTGGAAAAGATTGAGGAGGAGTTTGCTGATTACCTCTGTGAGTTGATAGAGGAGGTATGTAACCAGTTTTCAATCAAAAGTTACTGAGACCGTTGTCTTCGTAGATACCTGACTTGATGAGTTGTTCAAGAGTTGGACCTGGGGTATTGGTCAAAAGTAAGTGCTGAGATGTTTCTTCTAATTTCTTGTGTGAAGAAGCTCTGGTCTCCACCATTAACTTTGAATGAAATAGAAGAAAAGGACGAAGACAACTGAAGAACAATTTGATTCAAGAAAATCAGATGATGCAACCTTGTCAAGATTATGATAGTTTTGAAGATCTGATGAGATGTGGGTGAAGGAAACTGTGCCCTGGATGTATGGGATAGATCACCCAAAAGATAGCAGACATGAGTTCTCAACACTTAGTCTATTTTTGAAGATTGATTAAGATTGATAGTTATGACAAGGTTTTGACACGAGATAAAAAGGAGTCAAATTGATCAAACAGAAGGCTAGATCAGATTCAAAAGATCAAACTCAGAAAATGGTAGAATGTGCAATAGCTACTGCTTTATTCCTGACACAATGATATTTTTGACAGATTCTGGAACTAGGCTGGAAACATTGGATATCTTGCAATTTGACAATTTCTGACAACTCTCTCAAATTTTTCCAAACGACCGTCTGCAGACTTGTACGACACTGGGTAGTCTATGAAATGATAGTTGCTAAACTCGTACGATATTTTGGTAGCAATGAAATGACAGTTGACAAAACTCATACGACAGTTGCTAACAGGGTTTTGACTTCTTTGGATTTGCTGGCATGAAAACTCATACGACACTGGGTTCTCAATCATACGACAGATGGGCAATACTGAAATGACATTTGACAAAAAGTCGTATGACTTTTGACTTCCTGAAATGACTTTTGACTCCAGAAAGAATTTTACGTCAATTTTTGCAAAATTTAAGGTTTTCAGTTCTGGATTGTTTGCAAATTGTACTATCCAGATTTTGAAGGTTATACCAGATTTGATCATTTTTAATAGCCAAGTAGATAAACAAACACATAGAACAGCAAGCAAGTGATTCCAAGCATGTCTGAAAACAATGAACAAGGGAAAAAGCAACCTTGCGCATGAACAATCAAGTGACCAAATTGTGCTAATCCCTGAGAGTACTAATTGTGTATGTTCTGAAAAGTTTTGCAATAACACACATATACCTGAAAGTGAAAAATTGGCCTCTCTAGGGTTTTTAGTAATGGTTTGACTCTGCAACTTTTATGATTCAAAGGGGTGAACTCCAATCCCAGTGCACCAGGGTTTTGACACAGTCTGAGAACTTAATCTTCAAGAGCTGCTAGGGAGATCTGACATCCCAATAATGAACCATACCCGTGGAGATTTCTTCCACAAGGACATTTATATAGCGATTGTCACTACCATGGTGAAAATGGCTATTACCGCTTGAGGTTCCGTCAACGTAGTTTTCCCTATGAAGGGATTGTCTGCTACGGTTAACCCTCTCTAAAGGTGACACAAATTTATACCACAAGGGGACTTGGCTCCAGATCCAAGGTTTTGACACCTCTTCACTTTTAACCCAAACAAAGCAAGCAGATTAATCTGACACACTAAGACAAAGTTTTGTTCCACCAAGGTCTGTGATATCAACTCCACGTGATCTATCAACCTCTCTGGGGAGAGAATGTATCAATCAATAAGAGAAGACACACTAACCAATTTTGATTCACTAAAGCTCGTGATATCAACCCCACGTGATCTATCAACCTCTCCAGAGAGAGAATGTGTCGATCAATAAGAGAAGATGCACTAACCAAGTTGAATGTGAAATGCACTAAGTATCCTCCCTACCTACAAGGATTCTATCATCAAGAAATATTTCGCTAGGAATCCAATCTCTCAAGAATCACGAATAGTGTTCATAGGGCCTAATTACTATGTGAGCACAGATATATTCTCGAAAGCAAATCTACCAAAAGCATCCAAAAAGTAGAAAGAGGAACACTTAACGCTTAAAGCAAATATGAGATGAGTCCACAAGGTGGAACACTTAACACCTCACACAAGCTAAAAATGAGTCCACAACTTAGAAAACAAGTGAGTTCCTAAAAGCACAAAAGGGTTGCCAAGTGGAACATTTAACGCTTCTGTCCTATTGACCCCTCCCCTTTATGGTGCTGAGATTGCAACCACGGGATGAAAATGAGGGGCCGGAAGATTAGTGAGTCCAATAACCCAAGATAGCAATCAAGATCAATCACAAGTATTCTAAGACTACTTAATGAATCCTTAAGAGATCACAACCTAGTATCAAATTATGCAAGTGTGTAGAAATATATCTAAAGCATGAAAAGATGCACACAAGCTTGACACGTGAGAGATTTATTTTAAGTCCAAATCAAAATGTTTTCAGAAGAAGGAGAATACCTCGTGATCATCGCAACACGCTTAGTAGATTTTACCTGATTTTTAGCAATTCTTGCGCTTTTCCCAATCAAAACCAGGAGAGAGCAAAAAAAAATAGAGAATTTCAATTGTCAAAATTAGCAGTTAGCCAAAATATAAAAATCAAATCTGATACTCTGCTGTGAAAAATGAAATGACAGTTAAAAACTAGTACAGAAACTCGTATGATAGTGGGTATGCTCCCAGATGACAGTTTAGAAACTCGTACGACACTGGGTATGCTACCATATGACAGTTTAGCTCCCAAATGACAGTGGGTATGTAATGAAATGAGTCTCGATCTGATAGACTGTCGTACGACAGTGGGTCTAGTATCATACGACAGTGGGTATGCTCCCATACGACATTTGTCAGAAACTCGTACAACAGATGTACAGACAAAAATTAAAAATCATAGTTTTGCACAGATCCCGAGAAGAAAAAGATAGAAATTGATAGATTTGAATTGGAAACCCGTTTCAGGGCCCCACGGTGGGCACCAGAAATATGTGTGTGAATTTTTTACCTAATTTGTAGACACAACACTCAGTAAAACATTAGAGGTTAGTGATAATCAAAATCGTGCAAAATTGAAATCTAATTTAACCAAGTGATTTACTGCCTTCTAGTAGGTGCGAGATTGATGTTCTCAGATTGTAATCTAGATCAGTGACCTAGACGACACCTAAATGAAGGATTTGAATGCAAAAGATGGATATGAAATTGAATGCAATTAATCTATATTTTTGATATTTTCTATGCAATAAGAATGATAAACTGATATGCTATGAATGCTATTGAAAACTGATATGAAATGAATGCTAAATGATCTAACAATGAAGATTCTAACAATGATATGAAAACTATGAAATTCTATGCTAAGATATAAAAACTATGCAATTGAAATTGATCTCACAACGCTTTGAATTCGCAAGTTGATTCCTCAGCCTCCAATTCTCCAGCGTGATTGTGCAAAAACATGTGGATGAATTATGAAGAGCTGAAGCCTTAATTTATAGAAATCTAGGGCTTTGGACGTGCATGGATAAAAGCCATAAATCACTCAAATAACTCAGCTTGATTTTTGAGTTATTTTTAAATAATAGATAATCAAGTCACAAAAACATGCAAAAGCTAAGCTTTAACTCAAAATAGAGTTTAGCTTTAATTGATAATTGACAGTTGTCTGCTTTTATGATTGTGCATGTTTTATTTATGAATTAATTTAATAATAAAGTGATTTATTCTCAACTTAACTGCTTTTTGAAATAAAATAATTAATTTATGGGTTAATTAATTATTTTATCAAACTTTTATTAAAAATTATATTATTAAATAATGACAACTTGCTTTAATTAATTAAATAAGAATTTAATCAATTATTCATAGGATATTGGATTTATTATCAAAATTAAATAATATAATTAATAAGAGATAGAATTAAATTTAATTAAACAATTAAGTGGCAAATATTAAATCTAATTAATTAAATATGAAAATATTCAATTAATCAAACTTTAGGATAAATGTGATTTATCGCCAAATAATTATAAAATTAAAGATAATTATGATGATTAGGAATATTACTAGGAATATTCCCCGATGCAGAATTTAAGATAATCAATTATGATTCGATGATATTTAGATGTGCCTTAGATTAGGACTTAGATGTTGATTTCATTCGATTTGATGATGTAGGAGATTAATGAACTTATAGCCCATTTTTGGGGTATTACAGAGGTCACCCAATCTGATGGATCAAGTGATCACACTTCTTCTAACTAAGCATAGAAGGTATGTTTGGAACTGAATATTACAAAGCTTTATTTTACATCAGTTCCTAACATAAAGATTGAGTAGAAGTCCAATCTGCATAGATAAAGATGCATTAGGACATATCTAAGCGAAATAGAAAATTTCATTTTTGATGCCAAGCGTCAGTGTCTTAACCGAGTTATTAGTGTATATCAAGCACCTATTGTGACCGAGATGCTATAGATATCGAGCTGTGTCGTAACGGTTATATTGATTGAGCTTGTGTTAGCCGAGGTTAGCATGAGTTTGCCGAGACAGTTGTATTCCACTTACAAATTTTGTATGGAGCATTTATGAGGCCCTAATTCTACCTTTTGGAATCTATAAAGCGTGAAGTTGCCGCTCATTTCATTTCACCTAGCAAATTGAGATTTCTTTGAATGATTCAGAGTGCGAGCAACCAGTTTGTCAAAGATGATTCTAAATCTCTACAGTGTGCCGTCAGCAAAAATTATCTACAGGATACTTACAAGAAAAAGGTACATTACCAAGCAAACATTTCTTTTCAAAATTTTAAATTAAAATGGCATCATCATCTGCTACAATGAAGAAACAAGGGATGGAAGTTTTCAATGCACAATTGGTAAGAAATGAAGTTTGCAAGCCACAGACTTTTAAGGCAATTTCAGAAACCACAATTAAAGGAGATTTGTCCGGAGCCCTATCTTCAATTCTAGAAAATGTGTTGATGATGAACGATATTAGGTCATGCTATATGTGCAAAATTTGGGAAATCATAGATTACGAGATCAGGGAGGCGTATGATAAGTTATTTGTTAACAGAGTGTTGAAGCCAGAGTACAAATCGGTTGCTGAACAAGGGTTAGTGCATGCCCTAAATTTCCTGTAGAATTTTAAAGTTGAATGGATAAAAATAGTGTTGAGTCGAGTACATGACATGCAACTTTGGCTGGAAGATGGACCCATGAAGATTACAAAAGAAATGATCCAATGAGTCACTGGATACCCTACGATTCAAGGAAAAAGGACAATGAAGTGTTCAAGCAAAGAAGAAATTCAGGCAAACACACAAGCGGTATGGAACAAACATTGAATGGTGATCTTGTTGGAAACTGAATTGAAACAATTGTTGTATTGTCATTGATGTCAAATTTTAATTGGTAAGACTGTTTCTACTTAGGAAAGTAATATATCTATTTGAGTGTTTCTAAGGGGCTAAGCAAGGTTGGTAACAATAACACCTAGGGAAAGGTTGAGTTATCTTGATACTATAAAGTGTACTTGACTATGTTGCACTATGATGAGATAATGTATTATTTATCTTAGTAAGAATGAAGACTAAACTGGTAGGCTTAACCGAGAAAAGAATGGAAAAATCTTGTTTAAGTTGAGTGATGTTAGTGTCGACCGAGTTAGTATATGTCGAGCAAAATTATAGCGTCGACCGAGCATCAATAAATTGTCGGGGAAACAGTTTTAGTATTGACGAAGCATTCTACATGAAGATTGAGTGAACAATCACAGTATTGACTGAGCATCAACAATTTTATATTTGAAGATAATTTAATTTTGGAGCCGACATTATTGAATTCTTGGATTATGTAAAATGTTTTGACTTTATTTATTGATTGTTTGGAAGCATTAAATGCATTGTAAAATGTTTTATTGTAAATCTTTAAGAGATTTGAGATGATTCTAGAAAAGGAGCCAAAGAACATAAAGTGGGTAAATTCAATGAATTTGACCTAACCCTAAGATCTACGAATGAGATTGAGTGGCAAAAGATAAGTTAACCTAATTGAGGAAAATATAAGGGAACTTGAACATTGTGATATGTATGCACATGGTGAATAGAGAATGCTGGAAGAGAAAATTTTTATTGACTGAATAAGCAAAAAACGCTGAAGGAGAAGTGTGGTGATTGCTTGAAGAAAAGTTTTGAGTAGATCAGAGATGGAAATGGAAAATTTTCAAAGTCAGTAAACCAGCATTAGTGTACGGAATCAGATCTGATATTTGCAAAGTGAATTGTATATTTTTCAGATAATACTGCTGCTACTTTCTAACCATTGTAACAGTCAAAATCCTTTTAACAAAGGTTGACCTAACAGTCATATGTTAAATCCTTTGAACAAGGTTGCATTCTAATGGAGTGTATGTAAGTCCTATGACTAGGCTCACTTTTAATAGGGTGATTGAAATCCTTTAACCGGGTCACATTTGACAATGTGTATTGTAACCTTTGACAGGGTTGGCTTTTTACCGAGCTCACTTTAGAAGAGTGAAAATAATAGTAACATGTTACAAAGTGGTTTTTCCCAAATTGGGTTTCCACTATAAAACTTAGTGTTTATACTTGTGTGAATGTTTAGATCTGAACATTGATATGTTTTACAAGTTAAGTTACAGCTGGGTAGTGGACTGCATTATTAGATGTTTCTATTATTGAATTAGTGATGACCGAGTTTGTTTTGGTTTTGGATTTGATTTAAGGATAAGTTTATGAGATTGTTTTATACATCAGGACCTGAGAACAACTGATTCACCCCCCCTCTCCATTATTCTAAATCATATTAACAGATCTCCACCATTACAGATCTAGAAATTGACTTTGTTGTTAGGGTTATCTCACACAAGTTCTACCAATCCAGTTGGTTGGACAGTGTCCCCTGTATGGCAGTGGACCAGGCATGGAAAATCATTAAGAAAGGACACGCGTATGATCTTGTCAAGCTCCAGCTGATTTAGCTTGCCGAGAACCTCAACTCAATCTGGACTGCAAAGAATTCAATGTGTAAGTTTGGCTCTTTGCTAATCTATCTATTCTTTTATGTAAAGAAGAGTTTTCCTAATCATGAAGGTGTGATATGGGACAAGAAGAAACCCATTACTATGAAAATCAGTGAGTTCATAGGTCAGATAGGAGATAGTTTCAATGGTGTGATGGATAACTATTTTGTTGAATTCAAGAAGAAAATGAGGAAGAGGAGTAGAATCCATGTGTCATTAGTTGAAAAGTATAGTAATGATATATGCTTTTTGGTTAATAGAGACTTCACTTATGTAGAAGCAGTTCTTCCTAGGGTTTCATGGCTCATGCCACTACCCTACGAAGTCAATATAGATGAAGCTACTACTGCTATAACAACCCTCTTAGTTGAAGAAATTGATAGTAAGGCACCCTACTTTGGTACATACAAAGAAGCCAAATCCAAAATCTCTATGGGTTTAACAGTTGCAACTTTAGATAGGAAAAGAAAGAAGATAGTAAAGAATTTGGAGAAATATGTGGAAGAATCGGAAAAGGATGACCCACTAGAATTAACCCAAGGTTTGGGAGAAGATGAACCAAGTGAATCTAGTGATAGTGAGAAAGAAGAAGAAGAGACTCAAGTCAAAAAGAAGAAAGGAAAGAAACCAATAATTGCGGAGACCCCAACCAAGAAAAGAATACTGAAACCTAAAGTGTCTTCGGCACCTGTGCTGAGGCCTAGAACAAGGGGAGCCGCTATTGAGACTCCTAAGAAATCCCCTGCATCTAGTAAATGAAAACCTGCACAACCTAAGGCAGTGCCGAGTAAGGCAAATAAAAGGCCTAGAAGGAAACTTGTTTTGGAATAAGAAGATGATGAAGAAACTGAAAGTGATGAAGAGGTGAAGAAGAAGATTGCATTGCATGATGTTAAAACTATTGTGGATGAAATATGCCACAAGATCACACACTCTGCAGGAGTGGATGACTTGAAAGAATTAAAGTTTGGAAGTCTAAGTATAGGAGAGAAAGAAAAAGTTGAAGATGTTATTCTTGAAATGCTTTGCACTTTCAAGATGTTACCTATTCAGTTAGAGAACCAAATCTCTAAGGAGCTAAGCAATAGGGTTGCACAAAAATGGGAATATGCTCTTAATATAGAAAAATAAATAAGGGAGAGCACCTTAGCACAAGTGGAATCAAGTCTCACCCCTACCAACGTTAGAAAAATCATGGAGAAACACCGAGCAAAATTTGTTCCTAAGCTCAGAGCTTATCTAATCCTTCAACACAAGGTTGAGGATGTTGTACAGGAAAGTGTCAAGATTTGGAAGATAGTGTTTGGTTTGCTGATTGATAAAGATGGAGACAAAGGTGCTAGTACATCTAAGGATGCTGAGCCTATAATAGAACTAAATGAAATGGATTCACCCATTTCGGAGATAGAAGCTCCTAAGGTAGAAGAAATACAGAAGGAACCAGAAGTACACATTATTGATATCATAGAGGATACCCCAGTTAAGAATCAGGTATTAACCGAGGAAGATATATAGGCTAAGAAAGAAAAAGACACATCTTTGCCAGGTAGTAATATTGTACTTTTGCAAGTCAAAGCTTATCCAACAATTGATGGGACATCAACTAGTAACACTACCCCCGCCAAACTTGCAGTTGTTATAGTTAACATGTTAGTTGATACCAATACTACTGAGGAACCAGATAAGCTAGCACCAACAACTCAACCCACATCTACCGAGGAGATACACCAAGAAAAAGAAGAGAAGTCAGAACAAAAAGCTACTAGTCCTCATGTGGAGGATAAGAGTACAGAGGGAAAATAAGTAAAAGACAAAGATATTGAGGTACAAGAGCCTACAAAACAAGAAGCAATACAAGCTCTTGTACAAATGCTGAGTGGGAGCACACTGAAGAAGGCACTCAAGCAGAAAATAGAAGTCTTTTCACTAGAGGTAACCATTGATGAAGTTATTGTTATTCCTAAATGGGATTCTGATAACTTATCTTATGAGAAAATACAAATATTGAAAGATTTATTGACAAGGAAAAATAGATAAGAAGAATTGAGAAGAGAACATCAACAGAAATAGGTTCTGTATGAAATTAAAGACATATTTAATGATGTTTATGAGTTGTCAAATGTAAACAGTTCTGCTCCCATATTGGAACAACTTGTACATATTGTTCAGAAGGTAAATAATGAATAAAGAAACGCCGGTGATAAGTTGTTTGAGTGGTCGGAAAGAAAGCTCAAGATCAAGATGCTGGAGAAAGTATTTGCTGAGATCACAGTTAAACAGGTCACACTTTCCACTTTGGTAACATAGATTGAAGAAGTAATTGTAAATGCAAACTCTCTACTCACCAAACTTTGCAATGTAGAATAGTTCACTGAGGATAACCAATGATTGATCGATCAACTGTAGAAAGAACTCAAATCCACCAGTCAGTCCTTAAGCATGGATGCAGAAAATAGTTCCAAACATTATACCAAGATCATGCATACGTAAGAAAAGATAGTTGAAGTGATGGCTAATGATGGAAAGATTAGATCTCACCTACTTTCTATGCAAACAATTTTAACACCTCACCTGGAGGAAATATAGAGAAAGTTGGTCAAGGCTAAGGACTTAACCCAGAAGGATCCAAATCTGTCTACTGACGAGAGCCTAATCAATCTAGCTGCTGAGCTAGAAGTGTAGTATGAAGTTTTAACTGTTGCTGCTGGAGGATGGGAAACTGCACTACACATGGTTATGATGCTGCATAAACCATTTCTAGAGAAATACTTTGAGATCCCCACTCTAGAAGACATTCGTCATGTCAAAATCAAGGGGGAAGTAAAATGACATGACATGATATGATAAAGGGAGGTAACCAAAATTTGAAAATTTTGAATGTATATATATCTCAGGGGGAGTATTTTGCTTATACTACATATTTTTGAAAATACAGATGTAATGTCATGACAAAGTGTTTTTGCCACTAATGTCAAAGGGGGAGATTGTAGATCTCTATAGTTTTGTTGACTATTAGTGACCCACACTTAGTCATTTATCTAGGCAATGATGGTTGGTCATCACTGTGACCGAGTCATTATGTAAAGGTCGAGTTATGTAATGTTTACTTACCGAGCAGTAGTACTACTGAGTAAACTTATGGTCACTATGTATTTTTATAGTATACTGAGTCTAGTTTTGCCAAGTCATATATGCAATGATTACCGAGTGCCAGAGATATTAACATATGCCAAGTACAGTGAATGCCGAGTATCAGGAATTGCATTTGCTAAGTTAGCCAAGAATGACATAAGAGTTTGTTATGGCACAATGATCGAGGTAAACTATTTTGGCCGACATTCATGTTTTGTATTTTTTTTTTTGAGATAATTATGAAGGTAATTACACATCTACTTAGCAATCATTGATCCCTATGCAATACCTAGAGCCAATAAAAAATTAGTAAGGCTTAAGTGGCAAAAGGAATTAATCTGAACTGTAGATCTTGAATCATGAAGATGTTTTGTTAATTATATAAGAATAAGATCTAAACCCTAAATAGAAGTAGCGAGGGATAGCGAATGTGAAGGGAATAAGCAGAAAGGCATATTCAGTGAAGTGAAGTATTCAAACAGAGTTCAGTGACTGAGCAAAGTAGTGAAAGGACAGAATATAGATAAATCTAATAAGAGAGATCAACATAATACAGTAAAGAGAAGATCTGTAATCTGTATACAGTGCAAACCAAAAGATCAGGTACTGAGACATTCTAACTAGTGTATCAGGGTAAATCTCTTAACCGAGTAGTCCTAACAAACTTTTTGTAATCTCTTAACCGAGTGCTTACTTTGTTGTAAGTTTCAAATCCTTTAGCAAGGTAGATTGTATAAGTCTTTTAGCTCTTAACAGGGTAGACTCCTCATAGGGTAGATCAAGTTTTGATCAAATTTTGTAAGCCCTAATAGGCAAATTTATTACTGCAGTAGTGAAGATTTGTGGGTGTCATCCCCACCCCAGTTTTACCTTTCAAGGGTTTCTAGGTAACCAAAATCATTGTGTTATGAGTGCTTTCATGGATGCTATTTAGTATATTAGTTATTTGGTTATGATCAAGTATTGTTGATGCTATGCAAAATTTTTATTCATATGAAAATGGGTTAGTAGGTGATATCTGATTCACCCCCCCCTCTCAGTATCACATTTCCCAATTATATTTCCAACAATATTATGTCAAGACAAGGATCTAGCAAAGATCATTGTTATTAGGTAAAATATGTAGAGCATAGAATTGACATTTATTGTCAAAAATAAATCACAATGAATGAATAAGTTAGATAAATCACAATGACCCAATAAAAAATATACAGGCAGTGGCATTGATTTGTGGGAGTCTAAGAACCCCAATTTTCAAATGTTTGTCAAAGATCATGGAAAAATATTTGTAAGAAAGATAATAGATATCCTTTAGACTATGGAAATGGATATCAATCAAAGGTAAAGGGAGGAGGTCAAAATGATAGTCAAAGCAATTGATAATCTCATACTAGAAGAAAGTCACATGAACAATGGAAAATAATTTATTGGGGAATAATGAGCAAGGCATACTAGAGCAACAAAACAATGATACATTTTTTACCTAAATGGGTAGAAATATGTAATAAAGAAATACAAATAGTAGTAAGGAAAGAGAACATTTGCTTTCATGAAGCAAAATTAGCACAATCATGAGAAGGAGCAAAAAATTCTACATATTAGGGTAGAAGTACCAAGATGAGAACCAACTTTGCATGGAACAAAGCAAGATATTTTATCTTTTCTTGAAGGGGTTGTACATTTGAAACCCTCAGTATTGAAAGTTTCCATCCACTGTTTGAAGAGGGGTCTCCATTAGCATGATAGTGATATATATCAGTAACAATGATGCTTTCATTGTGAGAATGGTAAAGTATCCCAAGCATAAAGACAAGAAAATGTTCCTATGACTATGATCAATCTCAATTCAAATGGTGAATTACAAAGATAAGGAGGTCATGATTTGATATTTTTGGATAGTTTTCCCTAGAGACAAATGCACTTATTTCTTTAGAAGATATCAAGTCATTGTCAAAGTAGTGGCATGAACACAAATTATCAGACCATAGGAAGCTGAGAGCAACAGTCAAGGGTTAAGGTCAGAGCTGTCAGTGTGAAGAATGCTCAAATCCAATGACATTGAATGAGTAAGGGTATAATAATCTAGTAAACATCAGGGTCTAAACTATTGAGATTAACAACCATGTCAAATGTGGCATGAAGTGACTATTTGGAGATGGAAAATGCATTGAAGATAAAATTCTTACAATCAATCAAAGGACACAAAATGAAAGAATAGTCAAGAGATCCATTGAAAGGAGTAGCAATCAAAGGGGTGATATCCATGGTGTTGATAGTGAACAAGGGAATACTTTGACTTGTGAGATGATAAAAAATAGTGTTGGCCACTATCTTGTTATAGTTTAAAGTCAAAGATCATGAAGGGGCAGTAATGATAGTGAGTAAAGGTAGAGATCAATGTAATTCCCCTCCCATAGTCTAATTTTCTATATGTTATGGTTATTTAGGATGATGAATTATATGTTAGGATATCATTGATGTTTATGGTTTTATTGACCCCATACTTGCATGTGTATGGTTGTCATGTCTATTTTATATTTCTATTTGACATGCCTCATGTGGTTGAGGGACCAAGTTGTAGTTACTTTCTTGTGAGATCCACATGATTGGTCGATTCATGCCATTGCTTGTTTATATTTATACATGTATGTAGGTTTGCAGGTACCGGGCATCGACTTCCCTGATTGTTAGGATGAGTGTGCCCTATTGCAAAATATCAATGGTAAGAGAGGGAAGATAACATACAAATCCAAATCCCAACCCAAGCCATTTATTTTCCTAAATATTGGACAAGTATATGTTTCTACCCATCTGAATTCGTCATGGTGATGTGAATTTGTGAGCCCTTCCTTGGTGTTTGTTTGATATAGAGTTAGTTGATTTTCGGGTTTTGGGAGTCAAGTGGATTTACTTGTGTGAATTATTTGATTTAAATAATTAAATTTGGAGTAATTATGAGATTAAAATAGTTATATTTTATGAATGTGGAAATATTAGATATAGAGAATATTTAATTATTAAGGTTGATTAAATGCCTTTGTTAATTAAAAGATTGAATTAAAAGTTTAAATTTGGAATAAAATGGTTTAATTAATTATTAAATCCAAATATGAAATTAAAGGGCATAGTTGATTTATTTAATATTTAATTTATTAGTTTCTATAGTTAATTATGTGCTAAAGTATTTATTGATTAATTAAGAAATTATATGCAATTTAAGTTGCACATTCGGTTTAAGTGAAAATTGAATTAGAATTTAAAGTTAAAGTCGAGTTAGGAATTATAATTAAAAAGTGCATTATTTTATTATTAAGTTATTTTAATCATGCAAGTGATTTGATGTAAACTAGGTAGAGAGAGTTGAGTTCTATTTTTGAGGGTTTGCATGTTTTAGAAACCCTAGGAGGAATAGGTCTTCTTTATGAGGGGTTTCTGGGTATTATTTTCAATTATGTCTATCAGGTTTTGGAGGAACTTTTGGATGAATTGGAATATTTTTGGAAAGCTTGGATTTGGTGAGCATTGTTTTGAGATTGTTTAAAAACTTGGATTTTGAAGGTTGGATTGGATCTTTCTTGGCTTCAAATGTTTTAGAGATTGGTTGAGGTAGGGTTTGAAACCCTCTTTTTGTAAAATTATTCTTTTGGAAAGATTGTATGCTTCATGTCTAGGATTGATTATGTAAATGATTGGGAATTGGTTTATGTTTTAAATTAATTTTATTTTTGTGAAATTTTGGATTAGTTGATGTTAAATTAGATATGGTATTCAATTTTGTGTGTTGGTCATTTTTCATGTTTTAATGTAATATCCTGTGAAAATGACCTAGTTTGGAAATAGGGTTTATTAATTTGCAAAGGGTTTTAATTTTTTTCATTTTAAATTTGAAAAACCCTACCTTTTTCTATTTCTACGTTACCCTTTTTGTTTTAACTTAAAACCACTTAAGTCACGTGTTTTGAGTTGTCAAGCGGAGCCGAGTTCCTTTCAAAGTTATTAAGTCTAGCGGGTCCCTCTTTAATTTTTCCTAAGTCTATAGTTCCCAATGGTATATTATTTCCCTAAGTCTCGGTGTGAATTAAATTGTATCTGATCTCAGATTAATCCAATGGTTTTCGTGATCCCACTTATAGAAGATGCAAAAACTTTATCCTTTGTGACATCACAATAGTGTGACACTTGGTGGATGGTGGAACCATGGCAGAGCTTAAGACAAGACTAAGCACCAATTATATCAAGGTTGATCTAACGACTATCGTATTGCCACTATGAAAAGATATGCAAACTTTATCCTTCATGACATTGAGACCTTATGACATGTGTCCCTGGTGATGTCACATCCTAGATTTGAATAAAGTTAAATGAACATTTAGATTAAAGAGGATCCAACAGTCATCACAAGCCTGTGATAAAAAGATGCAAGGTCTTTTATCATTATGGCTTCATGAAAAGGTACCATGTATTCTTAGATGGAATAGTTAAGGATGGTCAGATCAAGGAGGATCTGACAGTTGTCGTGAAATCGTGATAGAAAGTTAAAAGGGCTTTAGCCATTGTGGCTTCATGATAGTATGATGCCTATCATTGATGATGTCACGTAGCTCGGTCCTCATGGCATTTAAAGAAGGGTTAGATCAAGGATGATCTAACAGTTGTCGCAAGCCCGTGATAGGAAGTTGCAAGATTTTTAGTAATCGCGAGTTCGTGACACGTGGCCAAGGTGGAAAAGTTAAAAGAGACATTGACGTCTCCCTACCAAGTGGCTACCAAGTCATGCTTTCTTATTGGTTGACTTTACAACTAGATTTTTAAAGTGGTCCTGGTCTTAAAAGGTGTGATCTGAGCCATAGGATCTATTTGCATGGGATTTCATCGACGATAGAAATTCAAATTTTTGAAAAGAACATTTGATCACTAACAACATTCAATTCAATCTCTAAGAAACTTATTGAAAAGTGTGTGATAGTTTGTAGTTGTTGAGTAAATAATTGTTTGATGGGATCTTCTTTTCACAAAGATTTCATTGCTTACAAAGCGAGATTGTTTTCTTGAGGGCAGAAAAAAGGCCAAGAATTTGCAGGAAGACAAAGTTTCAAGGGTTGCAAAATTATGATACAGTGCAAGTAACAAGTAAGTTTCTCTCTACAATTATGTTGTCATGAGGGTTTTTTATTAGACCATGTGAGATAAAATTAAGAGAAGAAACCCTAGTTGTAGAAACTATGGCACCACAAAGGGATTTTACAGGCAAAGTTGAATACAAGGAAAGGGAAGTCTATGATGATTTTATGGTTCAGTTAGACCATTCCATAAATGATATGGTTGCTGGGAGGAGATTTATTCTAACTGTACCTAGGTTGAAGGTTGATGAGTGGATGTACGACAAAATTAACCAGTTAAGAAACACCCAAACAACCATGAGTGACTTGAACATCTTCAAGATTTGGTTAAGCCAAAGAAATTCATATGCTCCGCATTGTAATGCATGGGAGCTGGACATGGGCAAATTGATTGTCCTAGGGGTTTTCATGGATGTGGACTTGTTGATATTGATAGTAAAAACTTATGACCTAGTGGTTAGGGTTATCGAAAGTAAGGCTGGGACACCTCTCATTTCAATCATTGTAGATGAGGTTACGTCAGTTTTTAGGTTGAGTGCACCTACATATTTCCATGAGCCTATTGATTTTGACAAGTTAAAGGAAACTTATGAGGCTCAGAGGGTTTTTATCAGGAGTGGTCTATTGAGGGAACACTTTGTAGTAATTGGAGGGTTGATGCTTGCAGGACCCAATACCTCAAAACCTTTTATGAAGAAATATTTCAATCCTCGTGCCCTAGGTGTGTACATGTCTTTATGCAATATCTTTGGTGAGGATGAGAC
Organism: Chamaecyparis obtusa; assembly: GCA_027943335.1. NCBI lineage: Eukaryota > Viridiplantae > Streptophyta > Pinopsida > Cupressales > Cupressaceae > Chamaecyparis > Chamaecyparis obtusa. The sequence goes on along the minus strand of BSBK01000971.1, from coordinate 1,117,427 downwards.
TGAACCTATACCATTACATTTTATGTTCATGATGATTCAAATCTTGCATCCAATAGTAGGGGTAAATTTTGATTTTGCACTATATTTAGCTGAATGTATTCTGTTGAGCATCATTTTTACACAAAGACAACGGCTAGGAATTTGCATGAACAACTTCCCCTCTTGGAAGATTGATGGAATCAATTTCAAGGTTCCTTCTGGCTGGGTCTCAACCACTTGGATAGCTCAATGGAAGACAAATGTGTATTTGTTAACAAGGAGGCCTTTGCTAGTTCTTCTTTCAAGGGAAATTGCAAAACAAATTTTAGAAAACTAAGATATCTCTTTTTTCAAAATGATTTTCAGATTTAAGGATGAAAGAAATACTAATTTAATTAATCTACCGAAAGTAACTTGCAAAGAGGGTTAGAAAATGTAGGGTAACAAGAGATTTGAAAGGAATTACTAAAAGAAATCTAACGGACATATGCTAACATCACACCACCATGCAAATTAAAAAATCAAGAAGATTAAGATGTTAGGAATGAATGCTAAAGTGTTTGGCACCCATTCTATAGTAGTAGTTGTTGCATTCATGACTATGATTGTCATTGATGTCAACACAATGTTTTACCGAAGACTTGCAGAGAAGCAGACAATATTTTGATTAGCGCACGTGGTATATTGTAGTTGGAGCTATGTGACATTGAGGATATACTCTTTGATATGTTATATATCTATGGTTAAGAGCACAAATAGTAATTCTTTTATTCATGAAAGTTATGAGCATTTTGGTGGAAGCAGTATTCAGGCAGTGTTCCTGAGTAGAGGTTTTTGGAAATTGGATGATATCTCCTAATCAGGATGGAATCTGGCTTTGCACAGTTAAAGGGAAGTTAGAGACACATTGATAGTGACATGGATGATAGTGCAAACTTTGAAGTCACACAAGTAAAGATTTATTGTATTTGGAAGCCAACAGTTTTATGTAATTTTGGTGTAGCATGTGGAATCTTTTATTTTGTAATTGTGTGCTAACTCATTTGTAATTATTTGAGTCTGGTATAAAGGAAGGAATATTTTTTCCTTTTTTTAGTGATGGTGTGTGATGCGATATGCATGAAGTGAAGAAAAGAGCTAAGTATGAGAGCGAAATTGTGAAGGAAGATATGCAAAGTACATAGATCTAAAATTGAGATCTGATGTAGCAAAGAGTGTGGTTTGGCATAGTTAGAGAAGAGGTAACATATTAACAAGATTAGATTTCCACAATCCATTAAGATGCATAGTAGTTTCTAGATTTGATTGTGTGATTTTTTTTAGCATTGATGTTTCGAATCACACTCCGTGATCCATCATCAGGAATAGAGAGTAATAATAGAGGTAACATATTATTCTGTTGAATAATGAAAAGATTATTTGGATAGTGAGTTCAGTGATCTTACCCTGAAGATATTTGGGCAATGGGTCCTTTTGTCTTCCATAACTCTTAACAGGGTTAGAATCTTTTAACAAGGATTCAAAATCTCCTAATAGGGATTTATATGTACTGAATGTATTTCATAAGACTCCTAACAAAGTCCATCCTTTCACAAGGAATATTCATATTAGTGCATCTTTTGTGGGCATCATTCCCACCAGGGTTTACTCTTTGATCAAGAGGTTCCCTAGTCAACATATCTTGTGTTATTGTATAATTATGTATGAGTATCTTTCTATGGTTGGTAATTATATTGCTTATATGGTTTAATACTGTTGAAGATGATAAAAGTTATAATTATCAGATAACTAATTCACCCCCCCCTCTCAGTTATCTTGGTGGACTTTACTTTCTAACAATTGGTATCAGAGCAGCAGGTCCTTGAAAGTGAAGTTTAACAGCTTAAGGAGATCCATGGCAAATTTCAGGAAAGAAAGCCCTAAGTTTGATGGAGTAAATTTTGACAGCTAGAAAGAAAAGATGAAGACACATCTACTATGTTTAGGACTAGGTTATTTGTTGACTACAAAGAATGATAAGACTATCCTTGAAGAAGATGATCTTGAGACATGCTCTAATGATGAGAGAGATCTATTCATGTGTAACATACTTGCAAGAGAAGCACTTTTGACAACACTTCTGGAGAATGAATATAGTCAGGTAAAATATTTGAAAAAGTCTCATGAAATTTGGAAAGCTTTGCACTCTACTTTTGAAGGTGATGAACATGCAAAAAGAATTAGATTACATAATTGGATATGTGCATTTGAAGATATAAGAATGTTGGAAGATGAATATGTTAGAAGCTATATTGGTAGAATGTCAGAAATTGTTGTAGGGATAAAATCTTGTGGAGGAACGAAGACAGAGAATGAAGTGATATGGAAAATTTTGAGGACATTGACTCCTGTATTTAAGTAGACAACATAGATGATTGAACAAGTTATACCTTGTACTACAAACTTTACAAGAGAGACTCTTCTTGGAAGATTGGAAGCAGCAGAGATGAACTTGAGGTTATCAAGAGACTTACCTAGAATGGAGACAACATTTAGTGTTCTTAGTATTCATGCTACATTATCAAGAAGCATCAGTGTGAGTGGAGATTATGCTGGCAACAACAGATCTAGAAGTGAAGAAGAAAAAAAGATTGAAGAAGGTATTGCCTTGCTTGTGAAAAGAGAACTAGACGGTAAGAATTTTTTTAAATGTTGGACTTGTCAAGAATATGGTCATTTTGCATCTAAATGTCCTAAGAGAGTTAAGAAGTACATAAATAATTTCAAGTCTAGAAGATCTAAGGAATGTTACTATGCTAATGATGAAGACCTTGAAGCTAGTATTGAAAGAACTCTAAGTGAAAGTGATACTGAGAATAATGATGAAATAGGATTTGTAGCAATTAAAGAAGAAAATTCTGAAACTAATGTTAAGGAAGAAAAATCCTTAGTTTCCCAAGTTGAAAAGAAAGTTGATTGGATTATAGACAATGGTTGTTCACATCATATGACTGGAGATATGAAAAATTTCATAAAGTTTAACAATTATGATGGAGGAGTTGTTAGAGTTGGTAACAATGCACCTTGTTTGATTAAAGGTATATGATCTATTACTCTTGATGGAAAGACTAATACTGATGATGTTTACTTTGTGGATGGATTGAAACATAATCTTTTGAGTGTTGGATAGTTAGTTGATAAGGGATATCAAGTTTGGTTTACCGAGAAAACTTGTGTGATAAAGGATAAAGATGGAAATCTGATTGGAACTAGATCTAGAACCAGAGGTAATGTATTTTAGTTGAACCCTACTGAGATGATATGTTTGATTACTAAGATTGATGATAGTTGGTTATGGCATAGAAGGTTTTGTCATATACACTTTGATAATATTGTGAAAGTGAGTACTACACTTGCAGTAATGGATTTGCCTAAAATTATGAAGCCTACTAACATGATTTGCAAAGAATGTGTGATGGCTAAGCAGAAGAGAAGTTCATTTCCTAGTAAGAAGTTCACATCGGCAGATAAGTTGGAGATTGTTCATACAGACTTGAGCGGTCCTACTAGGACTAGAGGATTCTATGGAGAAATGTATTTTATGATTCTTGTTGATGATTTTACAAGAATGATGTGGATTGCATTTTTGAAAGAAAAATTTGAAGCATTTGATAAGTTTAAGATCATTAAGAACAAAGTTGAGAATGAATCTGGAATGAAGATTAAATGTTTGAGATCTGATAGAGGTGGTGAATTTACTTCTAGAGAGTTTAACACTTTTTGTGAAGTGAATGGTATTAAGAGACAATTTTTAGCCCCTAGAACACCTGAACAAAATGGTATTGCAGAAAGAAGAAACAAATCAGTGACTAAAGTAGCAAGAGCTATGTTATTTGAAAATGATTTAGCGAAGACATTTTGGAGAGAAGCAGTAAATACAACAATATATACAATGAATAAAGTACAAATCAGAGTAGACACAGACAAGACACCTTATGAATTATGGTTTGGATATGCACCCTCAGTTAAGTATTTTAGAATTTTTGGAAGCAAATGTTATATAAAGAGAGATGATGATATTGGAAAGTTTGATCCTAGAAGTGATGAAGGTATTTTTCTTGGATATTCTTTGAAGAGAAAAGCATATAGATGTTACAATAAGAGAACTAAAACTATTGTTGAGAGTGCAAATGTTAAAGTTGATGAAAAGTTCAAAATTCAAGAAAGAATGCTTGATTATGAATCTGATGAAGAAGCTCATCCTAAGCCTAACACTGAAACTATTGAATTATTCTATGAGACTGACAATGAATTATTGAATGAGAGTCATGCTGAAGAAACCAGGGAGGAATCTAGAGAAGAATCTACAGTTGAAGCAAGATCTGAGACTATGACACCAAACAGGTATTTATCAAGACAACATCTTGTTGAAAAAGTTATTGGAAGTTTGGACAGAGGAGTTCTGACTCAAAATAAGGTACATTTATGTTTGATTTCTCAAATTGAACCTAAATCTACTAGTGAAGCTTATGAAGATGAACATTGGATTAATGCTATGAGAGAAGAACTAGATTAGATAGAAAAGAACAAGACATGGGAATTGGTCCCTAGACCTAAAGACAAGAATGTAATTGGAACTAAATGGGTATTCAGAAACAAGATGAATGAACAAGGAGAAGTTGTAAGAAAGAAAGCAAGATTGGTATGTAAGGGATACTCACAGCAAGAAGGAATTGACTATGAAGAAACTTTGCACCAGTAGCAAGAATTGAAGTAGTAAGAATGTTTTTGGCCTATGCAGCTTTTAAAAAATTCAAAGTGTATCAGATGGATGTGAAGTCAACATTTTTGAATGGAGAATTGGAAGAAGAAGTCTACATTGAGCAGCCTGAAGGTTTTCCTTTGAATCAAGAAGGAGACATGGTATGTAAACTAAAGAAAGCATTATATGGACTAAAGCAAGCACCTAGAACTTGGTATGCAAGATTGGATAAATATTTGTTAAAGTTGGGAATTACTAAAGGAACAACAGATAGCAATCTATACATACACAAAAGAAATTGAAAATGGTTTGTTGATTATAGTTATTTTTTTTGATGACATTATTTTTGGAGGAGAAGATGAAGCTAGTGACAAATTTGCTAATGAAATAAAGACTGAATTTGAAATGAGTATGATTGGTGAGATGAAATACTTTTTGGGATTACAGATAACACAAAACAATGATGATATATTTGTAAGTCGAACAAAGTACTTGAATGATTTGCTAAAAAGATTTGGAATGGAGGATTGCAAACTAGTTGGAACACCTATGGTAACTAGACATAAGTTATCTAGAATAGAAGAAACACCGGCAATTGAGCAGAAGAAATACAGATCCATGATTGGAGGATTGCAGTATTTGACACACATAAGACTAGATATAGCACATTTAGTTGGAAGTGTAGCAAGATTTCAAGCTGAACCTAGAGAATCACATTATGCAGAAGTAAAGAGGATACTGAGATATTTAAGAGGTAGAATGGACTATGGATTGTGGTATGAAAAATCTAATGACTTTACCCTATGTGCATATACAGATGCTGATTGGGGAGGTAGTGTTGATGATAATAAAAGCACCAGTGGAGGAGCATTTTTCCTTGGAGGAAGATTAGTTTCTTGGCTAAGCAAGAAGTAAAAATGTATTTCACAAAGCACAACATAAGCAGAGTATGTACCAGTAGCAAACAATTGTAACCAGATAATTTGGATGAAGCAGATGCTGAAGGATATTGGAATTAAATTTGTTGAACCTATTGTTATACATTGTGACAACACCAGTACAGTCAGTATGTCTAAGAATCCTATACTATATTCTAAGACAAAACATATAGAGATCAAGTATCATGTTGTAAGAGAGAAAGTTGCTGAGAAAGAAGTCAGACTAGAGTACATAAGCACAAAGGAATAGATAACATACATATTTACAAAGCCTTTGCCTAAGGATACATTTGAGTATCTAAGAGGTATGCTTGGGGTTATGCCCCAGCCTACCTTTGAGTAGTGATGCAGTTGGTTGCATCCATCTAGTAATTTATGAACCCTATCTTTCTTCTGGACTGGATGTTGGTACTTCCTCTATGGGGGAGTATGTGTATCTGAGCTGAGTCATGAGGACTCTAGTAAATGTATTTTTCTTCTAAATAGTGTCTTTTGACATTAAGTTGTTGTTGACATAGTGATAAAATTTCTATCATTGATGTCAATGGGGGAGAAGTATGCATGAAAAACAATATGAGAGAACTGAACAGGATAACGAAGCAAGATTTGATTGATGAAGAGGATTTGAAGAAGTACTGTTGCAGTATTGGATTTTTGGAACATTGGATGTTTTTCATCTATGTTGCCATCAATTCCAATGGGGGAGATTGTTAGGAATGAATGATAAAGTGTTTGGCACCCATTCTGTAGCAGTTTTTGTTGCATTCATGACTATGATTGTCATTGATGTCAACACAGTGTTTTACCAAAGACTTGCAGAGAAGCAGACACTATTTTGATTAGCACATGTGGTATATTATAGTTGGAGCTATGAAACATTGAGGATACACTCTTTGATATGTTATATGTCTATGGTTAAGAGTGCAGACAGTAAATCTTTTATTCATGAAAGTTATGAGCATTTTGGTGGAAGCAGTATTCAGGCAGTGTTCCTGAGTAGCGGTTTTTGGAAATCGGATGATATCTCCTAATCGGGATGGAATCTGGCTTTGTGTAGTTAAAGGTAAGTTAGAGACATATTGATAGTGACATGTTTGACAACACAAACTTTTAAGTCACATGAGTGAAGATTTATTGTATTTGGAAGCCGACAGTTTTATGTAATTTTGGTGTAGCGTGTGGAATCTTTTATTTTGTAATTATGTGCTGACTCATTTGTAATTATTTGAGTGTGGTATAAAGGAAGGAATGTTTTTTCCTTGTTGTAGTGATGGTGTGTGATGTGGTATGCATGAAGTGAAGAAAAGAGCTAAGTATGAGAGTGAAATTGTGAAGGAAGACATGCGAAGTACAAAGATCTAAAATTGAGATCTGATGTAGCAGTGAGTGTGGTTTGGCATAGTCAAAGAAGAGGTAACATATTATTCTATTGAATAATGCAAATATTATTTGGACAGTGAGTTTAGTAATCTTACCCTGAAGTTGTTTGGGCAGTGGGTCCTTCTATCTTCCATAACTCTTAATAGGGTTAGAATCTTTTAACAAGGATTCAAAATCTCCTAACAAGGATTTATATGTATTGAATGTATTTCATAAGACTCCTAATAGAGTCCATCCTTTCACAAGGAATATTCATATTAGTGCATCTTTTGTGGGCATCATTCCCACCGGGGTTTACTCTTTGATCAAGAGGTTCCCTAGTCAACATATCTTGTGTTATTGTATAATTATGTATGAGTATCTTTCTATGGTTGGTAATTATATTGCTTATATGGTTTAATGCTGTTGAAGATGATAAAAGTTATAATTATTAGATAACTGATTCACCCCCCCCTCTTAGTTATCTTGGTGGAATTTACTTTCTAACAGAAGAAACCCACAAAATAGAGATCAGATCATGTCACAATCTTCAGTTGAATGGATACAATCATCAATGGAATCGAACAAATGTAGATGTATGATAAGTCAAAACTCATCAGATCATGAAGCCACTCTAGATGTGGGCACACATGAGACAAGTTAATCTTCAAGCACCAAAGAATGATCTTCTCAGAGATTTGTCACAACACAACACTGTAATACCAGCAAACACCAAACTAAAAGATCACAGACTTAAAATCATTAAACAACCAATTGGCTATTAGAAATAAAGAATGAGCAAGTCACACATTCAAAAATTTTGCATAGATAGTAGATAAATCACACCATGAATGAAGCACCAATTGTATTTGTTATATTAATCACCAAGTCGACCCTCATTACATCATTTTATTACCATTTATAAAGCTTTGCTCTTATTTTCACAATTAGGGTTTCGCTACAACTAAAACTTGAAAGTAAATCTAAACTAAAGCTTGCATTAAAGAAACTACTTCTAAAGCTTAACTAAGCTAACCTGGCATGGGATTAATCCTCCTGCATTACAAAGATTTGAACAAATCAGACACTAAACAACTCAAAAATAGAGCTGGAACTTGCACATGCACTAAATAACCTTCATGTTTCTGCCCTTGATCTTTGACTTCGGCTTCTCCACATGGACCCAATTGGAAGAGATCCCAAAATCATGCACAAATGATCCCAAAAAGGAAGCCCAGATGACTAGAAAGTGATCTCTGAGATAATTGGAGTTAACTTTTGGACTTGCCAAAAAAATGCCCAAATCCTGATAGTTGGTCCGAAAAACTCATGACCCAAAATTGACTAAGTGCTAAGTCCTTTATCTTTACTATTTCGGACTTGTCAGACCTGTCAGACTTCTAGGTGGCCGAAAAACTCCTTATGGTCTAAATGCTGAAAATCAGACACTGCAAAACTGACTAAGTGTCAAAACTAAATTTCTTATACACAAAATTTGGCAGATTTCTAACTGGAAGCTATCTAGCTGGGAGACACTTTTGGGTGTGCCTTCTTGAACCTATCCACTATCTCTAGCACCTCATTGAAGTCCAGCATCTTGATCCCTTGGAGAATCTCCTTCTACCTATCTCTGAAATCCATCAATTCTTTTGCAAAAGCCTTTATTTCTTCCTCTTGGGACAACATTTTATGGATTTCTTCCTTTTGGTAGAACATCTGTTGGAGGTCTTCCTTAGAGTTTACCCCTCAAAATATGCCTAGATATTGATCGATGATATCATTTAATGAATGCATCATCTTATCCTCATCTTCATCGAACAAATCTAAATCCAAACCTTCAAAGAACTCCTACAGCTCCTTTGCAAAAAGCGTGCTGTCATCCCTTCTTTTATTCAACCTGTTGAGAATCTTCTCAAATATGGCCAATGCTGCTGTTATCTCTTGGATCCATTCTTCAAAATTATCCAATTTTTCCCCTTCACAAAGCTTCATTAGAACCTAGAAGTGTTGCTTTCTTATCATTGTTAACTCATCCAATACCTTTTTCTAGTTGAGGATGGTTTCTTCTACACCATTTTCTTCACTCATGATATCCACTAAAGAAGTTATCCCTACCAAAATGTTCTGGAAGGGCCTTAAGATCCTCCTGAGAGATAAAATAGCAAATTGCTCAAAATCCAGCTTCTAGTCAACACAAGCTTGTACAAAAGAATGTGGAACATTTTCTATCTATACCCCCCTTTCTCTCCAAAATTGCCTGTAATGAGGCTTTGGGGTTATTAGGGTCAATTGGACTTGCTGTCTTCAAAATGAATTTCTTCATAGCTTCATTTTTCTCTTCCAGAGCTTTTATCCTTTCTTCATCTTTATTCATGAAGCCTAGAGTGTGCTTCAAGCCCAAAGTAGCCAAGGTTTTGCTACCTTCCCTAGTTGGTTCTCCCAAGTCTACTTCCTCTAGCACATAATCATCTAGAGTGATCTCATTTATACCAACATCCATTGTAGGAATGACCACCCGTGCTTTCCACCTCCCCGTCTGGTCTTGTGTTACATAGGACATTCTCCTTGCTTGGGGAATTGGTGCCATCTGGTGGAAAGTGTGCCCTAGCGTGGTCATGTCAACCTCATCATTAGTGTATACTCTAACCCTCGGCTACACTTCTATTGTAAACCATGTTGGCTTTGAGAATGTATTCAGTGGCTCATAGGGAGTAGCCAATGTAGAAGAGGTTGCCAAGTGTTCTGCCCTTATTTCCTCTTGAGCTTCTTCTTCTTCTCCTGTTTCCTGCTCATTCCCAGTGTCTAGGTCATGTTCTCCCTCATCAACAGTTTGCTACTCATCAGCCATTTGCTCCTTAGTATCTATTTGTGGCTTATCCTCTTCAGTATGTGGCTCCTCTTCTTCCTGTGACTCTCCCTTGTCATTTGGCTCCTCTGATCCTATATGAATTTCTTCCATTTTCTCTCCGCCAGTGACTTTTGCTTCTTTCTCCAGCTCCTGCGAGCTCTAGAGCACTGACTCAACATGAACTTGGTGAGGAATATTCAGTGGGGGAGGCATAGGAGATGCAAGGGGAGTGGTTGAATGGGCTGTTAGAGGTGGAGTTGAGAGGGGAACCTGAGATGAGGAAGGTTGCTAAGGCAATGGAGTATTCTGTACAGGATTGGAAAGTGGAACAGTGGGAGGCTCCTGAAGTGGGATGGTAGGAGGTGTGGAAGGATGAGGTGGAGGTAGAGGTGGAATGGATGAAACCAATGGTACCTCTGCACTTTCTCCTTCTTCCAAAGTGACCCCAATAGAAGAGTCCTTTTCTAGTTTCATAGTTTCTCCTTGGTCCTCGACTATCTCAACATCATTTTTCCCTTGAGGTCCCTATTGTAGATCCTCTCCCATGCCACTGAAAAGACTAGTGAACCGCATAGGAGCCTATTGCTCAGACTCTTTGAACCCATGCAACCCCGCAAAATATATGATGTTGAATTCATCATCACTGAGGGCATCCAGATTTATTTGGTCTACCTAAGTAGCCCCTTCATCATCCCTAGGATCATCCTCCATTATCCTTCTTTTCTTTAAGAATCCTACAGACTGGGTCCTCCTATTGAGGGGAACTTCATCCATTTGATCTTCATCATCCTCCACCAGGCTATCCATTTGTGTAGGTGTCGAGTCTCTCTTCCTCTTGTACACATGTCCCTTGACCACCCCAAATGACTTGGGCCCTATGATTTTGAATTTCATTTTCTTTTCCAAGCTTGGAGAATCATGGTCCCTAGGTGAAGGTGCTTCTAGTGGTGCAATACTTTCGGTCATCCTAGTTTTCACCTTCTTGGAGTGCATGGCTAGACCATATGTGATGGGACGCTCATGTTGATACGTAGTTTTTGGCTTCAGAGGGGCAGCCTCTTTGAATTGTGGTTTTAGTATCTTTTCTCCCTTCTTCTTCTTTTCTCGAGATGGCCTCTCAGGGAGTTGCTTCATGGGGAGCAGTTGCATTGGAAATGGATGAGAAACCCAAGACTTCATCAGTTTAATCACATGCTGGGCTCTGAAATCCATGCTATCATTCTCATCTCGATCCACCTCCGCATTCAAGATGGCCCTTGTGAATACTTTGTCTGTATTATATATAGAATCCAAAACTTTATCTGAATCAACATCTACTACCTTCCGCGAAATCCTCAACAAAAGTGCACCCTGTGCTAGCTCTAGACTCTTTTGGCAATAGTCATAGACTCTTACATCATAATCATCTACATAGTTTTCCCAATGGTCTTCAATATGCAGCTCATGAACATAGTGTCTTCCCATTATATGGATATAGGTACCAATGGGGTCAAAGTGCGGCCTCACTAGATTATAGGTTGCCAATGGGAATTCATCCCATTCTCCAGTCAATGACTTGCAAACTTTCATGTCAGGTACATAGTAGGGGCCGATGGAAATAGGAAAGTCCCAGCAATGTTTCTTCTTATGCTTGATATGCTGGTGGGCATCAGACAACTACCTTGCTATCTCTAGTAGAACTACCCTATCAGAAGGGTACCTTGGGAGCTTCTTGGGTACCAAAGTGCTTCCTACCACCCGAATGTATGTGAATGTTCAAAATTGAATATAAAATGCCCCAATGGTCTTCACTTTAGCTACTGCTTCTATTGATAACCTTTTAGCATAGTCACCCTCAATGGAGTGGATGATTACAAAAATGAAGGCATCATTGACTATTCTTAACTCTGAGCTATTGTGTGTAAAGATATCTTTCCTCACCAATTGAGGGTACAAAGTGAATGGCCACGTGTTTGATTCTCTAGTGTTACCCACTTTAGTTAACCTTGGATATATTGCCCTGGTGGCTAGTAAGTACATGACATAGGATGTCATGTAGAAGTGGGGGTCTGTCTTCACCCGAAGCAGTTGTTCATCCATTTGGTCACTTAGAATAGCTACCCAATCAAACCTTACCTATCTTTCTTTTATTTTCTAGATGAGGAAGATCATCGAAGGTTACAATTGATGGGACTTAGGTAGCCCATATACCCTACTTATCATTTTTATGGCCACCTGGATGTCCTCTTTCATGTAGCCTTTCCTCATGTCAATTCTATCCAATCTATTCTTGGGCAATGGCTGCATCAACTACTCATTGTTGATGATGTTATGAGCCCTTTGTATGTCTTTTTTGTAGAACTCAATCCCCTTGTTGATATTAAAATTGAAGAACTTATCTAACCCTTTGGGCAGATGGAAAACATCTTCAATGTTGTCAGGCCTTAGGTCCAGGACCACTTCTCCAAGGCCATTCTTGACAATGCGCTCATCTGGTACATAGTTATTGGCTAGTGTTTTGATCAGGTCCCCCGACTGGATGGAGACTGGGTGTGCTACCACATTCACCAGGGAGTAGTGGAATAATAAAGTACAATCCTCCAAATGGCCCACTGGCTAAGCATACTTGTTTAGGTATTTGTTCCAACTGACATTCCCTATATCTGTATCAATTATTTTTGCATGAAGGTTGGTTACTTTGGATGGTGGATGATAACCCTTGAACTGGTACTTCATTGCTAGTGATGCCACTACTTTCTCAGCCATACCTACAATGAGTACAAGACCTAAATCAGTAACATGATGAGAGGAGAAAACCAAAAAAAATTAATATTACTAATTTTGAAGCTCAAATGGGCCAGGAAAGGGATTTTCTACCTTTTTAGACCATCGGGGTTGTCGCATCTCTGAAAGGCCAAAAAGGCTGAAACCACTGAAAGAGGCCTCTCTCATGTTCAAAGTGTTTTCAGTGAATTAGATGTCTGAAATCCCTGGAGGCCAAAATGGCCGATACATCTGAAAAGGCCGAAAGGTCGAGGAGGGGTTTTCTATCCTAAAAATTGGTGATTCAGGGAGTAAAACATTTTCAACATGCGAAAGGCTGACATGGCCGAAAGTGGAGAAATCCTAGAGCATGTCTACTTCAGCATTTCGAAGGTGCTAAGTGTTTCAGTGTGTGAAAACACCAAAACACCGAAAATGATCTAGCACTTGGGAATTTTGACATACGAGTTGCTCCGAAAGTTTCAGACCCCGAAGGTCCAAAACTAGGGTTTACAGTCAGACTTGAAAAGTGAGTCTGATGGTGAGTTTGACAACAAACTTGCTAAGGGATGCAAGGCCACTACCTTGACAATCCCTAAGGCTAAAAAGGGCTGATGCTAAGCAACGTAGACCTAAGGACAAGGCTGAAAAGACTGAAAAGATGAAAACCCTAAACCTAGGATGAAACAAGAAGGACAAAAGCAAGAAAAAACACTAAACTAAGACCAAAAAGAGGGGAGAAAGAAATACCTACCTAGGAGATGAAGAAATCAATGATGACCAACAAGGAGATGAGATCTAAGCGATGAAAAGGTGACCAATAATGAAAAAGGCAGATGGGAGGTGGAGGAGTGAGCACAAAGTGAGGGTTCGAAAACCCTCATGCACCCTTTATAGGCTATGTGAGGTTGCTGACACAAGCACCTCACGAATCAGCCTTTCAGCCTTTTCGAGAGTGTGGACCTCTGAAAAGCTGACAAACCTGAAAGGTCAACTCCTGTGAGAGTTAGACTTTCAGTGTTGTAGACCTCTGATAGGTCCGAAAAGGGGGAAAAGCTGAAAGGCCCAAGGATTTGCTTCTTGCTCCACCGGGCCTTTCACACTTTCAGACCTCTAAAAGTGTGAAAGGGCGACAAGGCTGAAAACTAGAAAAAACTAATGACAAAACCCCTAAAGATGAAAAAAATTGAGACAAGCAAAAAGTAGAAGGGGGGCCCTTGAGACCATAAGGGCCATTAGGGGAGTGTGGTTGTGGGACCACAAAAAATAGCCCAAACAAACAAAGAAAGGAAAAGAACCAGAGCTTCCCAGAGCTAGTCCACCTGGAGACAATCTGATTCGCAATGAGCCAAGTACAAAGATCTTCAGATTGAGTATGTTTCTTATCATCACCAAGGTTGAGAAAACCACAACTTCCGCATCGAGTGTGTGAAAGTGTGTGTGCAAATTTCCCTTGAAAACCCTTTGCTATGAGCTCTTGATGATGGTCATCCCATCCTTGTCGAATCATTTCCCACCAATCCAAAGTCAGCCATAAGTCAATTTAACCTTGCTCTATTGCCAGGTAGGCATTAATAGCCCTGATAAAGACTGTTAAAGTCACCCTTTGCCGACTGTAGATGAACTTTGAGAGAAGTCCTTAGGCTTTGTAGGAGGGCTCTTAGACTCGATTTGCTTCAATTTTTAAGATGATCCTTTTGAAAGTATCCATTTATCAACAAATTTTATTCAGTGTGGATTGCTTCGATGCTCCTTGTAGCTTTGTAAAAACACCGTCCGTTGCTCTTACTTTTTTTTTCTTTTTTGGAAAACTGGGGCAGCGCTTAGACTATGCTATCTTGGTTTTGAGCATTTCTTTGTTTATCTCATCTTTATGAATTCCTCCTTTTAATTTTCTTTCTCTTTTGTTTTAGTCTGTATTTCAGTCAGGGAAGGGTTCTGACTTTCAGGCTTCCTTCGTGACCATGGGCATCTCCTGGTGCAAATTGGAATCTTATTTTGAGAAGCTCGTGGCTCAGGATTTTATTTTAAGTGCATTTAAGTGGCAAGGATGTTTGATTCTGGTACACTCTCTTGAAGAGTCCAAAAATAACTAACCTTACCTCCGATCACTGTTTCTAGCTCACTGCAAGATGAAACTACCTCTGAAGTTTAAACCATGAGAAGCCTTACTCATTGCTTGGGCTACCTGAAAGGACCACTAAAATTGAAAGCACTAACCTCTTGCAACCAAGACCTAAAGAAAAGACAAGGAAGACAAAATTGACCAAGAACTAAAAGAAAAGACAAAAAAAGCACAAGTATATACAGTAAAATACAAGGGGCCGATTAAGACCCAAAATAATGCTTTAGAAACTGACCATTGACTGGCAACGGGACCAATTCTCCATCAAGAGAACTAATCTAAAAAGTATTCTCTCCCAGGATCTCAGTGATATGGAATGGGCCTATCCATAGACATTGGAACTTGGTGTGGCTGCCTGGTTTTTCTTTTGCTTTATCCCACATTAGGACCAGATCAGAAATTCAGAAGGCTTTTATGGTGGTTCTTTTGTCAAACCATCACTTGACAATAGCCTGGTGTTTGGCTACATGTTCCAAGGCTATAGTTCATTTTACTTCAAGGTTCAACAAATTCATGAGGTGAATCTGCACCTGATCCTCACCCTTGACGTATTGATCCATGAATCTCAAGATTGGTATTTTTAGGTTCATTGGAAAGAAAGGCTATAGGCCATAAACTAACTGGTAGGGTGAAGTCCCTAGGGCATTCTTGACTCTCACATGATCTATCCATAGAGCATATTTCAACTAGGTGTGCCAGTCTCTAGGGTTGTCATCCAAAAGGCATTTGATTACCATTGTTAGGTTCTTGTTGGTTGACTCCGCAACTCCATTTCCTTGTGGGTAGTAATTGGATGAGAATTTTAGAATTACCTAGTTCTCAAAGGCCCATTGAATGAGACTTGTAGATGAAAAGTAGGGGGTGTTGTCACATACCAAGAAAAAAGGCATGCCAAACCTCATGATGATGAACTCCTCTAGGAATTTGGTGATCACCTTAGTAGTACAATTTTTCATAACCTATGCCTCTGTCCATCACATGCAGTAGTCGGTTGTAGTCAAGATGTATCGATGGCCTATCGAAGATGGAGGATTGATCATTCCCACAAAATCCAGCCCCCATTGGGTGAACGAACACACTTCATATACCGATTGTAAGGGCATCACCGGATGTCTTTCTTGAATGACGCTAGTTTGGCAAACATGGAAAGAGCGCACATGCTCGTGAGTATCTTTGAACAAAGTTGGCTAGTAATAGCCAAATCTTAGTATCTGATGAGTAGTAGCTTCTGCCGATCCATATCCAGTACCATACTTATCATGAAATTCTATGAGAACTAGTTCCACTTCTATTCAATCTAAACATCGTAGATACAATCCGTCATAATTGCGTTTGTAGAGTTTCCCATTTTTCAGCATGTATGAAATGCTCTTATTCTTAAGTGCTCTCCACTGGGAACCATTCAATCCATTTGGACAACAATTTTGTAGCAAGTAGTAGACTATGTCTTGATACCATATGTCAGTGACTATTCCTTCATTGGTGTACACTTGGCATACCAAACCTTGTTTTGTTTCAGCCATCATCTTGGTGAGGCCTTGACCTCTCACCAATTTCATCAGTTGGATCTCAATGTTGAATTCCTACAATATTGCCATCCATTTGCCTCTTCGTTCTCTGAGTTCATTTTGCATTAATAAGGATTTGACTGCCGGATCCGGAACGATGCCAATGACCTTACTCCGAAGTATGTAGTGTCTAAATTTCTTGACAGCCTTGACCAAGGCAAAAGATTGTTTATCCAAATTAGGATATTTGAGTTCCACATTCTTTAGTGGGCATCTCATGAAAGCAATTGACCTTTCATCTTCACCTTCATGCTTCTGCATGAGGATTTCTGCACATGAATGTTCTGAAGAAAATGAGTAGACTTTAAATGGGAGAAGATAATTAGGACTGACCAAGACTAGAGTAGTGGCAATTAATGTCTTGATTTCTTCAAAGGACTTTTTAGCTGGGGCATTCCATTCAATTTTAGCATCTTTTTTCAACATATCATTTAAAGGACATACTATTTTTGCAAACCCACCGATGAACTTCCTGACAAAGTTGATTTTCCCAAAAAAGGACTTCAATTCCTTCCTGCTATTTGGTGGAACCAATTTTAGGATAGCTTCGACCCTTTGGGGGTCAATTAAGATGCTGGTCTTAGATATAATGTGCCTGAGAAGTTTTCCTTGAGTCACCCCTAATACACACTTCTTAGGATTCAAAGAAATCCCATAACGTCAACACCTCTTCAAAATTTTTCACAAATCCTCAATGTGGTCCACCTAGTTCCTGGAGAAAATTGTGAGCTCGTCCATAGATATAACAATGCACTTGTTAACCAGACCTTTGAATGCCTCATCCATAGCCTGCTGGAAAGTAGCTCCTACATTGATCAAACCAAACGACATGGGGCGATAGGCAAATGTTCCCCATTTAGTAGTAAAGGCCATTTTTAGGTGGTCTTCTTCTTTTACCATGAGTTGGTTGTACCCTAAGTATCCATCCAGAAAGGACATCATTTGGGAACCATTTACCACCTATAAAAATTCATCTAAGGAAGGCAAAGGATAGTTATCCTTCTGAGATGATCTGTTCAAATTTCTAAAGTCCACGTAGAGCTGAACTTCTCCACTTTTCTTCCTTACAGGGATAAGATTAGCGACCCAAGTTGAATGCCGGATGGGAAAAATTATCTTGGCATCAAGAAAATTCTATACTTCCTTTTGAATTACTAGCTCAATCATTGGGTTTACTAGTCTTTGTCTTTGGTGGAAAGGTTTAGCAGGATGTTGTGGACAATAATGCTGGGGTCATAGGTTTTCAGATCTTCATAACACCATGCTATGACATCTTTGTATTTAGTGAGTAGCTCGACCATCTATTTCTTTTCCTCTGGTGTGCCAACTTTGCCTATACGAACCTCCCTAGGTTCAAGCTTTGTTCCTAAGTTGTAGAGTTCACAATCATCTCCACCTACTACTGGTGTTTTCCCTCTTTCTCGAGCATGTTCATCTTTATCAAAAATTCTCTCTAGAGCTACCATACCCTTCGGAATGGAATTTTTTTTAAAGTTCAAAATCCCCAAGTCATCGAACTCCTCTGTTCCATCTTCTTCTTCATCAATGGTCTGCTTGTCAAAGATCCCTGCATTCATGATGAATTCCAATATCTGTTGATCATCTTGAAATACCTAGAAGTTTTTGATGTTGTCAGGGATAGCTGGTACAACCATGAGTTCTATGAAGAATTTCCTCAATTTGGATTTCTCTAGCGGTTGTAGGGAGCTCGCAGACACCGCTATAGTGTCGGTGACAATATTATTTCTCCTCGGGATGCTTCAAATGTTAAAGGCTTCAAATTCTTCAATTAGGTCCCAGATGTGGTTGTGGTATGAGACCAAACATTTGTTGGTGTAGGAATACTAGCTCTTGATCTACCAGACTATCAATTGTGAGTCACCTTCCACTATTATTGCTTTCACTTTCTTCTCATGTGCTAGGAGGAGACCACGGGTCAGAGCCTCATACTCGACAACATTCTTGGTGTAGTAGAATTGCAACCGGTAAGTAGCATAGTATGAACCCCCATGAGGGTTAACTAATTTGATGCCAGCTCTTGCTTCCAGCTTGCACTTGGAGCCATCGAATCAAAGTTTCCATATTGAATGATTTTTGTTAAAAGATGTCTTGACTTGGGGTTTTGGGATTGCTTCCGGTAGAGGGGTCTCAATTTTTGGTTCTGTAGGGGCCGTAAGTGATGACAAACCTTCTTCACTTGGAACTTATGTCTCTCCTTCATCTAAGATTTCTCTTTTCAAAAGGGGGACCCACTTCATCTTTTGTTTATTCTAGATATTGTGCCAAACTTCATGGCACAAAGGCAGGAAGCCGTCATCAGAAGAGCTCCACTCCTCTTGTATAAAGCATTCAGTCATAGGGCCTTGGGGTTCTTCAATGAGTGGAGATTCCTCCTCACTTGAACAAGTTGCTACATTCTCAGGAGGTTTGGATATGTCTGATATTTGGTTAATAACTCAGACCACTGCCTCTTGGTAGCTTTAGCATGTGAACTCTAAATGGTTTGTTTGATGAAGAAAATAATACCCAGGTAGCATCAATATGTTGAAATTAGCGTCTGGGCCCAAATGTCTCATATTCTTTGTCATACCATTTATGAATTTTGTGAGAATTTCTTCAGAGATCTGGACATCTATCAAACCTTGAACGAGGCTATTTTTAGAGTCTTCTTCCTCCTTGAGCTAAAATGTGAATGCCTTGTCAAAATGGTACACTCCCAAGTCAGCTTGTGAGAACAAAACTTCATTTGGGGCATTGTACTTGGTTATCATTTTTTTGATCTTGGGCTTTGCATCTATCTTAATCTAGTTATTGAGCCCCTTCCATGGCAACCGAAGTTGGGTGAAGTCCGTGGAGAACCACCCTCTCAAAGATTGGGTCCATTCTCAGCTGAGAAGCATGCCATAAGTCTCTGGGATGTCTACCACATGAACATAGATGCAGTCCTAGATCCTAGGGTGGGCTGTTAGCTAAATACATGTGTCCTTCAAGACCCCAATTACTTTGACTTCTATTTTATCAAGCTGGATCACCACACGATTTGTTGGCTGAGGATTCATCCCTAGCCTCTGACATATAGACAATGGCATCACATTACATGAAGCACCTGAGTCGATTAAGCAATTATGTAGGTTCTTTCCAAATATTTTGAGGCTAAGTAGGAATGGGGGCACTTCTACCCTATCTTTGAACATGGTCAACATTGACTCAACAACCTTTACGTTAGATACATTCTTGTCGTTATTCCTAGGCGAGGCTGACTTGGAATGATCCAAAGACTTTAGGAGAGCTTCTCTTTGAGTAGGAAAACTTTGCAACATATCATACATTGACATATTTGTTCTAACTTTCTTTAGTTCTTCTACCATGCTATATTTTTCATTGGCCCAGACTAGGTTTTTTAACGTGGCTGGTTGATATGGTGTTGTTTGAACAACAGTGGTACTAGGTCCCCTCGGGGGCATAGGATTATTGTTGACCCTTGGGTCAGGTGGAGTGGGCTGCATACTTGGAGGAATGCCATCTATCAAAGGCTCCCTCCTGCTTCTTAAGTTGTGGGTATTTCTATTGTTGTTCTGGAAGGCATGGACTTCGGAATACTCTGGTTGGTTTTCTTAATTGAATGGAAAGATGAACTCTTCCTCTGAAGCGTTAGTGACTGGAGTTCCATCCAATGAAGATGGATCATATGACTCAAATTCCATGGCACTGAAATGGGCCTAGGAACTCTCAGGATCCTGAGTTTGTTGATGGTCATAATCCCCCCTATATTCATATTCTGGTTGATGCATGCTGGGACCTTGGGTGTAGCCGGCTTCTGATGAACTGAAGAAATTGGCATTGTTTGCAGGGATACTACCATTGTTTGGATGCGTGTTCCAAGTCCTATTTTTCCTTTGTTGCCCAAACTATTTGTCTTGAGAGCTGTTCCCATAACCTCCTCCATTGTTATTATTGTTGTTGCTGTAATTGCCATAATTACGATTTTGATTTTGAGAGTAAGTATTCGGGATAGCAGCCGACCATGGATAATTTCCTTGGTTTGGAGCTGGGTTGAGCTTCATTCGAGTGATTTCCCTGGTCAATTGGGACAACATCTTCATGACATCTAACTCATTTACTAGATCTTGATCTAGTTCATTTGGGACAATGAACTTTTGTTCACACAAGGTAGCCTTGTGTGTATCATACCCTTGGTATGTGATGGCCAACGATGGGGTAGAAACATATGGAGTTGGTACCAAATTGATCCTTGGGGTTTGTTGCACTGGAAGTTGATTATTTTCTATGAATGGACGAGTCGCAATAGCATTCCCCACTATTGGTGGGATGCCATAAATCCCACCTGCTTGCGGGTCCATTTGTTGAGTGAATAAGATAGCTTCATTGGACACTTTCTCCAAAGTGTCAATATCTCCTAGAGGCAACTTTTTTAAGAATATAGACATTAATGGGTCCAAGGCGTGCAAGTGCACTTGTATGGCAGTGCCAACAAGTACCATGTATGGGGCCTCAAGCTTCTGGTACATCTTGTGAAAATGATGATTGAACATAGCGATAGATTCATTGAGGTCTTTTCTTACTGAGATGAACTGGTGATGAAGAGTTTCCAGATCCACATACAGTTTGAATTGATTTAGGAACTTTTTTTCAAATTCTTTCCAAGTAGCAATGGATCCTTATGGAAAATTTAGATACCAGTTATATGCGAACTCCCCCATTGTGTAAGGGAAGAGGTGGCACATGACGTCTTGATGAGAAATCTCTTTTCAATTGCACAATTCCTTGAATGCACGGACGTGTTCTTCCGCTATACTGGATTCCCCATAGATGAAACATGGGCAAAATCTATCAAGATTTTTGGGCAGCTGATGGAGCTCTCCTTGAAAGTTCAGTGGTGAACTTTGAGCATTTGCAAAAAATGCCATTGGGGTTGGTGGTGGAGGAGCAGTAGGTAGGGAAACAATGGTTGGACTTGGAGGAAGATTCGAATGATCTGAAGTATCCTCTCTGTGCTTGGTTTTGCTCTTGCGAGGTCTTCGAAACTCTATAAGTTTAAGGAACTCCCCTTTGTTGGGTGAAGATCTAAGGACTCATTGAAATCTCTTAGGAGAGAATGATCTGATAATTTGGGGTGTCCCTTTTGAGGGCCCTCCTTCTAGTGCCACTTCTGTTGAGTGTCATTTTTACACAAAGATAATGGCTAGGAATTTGTGTGAACAACTTCCCCTCTTGGAAGATTGATGCAATCAATCTCAAGGTTCCTTCTGGCTGGGTCTCAACCACTTGGATAGCTCAATGGAAGAAAAATGTGTATTTGTTAACAAGGAGGCCTTTGCTGGTTCTTCTCTCAAGGGAAACATCAAAACAAACTTTAGAAAACCAAGATATCTCTTTTTTCACCACGATTTTCAGATTTAAGGATGAAAGCAATGCTAGTTTAATTAATCTACTAAAAGTAACTAGCAAAGAGGGTCAGAAAATGTAGGGTAACAAGAGCTTTGAAAGGAATTACTAAAAGAAATCTAATGGACATATGCTAACATCACATCACCATGAGAATTAAATAACCAAGAAGATGAAGAAACCCACTAAATAGAGATCAGATCATGTCACAATCTTCAGCTGAATGGATGCAATCATCAATGAAATTGAACAAATGTAGATGTATGATAAGTTAAAACTCATTAGATCATGAAGCCACTCTAGATGTACACACATATGAGACAAGTTAATCTTCAAGCACCAAAGAATGATCTTCTGAGAGATTCATCACAACACAGCAATGTAATACCAGCAAACACCAAACTAAAAGATCGCAGACTTAAAATCATTAAACAACCAATTGGCTCTTTGAAATAAAGAATGAGCAAGTCACACATTCACAAATTTCACATAGATAGTAGATAAAGCACACCATGAATGAAGCACCAATTGTATTTGTTATATTAATCACCAAGTCGACCCTCATTACATCATTTTATTACCATTTATAGAGCTCTCCTCTTATTTTCACAGCTAGGATTTCACTGCAACTAAAACTTGAAAGTAAATATAAAATAAAGCTTGCATTAAAAGAAACTACTTCTAAAGCTTAACTAAGCTAGCCTAGCATGCAATTAATCCTCATGCATTACAAAGATTTGAAGAAATCAGGCATTAAACAACTAAAAAATGGAGCTAGAACTTGCACATGCACTGGATAACCTTCATGTTTCTGCCCTTCATCTTTGACTTTGGCTTCTCCACGTGGACCCAATTGGAAGAGATCCCAAAATCATGCACAATGATCCCAAAAAGGAAGCCTAGATGACTGGAAAGTGATCTCTGAGATAATTGGAGTTAACTTTTAGACTTGCCAAAAAAATGCCCAAATCCTGATAGTTGGTCTAAAAAACTCATGACCCAAAATTGACTAAGTGATAAGTCCTTTATCTCTACTATTTTGGACTTGTTGGACCTACATCAGACTTGTAGGTGGCCGAAAAAATCCTTATGGCTGAAATGCCAAAAATTAGACACTGCAAAATTGACTGTGTCAAAATTGAATTTCCCGTACACAAAATTTGATAGATTTCTAATTGGAAGCTATCTAGCTGGGAGACACTTTTGGGTGTGCCTTCTTGAACCTATCCACTATCTCTAGCACCTCATTGAAGTCCAGCATCTTGATCCCTTGGAGAATCTCCTTCTACCTATCTCTGAAATCCATCAATTCTTTTGCAAAAGCCTTTATTTCTTCCTCTTGGGACAACATTTTATGGATTTCTTCCTTTTGGTAGAACATCTATTGGAGGTCTTCCTTAGAGTTTACCCCTCAAAATATGCCTAGATATTGATCGATGATATCATTTAATGAATGCATCATCTTATCCTCATCTTCATTGAACAAATCTAAATCCAAACCTTCAAAGAACTCCTACAGCTCCTTTGCAAAAAGCGTGCTGTCATCCCTTCTTTTATTCAACTTGTTGAGAATCTTCTCAAATATGGCCAATGCTGCTGTTATCTCTTGGATCCATTCTTCAAAATTATCCAATTTTTCCCCTTCAAAAACCTTCATCAGAACCTAGAAGCGTTGCTTTCTTATCATTGTTAACTCATCCAATACCTTTTTCTAGTTGAGGATGGTTTCTTCTACACCATTTTCTTCACTCATGATATCCACTAAAGAAGTTATCCCTACCAAAATGTTCTGGAAGGGCCTTAAGATCCTCCTGAGAGATAAAATAGCAAATTGCTCAAAATCCAGCTTCTAGTCAACACAAGCTTGTACAAAAGAATGTGGAACATTTTCTATCTATACCCCCCTTTCTCTCCAAAATTGCCTGTAATGAGGCTTTGGGGTTATTAGGGTCAATTGGACTTGCTGTATTCAAAATGAATTTCTTCATAGCTTCATTTTTCTCTTCCAGAGCTTTTATCCTTTCTTCATCTTTATTCATGAAGCCTAGAGTGTGCTTCAAGCCCAAAGTAGCCAAGGTTTTGCTACCTTCCCTAGTTGGTTCTCCCAAGTCTACTTCCTCCAGCACATAATCATCCAGAGTGATCTCATTTATACAAACATCCCTTGTAGGAATGGCCACTTGTGCTTTCCACCTCCCCATCTGGTCTTGTGTTACATAGGACATTCTCCTTGCTTGGGGAATTGGTGCCTTTTGGTGGAAAGCGTGCCCTAGCATGGTCATATCAACCTCATCATCAGTGTATACTCTAACCCTCAACTGCACTTCTTTGGTAGACCATCTGGGCTTTGAGAATGCATTCAATGGATCATAGGGAGCAGCCAATGCAAAAGAGGTTGCGAAGTGTTCTACCCTTATTTCCTCCTAAGCTTCTTCTTCTTCTCCTATTTCCTGCTCATTCCCAGTGTCTAGGTCATGTTCTCCCTCATCAACAATTTGCTGCTCATCAGCCGTTTGCTCCTCAACATCTATTTGTGGCTTATCCTCTTTGGTATGTGGCTCCTCTTCCTCCTTTGACTCTCCCTTGACATTTGGCTCCTCTAATCCTATATGAATTTCTTCCATTTTATCTCTGCCAGTGACTTCTGCTTCTTTCTTTGGCTCTTGCGAGCTCTAGGGCACTGGCTCAATGTGAACTTGGGGAGGAATATTGAGTGGGGGAGGCATAGGATATGCAAGGGGAGTGGTTGAATGGGCTGGCAGAGGTAGAGTTGAGAGGGGAACCTAAGATGAGGAAGGTTGCTAAGGCAATGGAGTATTTTGTATAGGAGTGGAAAGTGGAATAGTGGGAGACTCCTGAAGTGGGATGGTAGGAGGTGTGGAAGAATGAGGTGGAGGTAGAGGTGGAATGGATGAAACCAATGGTACCTATGCACTTGCTCCTTCTTCTCAAGTGACCCCAATAGAAGAGTCCTTTTCTAGTTTTGTAGTTTCTCCTTGGTCCTCAGCTATCTCAACATCATTTTTCCTTGGAGGTCCCTATTGTAGATCCTCTCCCATGCCACTGAAAAGACTAGTGAACTGCATAGGAGCCTGTTGCTCAGATTCTTTAAACTCATGCAATCCTACAAAATTTGTGATGTTGATTTCATCATCACCGAGGGCATCCAAATTTATTCACTCTACCTGAGTAGCCACTTCATCATCCTTAGGATCATCCTCCATTATCCTTCTTTTCTTTAAGAATCCTATAGACTGGGTCCTCCTACTGAGGGGAACTTTATCCATTTGATCTTCATCATCCTCCACTAGGGTATCCATTTGTGTAGGTGTCAAGTCTCTCTTCCTCTTGTACACATGTCCCTTGACCACCCCAGACGGCTTGGGCCCTATGATTTTGAATTTCATTTTCTTTTTTGAGCTTGGCGAATCATGGTCGCTAGGTGAAGGTGCTTCTGGTGGTGCAATACTTTCGGTCATCTTCATTTTCACCTTCTTGCAGTGCATGGCTAGACCATATGCGGTGGGACACTCATGTTGATACACAATTTCTAGCTTCAGAGGGGCAGCCTCTTTGAATTATGGTTTTAGTATCTTTTCTCCCTTCTTCTTTTCTCGAGATGGCCTCTCAGGGAGTTGCTTCATGGGGAGCGGTTGCATTGGAAATGGATGATCAACCCAAGACTTCATCAGTTTAATCACATGTGGGGATCTGAAATCCATGCTATCATTCTCATCTCGATCTAGCTCTTCATTCAAGATGGCCCTTGTGAACACTTTGTCTGTATTATATATGGAATCCAAAACTTTATCTGAATCAGCATCTATCACCTTCTACAGAATCCTCAACAACAGTGCACCTTGTTCTAGCTCTAGACTCATTTGGCAATAGTCAGAGACTCTTACCTCATAATCATCTACATAGTTAGCCCAATGGTCTTCAATATGCAACTCGTGAACATAGTGTCTTCCCATTATATGGATATAGGTACCAATGGGGTCAAAGTGCGGCCTCAGTAGATTATAGGTTGCCAATGGGAATTCATCCCATTCTCTAGTCAATGACTTGTAGACTTTCATGTCAGGTACATAGTAGGGGCCGATGGAAATAGGAAAGTCCTAGCAATGTTTCTTCTTATGCTTGATATGCTCATGGGCATCAGACATTTGCCTTGCTATCTCTAGTAGAACTACCCTGTTAGAAGGGTTCCTTGGGAGCTTCTTAGGTGCCAAAATGCTTCCTGCCACCCTAATGTATGTGAATGTTTGAAATTTAATATAAAATGCCCCAATGGCCTTCACTTTAGCCACTACTTCTGTTGATAACCTTTTAGCATAGTCATCCTCAATGGAGTGGATGATTGCAAAAATGAAGGCATCGTTGACTATTGTAAACTCTGGGATATTGTGTGTAAAGAAATCTTTCCTCACCAATTGAGGGTACAAAGTGAATGGCCATGTGTTTGCTTCTCCAATGTTTCCCACTTTAGTTAACCCTAGATATACTACCCTAGTAGCTAGTAAGTACATGACATAGGATGTCATGTAGAAGTGGGGGTCTGTCTTCACCCGAATCAGTTGTTCATCTAGCTGGTCACTTAGAATAGCTACCCAATCAAACCTTGCCTATGTTTCTTTTATTTTATGGATCAAGAAGATCATCCAAGGTTCCAATTGATGGGACTTAGGGAGCCCATATACCCTGCTTATCATTGTTATGGCCACCTAGATGTCCTCTTTCATGTAGCCTCTCCTCATGTCAATTCTATCCAATCTATTCTTGGGCAATGGCTACATCAGGTACTCATTGTTGACAATGTTATGAGCCCTCTCTACATCTTTGTTTTAGAACTCCATCCCCTTGTTGATATTGAAATTGAATAACTTGTCTACCCCTTTGGGAAGATGGAAAAAATCTTCAATGTTGTTAGGCCTCAGATCCAGGACCACTTCTCCAAAGCCATTCTTGACCATGTGCTCATCTGGTATAGTTATTGGCCAGTGTGTTGATCAGGTCTATCGACTAGATGGAGACTGGGTGTGCTACCACATTCACTAGGGAGTAGTGGACTAATGAAGTACAATCCTCTGAATCACCCACTAGCTGAGCACACTTGTTCAGGTATTCATTCCAGCTCACATTCCCTATATTTATATTAGTTATTTATGCATGAAGGTTGGTTACTTTGGACGGTGGATGATAACCCTTGAACTGGTACTTCATAGATGGTGTGATTTATCAACTATCTATGTGAAATTTGTGAATGTGTGACTTGCTCATTCTTTATTTCAAATATCCAATTGGTTGTTTAATGATTTTAAGTCTGTGATCTTTTAGTTTGGTGTTTGCTGGTATTACATTGCTGTGTTCTGACGAATCTCTGAGAAGATCATTCTTTGGTGCCTGAAGATTAACTTGTCTCACATGTGTGCACATCTAGAGTGGCTTCATGATCTAATGAGTTTTGACTTATCATATGTCTGCATTTGTTTGATTCCATTGATGATTGCATCCATTCAGCTAAAGATTGTGACATGATCTGATATCTGTTTTGTGGGTTTCTTCATCTTCTTGGTTATTTAATTCGCATGGTGGTGTGATGTTAGCGTATGTCCGTTAGATTTATTTCAGTAATTCCTTTCAAATCTCTTGTTACCCTACATTTTCTAACCCTCTTTGCAAGTTACTTTCAGTAGTTTAATTAAATTAGAATTGCTTTCATCCTTAAATCTGAAAATCATGGCGAAAAAAGAGATATCTTGGTTTTCTAAAGTTTGTTTTGCAGTTTCCCTTGAGAGAAGAACCAGAAAAGGCCTCCTTGTTAACAAATACACATTTGTCTTCCATTGAGCTATCCAAGCAGTTGAGACCCAGCCAGAAGGAAACTTGGGATTGATTCCATCAATCTTCCAAGAGGGGAAGTTCACACAAATTCCTAGCCATTGTCTTTGTGTAAAAATGATGCTCAATATATTCACAATGGGTTAATTGGCATAGAAAAGGCCAAGGTAGATAAGCCTTTTGGGTGGTACTCTTTATTAATGCATATGTTTTTGTTCAAAGGAGAATCTTTCTTTGGGAAAGAAATGAATTTGGTTAAACAAAAGGATGGTGAGGAGCTCCTAGTATAGTTATGGAGCATGGATTTATCTTGGGATAGCGCTGAAACTAGCTTCATGAGATTTGACATGGTGTTTGCTTTAGGTTTGAGGTCACTCCTTGCAAATGAAAACCCTCGGATCCCAAAGGCTTGTTAGATTTTATCAGACCTAAGGAGTTTTCTCCTGAACTAAAAATTGTCCACAATTGGGGTGACATCATTCTATACCCAGTCTCTACAATTTTTAGAGTATATGGTTTCAGGGGTACACCACACATATTTCCATACCAAGTACCCCTCAGGGTTGGCCTCACTAAAATTTTGTGGAAGATTGGATGTCTACAAGAAAGGGAATTGACATGAAGGGGGAGAGGAACTATTTTCCTAGCCTTCTTTGTGACCAACCATTTTGTTATTGCAAAGGGTGGTTGGGTGCACCTAGGAAAGATTATGAAACCTTTTGGGATGAGAAAATCAGTAGAAATATTTGTTGACCCAGAGGGGTTTTATCAGTTATTCAGAATAAGGGTAAAGGCCAGGGACATGGCCCAAAAGTTCCACTTCTCTGAAGACATCATTAGAAATGAATTCTCTTCAGTAGTAGGAGATCAAAAAGGAGAAGTGGCTGGTGTACAAGAGGACCTTAGACTTTTTGAACCATTTTGATAGTAAGTACAACCCTTTAGGAGATATAAGGACATTTGGTGAGAAGATAAACAAGCTCATGACACATTTTGAGGAGATAATGGGTGTCCTTAATAAGAAAAATGCTAAAGTGGTTGAGGCCAACCCTAATCAGGCCAATGTTGTAATGAAGAGGATTGCACCTATCCCAGCTATAGACCCAGGAGCTTACATTATGCAACAAATAATAGGGTACAGTGTGGTGAAGTTAAGACAGAAGGTGGATGGTAAGGGCAGGAAATTAGAAAGGCCCTCACCACCCAAGGAGTGTAGGATATACAAAAGACCTATAGTAGAATCTCAAAATGAACCTCCCCATAAAAGGCCAAGAACTAAAGAGACAACTCAATCAAGTGAAGAGGCCTATTCACCCTCTCAATCCCCACTACAATTTGTAAATGAAGAAGAGATAGTTGAACAATTGGCTCAACTAGGCAGTGTGGGTGATGTAGTAATAACAAAGGCTAAGTTGTAAGAGGGAGTGCTAGAGGAACCAATTGCCCCTCCAATGGATCTGATAGTAATAGAGTTCAAAGGTAAGTGTTAGGAATAACAATCCACAATACAACTAAGATGGGGGGGTGAATCAGTTGTATAATAGAATATTAAACTTTAAACTTTAAGCTCCACAATATCAGATCCAATGAACACAATGAATGCCAACACAATAACACAATATTTTGGTTTTGGGGAAACCCTGTTAAAGGTAAAAACCCCAATGGGAATTAGCACCCACAAATGATGTACTGAGAGTATAGTTATCCTTGTTAGAAGATATAGCCATGTTAGGAGCTTATTGAAACATTATAGTACATAGTCCTTGTTAGAGGACATACCCTGTTAGGAGTCAAGAACAAAAGAGAGTGCTCACTTCCCAAGGCCAACTTCCCAAAGAAGGTTAAATCCACCTTCAGAACTCACTAGTTCATAACAGGTGTATATAAAGAAATACACAATCTTTTGAACTATTTTCTAGCAATTGTCTTTGCTTGATCAGTTCCAATGAAGTCCACCAGTAAACCTCTGCTCTACATACAATAGACACAAGCTCACAACTTTTCCAAATTCTTTATATCACATATATTCCATCCATATCTTTTCCACAGAATTTTTCATAGAAAAGACTCTACATATATACCTTATTATAATTTACCATGATCAGATCAGCCCATGAGGCTTTCCTAATTACAAACAATTACATAAACCCTTGCTAAGATACACATGGTATCTAGGACAAGTCTACAATGATTACATTACAACAATTAAGGACCGACATCCTTAATTTTTGTTCACCAAACAAAACACACACTTCATTTCCTGAGTTAACTTCATAGTAAGCCATCGCTAGAACACACGCCATAGATTACATCACCAATCATTCTGTACCTTGTGCTAACCAAAGAACATTCTTTAGTACCCTATCTATCATCCTTCAAGCTTGCATACCTTGAATCCAAATCCTTTGAAAGATATACCAAAAAATCAGAGACTCACTCTGTCAATTCTCACTGTCATAGTCTAGTGACCAGTCTTCATTAAAAAATGTGTATCTCTCTCCATATGAAACATCTAATGATGCAATCTCAGATATAAGATCACAACATCTACCTGAACTCTCATTTGACTTCATAGCATCTAAAACATCTGTACACTATGATTACCAGTTTGGTTCCTTCATAGAAACATATGTTGATATTAGTGACAAAACACAAATGAAAATAGTATGAGTGCTTATTCAGTAACGTAGTGATTAAACATATTAAATGTCTTAATCACCTCCCATGCATTAGAAATATCCAATAATCTCCCCTTTGGCATTGATGTCAACATATGGGAAAATCTTATCACAAAGTTATATCAATCCAAAGTCCTACAACCAAAAAGTCTTCCCATATAGTAGGGATTTTCTCATAGCAACACTCCCCCTTTGACAAAAATGGAAAAGGGTTCCATGAGGCTTTGGCTACCTTCATAAATAAACTTTCTTCCATGATCACTCCCCCTAAGGAGTAGATCTTTGCATCCAGTCCAGATAGTGATAAGGCTCTAAATACCTCTAGACTGATGCACCTCTGCATCATTTGTTCTGACTAGGAGGGGCCTGAACCCCTAGCATACCTCTGAGATATTCAAGCATATCTTTCAGTAGTGGCTTTGTGAAGATGTCTACAATATGCTCTTTTATACTGATATATTCTAATTTGATTTCTTTTTCTGCCACCCTATCTCTTAGGAAGTGATACTTGATAGAAATATGTTTAGTTTTGGAATGCATCACCGGATTCTTTGACATATTTACTGTACTGGTATTATCACAATGGATAACCATAGGCTCATCAAAAGTTATTCCAATGTCTATCAGAATTTGTTTCATCCAAACAATTTGAGTCCAGTTTATAGTAGTAGCAACATACTCTGATTCAATAGTAGATTGTGCTATACAATCTTGTTTCTTACTTAGCCAAGAAACCAACTTTTTCCCAAGGAAAAATGCACCACCACCGGTACTTTTTCTGTCATCAATATTTCCTGCCCAATCAACATAAGTATAAGCATGAAGTTCAAAGCTATCATTTATGTCATACCATAAGCCATAATCTATGGTTCCTCTTAGATACCTCAATATCCTTTTCACAGTAGCTAGATGTGTTTCTTTGGGTTCTACCTGATATCTAGCCACAATTCCAACAACATTAGCAATATCTGGTATGGTGTGAGTTAGATATTGTAGTCCTCCAACCATTGATCTATACAAAGTCTGAAAAACACATTTGATTTATCATCAATTGTTAGCTTGTTGCCAGTCACCATAGGTGTTCCTATTGGTTTACAATCTTCCATTCCAAATTTCTTAAGAAATTCTTTGAGATACTTGGTTTGAGAAATGAAAATATGATTCTCATTCTGAGTTATTTGCAATCCAAGAAAGAATTTCATTTCATCTATCATGGACATCTCAAATTCACTTTCCATTTGTTTAGAAAATTTCTTACATAGATCATCATTACCTCCAAAGATAATGTCATCCACAAATACTTCTACTATCAAGATTCCATCTTCAGTAGTTCTTAAATACAAATTACTATCTACATTCCCTTTTTTGAATCCAAGCCCAAGTAGATACTTGTCTAACCATGCATACCAAGCCCTAGGAGCTTGCTTCAACCCATATAGAGCTTTCTTCAATTTGCACACCATGTCTTTATCTTCACATAGAGGAAATCCATCTGGTTGTTCTATATAGATGTCTTCTTCAATATCTCCATTTAGAGATGCATATTTAACATCCATCTGATACATTTTGAAGTTTTTATGTGTAGCATAAGATAGGAACAATCTTACTGCCTCTATTCTAGAAACAAGAGCAAATTTTTCTTCAAAATCTATGCCTTCTTGCTATGAGTATCCCTTGCACACTAGTATTGCTTTGTTCCTTAAAACAGTTCCTTCTTCATCCATTTTGTTTCTAAAAACCCATTTGTTCCTATTATATTTTTATTTTTAGGTCTAGGAACTAGTTCCCAAGTATTATTCTTCTTTATCTGATCCAATTCTTCTTTCATAGATTTTATCCAAGATTCATCTTTAAAGGCGTCATCTGTAGTTTTTGGCTCAACTTGAGAAATTAAATAAATTTCTTCTCTAACTTTTGATCTAGTTAACACTCCCTGATTGGTATTGCCAATAATTTGATTTCCAAGATGGTTATTTTTTACATACCTTGGAGTTTTAGGAGTCTTAGTAGTCTTTCTTGTACTAGCATCACAAGCCTCTTTTTCACTTTCTTCCTCAACAAGTTATTCTTCTTTTGTAGTAGTAGTAGTTTCTTTTATCTCTGAAATTTGATTACTATCATACATTATTTCTTCTATCTAAAACTTCTCATCTATTCTTACATTGTTACTTTCAATCATCTTCCTCAATCTTAGATTGAAACATTTGTAAGCCTTTCTTTTAACAGAGTAACCAAGGAAGATCCCTTCATCACTTCTAGCATCAAACTTCCCTATCTCATCATCCCTCTTGATGTAACATTTACTACCAAATATTATAAAATATTTTATAGTAGGAGTATGATCAAACCATAGTTCATAGGGAGTCTTGCTTGTACCTTCTCTGATTTGAATTATGTTCAATGTGTATACTACTGTTCCAACAACCTCTCTCCAATGTACATGAGATACATTTCCTTCAATCAACATTGTCCTAGTAGCATCAAGTATAGTCTTGTTTCTTCACTCTGCTATCCCATTCTGTTGTGGAGTCCTAGGAGTAGATGTTTGTCTCTTTGTCCCATGCTCTTCGCAATATGAATTGAATAAGTCTGAAGTAAATTCTCCACCTCTAT
The DNA here is from genome assembly GCA_027943335.1 of Chamaecyparis obtusa. Taxonomy (NCBI): domain Eukaryota; kingdom Viridiplantae; phylum Streptophyta; class Pinopsida; order Cupressales; family Cupressaceae; genus Chamaecyparis; species Chamaecyparis obtusa. The sequence goes on along the minus strand of BSBK01000971.1, from coordinate 1,084,589 downwards.
CTAACCTTAAACACATGATCTTTAACCCTGATTCATTTTCTACTTTTGCTTTGAGCAACTTGAATTTATCAAATGCTTTTGATTTTTCTCTTAAATAAGTAACCCACATCATTCTAGAAAAGTCATCAACAAAGTGTAACGCCCCGCCAGGCAACCCAAGAGGACAAGACATAAAACCTCTATAAAATGCAAGTAGTGAATTTTATTTATTTATTTATTTATTTTAACTAGAATAATATTCATCATTACACTTCATATTTCAGAAAGAAGAAATAATTTTCTACTACTAGAATGTAAGATTTATACAACTTAAGTCCTCCTGGGTTCCCTAACGTCACTACTAAAGCAACATCATATAAACCATTTACATGCATAAGATATTCACGGAATCATGAGCCCTAGGTTTCTACACTGGGAACTCTGGGTCTCATAGCTCAGCTATGCATAACTTTGAGTATCTTAACTTTGTCTCTTTTTGGATTATGTTGTTATGCTAAAACTTTAATCTTAGGAAACAAAGGCTACCTTTCGTGTTCTTATGTTGTAATGTCTTACAAGGGCACACCCATTCCTCTATGATTGAGTTATATTTTAACAATTATTTATGTTTTTGCATAATGAGATCAATGATGTGTTAAGTGGATGCTTCCTATAATATTAATGGAATGGCGAAGAATTCTTGAGACTTGTGTTTGTTTTCTTGAAAGGTACTGGTATCTCTAGAAGGGTCAAAAGTTAAAGGATGCTAAATGTTTTGAATCTTAATTATGGTAGTAGATAATATTACCCCTTGATCATACCTATAATATAATGTTGTGCACTCTATCTTCTTACAAATACCTAGTTGAATTTTATCCTACTCAAGGTATCTTAGAAATAGATTTCTTTTGGATCTTTAAAGAATGAAATGATTGTGGTAGTACTTGATAGGAATGATAGGGCAATAATTAGATTACATGGCTAATAATATGTACCTAGGAAAGAAGTGAAAAATAATAATAATAATAAATAAATAAATAAATAAAATTCACTACTTGCATTTTATAGAGGTTTTATGTCTTGTCCTCTTGGGTTGCCTGGCGGGGCGTTACACAAAGAGTATAAAATATCTTTCACCATAGTATGACTTTGTTCTTGTAGGTCCACATAGATCTATATGTACCAGATCTAACTTTCCTTTTGATGTATATATTTTTCTTTTATGACTGCTTCTAGTCTACCTTCCCATAACACATTCTATGCATACAATGTTAGATGGTTTCACAATCTTTGGTAGATCTCTTACTGCATTAGCCATAATTTCCTTCACAATGTTATCAAAATTAACATGATAAAATCTCCTATGCCATAACCAACTATCATCTACCTTTGCAATAAAACTAGAAGCTCCAGATGTGTTTAGTTCAAATACATTACCTCTAGATTTTGAACTGGTAGCAATCAATTTTCCTTCCTTGCTTCTGATAAAACATTTACCATTAAAAAAACTTAATTGAAAAACTTTATCCATTAACTGTCTGACACTCAACAAATTATGTTTCAGTCCTTCAACCAGTAGTACATTGTCTGTATTAGTTTTTCCATCTAGAGTAATGGATCCTACTCCTATGATGGATTTAGGGAGATTGTCCCCAAACCTCACAACACCTCAATCATAATTTACTAATTTAACAAACTTGTTCTTATCACCAGTCATATGATGAGAACAACGACTATCAATTATCCATTCAATTTTCTTGTCAACATGAGATACTATGGCTTTTTCTTCATGTACTGGTTCATCTTTAATAGAAACAAATCCAATCTCTTCATAATATAAATCATCATCATCAGAGATTCCTTCACTAACATAATAACATTCTCAGTCTCTTTTAATCTTTAAATAATCAGGTTTGTACTTATAAACTTTTGCAGGACATCTAGATGCAAAATGACCTACCTTATTGCATGAAAAACATTTCAAGGGTAACTTGCCTTCAAACTTGCCCTTACCTCTTTTTTCTCTTCTAGAAATCAATGCAACAAGTTCATCCATCTTTCTTTTTTCTACCATTATCTTTTTCCATTCCTCAGCATACTCACCAAGCTCTTCTTTTAGGTCTTCTTTGCTTGTGCTCAGAAGTGTAGACAATTTCTTGTGTGTGGATGCCTTAATGCAGATTCAACTTTAGGTACAACTTCTCCTGATTCCATAGCTTCAAAATTAGTTAGCTTAGCAATCAACATCTCTCTGCTAAAGTTCAGAGTTAGAGGTATAGTTTCTTCAATAGACATAGCCTTGAACTTGTAAGCAGGAGTTAGAGATCTGACGATCTTTGTAATAACTTCATCTTCATCATAAGTGCCTCCATAATTTTTGATTATGACTACAACTTTTGTAACCCTTTGAAAATAGGCCCTAATGCTTTCATCTTCATTCATTTGTAGCTTCTCCATCTTTGTCTTCTAGTTTTGTAACTTCTCTTGTTTGGTATACTTGTCTCCTTCATAATGTGCCTCTAATATATTCTAAATTTCATGATCCGAATCCAAATCTTTAATTTCAGTAAACTCACCCTCAGATAGTGCACTGATCAATGCTTCTCTTATGACCTTGTTGCATGAGAATAAATTCTTCTCATCATAAGTGGCTGACTCCAAATCATTCTCAGCCTTCAGAGATTCCTTTTTCTTTACAATCATCCAGTAGTCTATGCCCAAACATAGCAGATGTGTTCACATCTTGTTTTTCCAACTGTCAAAGTTTTCAAGATCAAATTTAGCACTATCCTTCCTACAGAATTCCATCTCCAAGATCACCTCAAGCTGTTAAGCTTTCTCTCTAAGGACCACACGCTCTGATACCAATTGTCAGGAATAACAGTGCATAATACAACTAAGAGGGGGGGGGGGGGGTGGGGTGGGGGTGAATCAATTGTCTAACAAAATGTTAAACTTTAAACTTTAAGCTCCACAATATTAGATCTAATGAACACAATGAATGCCAACACAATAACACAATATTTTAGTTTTGGGGAAACCCTGTTAAAGGTAAAAACCCCAGTGGGAATTAGCACCTACAAATGATGTAATGAGAGTATAGTTATCCTTGTTAGAAGATATAGCTCTATTAGGAGCTTATTGAAACATTACAGTACATAGTCCTTGTTAGAGGACATACCCTGTTAGGAGTCAAGAACAAAAGAGAGGGCTCACTACCTAAGGCCCATTGCCCAAAGAAGGTTAAATCCACCTACAAAACTCACTAGTTCACAACAGGTGTATATAAAGAAATACATAATCTTTTGAACTGTTTACCAACAATTATCTTTTCTTGATTAGTTCCAATGAAGTCCACCAGTAAACCTCTACTCTACATACAACAGACACAAGCTCACAACTTTTCCAACTTCTTTATATCACATATATTCCATCCATATCATTTCCAAAGAAAAGACTCTACATATATACCTTATTACAATTTACCATGACCAGGTCAACCCATGAGGCTTTCCTAATTACAAACAATTACATAAACCCTTGCTAAGATACACACGGTATCTAGGACAAGTCTAAAATGATTACATTACAATAATTAAGGATCGACATGCTTAATTTTTGTTCGCCAAACAAAACACACGCTTCATTTCCTGAGTCAGCTTCACAGTAAGCCATCGCTAGAACACATGCCATAGATGATGTCACCAATCATTCCGTACCTTGCGCTAACCAATGAAAATTTTTCAGTACCCTATCTATCATCCTTCAAGCTCACATACCTTGAATTGAAATCCTCTGAAATATATACCAAATGTGTGTGTGAAAATTGTACCTGATCTGTAGACACAACACTCAGTAAAACATTAGAGGTTAGTGATAATCAAAATTGTGCAAAATTGAAAACTATCTAACCAAGTGATTTACTGTCTTCTAATAGGTGCGAGATTAATGTTCTCAGATTTTTTATCGAGATCAATGACCTAGACGACACCTAAATGAAGGATTTGAATGCAATTGATTTAGATATGAGATTGAATGCAATTAATCTATATTTTTGATATTTTCTATGTAATAAAAATGATAAAAACTGATATGAATCTATGCTAGATGAAATTGATATGCAATGAATGCTAAATGATCTCACAATGAAGATTCTAACAATGATATGAAAACTATGAAATTCTATGCTAAGATATAAAAACTATGCAATTGAAATTGATCTCACAAAGATGTCAATTCACAAGAGCTTTGATTCTTCAATTCAAATTGTGCAAATTCTCCAAATCTGATATGCTATGATTCCTGTAGAGTAAGTTTGCAATTTGCGAGATGATTGAGAGATTTTAGAGATGAATTATGAAGAGATGAGCCTTGTTTTTATAGAAATCTAGGGCTTTGGAGGTGCATGAAAAAAAGCCATAAATCACTCAAATAACTCAGGTTGATTTTTGAGTTATTTTTAAATAAAGGATAATTAACTCACAAAAACATGCAAAAGCTAAGCTTTAACTCAAAATAGAGTTTAGCCTTAATTGATAATTGATAGTTGTTTGCTTTTATGATTGTGCATGTTTTATTTATGAATTAATTTAATAATAATGTGATTTATGCCCAACTTAACTGCTTTTAAAAATAAAACAATTGATTTATGGGTTAATCAATTATTTAATCAAATTTTTATTAAAAACTATATTATTAAATAATGACAACTTGCTTTAATTAATTAAATAAGAATTTAATCAATTATTCATAGGATATTTTGATTTATTGTCAAAATTAAATAATACAATTAATAATAGATAGAATTAAATTTAATTACATAATTAAGTGGCAAGATATTAAATCTAATTAATTAAATATAAAAATATTCAATTAATCAAGCTTTAGGATAAATGTGATTTATTGCCAAATAATTATAAAATTAAAGATAATTATGATGATTAGGAATATTGCTAGGAATATTCCCTGATGCAGAATTTAAGATAATTAATTATGATTCGATGATGTTTAGATGTGCCTTAGATTAGGACTTTGATGTCGATTTCATTCGATATGTTGATATAGGAGGTTAATGAACTTATAGCCCATTTTTGGGGTATTGCATTTTGCCCCTCTTTGAATTACTGTGCGAAGTGCAGTGGTTCAAAGATAGTTTGTGTTTGATAAAGATATGAAACTGATTCAAAAGATAAACTGATCTCAAGATAGAAACCGATTGAAAGATATTGAGATAGGAGTTGATTGATATTGAATTTGATATGGAGATAATAGGTCCTGAATGACCAAAGATAATGTTCACTATAATAGCAAATGAACCTATGATTGCGAAAAAGTGTCAAAATACCTGATTCTGAACCTTAGGATTGATAAGAAGTGAGTGACCCGTTCTAGACTCGATTGTCTTAGCAGAACTAGCAGGTATCACATTCGAATCCTTTAGTTGCCGAAGAACCAAGGAAATAACACTATGATATGATGGTTGCAAAAAATGATACAGATTACAAGATTAGGAGAATACGAGATTGATATGGATCTTGATGAATCTGATATGCCCCAAGTGATGGTAGATTTGCCCTGAGCGATGAGGTCTTTTTGATGAATCAGTAACTAGACGTGATTATTGTCTTGATTACTGATGAAAGATATTGATAGACTTGATTGACAGACTTTGAATGATGTGCAATACCATGCCCCCTTCGGGATTAAAATTGAAATCTGACAAGAAAAGTCAGCGTTATAGTTTAGAAGCATGTTAATTGATTTGAGAAGTGGTTATATACGTTCAAGAGCGCATTGTGCATCATTTAGAGGTCCTGGAGACCGAATTTGACTAGGTTTGACCATGAGTTGACCATGGTTGACCAAATTGAATTTTTGATAGTTTGATGTTAGATAATCAGTTAAGTTGAATTATGGATTTCTGTGATGATAGAAGGTCGAATATGCAAGCAATTAATAATATGAATGATCTCAGATTTGAATTTTGATCCCGAAAAAGGATTCTACTTGCTATTTCATTAGAGGAACCTTCGTGTGAGATTCAGTTCTTGTTAGACTTGAAGATGCGATTTGAAGAATCATTTAAGCATTGAAGTTCATTTAGTCATTGTGAGATCATGCAAAGATGAAAAATGCAAAGAAGCATGCAATATGAAATGCAACCTAAGACCTAGGACCTAGTCACTGATCATGTGTCGATTTGTTATCATCATTGAACTTTTAGGTAACCGGATAAATCAATACAATGCCCACTAGCCATGAAACCATAGACATATGAATATCGATTTGTATGCGCAAGAATCAATACAACACCCACTGGTTATACAACCATGGACATATGAATATTGATTTATTTTTGAAATGTTGGATCAGATATAAGCACCAAGGCACAAACGCCAGGATGACCTGAATATCATGTCCATTTTGATATAGCAATTTTTATAAGCATCAAAACATAAACGTCATGATGACTGGAATACTCCTTGCATTGCAAACACATCAAACAGTCAAGAGATCATTCTAAATCCAATGTGAATTACCCGTGGTGACCCTTTATCGTTCACCTCCTTAGGCAAGATCGTGTTTCACAGTAGGAGAAAAAATTTACTTCAAAAAGATAATAGTTAGATCAAACATCCTTGAATTTTTTGGGTATCAATGGTTGAGGTACGCATGGCCATCCAATTCAAGATAGAGGCTCTTACAGTCGGACACCATTTCAATCTAGAATTTCCAAAGTTATTAGATTTCACATACGAGCAGAAAACAAAGAAAAGATTATGCCCCCATTCATCACTCTCTAAATCCTATAAAGGACATCATCGAAGAGCTCGAAGGGACACAATATGCAAAAATCTCAATGCAAATCAGTAAGCATACAAGGAGATAAAAGCATGAAGCACAGATTGTTTTCAGTTTGAGTTTGATGTTTGATTGTGTTGTTATAGATGCAAAATCCTTTCTGGAGACAAGACAGACTGACTGACTCAAATGAAGCTTCAAAGGACTCTGATTGGATATGATATGTCTAAGATACACTGGAGGCCATAGGATATAACATTGATTGCTTCCAAGTTGGAACATTGATAGGATACAGACACTTGAGCAGATTGGTGTACAAACTGACTTATTGAAAAACTGGAAATGCAGAAACAAACCGGGAGATATGTACAAACTAAAGCAAGACTAAAAGCTGGGAAAGACCAAGATTGTGCTGATAGATGGAGCATTTGGAACAAGTGGCACCCATTTGCCAGGTTTTCACCATCTTGGTAGAGATTCTATTTTTGCTACCAAGGTGCCTGTTTTCAGGTTTTCACCAAGGCACTTTTTCTTTTTTTCATTTTTTGTATTTTTCATTTTTTCAATTTTTTTGTACTTTTGATATTTTTTTTAATTTTTTTTTATTTTTTTAATTTTTTTGCGAATCATCAAGGCGCCTATTGCTAGGTTTTCACCAAGATGTTCATTTTTTAAGGACTTTTTCCGATTTTTAGGATTTTTTCAGGATATTTAACCATAGACTGAATGCTTTAGGCGTAGAATTTCTTCAGATGGAGAATGTTGATTGGTTCTCGGAGCTGTTCTCCTTCAGTCATTGAGAGTTGATAGGCACTAGAGCCAAAAGTAGCAGTGATAACAAAGGGACCTAGCCAATTGGGTTCGAACTTCCCCTTGCGTTCTCGATGTGATTGATTTTTAGGATTTTCTCTCAAGACTAGATCACCAACCTGAAATTCTCTATGTCTGACTTTCTTGTTGTAGCCTCTAGACATTCTCTTCTGATATACTCTGAGATGATCATATGCTGCTTGTCTACGCTCATCTAGTAGTTCAAGTTCTTGTAACCTAGACACTCTATAGTCTTCATCAGTGACAAGTCCATGCATTTTGATTCTAAGTGATGGGATTTCAACCTCAATAGGCAGTACCGCTTCAGACCCATAAACTAAAGTGAAAGGTGTAGCCCCTGTAGGCATTCTGATACTTGATCTGATACTTGTTTTGATACTGATTTTGATACTTGTTCTGATACTAGTTCTGATACTTGGTATATTTGATAGCATCTTTTTCCATTGCAAACTCCCAAGCAAGATCATATCGTGCAGTCCCAAAGTCTAGAAAGGTGGAGAACAAGAGGGATTGGCAAGCTGGTGGAAGAGATGGAAGACAAGAGAATGAAGGAGAATGAAGATTAAAAATCTTCAAGGGAAAACTCCTCAAGCATACTCAAGCTAGGGAAAAATTGTCATGTAAAGCGCATTCGAACAAGCAATGAAAGGCCAGCATACGATAAGTCACAAAGGCGTGATGCCAAAGAAGGAAAGGATGTAGTCCAAAGGAGTAGACATGTCAAGAGGCTTCATAGCACCATATTTTACTCTTTCTTTCTTTTTTTCTATTAGATCAAGACCAAAGGGGAAAAGGATAGCGATAGGCAAAAATGAATGGAGGAAGATGGATATGAAGGCTAAACATGGAAGGAATGAAAGCAAGATCATCGTAAGATAGCTCACAAAATAGCCAAATGTTCATGTATAAATCAACATTGTCAAGATCAAAGAGATAAGATGGAATGGATGAAATATGTAGAAGAACTACGCATAATGCCTGATTGCCAGGTTTTCATCATGGTACTTATCCAAGGCACCACAAGGGAGTGGTTTTCACTATAGGATGAATTTATTTCTCTTTACTTTTGCTACCAAGGCGCCTGTTTCCAAGTTTTCACCAAGGCACATTTTCAATTTTATTTTATTTTTATTTTTATTTTTTTTTTAATTTTTTTTTTTAGAAGAAGGCAAGCTTGCTAGATAATGCTCCTTGAAAGGATAAACCATGATATTCTAAAGATTCAAAATGATATGCTCAAAGATGCTGATAGGGAAAGGGAGATGGAAGAGAAAAATGGAGGATAAGGTTTTCTGTAAAGCGAGTGAGGTTGGAAGATAGGAGGAATAGGCAAATGAGGAAAAATGATAGAAGGTAGAAGGATAATGCATGGAAGGATTGTGAAAGGGTAGGTGGAAAGGAAGGCAAGATCAATGTAAACACACACCTTGAAGGGTGGTGAGAGGGTGGAGGAAATGTGAATGAAGGAATACGTGAAGGAATATGGTGAATGGATAGTAGAGGTTGAGGTTTAGGCGCATGGAATGAAAGAATATTTTTGGAAGGAAATGAAGTGGAAGCCTTTGGAAGCTTGAATGTCAATTTCACTTTTTGCTCAACACCAGACTCTTTCAAGAGAGACTTTGGAATCCATATAGTCGTAGGCTTTTTATTTCCTTTTGATGATCTAGAGATAATATCTTCAATGATGGATTTTGGAACCCATACTTGTCTTGTAGTTTTTTTCTTAGATATCTCTTTTGACTTTATGCCTCCATGTTGTTTAGAGGAGACATGGTGATTTTCTTTTTTTGATGGATTCTTGTATTGCTTCTTTTTCTTGTATTGAACATTCAAGTTACTTCCAAAAGACTTGGGACTTGTGGAAGAAGGAGGAGATGATTGGTTTAGATGGGTGGGTGGATGAAAAGGATTCAAGGGTATGCATCTATGTTGATCTTGAGGAAAGATAGGAGATGGAGATATGTAAGGACCCAAGATGGATGGTGAATTAGGAAAGTTAGGAGGGGAAAGTGAAGGGACATAAGGACCCAAGATGGAAGGAAGGCATGAAGATCTTTGTAGTGGTGGAAGAGGTCCAAGGATGGAAGTGGAAGACGCAAAAGGATAATCAATAAGTTCATCAGCATCTATATGACAACCAAGGATATCAACATCCACTAGTAAATTTGACCTCAAATTTCGACGAACGTTGGTCAAAATTTAGACAGTAATTGGTCAAATTTAAGACCAAAACTCTCGTCATTCTTTTTTTGTCAAATTTTTGACATATTTAGTATTCGTCAAAATTTCGACCAAAACACAGGTCAAAATTTCGACTGCAGTCCAGGTTCAAAAATCGCCGTCATTTTTTTGCAACGGTCAAAATTTTGACCAATAAAGGAAAATGAGGTAGCCTAAATTTTGACCAAGCCATCCACCAATGCTTGGTCTAAATTTTGACCAATGCACTAGAAAATTGACGATGGTGCCATATATTCGACCAACAGTGTGGTCAAAATTTTGACCATACTATTGGTCAAATGTATGGCACCGTCATCGATTTTCTAGTGCATTGGTCAAAATTTAGACCAAGCATTGGTGGATGGCTTGGTTTAGAGTTGGTCAAAATTTAGACCAATGCAAATTTTTTTTTTAAAAAAAATGTTACATACCGAAGGTGCATTCAGACTTCTTTTCATTGACTTGTGATTCATGAGTAGTGGTTTACATGAACCTGTCTCTCATGAGAATGAATGGAACACTTAGCACACATTGGCTCTAGGTGATGCTTACGGAGGTGAAGCACCGGGACTTCCCAGGAGGTCATCCATCCCAGTACCACTCCAGCTCGAGCACGCTTAACTACGGAGTTTCCTCCATGGTTAAACCCACTCTGCTTGCATCCTCATTTACAAAACCTTCACCAAGTGTTGTGCCTATGAGGATGCAAGCAGAGTGGGTTTAACCATGGAGGAAACTCCGTAGTTAAGTGCGCTCAAGTTGGAGTAGTACTGGGATGGGTGACCTCTCTGGAAGTCACAGTGCTTCACCTCTGTGAGCATCACCTAGAGCCAATGAGTGATAAGTGTTCCATTCATTCTCATGAGAGATGGGTTCATGTGAACCACTACTCATGAATCACGGGTCAATGAGTTTGAATCAAAAAACTACACAGTTGAATCTTGATAGCAATATCACAATTTGACTTGCTGTGGAAAATATCTCCTACTTATTAATTGATGAGCTTAAGGGGCTTTCTAATGAATGGTTCATAAGGCACAACACTTGGTGAAGGTTTTGCAAATGAGGATGCAAGTAGAGTTTGACTCAAAAAACTACACAGTTGAATCCTGATAGCAATATCACAATTTGGCTTGCTATGGAAAATATCTCTTACTTATCACATGAATCTTGTATTATTTCTTGACACCAAAACCCATCTACAAATTTCCAATTTAGGGTTCTTGGAGCAACAACATTAGGGTCTGTAGGCACACAAATATTAATGATAAAAATCATCTGTTAAAGAAAAAATCATCTGTTAAAGAAAAAACCATGTTTTAAATGACTGGCAATGGTGCCCTAACCTTGTGCAAAATATCTAGATTTGAAGACTCTAGTGGTGACTCAGGAAGTATAAACTAGATATGTTGCAAGGACAAAATGCCCTGAACAAGTTAAAAATGAGGCTTCCATGGATAGGCCAATAATAGACTCATCCCAACCAAGAAGAAAGACTTTTTTAAAGCATATTTGATGTAGGGGAATCTAGAAGAGCATCTGAGCAAAGGAGGACTCCAGTAACTAAGAAGGAGAAGATGGTATCAAGACAAGTTGACTGGCAAGTTTTGAAGCCTAGAATGGCTTATGACAGTGTTGGATTCAATAAACTATGTAAAAGTCATGATAGAGGTCTAAGGACCAATACAATGTAATAGACTCAACATAATGTAATAAGTGATCAAAGCAATGTAATAGGTGAAAGAGTCCAATAGGATTAGATTTGAGTAGTTTTCATGTTTAGAAGCATTCAATAAATACATTGGACCATGTGTAGGTCAATGGAGTAAGTTGGGAAGTCATAATAGTCATAATTAAATGCATAAAATAAAGTTTATTAATTTAAATTTGAATGTAAACGGTCATATTACCTTTTAGGAGGGAAATTAGTTTTAACAGGTTTTAGGATTAATTAAACCTCCCAACTGTCTAAATTTGGTTGAGGCAGGTAGATAGGGGTCATTAAATGTCTAAAGGATCCATTGTACGGAGGGGGACAGGGAGAAAAAAAGCCTGTTGTACGGATTGTTGTGAAAGCAAGCAATAAAATTTCATTTTGGTGTTGTTTCATTCAGTGTATTGAACTTCTTTTTGTTTGGGACTGTCAAATACATGAATTAGAAGGGTATTTAAACATATTTCACTCATTATTGAATGAATAACACTTTGTTTTGAAGCAGCATATACGATTGTTGGTTCATTTCAGGCTATTTTCTCTAGTTTTTCCTATGACAAACAAAAGTTTTCTTTAAATAGATGAACCTCCCATGAATCCAAGGGCCCAAAATTCATGGGAGGCATGTTACTAACATGTACAATAGAAATCTAAGAAGTTTTGATGCAGCACTAGTGCGAAGATAGCAAGTTTCGAGAAAACAATGGAAATGTCCCATAGTGGATTGGTGGGAATAGTATGACAGCAGCATATTGGGCTGTACAAGAAGGTTATCTAATGATTTGAGATGTCCTAGGGCATCAAAGAGAAGGTTTATGAACCATTATTTGGTCTCCAAGGTTAGTGGAGGTAGGTGTTTGGTGAAACCCTATGCAATAAGGGTTTGAAGGCATTGAATGAGTGTTTTGGGCGTTCCTTGTGGAATAGGTGTAAAATATCTTGGATTTAGTCATATTTTGCCATATTATAACTATGATGAAAGTCTAGAGTGATGAGGATAAGAGAATGATATAGTTTCTTTGTTATTTGCTTGATTTTGATGCCATTAGGAGGGTACCTTGTGAAGGAAGTTAAGACTGGTCTAAAGGAGTCACCATTGAAGTTTACATATGTTAAATAAACCTGAAAAGGGTGTCTGAAATTGTAATTTTTTTCTCAAGTTGTTTGGAAAAAGTCAGAGAAAAAGGGAGAAAACTGGTCTAGCAGGGCTAATTGGGGCTCATAGGGCTAGAAGGTAGATTTGAAGGTTGTGGTCAATAGGTGTTGTAAAGGCTATAAAAAATGATTGATTCTTGTTGAAACCACCTTGTTTACACCATTTTGGTCCATCTTAGGTGTTTGGAGGCATAGTTGAGTCAATTGTGGGTATGTAGCCTTTGGTGAGCCTGAAGGGCTAGTGGGATTCCCGAGTCATAGAAGAAGAAGTTTGAAATTTCCACCACTTCTGCTAACCACTCTACATCAATATTATCTATATTCAAATGAATTAAAAAAATAACCACAAGAATAGAGGAAGACATTACCTGACAGTACATAGTTCCAAACCTCTTACAATGGATCCATTTGTGAAGTCTAGAAAGAAAATGATTCTCTCCCCAAACCTTAATGAAGACTGCATATTTATAGAGATCTTTCACCTTTGTATTCAATGGATCCATGTGTGTATCAAGAAACAAAGAAGAAAACCAAACTTTATTTGAAACAAACAAATTTCTATCCCAAACAACCTCTGCAAGAATTCTCTTATAGGCCTAATCCTAGCCCTTTACCAAAACTCTTCACTAGTGGACTTATTAGTTCAATTTAATGATGGGGATGGTCCTAATATGGTTCAAGAACACTGATTCAACAACTAGTTTGGTCTCCTCAAGTCCGTACTATAGAGTACTAGACCTGCCACACTTTTCCCTTGTAGCCTTTCCACAAGTGACTTCTTGCTCTAACTCTTGATTAGTTGAGCACATGACCAAGCACCTTATGAAGTTCGATGATGAGCTCTTCTTCCTCTGGTGAAATGTTGCCATGTTTGACATCAGGGCGAAGATAATTCATCCAACGTAACCTACAACTCCTTCCACATCTCACTAGACCTGCTCAATCGGCAACATAAACATAGATGACAACTTTTCCCACAGATGACAACTTTTTTTCACAAATAACAACTTTTCTCACCAAACCTACTCAATGGGCAACATAAACATAGATGACAACTTTTTCCACAGATGATAACTTTTCCATTGACAACAACTTTTCACACAGATGACACTTTTTCTATAGATGATAATTTTTTCCATAGATCACAACTTTTTCCATTGATGACAACTTTTTTCATAGATGAGGACTTTTCACACATATATATGACAGTTTGTTCATAGATGACAACTTTTCCCAGAGATGACAACTTTTTCCATTGATGACAACTTTTTTCATAGATGACATCGTTTCCCATAAATGACAAAATTTTCTAATAGAGTAGTGGGTAATAGTGTAAGAAATTTCTCTACGTATTTCTTGCTTTACATAAATGTTTAGCTATGTAATGATCAACCAATTGATACCAACTTTAAGCAAAACATAAATAGTTATCCTACTTGAACATACATACCTGCTTTGTGAGGAAGAAGGCTCCATTGTACCTCTCCGTGAGTTTGAACATAGTTTTTCAAGAGAAGATCCTCCTAAGGAGTCCAAGGACCTCTATTTAGACCCAAATAAGAGCAGCAAGCCTTCCTTACCATTAGTTCTCTCTAAATCAACCACAACATGTGTTTGATCAACTTGTAATGACTAGAATAATGATCAACTAATTATTAAATATAAGTTTTGAATTTTATATGTCATGGTTGGAATCTATAACCATAAAATTTACTTAGGTCAGGTTCTCATCTACATATCTGATCCCAAACGGTATCTGATTTGTTTGGGGATTAGGAATGAATCTCTAGGTATAAGTCATAAAAATAGATTGAAATATAAGCTAAATTTACACAAGAAAATGTCATTTTATGCTAATTATTGCATTTAGCAGGTATCTAAACAAAGTGAACCAAAAACATCATGAAAAATGCAGGAGCATATAATTTTTACCACTACATTTTACCTACACTTTGATGTGCACGTGAAGTAAAATATATCTATATATGCATACAAGTAAAACAGTTAATATGTAAAAGTAAATATTTTTCAAACATTTACAAGGGTGTTGATCTATGTTAAATAATATATCATTCTTCAGTTTTTATAGTTCAATAATAGAACACTCCAACAACAAATGAAAGGTTTTGCGTTCAAATCTTAGCTGGTCTATATGTAGCAACTGAACATGGTATCAAACCTAAGACCAAGCTAGTTACCCAAGCACCTGCAATATGACCAAACCAATGATGAACGGCCCACAAATTAAGAAGTCAGTAACTGTGTTATTAAAAGCCTTCAACAACAAATAAAAGATCTTAGATTGAAGTCCTAAATAATCTATAAACAACAGCTAATTACTTCTACAAAATAATTACGATAAATGATATATATGCCTATAATCACAATCCATATTCAAATGATGAGATAATTCTCAAATATCGAATAGAAATGTTGGTTAGTTTGCAAATGCATTATTTTACAATACTAAATATAATTTTTTAAAGACAAACATGTTTTTTACAATTACAGTTGCATCATTTTAAGAAAATAAGTGTATCACTTCAATAAGGTACTTGCGTTGATTTGTGAGGTTAAGTACGATGAATTAGATATGTGACTGCATCATTTTAGGGTAGTAAGTGTGGTGATCTAGGTGTTAATTATGGTGTTTCTCTTGTCACCTATGAAAAATAAAAAAATAAGATATAGAATAATAGAAGGATCTTGACATAGTTCACCTCTAAATCATTAACTTATTTTAGTAAAGGTGGATGGAAAAATATGCCCCCAAAATCCCCATCATATGTGATGCAGAGTGAAAAAACTAAAGGTGATGGATGCACTTAAACTAGTTTAAATGCACAATAAACCTACAAGGATTCCAATAGGCTATAAAGCACTTAACCCACAAAACATCAAACCCTCGCTCTATATCTTCAAGATTGATTGGAAATATATTAATAAGGTTGATTTGATAGGTTAAAAACCCTTTTCAACTTCTAAATGCCTCCAAGTAATCAACTTTCATGAAACTGCCAATCAGGCCTTAAGCCCCCAATTAGCCCTCCAATAGCTATTTTTGCAATTTTTCTCACAACTTTTCAAAACAACCCTGCAAAAAAATAACTGTTCCAAGTACCCTTTTTGGCGATCTAAAACATACTTAACAATCAATATGCATTGCTTTGGAAACTGTGCCCTTAAAATGACTGTCTCAATTTTTTTGAGTGTATTTCATGTGAGTTTACAAAGCAACTATGCCAAATATGTGTCCAAAAGTCACCAAATTCATAGGAAACTCATATTTTATGTCTAATTAGATGAATCAACAACCAATTTCACCTTATGTTCTCATTTGCTATAAAACCCCAAATTCACCCTTCAAACCCTCTACACCCTAGGGTATCACCAATCTAGCACTTCCACTTACTTCCAGGTCATAAAATTCATGATTCACCATAAGTTCAACATGTTATTGAAGAATATCAAATAATATATATACCTTGTTTAGCCAGATGTATGGCTGTGTTACACATGGCATGTATTTGGGTACCCAAACTTGTCCAAACACTAATCAACTTTGCATTTTTTTCTCTTCAACCTGCAGATCTGCATCATTCTTTCTTATTTGGTGTTAGTAGGGCATGTTAGAGTCATAGGTTCCATTCCTTGAAGTAGGTAAATGTACAAAGTGGAATGGAACCTTCATTTATTCATATTATCAATGTAAACAAATAGAACTTTCTGCGAGACAACAGATATATCTTTTCAAATGAATTAATAAGCACCTTAAAACTAATCAAAGACTATACAAAGGACTCATACCAACATGAATGAATAGTTATTGCATCAAAGAGACTTCAAAAATATGCAAGAAACACAAAAATCTTATTGAAACTGTCACTATCCATACAATCTCTGTACTCTGCCGTTCATACAATGCTTAACATGTTTCATCTCGACATGACATCATATATAGACCCTTATACAACTGTCCAACCGACCAAAGTTGGTTGAGATGACTAATTAATCAAACAATTGCTTAGTTTTGGTTTTCCCTCTAAAATCATCATGAACGTTGGAATTTAAAATTCAAATTATGAACTTTGCTTTGTATGACTTTCTTAACACCTAGACCCATAATAATGACTTGAAATTGGTTCAATGACCTTATTAAATATGACAAAACATAAAACTACTCTCTAGGCTACCCTTATGGCTCATTAGGCCATTTTTACATTATGTTTCCCATAGGGCTTTATCAGGACCCTTACAATTCTTGACTTCCAAAGTACTTTGTTCATTACAGTATGCCATTATTGGCCTTAGAATATCCCAATTGGCATGACTAGATGCCTTTTCCCTCTTGTCTTCACCTAGTACCATATTGTCCTTAGTTGTTTTGTTAAGTGCCCCTGCACCAATATGTGTCCTAGGGTGTTGTGTTATTGAAATATATCTACATTAACACGACAACATTACCTAGAAAATGGAAAAAACATAGGTGCCTACAAGAGGACTTTTAAGTTCTAGTAGTTTGATACATCTATGTGAGATAATTAACTACCATGTAATGGTTGTAAAATACTTCATTGAAGCCATTTTGACCTTATATTAGACTACTTGTTTATGTGTTTTGTTGTGAAAGATAGTGTGAAAACTTGTAACTTGAAAAAGTTACTGAATATACACAAAACATTTCATTTCAGTCATACCTACAGCCATAAGTGATTGTGTGATTTTTGTGTTTATGAATCATCAAAACTTGTCCTAAAAAATGTCCCACATAGAGAAACAAAATAGCATGGGTCATAAATATATCATTTTTCCTTTATCTAGAATATTTTGATTGGAAACCCTTGCAAATTATAAATTCATACCTTGCATTTTAGTGACATTCTTATATTGAGAGTTTATAACCTTTCTTAGTCATTTTCATAGTGAATAGTCCTCATCTTAGATTCAAAAAATCTAAAAATCTAAAAACATAGCTTGCACATCCTAGGGTCAAGAATTACACTTTCTAGAGTCATTTTCCAAATTAGAGGGTATATCTTTTGAGGACATTCCTATTGTGGCTTTGCACATTATCTTGACTTCCTTTAAATATAGTTATCTTCTTTTCATGTCCACCTTTTCTTGGATGCTTGTCATTCTTGTCTAAATTTGTCTTATTCATAAACACCTTGTCATAATTATAATTTTGTTTTCCTCAAAATTGAATTCAAGATAGTTCCCAACATCATTTAGGTATTTCCTTAGAAGGTTTACATTTATCTATCTTAGGGTATACTACATGCACCTTAGATGATGCAGAGTGGCATGCAAAAGGTGATGGATTCATAATGACTTAGGCAAATTCATAAATAACCCACAAGGATTCCAATTGGCTTCAAAGCACTTCAACCCACAAACATAGTTACCTGACTCCAAATCTTCAAAGTTGATGTTAAATGTGTCAAACAAGGTGATTCAATAGGTTTCAATCAGATTCTATCATTCAAACAACTCCAAACACACAAATTCACCAAAACTACTAATTAGGCCTAGTTAATAGGCTAGTAGCCCTCTAGCAGCGTTCAAACCCAAATAACTCAATTTTTTTCCAAATGAACCTACAAAAAAATTAGCATTCCAGATACCCTTTTGGGAGAACTATAACATATCCAAAATCCAATATCAACTTTTTTGGAAAGTGTGCCAATAATCTTGACTGTCTCAAATTATATAACTATTCCTACTTATCAAATTATATAACTATTCTCATGATTCAACCCAACCTGTAAAAATGGTGGAAATCACCTCATTCGTTATGACAAGAGCTGTTGCATCTTTGTCCCCCTTGACTTGCCAAATTATCCTTAGAACCATTGATATAATGAAATACAATGACCCAACAAATATCACATACCTTGTGAATTTATGAGTATCTTTTCATACCTTATTCAAAGCTTCATTGATATTTTGGATTGCCCCAGGCCCAAACCTGCACAAGCGAAACCAAATGAGCAAGATAAATTTGATAGAATTATAAAATTCAAAATGCAAGTGAGGCAGCTTACACATGCTTGTCACGCCCTCCAAATGTCAAAAGATAAATACCACCCTCTTGACACTTCAATTCACATAAGTTCTCTTCTTCTTCTTCATATCTCTTTGACATCCTAAACAAAAATACTTCTGAAAAGGCTGGCAAATTCTCAAAGAAATTGGGCCATTAATTAACAAACTAGCTGGCTTATTCATATATAGAATGAAGTACATACTAAAAATTACAATATATAGGCAACAAGCTGTGTAAAGCTTAAACAACGGGCTTTTAATCTGTGAAGTATGTTAGAGTTGATTCTAATTGGATCTCCATGTAAATCGAAACTATCAACTTTTGTTGTGATTAAAAAGGGGAAAGTACCTGTAATTGTTTGTGTTCTAATAATCGCCTATGGGAGAGGTACTAAGGCCTATAAATATTATGTTTTTATCATGATCTGGATGCAGGTGTCAGTGAAAGGAGAAAGGAACAGTAGGTGACTGTTGAACAGGCAGTGAAGGGTGCATTTGGGAAGCACCACATGGTGAATATGAACAAGTTGAGGGTGGAATTGGTAAATGAGTGTTGGAAATGATTGAGAGAGTTTTTTTGAAGGTGTTTGAGCCATTAGAAAGGTTTTGTGAGTTGATTTAGGGTCTTTTCTAGGAAGCCCTAGGCTAGAAACCCTTAAAGGGAGGGTTTGATGAAAAAGTATCTAGGAAAGCTTGGAGGGCCAAACTAATTGAGGAATTCTAATGTTTATTAGATTCCTTGAGACTGTATAAAGGTTGGAAGGTTGAGAGTAAGTGTAAATAGGAGTTTCTTTGGAAGAGGAGGGCTAATTAGGCCTAATTGCTGATAGGGACAGTCATAGAAGTGTGCAATAGTCACAAGTTGAAGGATTGGTATTAGCAGGGTTTGAAGAACTCAATAAAGGGTATCTGGAAAGGTGAAGAAGTCACCATGGTGTTTGAGGAATTTTAGAGAAAAGTGCAATTTACTGGTAGGACAGGGCTAATTGGATAGTCCTAGAAAAGGCAGTTTTGAAGATTGGGATAGAGTTAATGCTTGGTAGGGGTTGGAACTCCTTAGTTAGTCTATTTGAGGATTGTTGAAGCCTTAGAAGGATCAAGGGAATCCTTGAAGATAGAAATCAAGAGGTGATTGCATGAAAGGTGAATTAGGAGTGTTCCCAAGGAGAGGGAAATTGGAACATGGACAAAGTGAATTGATAAGTTGTCTAAAATGAATCAAGGCAGTGAACCTATTGTAGAGGAGTGTTTGGTTGATATCCTTAAGTCAGGGACTTCTTATTGATCCTCTAGTTGAACTCTAGTTCCTTGAGTGGATTCCAAGACGTTGTTGAATCCTTGAGTTGAACAGGGTTCCTTAAGGGGATATTAGAAGGCTCTGCATCAAAAACTCTAAGCTTGTCTTTAAAGTTTGAGCTTCACTTGGTTTTGAGAATAGTTTAATATTCTCTACTAAACAAGGCCAACCACGTGAAGGTGGAAGCTCATTTGGCCCCTCTCCTCCCCCCCCCCCCCCCCCCAACATCACTCTAAATTCCCCATTAACATTTAATAACATTCATTCATTCATTCATCCATTTTTGAAATATAACATTCAATCATTATAATCACATGATAACATTCATTAACACATAAAATTCATTAACACACAACATTCATAAATAATTCATTCACACATAATTCATTAACACACAACATTCATGAATAATTCATTAACACATATTAACAGACATCATTCATCAACATTACTAGTACAAAATTACATCCATTAAGACAATGTTCTTTCATTAGCAATAAATGTTAATTACAATCATTTCTTTTTGGGTTTCTTGCTATTTTTTTTAATCATATAATTTCTAAGAGGAAGATCAATGTCCTCATCATTCCCCTCCTCTATTGATTCTAATCCCAACGTGTGTCTCCTCCTCATCTGTTCAGGAACAGGAGGCCGCTGCGCTGAAGGGGGGTCTGCTGCAATAAGTACTTCATGAGTTAAATTCACACTATTTTATATTATTGAATTACAAGTATTTATGTAAGTAAAAGAACTATAAATCAAAAAATTAATTTAAAAGAACAAAACATAGATTTTCTTTACTTGAATGTGCCACATGATCTACATGGCGATCAGTCTGAACATCCTCTGGCACTCGTTCAGCATGACCTGATTCTATATCCTCTAAAATATACACAAAAATGTTACACCAAGTTCAATTTAAGATGTTAAATTGTATTAATAATTACATAATTAGTTTTAAATAGAAAATGAGCACCTCCTTGGACAATATGATGCACATCGGGGGCTTCATGATGCGGCGCCGTATGATCTGTGTCATGATTAGGAGGCTACATTGCAATGTAATAGACATTATTATCAAATTGATTGTTGCTCAAGTATTCAATTTCTAATATATTTTTTTGGCATATTTACCTGTGCACATGATGCAGGAGACTCTTCGGTTGGGCCAGTGGAAGCTTGCCGTAGGCGTTCAGCCACAGCTTGATAGCCTTCCTTGAAGGCAATTTTTCTGTGTTCTTCTGTGGCCTCTAAATTAAAATCAGAGCCCTGCATTTTTTGATTAAACAAAATTATTTGCATTTTATAAATAATTTTTCTCTGCAATTTTAGACAATTCCATAACACCATCAACTCGTCGATAAGGGGCTCAATATATACATTGATATCTTTAACTTGGTACTTACCTAGTTGAATGAACAAAAACATTACATAATTATTATGACCATTTTGATGGATTATTAATAATAAATTAATTTAGATGACCATTAAATCAAAAAATACCTGGAACAATCAGTGACAACATTATGTGCTCCCTCTTTATGGACAACCAAGGAGGAATGTTATTGTTGATAACAAAAATAGGCCACACCGAGTAAGTAGATCTCATCTCTCCAAATGGATTGACACCGTCCGCTGCCAATGAAAGCTTGAGATTGCGAGGTTCTTCTTTAAAGTGTGGCCATTTTTCTTCTATTTCCTTAAATGCTGAGCCATCTGCAGACATTCGCATAATGCCATCTTGACTTCTATTGCGTGCATGGTAATCCATAAATTGTGCCAAGCTATTGCACTTGAATAATTGTTGCAGACGTGGAATAATGGGAATATGTCGAAGAACCTTGCGAGGAACCTTTTTTGTTATTTGATCTAATTGATATCTACTAATATGACAAATAGGGCATTCTATTGCAAATTCATGTTGTTTATAATATATAATATGATCGTTTGGACATGCATGTATTGTTTGATATTCCATTCCAATATCTTTCATAATGGAAGATAATTCTCGGTACGAGCGAGGTAGAATGTTTGATGGTGGTAACAAACACTCACCTACCAACCTATGACCAAAAATATAATTTGTTAATTTAAAGAATATTAATTGCTACACGATTCACCCAATATTAATTGTAAGGGAATTACGACTAAAATAATGAAAAAAGATGACATACCTTAACATACGTGTCATTGCTACGTTGGATAAACCATTCATAACCTTCAAGTTCACCAACAATAATACAGCGGCAAGAAGAGTTGTTTCGGAGCCTTCATATAGGGGCTCGTGTGCCTTCTCAAGTATAGGTACATCAAGCTCTGCATCAACATCATCATCATCTTGATCATCATGATCATCTTGATCTTCTTCATCATCATGGTCTTCTTCCATGTTATCATTACCTTCTACTTCTATATTCACACCTCCATGTTCCCTCATTTGGAAATCCACATTCTCCAGATTGTCATGGTCCATAACATGAAACTGAGGGACGTTGACCTATATGAAAATGATGACCTTATATTAACCATGACCATGTTGTCATCATCAAATCATGTCTTATGTATTTTATAAAATATTAAAATACATACCAATGGATGAAATTCGTTTCCCCCTTCAATGTGACCATGTTGCCTACAATGTTCCTCAGCTGTTTTGATTAGATATCTTCGAGTCTTTAAGCCCTTACAAAGTTTGCAAGGACAATAAAATTTTCCATCACCCTTTCTTTTTAAGTTAGACCATAGTCTAGCAATTGTCTCGCTATTTTTTTGTCCGTTGATATCGTTAGACATGGTCTTTCTTAAATGGAATGACTCATTGGTGGAAGAAGGATGATTTGTTTGCAACCTACTGATAAAAATCATTACTGAACAACCATTTTAATATCGAAAACATCATATGAAATATCTTTATCATTTAGATTTTAATGCTATATTTTAACTTTTAATCAAAATTCTGTGTAATATAAGGACCCCTATATCACCATTTTACTGAGAGTCAAGCATCAAGTCATCGGTAAGTTAACACAACTTGATAAATTTGGGAGTAAGCTTCATTTAAATCATTTAAATTTGGGAGTAAGCTTCATTTGTTTGGTATGAATATGTTGAGTTGTTAACCCAAGTGTTGACAGTATCACTCCCTATTAAATCATTTAGCTGGGATATCAATTAGTGATATCATTTTTCAACATATTAGTAAGCTTCACTCCCTATTAAATCAATTAGATGGGATAAATGCTAAAGTAGGTAGAGGAAAAAATTAGGACAAATGGAAGAGTAGACAATTGGCAGTCAAGTTCTTGAGTTCTTCTCAAGATGGTTCAATTTATGCTTGTTATTTTCCTTACAACGTTACTACCTGGCTATTGCCCTTTTAGAGTACATTATTAAATGGCCCCTACTAAAGAATATATCAATTCCTGTTAGGAGAATATGCACCTGGTTGGGTTCCTATTTTAGTGGTTTGGAGATGTGTTTTGGGATGCTTGGAAAGGGTCTTTTTTAGGGGAATGGTTTTCTGTTGTTCTTGTGGATGAGAAAGAACACGTGATAACATGATGGAATTTATTTTTGTTGTGTTGGGAATTTGGCTTTCATTTTAGTTCACGTTATGATATTTTTGGTTCATTTATCTTAAGTTATATTATTTGCAGTCTTTAGTTGCAGGCGCTGGCAACCACTTTATATCACAGAAAGAATCTGCATCTGTTTGGGTTACTAGAGGGCCCCAAGACTCAGATGGACTAGCAAAAATAACTCGCTAAGAAACAAATTTAAGTTACAGAATGTCACATGTGACTCTTTCTTGTCAAATCATTTAATTGTCTTTCGAAAAAAAAAATAGAGATCACAAACTTTTCTAACATGGATCTGTCAATTTTTAGATTACACATTCAATCAAATGTAGAACATCTGGAATAATATAAAGGCACCCTTGTAGCTTGATAGCAGGGTAAAGCATCTGAGTTTTATCTTCTAAGACCTTGGTGTGCTTAGTTCACTGATAGGTTATAAATGGCGAAGGTTTGGCCTGCAATTTTTACAGTGATGGGATTATTCACATTTGCCACTGCCTCTACTACTCCTGCCATTTTTATCTTTGGAGATTCATTGGTGGACATAGGAAACAATAATTACATTACTACTCTTTCCAAGGGAGATATTTGGTTCAATGGCATTGACTTTGGAAATGGCTTACCAACTGGAAGGTTTTGCAATGGATCACCATTCCAGATTACATCTGTATGGGAAAAGTTCCTAACTACATTTTTTCCACTTCTCCCAAGTCCAAAGCTTGTGTTGTAAGTTTACAAAGTTAATTAGTGTTTCTTTTTTTATGGTAGGCCAAATCATGGGGGTGCCTTTTCTAGTCCCATATTTAGATCTAGAAGCAAATGGGAGAAACATACTACTAGGAGTCAACTTTGCCTCTGGAGGCTCTGGAATTCTGCCTTCCACTGGCTACAAATATGTAAGTTCCAAATAGCCTTAAAAGATATAGTTTTTCCTATTCCAACACAACTAAATATGATGCGGTGTTTGGTATAGTAAGAGTAATCAATCCTCATTGGCTTTTAAACAACACATTTCATAAAATACCAACCAACTTAAAAGCATTTTATCTTACATACCTGTTTGCAGATTGGCAGAATACCCTTTGAGAGGCAGATTGAGTTCTTCTCCAACACAAAGGCAGACTTGGTTTCTGTGTTGGAACAAGCTGAAAATGCTACTCATCTCATCTCCATAGCTCTTTTCTACATTAACATTGGAAGCTATGATTATATTTCCAATTACTTTATCTCGCAGTCAAAAGTTTCTCAACTCTACAATGTGAGCCAATACCAGGAACTGCTTCTTAGCAAGTTTTCAGAATAGCTCAAGGTGACCCCATCCTACTCTTATTAATAGATTTGAAGACATACTAATTAAGATTCACTTATGAGCTCACTAGGCAGGACTCGGGCTTGAAATGCTGTGAGGGAATGGTTTAATGCAATTGAACACAAAAAACCATCACATAATCTTAACACAACTTAATTACCCACTAATATGACAATCACATATTATTCAAGGTTTGATGTTTGGGAAGTCACATCACAGATTCTATTATCTATTTTGTGGTGCAGAGTTTATATGAGATGGGAGCTAGAAAATTTCTTGTGTCCAATCTAGTACCCCTAGGTTGTACGCCATTGCTTATAAGTTCAAGAAACCCAAATAATGGAAGTTGTGTACATTACATCAATAGTATTATCACAAAATTCAACTTGGGTCTGGAAAACATGCTTCAAAATGAACTGCAGATGGAATTATCTGATGCGCACTTTGTGCTGAGCGACAATTATGCCATTCTTTCTCAAGTCATCGACAATATAGTTGCATTTGGTAAGTTTCTATTATTATATTCTCAAAGAGCCCTATTTTAATGTAATCTAATATTTCTAATTTAGGAAACTTTGATGGGTGCAGGATTCAAATATGCAAATGAGAGTTGCTGCGGGATAGGGCGCCTGAGAGCAGAGTTTCCCTATACTCCCATTTCGAGGTTGTGTTCCACCATGCAGATTACGTGTTTTGGGATGCCTTACTCAAATGAGGAAAGAGTCCAATTGTCTCAAATGTAGGCATAAGAGTTCTAGCCCCCAAAAATGGGTGAATACCATCATGGAAATGGACAAAGAAGAGAGAGAGAGGAAAAAGAAACAAACTAAAAAGATGACTACTAAAAT
This sequence comes from Chamaecyparis obtusa, assembly GCA_027943335.1. Classification (NCBI taxonomy): domain Eukaryota; kingdom Viridiplantae; phylum Streptophyta; class Pinopsida; order Cupressales; family Cupressaceae; genus Chamaecyparis; species Chamaecyparis obtusa. Next base: position 1,058,809 of record BSBK01000971.1, on the reverse strand, counting down.
AGTAGAGGAGATGAAGAAGGTTGAAGTTGTTCCTATGTAATAAGCACTTATAGATGATATTAATTTTTAGGATATAGCTTATGCATCCACACAAGACATATATATATTTTCCTTTGATGCTCCTATGATTGAGAGGGATACAACAAAGAAGAGTGATAAGAAGGATAAGAAAACTGGTCATCCAAAGAGTAGTCGTACAGAAGATCAAAGTGAAATAGGTGTCCCTCCTTCAAGGAACACAACTAGAAACAAAGAATAGGACATTGTTCCTTTAGAGAAAACTATAGTGCTTAATGAGAAAGAGGAAGAGGAAAATACTAAGAAGGTTCAAGACACTACTAAGATAAGTGATGAATTTAAGTGGTAAACATTGATTCCTCATTGCTTCTAAAACAAAAATTGAAGCTTTCAATAGGTTCCTTCAAGGATCATTCCTCTCTCATTCAGAATAAAGAAGAGTGGGATGCCTTAAGTAAGATAAAAGATAAGAGAAAGGTAGAAGCCTTTAATCAGTATGAAAATTGACACAATTGATATATTTTAGCATCACTTGAAATTATTTAAGGAATGTGCTAATGAAGTTAAGTATGTGTTCTATCAATTTTTCTTGAAATGACCTAGTTTTTCAAAAAAGCATAAAGGATGAGATTGACTCCATTGAGTCATAGATCACACAATTGGCAATAATATATATAATATTTCAAAGGATAAGGATGCAGAAACTAGAGCTTAAATTGAGAAGCTTAATTCATAGCTTTCATTTCTTTAGGACTATAGGGAGCGAATAAAGAGACAGTTATATTAGTTGAGGGAATCAATGAATTGAGGCTTTCCTCATTTGAGAAGGAAGATCCTATCAGTTTTTGGGTTTTGGTCAAAACTAAATTTTCTATATTGGCCATGACTATGCAAACAAGGGTTTACAGTTTATTAAAAAACTTACAAACCCAATGTATAAATGTGTATAAATAGAACCACACATTATCTAAATTATGACTAACTTTTATTAGAAATCACACCATTTTTACCTCTATCATTGCTTAAAGAATAATTAAGTTAAATTGATTAATTAAAATGAAGGGAAAAAACTCAAACTAAAAAGTTAGCACATTTCACAACATAGAAAATTTTGAATTTGATGAAAGTTTTGAATAGTTTAGTAAATTAAATCTATTTTCAGATCAAACTACATGAAGATTTCAAAATTCAAGCGAATCAAATTTGCCCATTCTCATATGCCAGTTTCTAACAATCATAAGACCGTGAGCCCTGTGTCTACAACAAAGAGTAAGCGGGAGGATTTGAAGCAAAGGTTATTGTAGGTTGAACTTGGCCTTGCAATTATAAAAGACATTCAGACCTTGCCGAGTATTTCAAATAAACCATGAGTACCATGTTTACAGTGGCATTTCTATGTAGGACAAATACAAAGGTAAAACTGTGCCATTAAAATCTCAGTGATTGTTTTTTTTCAAAACTACATTCCAAAACCATTGATTATGCATTGGTTATATGGCATTGCATCCTAAACCCTAGTTGCAGCTTTCATAATTCTCAGTCATAGAATTTACAAACCATACTCAAACACCAGTAAACATACACATTGATTCATATATCACATTGATTCAATACCAGAGATGAGTACAAGAATAAAAAATGACAATGCAGTACGTAATGCGAAATATAGTAGACACGATCATGGATTAACATACCTCAAACTCTGGAAGATAAGAAATGTGCTATTAACCTTGGGAGAATTGAGCATTGTTGCGGAATAAGCTCTGCTAGTCCGCTCAGCTCCTTAGCTAAGTGAAAATCCCAATTCACACGCTCACTCACTGCCGTAAAAATGAAAATGATTGAAATGTTCTTTTTAACTAATATGCCCGTGTTCGTCGAACTTTCAACAGGCATATATTCATCGAAAGTTTGGCGAACATGGGGATAGATTTAAAAAAAAACAATTTTTTTCCTTCTATACCCCGACCAACCTAAACCATTTTCATTAATGGTCAAAAATAATGGTCGAAAAATGATGTCAAATGTACTAGTGCTGGGATAAATACTAAAGTAGACAATGATGATGCTAAAGCTATTTTATTATATAGCATGCCTCCTAGTTATGATAATATTGTATTCACATTGAACAAAGTTGATGCTAGTCTAGAAGATACAATATCTAGTCTGAAGGAGCTAAGAAAATGGACTAGACTATAGAGGAAATTGCAACTTTGAGGGTAACAAGCTCAATTGTTCCTCTTAATCCAATTCTTCTACGTCAAAGGGAAATTGTTTTTTCAAGGATAGAATTTTGTGCTACTATTTCTACTTCATATGCAAGCATCCAAAGGCATTAACCCAGTAAATACAACTAGCATCCATAGTCATTCAGAAGAATAAAGTCAAGGGGAAGTAAACATCATTGATAAAAATAAAGAAAATGTTAGCTTGGGACACAGTCAAGCTGACTCTGAAAATGGAGACATAGAATTCAAGCATTGAGAATTACAGCTGTCATTTCTCATGGTGAAGAGTTTTTCCTTACATGAAAAAGCAAAGAAAAATGTTATGCACCTGCAAGCATGTCAAAGATCATAACTTGGCGGGCCTTTTCTACTACTTTTTGAAGGACAAGGGAAGTTCAAGCCTAAGTAGCAAATCGCACACACAAAGTTTCATTGGTGTCAAAGCATGCCTTACATATGAATGCATGTGGTAATCATGAAAACTGTCATCATATGGCAGCACCATTCGCTTACCTTAGCTCATTCCCGAGCTTCAATTGATTCTGTTGATCTACTCTTGGGAGATATGTTTACTACCGATTCAGGAACCTCCTGTAAATCAACCACTGATTTCTCAGTTTCTGTGTAATACAAGCTTAGAATTTAGAGAACTTTTATCATGCCTGAAAAAGGTAAATTATGTTACCAAATAAGCCATACCTATGGTAAAATATGATGACATCTGTTTAAATTGTCCAGAGGTCATACTCGAGCATTAGGAGGCTGAAGTCCCTCAGTTTGAAGTGCTTCCAAAGGATCAAAATCTGGCTGGAGTTGAACATTGCATTAAAACAGCAGATGCTTACTCAACAGAATAAGTTCAAAAAAAGAGAAAATTTGTCTACAAAGTGTAATGAACCGGTAGTTTACTGTAGTTTATCCATATCATCCATACCCTTTTTAATTCTATTTATCTTCTCCCAAAAAACTTTACATTTATCACACTTCTCATCAACAGGAGATATCCTTATCCTAAGTGGGTGACATTGCCATTCCCTCCGTGACCACATTGTTCATTGGCCAAGATAGAGAAGACCCATCTATCTTTTGGGAAGAATTGAGATTAAACATAGACATAGCCCTCTGCAATCTTTAGCATAAATTACTCTTAAAGATTGATATTGAAAATAAGTTCAGAATGCATGATCTAATTTGTAGCAGCTTATTTAGCTACAAATGTTACTATGAATTGCATAAAAGCTTGAATGAATTGACATGTAAGTATTAATTAAGAATCCCATATATTTCGCAGATGCCCAAAAATCTGAGAGTTCTTCGGGTGAACAGAGGCTTCCTGCTCTCTCAATTCCGAAATCAACCTTCTTTCGAATTTCCTCCATAATTTTTTAAAAAAGACACAAATGTTGGGTTCCCATGCTGTTGGAGCTTTGTAAGTATAAATAAAAATCAACAAGCAAATCTTTATGTTGGATTTCATAAGTGGTGTCTGCAGACTAAGGTTTGCATACCTAGGAGAGTTAAGGACCCATGCTTGTTGATGTGAGTTTGGGCTCTTCATCTATCTCCTATATGTGAGATAGTTTTCCCCAATATGTATAGTAGAAAATTATACTACCAGTATCAACCTTTAGCGACCTGTACTACTTAGCAAATGATCTCAAAATAACCTTTTCAATGATTGAGAATGTAACTCACAATTTTACGCAACTCATACAAATTGGATGATTCATAATGAAGCACACACTTTTATATATTTCTAACATTTTGGGATATATATATATATATATATATATATATATATATATATATATATATATATAATGTACACAAGCTAGTCTCAAATGTATAACAAGTTATATCAAATAGCCCACAAACTACACCAAAGCATATGAAATGCCACATGAATCCTATTATAGGCACAAATTTTCCCAACGGTCACCCACATGCTACATCTAGAGGGCACACACCACAATCTATTATTGCATCAAGTTAGCAAAACAAACTAGTAAGTTCACTAGCATCACGATACTTATATTTCAAACTTGGTAACTGATACACATAAAATTTGAAAAATTTGGATAATATGGATTATAAAGAGTTATAAGAACAAGCTCACTATCTAGGTAACTTTATCAAAACACTTTGAATCGAACTTCTAGATCACTTCCACCAACATGAATAAATGCAACATGATGTTATAGACCCATGCTAAATGATTTCACCAACACTGCAACTCATAATACTACTATTGTAACTCAAAATGTAACATTAAAAAATCCAACATGACATGAAAAGAAATTTACTTACTTTGGATACCTTGTCATCAATGACTACTACTTGTTGACTCTTCTTAAAACTCATTTTTCATCACTCATTTGACATCAATGAAAAAAAAATGTCTAACAATCTCATCCTTTGTAAATGATGGAAAACAACAAAATTTTTCTAGCTCATCAACACAACTTTGTAAATCTAATATGTCAAGAGCCTGAACTCCCCATGTCTGAAACAACTAAAACACCTCAAGTTCCACACACTTCCTATCTCCCCCATTGAATTGCTAGGATTCTGACTCCATTTCTACCCCTTTGACATCAATAGAAAAACTGACACTTTAGACAGTAATATAAAGTGATTTGGTTTTTTAGAGACACATGTGACACTTGTACAAATAAGATTTAGGACATTAAAGGAGCATCGCATATAAGTTTCAAGGTCTCAAGGTCAAAAGATATATTCCAACTACATGAACATGGAACAAGAGAATTTGGAAGTCTTTTGGGCTATACTACCCAACTTAAATGTCAATGTTGTTTTCAAGCTATCCCTTCAAACATAATTTTATAGGTTAATCACAAGAGGTGAAATATGCAAAGATCAGGTCCCTAGTCCTCCTTGAGCCATTTCTTCCATTAGAGTTAGTCTTCAACCATTTCTAGGGATGCATCTTCTCACCCTTTATTCATATACTATCTCATGTCTCACTTTTCATTTTTAATTAGTTGAACTTGAAAAATATGATTATATCTATGCTTATTATTAGTTTTATCAGAGTATCTCAACATTGTATTATATTTGACATTGAAAGAAGGATTAGAAAAATAAATATGATTAGCTTGAAACAATTACATTGTTTCAAATTTGTTTTACATGATACTCTACCAGTCTGAACCCAATTCCACTATGTCAATTTGGCTATGAGATCATGCCCCAACTTGTAACTTCACCGCGGGACTTCAATGCCGCAGGATGAGAGACAAGTTAGGGTAATTTTGTTACAAAATTTCATGCTCAAAGCCGCGGAAAGTGATTAAACTTGCTTCACAGTCATTGCCCTAATTGGGTATATGCATTGTGTAGAACTAGTGAATTAGATGAAACATCACAAACGTGATTGGAAAGTGGGAAGGTTTGAATTTTGTTAAGCTCGGGTCTGTGAACATAACGAGGCCCTAAATTAGTTACATGTGTAGTCAACAAATTTTCGATGCCCTAACCAGGTAAAACACTTATGAAAATGAACAGAGTCAAAGCCCTAAATTGGGAATACTTGGATATTCAACAGTGAGATTAGATGAATAACCACAACAGTATTGTGGGACATAATGTAGAAAATAAGGAATGATTCAGCATTTGGAAACCGAAATAGTAAACAATCCATTGTTGAAAGGAGTAGAATTGCAACAGTAAGTAAACAGAGAAGTATGGAACCTGTAACTTCATAGTCAAAATTTCCCAAAGCATTAATCACTTATCCAATCTGTTTGAATAACTGTAATTGGAGTGCTGGTTTGAAGGATTACAACTTTCTCCTACACACTTGTTAGTAGTGGGCTGCTCTTGCTCTGTAGCAAGCTTCTTTGAATGATATTTAACCTGATTTGAATTGTGGTCACCTTCATTTGAAAATTGCATTAATGTTCAATTGCATGCCTTGGGGTGGAGGATTTAAGTTTTGAAAATAAACTCTTATTGCTATTCAAATTCTGTTCATAAACAGAGAAGATTCCAAATCTGAGATACTCCTAGTAAGCTGTCCAAAAAATGGAACCTTGCTATTTGTGATTCTTATGACTGTTACAAGCCATTTTAGCTTGTAATTATAAAATTTAGAATGAATAATGGCATATATGAATATTTTCTAATTATCTCTACTCAAAATGCACCAGCATTACAATTATTCAAAAATCAGACAAGAACACCCAATCTTGCCAAACCCAACAAAGAAAATTGGGGATTGATTATTACATATCAACATGTTTGTAGACCCTTAGTAGATGAAAGAACTGGAAGATTCAAAAGACCATATTGAATCTCCACAAAAATCTCCACATGAGATGCTATATTGTCTACATCAACCAAAGGAAGAATAGGAGCAAAATGTGAAGTATATACTCAAAATTGGCAAAATGTACTATTTTGAAAGTATGGTGGATTTTATTGATTTCTTTTCAATTTCTAGGTTGATTGATATTGATCTTAAAGGTGCTAAATTTATCTGGGGTAACATAAGACAAGGAGATACTTTGATACAAGTTAAAATAGTCAGACTCCTTATTTCTAGTAATTGTAACATCCTTCCTCAACTTTCCCTTAATGTTCTTCCTAGAACTGGTTTAGACCACAATGTTGTACTTATAAATTGAGATAATAATTCTAATAGAGATCCCTTCCCTTTTAGATATTAAATTGTGGGATCATTCTATCTTGATTTCAAAAAATTAATTGTTAATGGGTAGAACTCTCCCATTTAGGGGCATCCTATGTTTATTGTCCCTCAAAATCTTAAAAAAGTCAAAGGTATCATCGAAGGATGCAACAAAATATCTTTTGGGAACATCTTTCAAAAGATAAAATCTCTTGCCCTAGAATTAAAAGATATCCAATCTCAATTAGAGAGGGGATGAATGGATGATAACATATGTGAAAAAGAAAGAGACTTGAGGGTTCCATGGTTTAAAACCACTAAAGAAGAGGAGGTCTTCTTGAAACAAAAGTCCACAATTCAATGACTAATAGAAAGAGGCAAAAACACTAAAATCTTCTACCAATCCACTATGAAACATAGATAAGTAAACATAATAAGAAAGATGATAGGAGATTATGCCTCTATTGTGACTAAGGAGGAGGACATAGTTTTTGAGGTTATTTCCTTCTTTTCCCACCTTAATAAAAAAACTCAAGTGGATAGGGTTAAAATGGACAAGTTTTTGGAGGTTACCCCAAACTTAATGATTGAAGATGGCTTGAAAGAAATGTTAAAAAACTAGTTACTATGGATAGAATAAAAAAGGTGGTGTTCTCCTTTAGGGATTTTAAGATTCTAGGTTTGGATGGTTTTCCCTTGGCTTTTTTCTAGGATCATTGGGATATTGTGGCTAGGGACATCTTAAAAATGACTAGAGATTTTTTTAGATCAAGAAAAATCCTTAACCATATATTAATGCTACATTCAACCCATTGATTCCTATAAAGGATGATGCTTCTATTATACATTATTTTACCCCTATTAGCCTCTACAATAATATAAACAAAATCCTATCCAAGCTAGTAGTTTTCAGACTCAAACTTATTTTAGATAAGTTGGTATCTTAGAATAAAAAAGGGTTTGTTTAGTGAAGAGACATAATGGATGCTATGTTTACCACTCATGAATTGATTCATTCAATGCACTATATCAAGAAGTCAGGCATGGTCTTAAAAATTGATATATCCAAGGCTTATGATCGGGTCTCATGGCCTTTTATGGTAGAGATCCTCAAAAAGTTTGGATTTGGAGAAAGATTTCTAAAATTTTTGGAAGCCTGCTACACTACTCCCTCCCTTTCTATTTTGCTAAAAACTCTCCTAAAGGTTATTTTTTCTCATGGAAGGGGTCTGAGTAAAGGTGACCCTTTATCTCCCTACCTTTTAATTCATGTTGTTGAAGCTCTGGGGAGAAACAATACTAGACTTTAAGATTTTTGTCTCCTTAAATGTGTCAAAATTGCTTCCTCCCTACCTACTAAGACTCAACAACAATTTGTGGATGATAGTAGTTATCTTATCTGGGGCTGCCTCCATTATTGAAGCTAAACAATAGAATATATATCATCGGTTGTTTGTTTTGGTTGTGGTCATCTTTAGTGTTTACCATCGGTTGTTTGTTTAGAACAGTCCATTTTGTTTAATCGATGGTTAGCTATTACTTGGGGGTTTTGTTTTGTTTGTTATTGCAATCAGTTTTCCCAACTGTTGGGACTATTTTGCAGAAACTTTTCTTTTATTTGAATGTCCAATCGTTGGGATTGGGATAGAGGTCTAGGAAGCAGCATATGAATAGAAAAAAAAAACCGTAATTTGAGTTAAAAAGACTTTTGGGGCTTGCAACTGGTCATTGTCATGTTTACAAATTAGATGTTCATTGCATTCTATTTTGAAAATTAAAAGGTTAGCAGTAAATAGTTGTTCTCTGTTTTAGACTAGTTTTATGCATACAATGTATTGAGCATAACGTGAACCGCAAGTCTGTTCAAATTGGCAAGAAATGGAATACATCATTCTGTAAACCCGAACACTCTGATAACAGTCAGATGTGTGTATGGTAAATAGTCAATTTTATTAGCTGTGTTTCATTTGAAAATAGAGTTTGAATTTGTCTTTCGGTCCAGTCGACTGGTGAATACACCGTCGCACTTATAATGCATAGTGGTCGGCACCCGTAGTCTCATATCAACATTCAATGAATGAGACGTGGGGAACAACCTTAAATATTGTTAATTTTAACACTCAGATTGTGGGAGAAGCCACCATTGCTTCTAGATAGTGATGCCCTAATCGGGTACAGTTTGGTGATGCCCTAGCAGACACACATTGTGAAATTTACCAGTGGACTCATATGAGATGGGAACAGACTTGAAATCCATATTGGGGAGTAAATGACATACAAACAATAAGTTTAGAACCACAACTGTAACGTGGAGCATAATGTGTATGTTAAAGGTTCGATGCAGCACTTAGAAAATGTAAACAGTTTATTAACAAAAGGGCAAGAATGTATTAGAAAATAAAAGGAGAATGTGCAGAATTTGTAACCTCGTAGTTGAAACTATAAAGCAGTGATCACTTTCCAATCTCTTTAGAGAATTCCAGTTGAATCATGCCAAGCCTGATCAACTCTAGTCATGAGTTCCTGTGACAGTCGAGGGCATTGAAGAAAGTGTATTGTTTATTTTGTGATTCAAAACAGGTTACTGAGAGTCTGTGTAAAGTCCAAGGGTTGTAACCTTCAAAAACATAGTGATAGACTGGTGGGAAAATTGTGAAAATAGAGTAATGGTTCAATTCTCTTGTTCACCTGCCCACTCCCGCTCGCGCAAAAAAGAAGTCATGAAATGAAGTTTATTTTTCTTTTTTTAACTTTTATAACGTGTTGGTCGAAATTTCGACCAACACGGGCATAAAAGTAAAAAAAAGAAAAGTTATCCTTTATAATGCGACCAAGTTAAATCTTTTTATGACATGGTCAAATTTTAAGGTCGAAATTTAAGGTGAAATGTACTAGTGATCTTTAGAGTGAGCATTAGGATCTTCAATAGAATCATGGACATCTTGAATATGAGCACCTTCTTTGATAGGATTGTTCAAAGCTTGCAAAGACTTAGGAAGAGTAGAAAGTGGAAGTGAACATGGAGTGGTAGAATAAGAAGATGGAAGACTTTGATCTTGACAAGGATCTTTGGATAGCACCAGCGCATAATTTGTCTCTTGATTTTCAATAGGCTTAACATTTGAAGTAACAACACTATTTTTACCAACCTTAATGGAAGTATCATCTTTGGAAAGCGCAAGTGTAGTAAGGTCATTTTGATTGTCAATAAGCTCAACAGTGTGAGTAGTAGCTTGATCTTGCTTAGGAGAAGACTTAAGACATGGTGGAATGCATGAAAAAGGGTCTATAGGATCAAAAGAACCATGAAGTGGATAAGAGACATTGTGAAAGGAGTGGATGACATGGAGGGTTCTTGATCTTGATCTTTCTTTATGTTCTTTTCTTCATCATTTTTAGAGTCCTCTTGACATGGAGCCACTTCTAAGGACAAGGAAGCATGTTGGGATTGTATGGATGACTTTGGAAGAGATGGTGGAGGACTAGCTGAAGTAGGGATTATAGCATATGAAGGCTTAGGCTCTTTAGGTTTATCATTATTGAAAGTCTTTGCAGCCAAGTGAAGGTTAGCTTGAGTTTCTTTAAGAGGTAGCCTTGGAGGATAACTATAGGGAACCGCATGAAAATTATCAAGGCTTGTGTCGGATGAAGGTTCTGTGAAAGATTTGAAAGACTCGGAAGCTTTAAGAAATGTATGAGTATTGGAGGAAGTAGGGGATGGAAGGGAACCATCACAAGACAAAGGTCCAACATTAACATGATCTTGCTTGTGAGTGTAATCTTTATTTTTAGCTGGAGAGTTCTTAGAGGAGAGATCCTTCTAGTATTGACGTTTCAAGCTAGCACGATGTATTTTATAGTCCTCAGCAGTAGTAGATGGATCATCATCAAGGTATTGTCCACAAAAGCCATCAAAGTCTCTTTCAAAATCAGAATCATATGGATCACCATCATGATCTATCCAATGTGACAACCCATTTGTAGTAAGCAGGAATGAACGATGAGGACTCTTAGGAATAGAGGTGTCATAGGTATCGTTACATTGTCTATCATCATAGTCATCATAGTCTCCAAAGCTTGATGTGTCACTCTCTATGGAAGAAGTATCATAAGGGTTGTCACATTGCTCACATTTTGTCTGAGGGCATGGTGACATGTACAAGTCTTTATCAAATGGAAAAGAGTATAGAGATTCCATGGAGAACTCTTTAGATTCCTTTTTTTTCTTAAGATTGTTAAGTTCAACTTGCATAGCTTGCAACTGCTTCATCATAGCGGTGATTAGAGCTTCTTCCTCTTGTGTACTGATTCTTTGAGACATGTGTACTGATTCTCAATAGCTACTGCTCTATTCTTGACACAGTGATATTTTTGACAGATTCTGGAACTAGGCTGGAAACATTGGATATCTTGCAATTTGACAATTTCTGATAACTCTCTCAAATTTTTCCAAATGACACTCTCCAAACTCATACGACACTGGGCAGTCTATGAAATGACAGTTGCTAAACTCATACAATAGTTGGGTAGCAATGAAATGACAGTTGACAAAACTCGTACGACAATGGGTAGGCTATGAAATGACAGTTGACAATATCATACGACAGTTGCAAGATTTTGACTTTGAAGATTTGCTGGCATGAAAACTCGTACGACACTAGGTTTGCTATCATATGATAGATGGGTTGCAATGAAATGACACTTGATGGAAACTCGTATGACTTTCTGACCTCTTGAGATGACTTTTGAATCCAAAAAGATTTTACGTTAATTTTTGCAAAATTTAAGGTTTTCAGTTCTGGATTGTTTGCAAATTGTACTGTCCAGATTTTGAAGGTTATACCAGATTTGATCATTTTTAATAGCCAAGTAGATAAACAAGCACACAGAATAGCAAGCAAGTGATTCCAAGCACATCTGAAAACAATGAACAAGGGCAAAAGCAACCTTGCACATGAACAATCAAGTGACCAAATTGTGCTAATCCCTGAGAGTACTAATTGTGTATGTTCTGAAAAGTTTTGCAATAACACACATATACCTGAGAATGAAAAAAATTGGCCTCTCTAAGGTTTTTAGTAATGGTTTGACTCTGTAACTTTTATGATTCAAAGGGGTGAACTCCAATCCCGGTGCACTAGGGTTTTGACACAGTCCGAGAACTTAATCTTCAAGAGCTGCTAGGGAGATCTAACAACCTGACAATGAACCATACCCATGGAGATTTCTTCCATAAGGACATTTATATAGCGGCTGTCACTACCATGGTGAAAATGGCTATTACCACTTGAGGTTCTGTCAACACAATTTGCCCTGTGAATGGATCATCCACTACGGTTAACCCTCTCTAAAGGTGACTCACAGATTTATACCACAAGGGGACTTGGCTCCAGATTCAAGGTTTTGACACCTCTTCACTTTTAACCCAAACAAAGCAAGCAGATTAATCCAACACGCTAAGACAAAGTTTTGTTCCACCAAGGTCTGTGATATCAACTCCACATGATCTATCAACCTCTCCGAGGAGAGAATGTATCAATCAATAAGAGAAGATGCACTAACCAATTTTGATTCACCAAAGCTCATGATATCAACCCCACGTGATCTATCAACCTCTCCAGAGAGAGAATGTGTCGATCAATAAGAGAAGACGCACTAACCAAGCTGAATGTGAAATGCACTAAGTATCCTCCCTACCTACAAGGATTCTATCATCAAGAAAGATTTCGCTAGGAATCCAATCTCTCAAGAATCATGAATAGTGTTCATAGGGCCTAATTACTATGTGAGCACAGATATATTCCTGAAAGCAAATCTACAAAAAGCATCCAAAAAGTAGAAAGAGGAACACTTAACGCTTAAAGAAAATATGAGATGAGTCCACAAGGTGGAACACTTAACACCTCACACAAGCTAAAAATGAGTCCCCAACTTAGAAAATAAGTGAGTTCCTAAAAGCACAAAAGGGTTGCCAAGTGGAACACTTAACGCTTCTGTCCTGTTGACCCCTCCCCTTTATGGCACTGAGATTGCAACCACGGGGCGGAAATGAGGGGCCAGCGGATTAGCGAGTCCAATAACCCAAGATAGAAATCAAGATCAATCACAAGTATTCTAAGGCTACCTAATGAATCCTTAAGGGATCACAACCTAGTATCAAATTATGCAAGTGTGTAGAAATAGATCAAAAGCATGAAAAGATGCACACAAGCTTGACACATAAGAGATTTATTTTAAGTCCAAATCAAAATGTTTTTAGAACAAGGAGAATACCTCATGATCCTCGCAACACGCTTAGTAGATTCTATCTGATTTTTAGCAATTTTTGTTGAGCTTTTCCATGCAAGCAAGTGACGAACTCTCCAACAAGCAAACAAGCAAACAAGATATGCAAAATATATTCAACTTATGAAAACCATAGGGTTAGCTCTAAAAATCAATTGTTAGGAGCAATAATAACCATAAATTAATCCAAATGACAACTCATATCATGCATTGAATCATATGAAAAATAAGTGTATACCCATCACAAAATTTTAATTTTTTTGCACTACATTTGACCTAGTCAACAAGATCTAATTTTTTTGATATGATTTTGGCCACAAAAATAGAAATTCAAGATAGAGACCCCTACTAAAAAATAGAGAGATTTTCAAAAATGCAAAAATTTTAGAAAAATCTCTTCATTTGTGCCCTAGAGACCCATTTTATCAAAACAGATTAGTTTTTGTAAATTGACTATTTGAGCTACTAAATTGCATCCAAATTTAAAATACAAAGAATAGACCCCCTATATAATTTGAAGAGCTTTCCGAAAATATAAAAATTTCAGAAAAATATGCTGATTTGTGTCAGATATTAATTTTTTATGAAAAATTGAAAAAAAATTATTAAAAATTCAAAATAATTCAGAAAATTCTAAATTTTTTTTCAAAGCTTTCCTGATATGTCTCCAACCTGAAAAAAAAATTTCAGACCAAAACTCGAAGCCGTTTGGGAGATAAAATTAAATATTTGAAACTTTAGGGTTTTAGCTCCAAGAATCAAAATCAGCATGCAAATGTGGGTTGCCCCATGGTGGGCACCAGAAATGTGTGTGTGAAAATTGTACTTGATTTGTAGACACAACACTCAGTAAAACATTAGAGTTTAGTGATAATCAAAATCGTGCAAAATTGAAAACTATCTAACCAAGCGATTTACTGTCTTCTAATAGGTACGAGATTAATGTTCTCAGATTATTTATCGAGATCAATGACCTAGACGACACCTAAATGAAGGATTTGAATGCAATTGATTTAGATATGAGATTTGTTGGCATTAAGCAGAATTGCCACTAGTGACAACACTTATTTGCATTCTGGATATAAACCGAGCAGACAGTGCAAACCAAGCAGACAGTGCAAACCGAGCAGACAGTGCAAACCGAGCAGACAGTGCAAACCTAGCAGACAGTGCAAACCGAGCAGACAGTGGAAACCGAGCAAGTTAGTACAAACCGATCAGGACAATGTAAACCGAGTAACATCTTGTCTACCGAGTCACCAGTACTTACCGAGTTCAAAACCTACCGAGTGATCAGTATGAACCGTGCCTTCACTTTTACCGAGTGCATGATGATGCCGAGTAATGCAGTGGACGCCGAGTATCAGAAAGTCACCGAGTCAGTTTGAAGGAACCGAGTAACTATACTTGGGCCGACTTAGCAGCACTCATGTTTATTTGTCAAGCCGACTGTGTAATTGTAATTGTAATTAATTATTTAAGACCTGTATATAAGCAATGTTGTAAAAAAAGATGAAATGTATGAAGGAGAATATATGTGAAAGAAAAAGAAAGGAAGAAATAAGCGAATTGCAGAAGGCTTCAGAAGTATAAGGTACAGCAAAGACAAATTCATCACAGAAGGTGATCAGTACATCAGAGAATCTCAATCAGCAATCCAGTTGCAAAGCAGAGATCTACTGTTTCATTCTAACAGGTGAATCAGTACTAAATCCTTTAACCGGGTAGACTTAACAGTCTTTGTAAAAATCTCTTTACCGAGTGCATACTTCACTGTATGTTTGTAAATCCTTTAACAGGGTGGATTTAGCAATCCTTATTGCTCCTAACAGGGCAGATCATCAGAAGTGATCAAATTGTAAGCCTTAACCGGCCAACTTTATTCTGCAGTATTAAAGCTTTGTGGGTTTCATCCCCACCCCAGTTTTACTTTCTTTTGGAAGGTTTCTGGGTAACCAAATCTATGTGTCATTATTGTGAATGCTTTTAAGTTTCATGCTTTCTGTATGCAAAGGTTAAAAGGTAAATTTCATGTTAAAATTGTAAGAAAATTTGGAGTTACTGATTCACCCCTCCCCTTTCAGTAACTCGGTTAATTCCTGAATATTTCCAACAATTGGTATCAGAGCTGCATTGGTTCTCAAGACAAAGCTTAACTAGCTTGAGCAAAGATCCAGGACAATGGAGGTATTCAAACTGAACAAGGTGATTGAAAATGAAAAGCTAGATCTGGAAATGGCCATAGCTAAACTCAAAGAAGAAAAAGAACATCTTTCCCAATCCCTAAGGAGAAGGAAGGAACTTGCAAATCAGATGAATGATCAGAATTACATTGAAGAAAAGATTGAAGATCTTCTTCCCTCAAATAACTCAGATGAAGCAAACAATGCTATCAAAGAACTCCTAGAAAAGAATGGGTCTCTGCAGGAACAAGTGAGAAAATTGAAAAGAGAACAAGAACTACACTCTACAAGATTCTGTGAGATCTTGGAACAAAGAAACAAGTTGAAAGATGAATTAGATGGAAGAAACATTGAAGTCCAAAACAAAACCCTTCAGCTAGAAAATCTAATTGATCAGATCTCTCATACAAATGAAGAAATTCTAAATCTAAGATCAGAAATAGAAAACACAAGAGAAGAACTAAGATCTGAAAAGGAAACCAATCTAAGATTGATGGATGACCTAAACGCTGAAAAAAAAATCAATGAAGGAATGCTGAAAAGTCAAGAAGACTTGAATCAGCTGTATGAATGAAATCTTCATAGGCAAAAAGGAAAAGCAGGACTTGGATACAAAGAAGAAGGCGAATCCTCTAAGCAAGGTACTCAAAGAAATCAAAAACCTACTTGTAATCATTGTGGTAAAATAGGACATACTTCAAATAAATGTTGGAACAATGAAAAAGAAGAATTCAATGGAAAATGTTATAGCTGCAATCAACCCGGTCACAAAGCAAATGAATGCAGGGAAAAACCTAGATTCAGAGGTAATTGTCACAAGTGCAACAAACAAGGTCACAAGGCATCCGAGTGCAGATCCAAGACATTTAATCCAGCAGAACAAATTGTGAAAGCAATGTTTGGATGGGACTACAACACCTGGTGTAGATGTCATTACTGTGGAGAATATGGACACATTGGCATGAATTGCATAAAACATCATCTAAGGAAAAGAGATACTACCATAAGATGTTTCAAATGCACTAAACTCGGTCACATAGCCAGAAATTGCATGAATGCTAGTGAAATTGAAGAAGGAAAGAAGAATGAAGCAACTAAGGTCAGGAAACAGATGAGACAAAAATGGATTCCTAAAGCTACCGAGCAATCCAGTCCAAGTAATGGAATGGATGGCTCTACCAACTCAAACTAAATTTCCAAGGAAGCACTGGAACTGTATTCTCATAGATCAATCTCAAGCAGTTCCAGAACCGAAATTAAAAGAAAAGTCTAAATCAGCATGCAAGATGCAGTGAGATCACAGGGAGGTCGGTATAGTCTTCACCGAGCAAGGTCGGTATAGTCTTCACCGAGCAAGGTCGGTACCTGTCTTTACCGAGCGAGGTCAGAGCAGTATGAATTCTCGAGTTCACCGAGCTGCGAAGTCTTTTCCGAGCAATTAATTCTTAGTGGGTGACAGTCTGTCAGAATTCCTACCCTAATTTGAAATGAGCATTAATGACAGAATTGTAAACAAAAAGCAAGTAATCAAACTCATTCTTCACCGCGAATCTTTAGCACTTTGAGAGTAGAAAATTTCAAGGGCAACCCGGCGATTCAATACTTTTGCGAAAGGAATTTTCTGTGAGCTACCATGGCATCATCCAGCACTTCAGCGAAGAAAGGATCTGATATGTTAGTCCAAGGGGAGTGGAAAGCACCAGATTTTAAGATCGTGCCCGCAATTGCAGCAGCCCTATATCCGAACGGAGCTCAATCTCAGATTCCTCCTAAGGTACTGCTTATTAACGATATCTGCAATCATTTTAACTGTTCAATTCATGAAATGGGAAACCTAGAACTAGACATTGTGCATGAGGAACTATGTGTGGATGGTATTTTGAAACCCGAGCACAAACATCTGGAAGATAAGGGTTTAGTTCACATCGCACATCTTCCTCGAAACTTTCGAGATAAATGGGTTAGGTACATTCTCAGCCGAGTACACGATGGCAAGATTTGGCTTGAGAAACCTATTGAGATCACAAAGAAAATGATTCAACAAGTCACCGGTCTTCCCATGTTGAACAAAGCTAAAACTACCAAAACCCTAGGTCGGACGGAACTAGAGAAGAAAACCCTAGCCGAGTGGGATGGTAGAGGAATGAAAGTTAGCAGCATTACCGACGCTGAACTGAAGTTTGGTACACATATCATTGCCCACAAGATTTACAGTTCTAGTCGACAGAACAGTGTCTCCTGTGAAGCTATTGACCTAGCATACAAAGTGGTAAAAAACAACTTAACATTTGACCTAGCAGACTTATTGTTGAAACAGTTTAACAAGAACATGGAAAGCATCAAAACTTCCAAAAACAATCCATGTAAGTTTGGATCCTTGTTGGTCTGTTTATTCTTCTATGTTCAGAAATTTTTCCCTTCTAAAGGAAAAGTTGTATGGAGAAAAGATGTGCCAGTACTCTATGAAATAAATGAATACATCGCAGAAATGGGTGAAAACTTTGAAAGCATCATGGATAATTATTTTGAGTCTTTCAAAGAGAAAATGAATGACAGACTCCGGATTCCACAGAAGTTGGTGGAAGATTACAAAGATGACATCTGTTTTATGGTAGATTGTGATAATGTGTATATTCAAGCAGTTAAACCAAGAACTGTATATGTAAAACCTCTTCCTTATGAGGTAAATATTGATGAAACCAAGAATATCATTGAAGCTCTTCTAAATCAGCCTGTCAATCCCAAAGCTCCATATTTTGGAACATATGATGAAGCTAAGGTGAGAATTGAACTAAGCATAAAGCTTCCACAGGCGGTAAACAAAGGAAAGAAGACGATAGCCAAAATGCAAATGATAACTGAGGACAAAGAAGAAATAGATGAAAAAGAAGAGGAAAAGGATGAGAAAATAGAGGAACCAGAACCTGCAAAGAAGAAAGGAAAAGTTTTCATCACTAAGGCACCTGTGTCTCCCATTGCTGTGTTTACAAGGAGAAATACAAGAGGCAAGGCAGACAAGGCAGAAAAGGAAGATAAAGACATAGTATTCAAAAGGCCTCCTCTAAGCCTTCAAGAAAAGCTCAAACTCTTTAGAGATGGATCAGGATCTGGAGTAAGTAACATAAAATCCTTGAGATATGAAACCAGATCGGAAGCAGAACAGAAGGAAATAGAAGATGCTGTTGTTGAGAAGATGGGACAGTGGAAATACTCTCCTGAAGAAATTACCCCACAGGTTCCAGCAATTCTATTGAATCCAATAAAAATGAGATGGAGCAATGCAAGGCAAACTGTGATAGACATATTTGATCAAAACCTGAGACAGTTGATGCCGAGCTTGAATAATGATGAAGTAAAGAAGGCATTAAAAGAAAATGAAAATAAGATGACATTGAAGTTCAATACTTGTTTGATTTTGATCAACAATATTGAATCGGTTGTGAAGGCTGCAAAAGCCACATGGAAGAACATATACCACCTTCACCAACCGAGCATTGAAACTGTAATAATAAAAGATATTGAAGATGACAGCGATGAACAAGAAGAAGACACTGAGGTAGATGATACTGTAAGGATAGCAGCAGAAGTCATTGCATCCCTTCCTACCTCTCCAGTGAAA
The DNA here is from genome assembly GCA_027943335.1 of Chamaecyparis obtusa. Lineage (NCBI taxonomy): Eukaryota > Viridiplantae > Streptophyta > Pinopsida > Cupressales > Cupressaceae > Chamaecyparis > Chamaecyparis obtusa. The sequence continues at coordinate 1,039,828 of BSBK01000971.1, read as the reverse complement.
GTCTCTACATCCAGACCAGAGACACCTTCAAGCATGGTTGTGACAACTTCCACATTTGTCCAATCATCTCTAGCAACATCAGAGGCAGCCACCATTTCTTCTACCGAGCTGCAGTCTCCTGTACCATCAAGTTTTCCAGCAGTAAGTTTTCCAGCTTTTGAATCTTCAAGTGTAAATATTTTAAGTTCTCCAGTAGAAAGTATACCAGTATCAATAGCCAGCCCTACTTTATCTACTGTCACTACTACAAAAGCATTAAGTACAGATAAGCCTAAAGCTCTACCGAGTATAAAATTTTTGGGTAAAAATGTAGTTGAGGATATAGACCTAGATGAAGAGATAGAGATTCCTACATTAGATTTTGCAAATCTCTCAGCGGACCAAATGCAGAATATAGGTGAGATCCTCCAAAGGAAAGCAAAACAAAAGAAGCTTAAAGAGGAGAGAGACAAGGAGTATCAAATCATCAAGGATGCTAAGGACATTTTGTCTGATGCATTAGGCATTAAAGTAGACTCCTCCCAGCATGTTTTGTTACAATTAGCAGAAGCAGTTGAGAAATACAATGAGGACTCATCCGGGACAGAAAAGTTAGTTGAAAGAGCCGAGAAGAGATTCAACAATAAAGTGCTTGAGCACATTGCTCAGCACATAGCTATTAACCAAGTGGAATTGTCTTCAGTTTTGTCTAACATAGAATCTATCTATTCGAATGCTACCTCTCTTTTGGCCAGACTATGCAATTTTGCCGAGTTCACAAAGGATGTTAAAGATAAAATGAATAAAATGGATGAGGATATGAAGATTAGCATATAGAAGCTGCAACTTGAACCAAGTTCAAGCTCTGCTCATCACATGAAAATTTCACACCTATCTAATATGCAGTCTGATCTACTGAAAGAAGACTCAAGGATCCGGTCCACACTGCTAGACATCCAACACATGATCCTTCCCATCATGAATACAATGTATAAGCACATTGAACATTCCAGAACATTGATTCATGACAATCAGTTCTCTATAGCAGATCACATGATTGAACTCTCTGCAGAAGTCCAAATTGCTATACAAACATGTAAGATCCTGCAAGAAAGTTGGGACAGAACCCTGGCACTAATAATGAAGGTACATTCTGATTTCTTATCAAATTTTGGATTCTCTCTGTAAATAACTTGTATATGCACCTTTGGCATTATCGTCAAAAAGGGGGAGATATGTATAGAAGGAGAGATATGTATACAGTTATAGATTTGTATAAGGAACAGTTAGCACATTGAAAGGGGGAGACAATGTATAAAGCCCTATAACAAAGACAAATTTTGAAAAATCAAAATAAAACTCAGCATGATTCGTGTATATAAATTTTGGCCAATAAGTGTTTTTGTCACTAATGCCAAAGGGGGAGATTGTTGGCATTAAGCAGAATTGCCACTAGTGACAACACTTATTTGCATTCTGGATATAAACCGAGTAGACAGTGCAAACCGAGCAGACAGTGCAAACCGAGCAGACAGTGCAAACCAAGCAGACAGTGCAAACCGAGCAGACAGTGCAAACCGAGTAGACAGTGGAAACCGAGCAAGTTAGTACAAACCGATCAGGACAATGTAAATCGAGTAACATCTTGTCTACCGAGTCACCAGTACTTACCGAGTTCAAAACCTACCGAGTGATCAGTATGAACCATGCCTTCACTTTTACCGAGTGCATGATGATGCCGAGTAATGCAGTGGACGCCGAGTATCAGAAAGTCACCGAGTCAGTTTGAAGGAACCGAGTAACTATACTTGGGCCGACTTAGCAGCACTCATGTTTATTTGTCAAGCCGACTGTGTAATTGTAATTGTAATTAATTGTTTAAGACCTGTATATAAGCAATGTTGTAAAAAAAGATGAAATGTATGAAGGAGAATATATGTGAAAGAAAAAGAAAGGAAGAAATAAGCGAATTGCAGAAGGCTTCAGAAGTATAAGGTACAGCAAAGACAAATTCATCACAGAAGGTGATCAGTACATCAGAGAATCTCAATCAGCAATCCAGTTGCAAAGCAGAGATCTACTGTTTCATTCTAACAGGTGAATCAGTACTAAATCCTTTAACCGGGTAGACTTAACAGTCTTTGTAAAAATCTCTTTACCGAGTGCATACTTCACTGTATGTTTGTAAATCCTTTAACAGGGTGGATTTAGAAATCCTTATTGCTCCTAACAGGGCAGATCATTAGAAGTGATCAAATTGTAAGCCTTAACCGGCCAACTTTATTCTGCAGTATTAAAGCTTTGTGGGTTTCATCCCCACCCCAGTTTTACTTTCTTTTGGAAGGTTTCTGGGTAACCAAATCTATGTGTCATTATTGTGAATGCTTTTAAGTTTCATGCTTTCTGTATGCAAAGGTTAAAAGGTAAATTTCATGTTAAAATTGTAATAAAATTTGGAGTTACTGATTCACCCCTCCCCTCTCAGTAACTCGGTTAATTCCTGAATATTTCCAACAAGATTGAATGCAATTAATCTATATTTTTGATATTTTCTATGCAATAAAAATGATAAAAACTAATATGAATCTATGCTAGATGAAATTGATATGCAATGAATGCTAAATGATCTCACAATGAAGATTCTAACAATGATATGAAAACTATGAAATTCTATGCTAAGATATAAAAACTATGCAATTGAAATTGATCTCACAAAGATGTCGATTCGCAAGAGCTTTGATTCTTCAATTCCAATTGTGCAAATTCTCCAAATCTGATATGCTATGATTCCTGTAGAGTAAGTTTGCAATTTGCGAGATGATTGAGAGATTTTAGAGATGAATTATGAAGAGATGAGCCTTGTTTTTATAGAAATCCAGGGCTTTGGAGGTGCATGAAAAAAAGCCATAAATCACTCAAATAACTCAGGTTGATTTTTGAGTTATTTTTAAATAAAGGATAATTAACTCACAAAAACATGCAAAAGCTAAGCTTTAACTCAAAATAGAGTTTAGCCTTAATTGATAATTGATAGTTGTTTGCTTTTATGATTGTGCATGTTTTATTTATGAATTAATTTAATAATAATGTGATTTATGCCCAACTTAACTGCTTTTAAAAATAAAACAATTGATTTATGGGTTAATCAATTATTTAATTAAATTTTTATTAAAAACTATATTATTAAATAATGACAACTTGCTTTAATTAATTAAATAAGAATTTAATCAATTATTCATAGGATATTTTGATTTATTGTCAAAATTAAATAATACAATTAATAATAGATAGAATTAAATTTAATTACACAATTAAGTGGCAAGATATTAAATCTAATTAATTAAATATAAAAATATTCAATTAATCAAGCTTTAGGATAAATGTGATTTATTGCCAAATAATTATAAAATTAAAGATAATTATGATGATTAGGAATATTGCTAGGAATATTCCCTGATGCAGAATTTAAGATAATCAATTATGATTCGATGATGTTTAGATGTGCCTTAGATTAGGACTTTGATGTCGATTTTGTTTGATATGTTGATATAGGAGGTTAATGAACTTATAGCCCATTTTTGGGGTATTACACCAAAAACTCAAAGACTCACTCTGTCAATTCTCACTGTCATAGTCCAGTGACCAGTCTTCATTAAAACATTTGTATCTCTCTCCATATGAAACATCTAATGATGCAATCTCAAATATAAGATCACAACATCCACCTAAACTCTCATCTGACTTCACAGCATCTGAAACATCCATACAATGTCCATACAATGTGATTACCAGTTTGGTTCCTTCATAGAAACATATGTTGACATCAGTGACAAAACACAAATGACAATAGTATGAGTTCCCATTCAGTAACATAGTGATTAAACATATTAAATGTCTCAATCACCTCCCATGCATTAGCAATATCCAACAAAGTGTTGAGCGTCATTTTTACATGAGACAACGACTAGGAATTTATGTGAACAAATTCCCCTCTTGGAAGAATGATGTAAATCAACCTCAAGGTTCCTTCTAGGTTGGGTCTCAACTACTTAGATAGCACAATTGAAGATAAATGTGAATTTGTTCATGAGGAGGCCTTTGCTGGTTCAGTCTTCGAGGGACTGCAAAAATGATCTTAAAAAAAAAAAACAATCTTTCTTTCTTTTGTATTATTTGGATCTTTAAATGAAAGAAATGTAAATCTGATTTAATCTACTGCAACTGATTATGTAAAAAATAGAGCAAAATAATGAGAATAAGGTGACAAGAATTTGAAATAAAATTGCAGAAAGTAAACTAATGGACATAAACCAATGTTGCGTTGCTTTGAGAATTAAAGTACCAAGAATATGGAGAAAACCCAAAAAAAAGAGATCTGAATGAATCACAATCATGGTTTGGCTGATGCAATCATCAACAAAAATAAATGTAGATGTAAGGTATGTCAAAATTCATCAAATCATGAAGCCACTGTGAATGTGCACACACATGAGACAAATTTATCTTGTAGCACCAGAGAACAATCTTCCCAATAATTCATCATAACAAAGCAATGCAACAATGATAAACACCCGACTAATGTAATCGCAGATCAAAATCACCATACAATCAATTAGCTCTTTGAAATAAAAGAATGAGAAAATACACATTCATAAATATCACAAAGATAGCATAAAATATCACACGACGATTGAAGCACCAATTGCAAGTCTTGTATTGCAATAATAACTAACCTTAATTACATTATTTTCTTACAATTTATGGAGCCTTTCTCTTTAGGGAAATAAATTTCATAGCTAGGGTTTCAGTTGCCCATGAAACTTGAAAATAAAATCTAAACTAGAGTTAACATGAAAGAAAACTATCCCTAACACAAGTCTAAACTATCTAGCACAGAATTAAACCTCATGCATTACAATTTGGGAGCAAAAGATGCATTAAAAACTCAAAATCAATTTTGGAACTTCTCCATTTCTATGCATGCTCTTCTTTGAAAACTTGGAGTTCTTCCCTTTATTCCTTGTTGTAGGTCTCCTTCGTAGACCCAACTTGAAGACATCCCCAAATCATGCAAAAATGACCCCATAGAAGTGATCAATCTAACTAAAAATCAACTGTAGAAGACTAGAAGTTTTTGGTGGTGACGACCCAAAAATTTTGAACCCTGACCCTTGCTCCAAAAAAAGGAAGTTGAAAAAATGGCTAAGTGTTTGAACAAAATTTTTACAAAGTTTCAGACTTTCGAAGGCCGAAAAACTAGAAAGGCCAAAAATCTAGAAGCTCAAAATTGACTAAGTCCAAAAAAGTTTTCTATCCATGTAAAAATTGGCTATGTCCAAAATTGGACACTTAGCAACTTGGAAGGATTTCTGGATGCGCCCTGCAGAGCCTATCCATGATCTCTTGTATCTCTTCAAAATTTTCCATTTTGATTCCTTTTAGACATTCTTGTTGTTTCTCTTGAAAGGTGACCAATTCATTGGTGAAGCCTCTTATTTCCTCTTTCCCAGCCAACATTTTCTGCATCTCCTCCTTTTGATAAAACATCTGTTGGAGGTCCTCCTTTGTTTTAAATCCATTAAAGATATCTAGGTATTAATTCAAAATATCTCTAATGGGATGCATTGTCTAGTCATCATCATTGTCATATAAGTCTAGGTCCAAGCTTTCAAAAAACTTGTGCATTTCTTCAACCCAAAGGATTCCTTCATCCATTTTCTTATCTATCTTACTCAAGGACATCTGGTAGACCTTCAGAGCTTTAGTTATATCTTTAATCCATTCTTCAAAATTGTCAAGCTCTGACCCCTCATATATTTTTACCAAAACTTGGAAGTGCTACTTCCTTCTTATTATGAGATAATCGAGGGCTGTCTACCATTTAAGAATTTTCTCCTCGGGACCATCTTCTTCACACATTAAATCCACCAATTTGGTGATCTCCTTAAGAATACCCCTAAAGGGTCTCAAAATTGTCCTAAGGGAAGTTCTGGAAAACTCCTCAAAATCAGCCTTCGAATCAGAACATGCATGAATGAAAGAATGTAAAACATCTGCTGGTAATTCAGAAGCACCCCTCTTATCCAAAATAGCTTGTACTGAGGCCTCATGGTTACTTGGGTCAATGGGACCCATCATTTTAAGAATGAATCTTTTCATAGCATCATTTTGCTCGATCAAGGCTTTTATTTTTTCTTCATCTTTATCCATGAAGCCTAAGACATGCTTCAATCCTAGCATAGCCAATGTCTTACTTCCTTCCATTGTTGGCTCTCCTAGGTCTACCTCTTCAAAAAGATAATATGTTGGAGATTTGCCAAAAAGCTAGTGCTGACTGTATGTTTGTCATTGATGACAACATATGGTAAGAAGCATGCATAGAAGACTTATGTAGTAAGCTTTGAGTATATGTAACATGAACATGTTATCAGCATGATATCATGGATGCAGAGGTTAATTGCTAGTACAAACAGTTATGTAGTAGCTTGTGTCAGCAGTGTTCCTGACAGAGTTACAAGCTACATTCTATGTGTGATTGTTTGTATAGTTATCATAGAGCCTTGCACCCTTGGATATGTGATGGAGACATGTTAGTAATGTTCCATTCATGGACACAAAGTCTAATGAACAGTAGAAGAGAAGTTATGCAGTCGCCATTCACCAGTTGTAGTTTCCTGTGTTTATCCAGAAGAGCCGACAAAGATTATATTGGTACAAGAGTTGTGCCTATAATTTCAATATGTGCACTTGGATTAGTGATTAGAAAAGAGTTAAGAAGGTTTTACTAAGAGCACATGATGTAATTTAGCTTGAGGAGAAAGAATCAGATAATTTGGTAGAGCCATTAGTGTGTAGCATGCATCTACATTTATTAATTTAGACAGGTCCTAGTTTGTGTTGCATGCTTAGTAGAGCTGAATAAGATGTTGTTTGAGAGTGTTTATGTTTCTCTAATATGATCTCAAGATGGTTCTAATAGGCTGACTTGATTATATCATTTAGAGGAAAGATATTTATAAGAAGTTATTTGAGATTGCTAAAGTATGGTTTTAGAGTTGTATGAAGACCAGAGCAGAGAGTGAGAAGTGTTGAGCCATTAGCATAAGGTCTATGTGACCAAGTAAAGAATATATGCTATTCATTGGAACTGATCCAGATAGTAGGTCTAAGTGTAGTTCACCAAGATCTAGATATAGTGTATATCTGTTATTCAGAAGGTTGTAGCCTTCACCCCTTTGAGCAGTGAGCTCTTGGACAATGCATCCTCACCCCTAATAGGGTTAATTGTAAAAGACTCCTAATAGGGTCTAACTCTTGACTAGGTCACTGTACTAAATACATTGTAAAGATCAACTCCTAACAGGGTTGTAAGGTCTCCTAACATGGATCATAAAACACTAGTGTAGATTATTAGTGGGTGTCAATTCCCACCAGGGTTTTTACCTATTTGGGTTTCCCCATAATCAAAATTGTTGTGTTGTGTTCAAGTGTTCCTTCATTGTGTTTATGCTTAATACTTAAGTATACTTAATTGGATAAATAATGGAAACTTGTAGATAACTGATTCACCCCCCCCCCCCCCCCCCCCCCCTCAGTTATCTCTTGGGACTATTCCTAACAATTGGTATCAAAGGCAAGTGCCTCAGTGAGAAATTTTAATAGCTTGAGGTTGATCAAATGGCATTCTTTAGAAAAGACAGTCCTAAGTTTGATGGAGAGAACTATCTTGATTGGAGGAACAAGATGGTGACACATTTGCAGTGCATTTCTTTTGAAGTTTTTGAAGTGACTATCAAAGAAGTCAGGATCACCTCTCTTGTAGATCTTGTAAATGATGATGCTACTAGAAGACAAAAGGAATTGTTCCATCAAAATGCAATAGCCAAATAAGCCCTTATCAGTGCTCTATCTGACAGTGAATTTTTAGAGATAAAGAAAGTAGACACAACATACAAGATATGGAAGCACCTAGAAGACATGTTTGAAGGAGATAAACAAGAAAATAATGTGCGTAGAAAGACATGGAAGAAAAGATACAATGCATTAGAGATGCTACTTGAAGAAGACATCAGAGCTTATAACCAAAGGATTAATGAAGTAGTTGCTGGAATCAGAAACAATGGTGGAGAGATCTCGAAGGAAGACATCATGGATAAGTTGACGACTACTCTTACAACAAAATATGAAAATAAGATCAACATTCTTGATGAAACCATGTAGCTTACAAAAAATTTCAAAAGAGAGACCTTGATCAACAAAATTTTAGCTTTCGAGATTTCAAGATTGAAGGCAGAGCCTAAAAGTGAAACAACCTTCAAAGCATCAGTCCATGGTAAGAAATCCTTAAACACCTCTGATAATTTTGATGATGATGATGAAGAGAAAGCACTAGATGATTTCATTGCTATTATTGCTAAAAGAGAAAAGAAAGGAAAAGGAAAATATGAAGGTCAATTGCCATTCAAATGCTTTTCATGCAATAAGATTGGTCACTTTGCATCTAAGTGTCCTACAAGAGTTAAGAAGCTCAAGAATAACTACAAGCCTAAGTATACAAAGGAATGTTACTATGCTAGAGATGGAGTATCAGATGATGATTTAGCTGAAGATGAAATTGGATTCATTGCTCTTATGGAGAAGATGCATGATGAGAATAAGGAACAAGAGCTAGCACTGATTTCACAAGTGGACATAAGAACTGATTGGATTATAGATACCAGTTGTTCACATCACATGATAGGTGATAAGGATAGATTTGTTCATCTAGACAAATACAATGGTGGTATGGTTAGATTTGGAGATAACACTCCTAAACCTATCATTGGTAGAGGAGCTATCAAATTGGATGGAAAGAACAACATTGATGATGTTCTCTATGTAGATGGCTTGAAGCATAACCTTCTTAGTGTTGGACAGTTACTTGAAAAAGGTTATCAGTTGGAGTTCAAAGACAACAAGTGCATCATCAACAACAAGGATGGTGTAATGATTGCATCAGGTTCAAAGACCAAAGGTAATGTTTTTTAGCTTAATTCAAAAGAAAGTTTTTTTGTTGCTAAAGTAGATGATAGTTGGCTATGGTATAAAAGACTATGTCATATCAATTTTGATAACATAGTAAAGATAAGCAATGTTAAGGTAGTAAGAGATCTACCTAGCATAACAAAGCTAGTTGATACTATTTGCAAGGAATATGTGATGGGAAAGCATGTGAGGAATTCATTCAGAAGCAAGGATAATTTTGTAGAGAACAAGTTGGATTTGATTCATATAGACCTATGTGGACCAACTCAAACAAGATCATACTATGGTGAAAGGTATTTTATTTTGTTTGTTGATGATTATTCTAGAATGATGTGGGTTGCATTCTTAAAAGATAAGTTAGAAACATTTGAGAAGTTCAAGATATTCAAAGCTAAGGTTGAGAATGAATCTAGACTAAAGATAAAATGTCTAAGATCAGATAGAGGAGGAGAATTCACCTTTGATAGATTCTATGAGTATTGCAAAGAACATGGCATAAAAAGACAATTGAGTGCACCTAGAACCCCTCAGCAGAATGGGATTGTAGAGAGAAGGAATAGGATCATCCTAGATACAACACACACTATCATGATTGAAGGAAAAGTTGCACATACTTATTGGAGAGATGTAGTCAATACATCAGTCTATACCATCAATAGAATATAATTAAGGTCTGGCATGGACAAGACACCTTATGAGCTATGGTTTGGTAATGTTCCCATAGTGAAGTACTTTAGAATCTTTGGAAGCAATTGCTACATCAAGAGGGATGAATCAATAGGCAAGTTTGATGCAAGAAGTGATGAAGGTATTTTCCTTGGTTACTCTACTAAAAGCAAAGCTTATAGATGTTTTAATTTGAGATTGAAAAATATCATTGAAAGTTTTCATGTTAAGATTCATAAAAAGTTTATGGTTCAAGAAATATATCATGATTATGCACCCATGATTGAAGAAGAACCCATTCCTTCCACTAGTGAGACAATTTTTGAAGAGATGTTTGATAGTATTGATGTATTATTCAATGACCCTGAGACAAGTGAAGAAGAAAATCAGAAGGTAGATGAGATAGAATCACCTAAAGTTCCAAAGTTTACATCTAGATATCACTCTAAGGATGATATCATTGGTGATTAGAGAAAAAAAGTCACAACAAGGTCAAAAGAAAAGAGTTTAGCAAGCAATGAGGCAATATGTTTACTATCTTAAATTGAACCTTTAAGTGTTGTAGATTCATGTAATGATTTAGATTGGCATGATGCTATGATAGAAGAACTAGATCAAATCATCAAGAATGATACTTGGGAGCTGGTCCCAAGACCTAGTGATAAGAATGTGATTGGAACAAAGTGGATATTCAAAAACAAGATGAATGAAGATGGTATAATAGTAAGAAATAAAGAAAGGTTAGTATATAAGGGATATGCACAAAGAGAAGGCATTGATTATTTAGACACATTTGCACCAGTAAGAAGACTAGAAGCCATTAAGTTGTTTCTAGCTTATGCAACTTTCAAAAACTTCCAAGTTTATCAGATGGATGTTAGGTCAGCATTCTTGAATGGAAATGGAGAGCTAAAAGAAGAAGTATACATTGAGAAGCCATAAGGATTCACCTTATCAAACAAAATTGATATGCTATGTAGATTAAAGAAAGCCATCTATGGACTTAAGCAAGCCCCTAGAGCATGGTATGAGAGACTTGATGGATATCTAAGAAAAATTGGATTCAAGAAAAGAGCAAAAGATTGTAATCTATTCATAAGAGAAACATTAGAAGGACTACTACTTGTAGCTATATTTGTTGATGACATTATCTTTGGGGGTAATGACAAACTTAGTGCAGAACTTGCTAAGTAGATGCAGAACGAGTTTGAGGTGAGCATGATTGGACCTATATAATACTTTTTGGGATTAAATGTGCAGCAAACAGAGAAAGTTATTTTCTTAAATCAGTCTAAGTATGTGAAAGAAATATTGAAGAAGTTCAAGATGGATGATTGCAAGCTAGTGGGTACACCTATGATGAAAAGATGAAAGCTTAAAAAATAAGATGATTCCCCAATAGTAGATACAACATTGTACAAATATATGATTGGTAAATTCATATATCTTACTCAAATAAGACCAGACATTTCTAATGCAGTTGGCATTGTTGGAAGATTTGCAGCAGAGCCTAAACAAAGTCACCTCATGGCAGTAAAAAGAATATTCAGATATCTACAGGGCACTATAGATTATGGTCTATGGTATCCTAACTCAAAGAATGTTGAGCTTCATGTATATATAGATGTAGATTGGGTAGGATGCGTGATGATAGAAAGAGTACATCAGGAGGAGCAATGTTTCTTGGTGACAAACTTGTCACTTGGACACGCAAGAAGAAAAATTGTATTTATTAGTCAACAACAGAAGCAGAGTATGTTGTAGCAGCTTTGAATTTTTCTATAATTGTTTGCATGAAGTAGATGATAAAAGATTTTGGTATTCAGATTGATTATCCTATTGTTATTCATTGTGATAACACTAGCACTATCAACATGTCAAAGACCCTTGTGATGCATGCTAAGATAAAACACATAGAGATTAAGTATCACTTCCTTAGAGAGAAAGCGGAAGAGAAAGAGGTCAAATTGGATTATGTGAGTACAAAGGAACAACTAGTAGATATATTTATAAAGCCTTTGCCAAAGGATACTTTTGAGTATCTTAGGGAGAAGCTAGGAGTAATTCCCTTCCTTGATTTTGCTTAGAGAAAGTGAAAAATAGCATCAGTCCTCAGTGACTAATGGATGGTTGACTACTCTACTTTAGTAGTAGTAACAGAGCTTAAAAGATTGGCACCCTTTTCCATTGATGTCAAAGGGGGAGTAGTATATAGTCATGAAAAATAGTATTAAAGGGGGAGTAATATTCAGTCATGGAAGCAGTTCAATTGAGGAAATGGAGAATATTGAAGAATACTACAGTAGATGAAGGATTCATCCTTGGGGGAGTTTTGATGAGGAAATGGAGAATGTTATAAAATAATTGGGCAATTGGATTGGTGGTGTTTTTCATTCCATATGTTGCCATCAATGCCAAAAGGGGAGATTGTTGGAGATTTGCCAGCAAGCCAGTGCTGACTGTATGTTTGTCATTGATAACAACATATGGTAAGAAGCATGTGTAGAAGAATTATGTAGTAAGATTTGAGTATATGTAGCATGAACATGTTATCAACATGATATCATGGATGAAGAGGTTAATTACTAGTACAAACAGTTATGTAGTAGCTTGTGTTAGCAGTGTTCTTGACAAAGTTACAGGTAGATTTCTATGTGTGATTGTTCGTACAGTTATGAGAGAGCCTTACACCCTTGGATATGTGATGAAAACATGTTATTAATGTTCCATTCATGGAGGCAGAGTCTAATGAGTAGTAGAAGAGAAGTTATGCAATCACCATTCACTAGTTGTAGTTTCTATGTTTATCCAGAAGATCCGACATAGATTATATTGGTATAGGAGTTGCACCTATCATTTCAGTATGTGCACTTGGATTAGTGATCATAAAAGAGTTAAGAAGGTTTGACTAAGATCACATGATGTAATTCAGCTTGAGGAGAAAGAACAAGATAATTTGGTAGAGCCGACAATGTGTAGCATGCACCTACATTTATTAATTTGGATAGGTCCTAGTTTGTGTTGCGTGCTTAGTAGAGATGACTAAGATGTTGTTGGAGAGTGTTTCTATTTCTCTAATATGATCTCAAGATGGTTCTAACAGGCTGACTTGATTATATCATTTATTTATAAGCAGTCATTTGAGATTGCTAAAGTATGGTTTTAGAGTTATATGAAGAGCAAAGCAGAGAGTGTGAAGTGTTGAGACATCAATAGAAGGTCTATGTGACCAAGTAAATAATATATACTATTCATTGGAACTGATCTAGATAGTAGGTCTAAGTGCAATTTGCCAAGATTCAGATATAGTGTATATCTATCATTCAAAAGGTTGCAGTCTTCATCCCTTTGAGCAGTGAGCTCTCACACAATGCATCCTCACCCCTAATAGGGTTAATTGTAAAAGACTCCTAACAAGGTCGAACCCTTGACCAGGTCACTATACTAAATGCATTGTAAAGCTCAACTCCTAATAGGGTTGTAAGGTCTCCTAATAGGGATCATAAAACACTAGTGTAGATTATTAGTGGGTGTCAATTCCCACCAGGGTTTTTATCTATTTGGGTTTCCCCATAACCAAAATTGTTGTGTTATGTTCAAGTGTTCCTTCATTGTATTTATGCTCAATAATTAAGTATACTTAATTGGATAAAGAATTGAAACTTGTAGATAACTGATTCACCCCCCCTCTCAGTTATCTCTTGGGACTATTCATAACATAATCTTCTAGAGTAATCTTAGCCACACTAGCATCCAGTGTAGGTATGACTACCTGCACCTTCCATCTACCCCTTTGATCTTATATTACATAGGATAGGGTCCTTTCCTGAGCACTGGATTATCCTTGGTAGAACACTCATCCTAGCACCATTGTATCTATATCCTCTTCATCCATGTAGATCCTCACACTTGGTTGTATTTCTTTGGTAGAATAGGTGGGTTTGGAGAAGGCATTTATAGGCTCATACAGTGTGACTAAGCTAGAAGTAACAACTTCACATTCTAGCTCAGGCTCCGCTTCTATTTCCTCATAGCTTACCTCTTCCTCTCCTACTGTCTATTCCTCTTCTATAGTCTACTCTTCTCCTACTTTCTACTCTCCTGATCACACCTCCTTTTTGGGCCATTGAGTTCCCTATTGAGTTGTCTCTATGTGAGAAGGTGGAGGAGTAGGCACTGGTAGAATAGAGTTATGTATTGGTGGTGTGGGAACAAGAGGAGGAGTAGGGGCTAGTGGGGGAGTAGGAAAAGTCATTGGTATATGAGCAAGAGGTGAAGTAGGCATGAGGATATGAATGGGAGGGGTTTTTAATGGAGGCTAACTAACTAGAACTTGTGGAAAAAGTGAGGTAGTCGAAGGTGGATTGGTTCAGATTTGAGGTGGAAGTGAAGTGGTAGACAGTGGCAGAAGTGGAGCTTGAGGTGGAGGCACCGAGGCTTGCTAAGTTGGAGGGATTCAAGCTTTGATGTCCTCTTCTGAAGTAACCCTAATGGAAGAGTCTTTCTCAGTTTCAATGGAATCTCCATGAAATCTATTTACCGCATCCTCAACTGATTCTTGAGATTCTTGTTGAACCTCTTCCCCTTCATTATCTAGAGGATTTATAGAACTAAATTTTGCTGGAAGGGATGTGAATGAGAATGATAATTGTTTCTTTGTGGAAGGTCCCTCTGCTACAATTTGTTGTTCAACTTCCTTGAAACCATGAAGACCCTCAAAGTCTGATATGTCAAATTCATCATTCCCCAGCGAATCCATTGGGTTTACTGGCTCTTCTTGGGCTCCTTCTTCCACATCTATCGGTACGTTCTCTTCCTACAACTTCCCTCTCTTCAAGAATCCTGTAGATCGAGTCCTCTAGTTGAGTGACACCTCATCCTCATCATCTTCTTCACCTTCCTCATCCTATTCTAGGACAGTCTCCATATGAAAAGGTGTTAAGGATCTTTTCCTCTTGTAAACATGTCCTTTGATAACCCCAGTAGGCCTAGGTTCGGTCACTTTCATATTGGGTGACCTCTTGGGTGCACTTGGTGGTTCTGGAGCACTTGAGGATGGAGCATTAGGCAGAGCTATGCTTCTAATCATCCTAGTTTTTGGATGTTTAGACTAAGGATTTGACCCATATGCAGTTGGGCACTCATGCTGGTACACTGTCTCTAGCCTTAGTGATGTAGCTTCTTTAAATTTTGGCATCACCACTTTTTCCCCTTTCTTCTTCTTATCTTTTGAGGGTTGGGCTGGTTGTTGCTTCATAGGTACTGGGTCCTTTTGGAATGGATGTGCAATCCATGCTTTTGTTACTTTGATGACATGGTGGGCTTTGAAATTAATGTCATCATTTTCATCTTTGTCAACCTCAACATTGAGGATAGCCTTGGTGTAAACCTTATCTTGGTTGTAGATGGGATCCAAGATATCCTCTGAATTAACATCCTTCACCTTTTGAGGTACACAAAGAAGTAGGGCACTCTGTGCCAGCTCTAGGCTCATTCGACAATAGTCATAGATTCTGACCTCATAGTCATTGGTATAGTTCATCCAGTGGTCCTACATGTGTGGTTTATGCATGTAGTTGTTAGGAATAGTCCCAAGAGATAACTAAGAGGGGGCAGGGGGGGGGGGGGAATCAGTTATCTAAAAGTTTCAATTCTTTATCCAATTAAGCATACTTAAACATAAAGAATAAAAACAATGAAAGAATACTTGAACACAACACCAATATTTTGGTTACGGGGAAACCCAAATAGGTAAAAACCCCGGTGGGAATTGACACCCACTAATAATTTGCACTAGTGTTTTATGATCCTTGTTAGAAGATCCTTAACCTTGTTAGGAGTTTCTTTACAATATATTTAGTATAATGACTTGGTCAAGGGTTAGACCCTATTAGGAGTCTTTTACAATTAACCCTGTTAGGGGTGAGGATGCACTATCTAAGAGCACACTGCTCAAAGGGGTGAAGGCTACAACCTTTTGAATAATAGATACACACTATATCTAGATCTTGGTGAATTGTGCTTTGACCTACTATCTAGATTAGTTCCAATGTATATCAAAAACTCTTTACTTGGTCACATAGACCTTCTTCTGATGGCTCAACACTTCGCATACTCTACTCTACTCTTAACAATTAACCATGAACCACACCTTAGCAATCACAAATGAATTCTTATAAATATCTTTCCTCTAAATGATATAATCAAGTTGGCCTATTAGAACCACCTTAAAATCATATTAGAGAAACCATAACATACTCCAATAATAATTTTGTCAGCTCTACTAAGCACACAACACATTCTAGGACCTGCCCAATATTAATAAATGTAGACACACGCTACACACTGTCATCTCTACCAAAGTAACTAAAAATTTCTCCTCAAGATGAATTACATCATGCACTCTTAACTGAACATTACTAACTCTTCTCCAAGCAATAATCCAAGGGTGCATAATGAAATGATAGGCACAACTCCTAAACCAATATAAGCTCTGTCGACTCTTCTAAATAAACACATGAAACTGCTACTAGTGAATAGTGACTACTTAACTTCACTTCTACTGATCATAAAAATATGCATCCATGAATGTAACATCACTA
Organism: Chamaecyparis obtusa; assembly: GCA_027943335.1. Classification (NCBI taxonomy): domain Eukaryota; kingdom Viridiplantae; phylum Streptophyta; class Pinopsida; order Cupressales; family Cupressaceae; genus Chamaecyparis; species Chamaecyparis obtusa. The sequence continues at coordinate 1,023,557 of BSBK01000971.1, read as the reverse complement.
ACATGTCTCCATCACATTTCCAAATGCGTAAGGCTCTATGATAACTGTATGAAAAATCATTCACAGAACACTGCCTATAACTTTGTCAGGAACACTACTGACACAAGCTGCTATATAACTGTCTATACTAATAGTTAACCTCTATGTCCATGATATCATGCTGATAACATGTCTATGCTACATATACTCAAGGCTTTCTGCATAAGTCTTCCACACATGCTACTTACCATATGTTGTCATCAATGTCAAACATGCAATAACACTGGCTTGCTGGAAAATCTCCAACAATCTCTCCCTTTGGCATTGATGGCAACATATGGAATGAAAAAATCCACCAATCCAAATGAACATTCCTTTTATAAAATTCTCCATTTCCTCTTCAAAACTCCCCCAATGATGAATCCTCCATTTGTTACAATATTCTTCAACATTCTTAATTTTCTCAATTGAGCTGCTTCCATAACTGAATACTACTCCCCTTTAGTATATTACTCCTTTTACTTTTATTTTTCATGACTATATATTACTCCCCCTTTAACATCAATGGAAAAGGGCATCAATTAGTTTAAGCACTAGTACTACTCCTGAAGTAGAGTAGTCAACCATCCATCAGTCCCTGAGGATTGATGCTCTTTCTTCTTTCTTCTAAGTAGAATCAGGGAAGGGGATTACTCCCAGCTTCTCCCTAAGATACTCAAAAGTATCCTTAGGCAAGGGATTTGTGAATATGTTTTCTAACTGATCTTTAGTACTCACATAGTCCAACTTGACTTCTTTCTTTGTCACTTTCTCTCTTAGGAAGTGACACTTGATCTCAATGTGCTTTGTTTTTGCATGCATCACATGGTTCTTTGATATGTTGATAGTGCTAGTGTTATCACAATGAATACCAATAGGATAATCAATTTGAATTCCAAAATCTTTTATCATCTACTTGATCCAAATAATTGTAGAACAATTCAAGGCTGCTGCAACATACTTTACTTCTACTATTGACTGAGAGATATAATTTTTCTTCTTACTTGTCCAAGTGACAAGTTTGTTACCAAGAAATACTACTCCACCTGATGTACTCTTTCTATCATCAATGCATCCTACCCAATCAGCATCAGTATACACATGAAGCTCAACATTTTCTAAATTAGGATACCATAGACCATAATCTATAGTGCCTTGCAAATATCTAAATATTCTTTTTACTACCATGAGGTGACTTTGTTTAGGCTCTACTGCAAATCTTCCAACTATGCCAACTGCATTGGAAATATGAGGTCTAGTTTGAGTAAGATAAATGAGTTTTCCAATCATAGACTTGTACAATTTTATATCTACTATTGGTGAGTCATCTTCTTTTTTAAGCTTGCATCCAGTTATCATAGGTGTCCCTACTGGCTTGCAATCATCCATCTTTAATTTCTTCAATATCCCTTTCACATATTTGGACTGATTAATGAAAATACCTTTCTCTTTCTACTGCACATTCAATCCCAAAAAATATTTGGTAGGTCCAATCATGCTCATCTCAAATTTTCTCTACATCTCCTTATCAAATTCAGCACTTAGTTTGTCATTACCTCCAAAGATAATGTCATCAAAAATTATAGCTACAAGTAGTAGTCCTTCAGATGTCTCTGTTATGAATAGATTACAATATGCTACTCCATTCTTGAATCCAATTTTTGTTAGATATCCATCAAGTCTCTCATACCAAGCTCCAGGGGCTTCCTTAAGTCCATAGAGGGCTTTCTTTAATCTGCATACCATATCAAGTCTATCTGATAGGGTGAATCCTTCTGGCTTCTCAATGTATACTTCTTCTTTTAACTCTCCATTTAGGAATGCTAACTTAACATCCATCTGATAAACTTTGAAAATTTTGAATGTTGCATAATCTAGAAACAACTTAATAGCTTCTAATCTGCTCACTGGTGCAAATGTGTCTGAATAATCAATACCTTCTCTTTGCGCATATCCCTTGTTAATATGATTAAGAAAAATAGAGATGGAGGTGAATCAGTTGTTCTCAGGTCTAGATGTATAAAAAAAACTTTAAAAATCTTTAACAAATCAGATCCAACAACCAACAACTACTTGGTCATTACTGATTGCATAATAGAAACATATAACAGTGCAATCCACTATCCAATAGTATCTAACTTGTAAAACACATAAATGTTCAAACCAAAACATTCAAACAAGTATTAACACCAGCATTTATAGTGGAAACCCAATTAGGGAAAAACCACTTTGTAACATGTTACTATTATTTTCACTCTTCTGAAGTGAGCTTTATGAAAAGCCAACCCTGTCAAAGGTTACAAACACACTGTCAGGTGTGACCCGGTTAAAGGATTTCAACCACTCTGTTAAAAGGGCTCCTTGTTATAGGACTTACATACATCCCATTAGAATGCAACCTTGTTCAAAGGATTTATACAAATGACTGTTAGGTCAACCTTTGTTAAAAGGATTTTGACTGATAAAATGGTTAGAAAGTAACAATAGTATTGATTTGAGAAACATACAACTCACTTTGCAAATATCAGATCCAATTCTGTACAGATATGTTGGCTTACTGACTATGAACCTTTTCCATCTCCATCATTGATTTGCTCAAAAATATCTTCAAGCAATCTCACCACTTCTCCTTCAACCTTTTTTGCTTAGATAGTCAATAACATCAACAATACTTCCAACATCCTCTCCTTCTCAACCTCATCCTTAGGTTTCCTTAATACTTCCTCAATTAGATCAATACATCTTTTGCTACTTAATCTCCTTTGTAGATCTTAGGGTTAGGTCAGATTCATCAAATCCTTCCAACTTTATGTTCTTCATCTATCCTTCTAGAAATATCTCAAATCTCTTAATAGATTTCTAATAAAATGTTTTACAGTGCATTAAATGCTTCCATACAATCAATAAATAAAGTCAACACATTTTACATAATCCAAGAATTCAACTATGTCGGCTGGCAATCTGAATTCTTCCTCAAATGTAAAATATTGACACTTGGTTAATATAGTGTTCAACTCCTCAGTCTTCATTAGAAAGCTTGGTCACCACAAAACTATTTCCTCAACAATTAACTGATGTTCAGTCAACACTGATTTTACTCAGCATATACTATCTCAGTTGACACTAACATCACTCAACTTAAACTAGATTTCTTCACTTTTGCTCGGTCAAGCCTACCAATTTAGTCTTCATTCTTACTTAGATAAACAATACATTGTCTTATCATTGTGCCACATAATCAAGTACTCATTAAAGTATCAAGATAACTCAGCCTTTCCTTAGGTGCTATTGTTACCAACTTTGCCTATCCCCTTCTCAACAATCAAATAGATATAGTACTTTCTTAGATAGAAACAATCTTATCAGTTAAGGTTTGACATCAATGACAATACAACAATTGCTTCAATTATAGTTTCCAAAAATCTCCCTCTTTGGCATTGATGGAAACACCATATGAATAACACATGAATTACCAACCAATCCAAAACTTATCTGTCCATCAAAAATATTTATAATATCCTTAGCTTCATTTTGATACAGAATCAATTAGCCATGCTTTTATGACTGTCCACTGAAACTCTCCCTCTTACTTTATCTTCCATGAAATCTCACCATGTTTATTCATCTATGATCATCTCCCTCTTTGACAAAAATGCCAAAGAAGCAACTAAAACATACATCTTGTAGATGTAGATATCATTTTGCAGTTTAATAACAGTATTTCTCCCTCTGTCATCTTTGCTTATGACTAATTCTTGGCTTTGCTATACTTTTCACAACTCTAGGCTACTCCTAAAGTGTGACTTGTCTCTGCATCAATGTGTCAGATACTCTTTGCAACACATTTGATGCAGTGATCCTAGCTTGACTAGGTAGCCTCAGTTAGGGGAAGAACCCCTAATTGACCTCTCAGATATTCATGATCTTCTTTAGGTAAAGCTTTAGTGAATATGTTTGCTAGTTGTTCTTTTGTATTCACATATTCCATTTGGATCTCTTTATCTTGTACCAGTTCCCTCAAGTAATGATACTTGATTGCGATGTGTTTGGTCTTTGTGTGCATCATTGGATTCTTAGAGATGTTGATAGCACTTGTGTTGTCACAGAATATGACAACTGGTTCCGTGATCTCTTCTTTCATGCCTACCAACAATTGCTTTATCATACCAAGTTTGAATAGTTGACTACTGCAGCTACATACTCAGCTTCAACAATAGATTGGGAAATGCAATTTTGTTTCTTGCTTGTCCAGGAGACTAATCTTTGTCCAAGAAAGAAAGCTCCACTACTAGTACTCTTTCTGTCATCTACATTTCCTGCCCAATCAACATCAGTATACACTCTCAGTTCAAAATTTTCATGCTTCTTTTAGTACAATCCATAGTCAGCAGTTCCTTTCAAATATCTCATTATTCTTTTGACAACCATCATGTGAGTTTCCTTAGGATTGGCAGAGAATCTTGCCACAATCCTAATAGCTAAAGCAATATCTGGTCTACTATGTACAACATATTGTAGCTTTCCAATCACAGGTCTATACAAAGTCTGGTTTACTTCTCTAGCATCATCATTTTTAGACAACTTTTGTCCAGTAGCCATGGGAGTACTTACTGGCCTTGAATCTTCCATACCAAAGGTTTTCAGTATCTCATGAACATATTTAGATTGGGTGATGAAAATTCCTTTCTCCATTTGATATACTTGTAAACCAACAAAAAATTTGATCTTCCCAAACATACTCATTTCAAATTCAGTTTGCATTTCATTTGAAAATTTCTTACACAAGGCATCTTGTCCACCAAATATAATATCATCTACAAAAATCTTAGCCAACAAGATTCCTTTACCTTCTTCATCTTTCATGTATATATTGCTTGTGTCATTTGTCCTTGAGAATCCAATCTGTATTAGGTATTTGATCAGTCTCTCATACCATGCTCTGGGAGCTTGCTTTAGTCCATACAGTGCTTTATTCAGTTTGCAAACCATGTGTTTATTGTTTGGATCAATAAATCTTTCTGGCTATTCAATGTAAACTTCTTCTAATATACCATTTAAATATACCTTGAAATATTTGTAGGCAACATATGTAAGTAAGGTTCTTACTCCTAATCTAGCTATAGGGGAAAATGTCTTCCCATAATCTATTCCTTCTTCTTGCATGTAGCTTTTGCATACTAGCCTAGCTTTGTTTCTTGTGATTTGACCATGCTCATTCAGCTTATTCCAGAACACCCACTTTATTCCAATGACATTTGTATTTTCTGGTCTCGGCACCAGAGTCTAGGTATTTTTCTTCTCTATCTGGTCTATCTCCTCATTCATTACTTGTATCCAGTCTTCATTTTCTAATGCCTCCCTTATTATCTTAGGCTCAAATTCACATAGTGAACATGTCGAATCTCTTATCTTGCTTCTGGTCAGAACTCCAGTATCTTTGTCTCCAATTATCTGTTTAGGCTTGTGATGTCTCCTTACATATTGTGCCAAAATAGGTTCTGCTCTCCTTTCATCTCGCTCTTCAGGTTCACCAATAAGATTGTCAAATTCAGCTTCTAAATGCTCAACAACCTCTTCCTGATACTCAACAGCTTCCTCTTGTCACTCAACATGTTCTTCTTCTCTCTCGACATTGTTTTCCTGATGCTTGACATTGCTTACTCGAGACTCTGCATTAGGTGCAAGTTTGTCACTTGCCTCTCCTTCCTCTATATACACAAAAGATATGTAATCTTCTGGTTCTCTTTTGCTATCAGCTTCATTTTTCTCTGCATACTCATCAACTTTGACATTCACACTTTCCACAATTTTGTTAGTGTTAGAGTTCAAACACTTATAAGATTTACTTTTTGTGGAATAGCATAGGAATATGCCCTCATCACTTTTAGCATCAAATTTCCCATTCCTATTGTCCTTTAGTATGTAGCATTTGCTTCCAAAATTTTTAAAATACTTTACATTAGGTGCATACCCATGCCATAACTCATAAGGTGTCAGATTTGTACCTTTTTTGATCTATACTTAGTTAAGAGTATAAATAGCTATACTTACAACTTCTCTCTAGTACTTTTCTACAACATTCTTTTCAATCATTAATGTCCTTGCACAATCCATGATAGATCTGTTCCTTCTCTCTGCTATACCGTTTTGTGGAGGAGTTCTTGGTGTAGACATCTGGCTTTTGATCCCTCTATCATTGCAAAAATAAATAAATTCATTGGATATAAATTCTCCACCTCAGTTAGATCTCAGACACTTTAGGTTCCTACCTATCTCTTTTTCAACCTTAGCCAAGTACCACTTAAAAAATTCAAAAGCATTAGATTTTTCTTTTAAGAACATTATAGTCATCATTTTGGTATAATCATCAACAAACAAGATAAAATATCTAGCACCATAATAGCTTTGTACACCCATAGGTCCACAAAGATCAGTATGAACCAAATCTAAAGCATTCTCAAAATTAAAAGTCTTGCTCTTAAAACTAGACTTTGTCATCTTACCCAACTAACATTCTTTGCACATTACATTCTTAGGTTTCTTCAATCTAGGTAGACCTCTCACTTTCCTCTTCTTACTAATTTCTACTAGATTATAAAAATTAACATGACATAGCCACTTATGCCATAACCAAATATCATCAAGTTGTGCAATCATACATGTTTCTTTAGATAGGTCTAGATAGAAAAAATTACCTCTTGTTTGTTCTCCACTTCCAATCAGTTCACTAGTGGCATTAAATATTTTAGCCATCCTGTGATGAAATTCCACTCGGTATCTAGTGCTATTAAGCTGTGCAACACTCAACAAATTATAGTTAAGACCCTTGACCCAATAAGAATTCTCACAAGTGATCTTATCAGTTAGCTTAATCAATCCTTTACTACTAACAGGACATGGTGCATCATTACCAAATTTCACACTTCTACCTTATAATGATCTAAGGTATCAAACTTACTCTTGTCACTAGTCATGTGATGTGAAAAACCACTGTCAATAATCCATTTATCATTTTTGTTCACATAAGATATCAATGCAGTTTTCTCATCCTCATCAGACTCATCTTTCATTGCAACATAGACAACTTCAATTTCAAAATCATCACTATCAGTGTCAGTCTCTTCTTCGGCAATGTAGTAGGATTTCTTACCTTTTCCTTTGTAGTCCTTGTACCTTCGGTAACCTCTATCTTCTCTTTGTCTTTATGCTTGCTGTCTCTTTCTTCATCCTTATCATCCTTGTCAGGACATCTAGTAGCTATATGACCAACTTTATTACATGAAAAACATATAATAGGGAGTTTACCTTTGTACTTTCCTTTTCCCCTTTTCATTCTTCTAGCCATAAGAGCTTCTAGATCCTCAAGTTCTTCATTAGACGTGTCACTTTCATTTTCACTCTCACTCTCACTGATGCATCTTTATTTTTCCTTCTTTGTCTTACTCAAAACCATTTGTGACTTAAAAGTAGATTCAACATTAGCAATAGTGAAGTTATCATAGTTAGAAAGTTCAAAAGAAGTAAGCTTACCAACCAAACTTTCCAAAGTAAGATCATTGTTAGGGTTACATCTAGATTCTTGAATTGCTAAAATTTTGATGGCATAAATAGGATGCAGAGTTCTCAATACTTTTCTAATTATAGTTTCATCATCAATAGTTCTATTTGCTCCTCTAATAGCATTTACAACTTCTTTTATTCCACCACAATATTGTGAAATATTCTCACCCTCTTGCATTCTCATTTCATCAAATTTACCTCTTAGGCTCTCAGCTTTTGCTCTCAGTACATTAATGTCACTACCATAGATGTTTGCAAGAGTGTCCTAGATTTTCTTTGCATTAGTGCAGTCTTTGATGTCTTCAAATTCTAGATAACTTAGGGCAGACACAATATCCAACATTGCTTGGTTTTTCTATTGTTTAGCTCTCATTTCCTCAATAGTCAGAGGTGCAATAGGTGTGACATAGTCATGCTCAACATAATACTTTGTAGAATCACCAATACCAGCCAGATGCAGCTTCATAAAACTTTTCCATGCAGGGAAGTTCTTCTTATTTAGCTTTGGTACCTCCTTCTTATACATCCTGATCATTTGCTTCAAGTACCTTTAAAATTATTCTTTGTAAGCACCAATAGATTTGATACCAATTGTTAATATGATTTAGAACAACATAGAGGGGGGGTGAATCAGTTGTTCTCAGGTCTAGATGTATAAGATAAACTTTAAAACTCTTCAACAAATCAGATCCAACAACCAATAGCTACTCGGTCATTGCTAATTGCATAAAAGAAACATATAACAGTGCAGTCCACTGTTCAATAGTATCTAAATTTTAAAATATAGAAATGTTCAAATGAAAACATTCAAACAAATATTAACACCAGGATTTATAGTGGAAACCCAATTAGGGAAAAACCACTTTGTAACATGTTACTATTATTTTCACTCTTCTAAAGTGAGCTTTGTGAAAAGCCAACCTTGTCAAAGGTTACAAACACATTGTCAGGTGTGACCTGGTTAAAGGATTTCAACCACTTTGTTAAAAGTATGCCTTGTTATAGGACTTACATACATCCCATTAGAATGCAAACTTGTTCAAAGGATTTATACAAATGACTGTTAGGTCAACCTCTATTAAAAGGATTATGACTAATACAATGGTTAGAAAGTAACAGTAGTACTGATCTAAGAAATATACAACTCACTTTGCAAATATCAGATCCAATTCTATACACATATGCTAGCTTACTGACTGTGAACCTTTTCCATCTCCATCATTGATCTACTCAGAAATCTCTTCAAGCAATCTCACCACTTTTCCTTCAGCCTTTTCTTCTTAGATAGTCAATAACATCAACAATACTTCCAACATCCTCTCCTTCTCAACCTCATGCTTAGGCTTCCTTAATACTTCCTCAATTAGGTCAATACATCTTTTGCTACTTAATCTCCTTCGTAGATCTTAGGGTTAGGTCAGATTCATCGAATCCTTCCAACTTTATGTTCTTCATCTATCCTTCTAGAAATATCTCAAATCTCTTAATAGATTTACAATAAAACATTTTACAGTGCATTAAATGCTTCCATACAATCAATAAATAAAGTGAACACGTTTTACATAATCCAAGAATTCAACTATGTCAACTGGAAATCTGAATTCTTCCTCAAATATAAAATACTAATACTCGGTCAATATAGTGTTCAACTCCTCAGTCTTCATTAGAAAGCTCAGTCACCACAAAAATTGTTTCCTCGGTAATTAACTGATGTTCAGTCAACACTAATTTTACTCAACATATACTAGCTCGGTCGACACTAGCATCACTCAGCTTAAACTATATTTCTTCACTTTTGCTCAATTAAGCCTGCAAGTTTAGTCTTCATTCTTACTTAGATAAACAATACATTGTCTTATCATTATGCCACATAATCAAGTACTCATTGAAGTATCAAGATAACTCAACCTTTCCTTAGGTACTATTGTTAGCAACCTTGCCTATCCCCTTCTCAACAATCAAATAGATATAGTATTTTCTTAGATAGCAATAATCTTACCAGTTAAGGTTTGACATTAATGACAATACAACAATTGCTTTAATTGTAGTTTCCAACAATCCCTTACATACTAACCTTTCTTTATTTCTTACTACTATACCATCTTCATTCATCTTGTTTCTGAATATCCATTTTGTTCCAATCACATTTTTATCACTAGGTCTTGGGACCAGTTCCCAAGTATCATTCTTGATAATCTGATCTAGTTCTTCTTTCATAGCATCATGCCAATTTGAATCATTGCATGCATCTTCAACACTTAAGGGTTCAATCTAAGATAGTAAACATATTGCTTCATTGCTTGCTGAACTCTTTCCTTTTGATCTTGTTGTGACTTTTCCGCTCTGATCTCCAATGATGTCATCCTTAGAATGATATCTAGATGTAAAATTTAGAGCTTTAGGTGATACTATCTCATCTACCTTTGGAGTTTCTTCTTCACTTATCTTAGGGTCATTGAATAACACATCAATACTGTCAAACATTTCTTCAACAACTGTCTCACTAGTGGAGGGTCTGGGTTCTTCTTCAATCATAGGTGAGTAATCATGCAATCTTTCTTGAACCATAAACTTTTCATCAATCTTAACATGAGCACTTTCAATGATCTTCTTTAATCTCAAGTTAAAACATCTATAAGCTTTACTTTTAGTAGAGTAACCAAGGAAAATGCCTTCATCGCTTCTTGCATCAAAATTGCCTACTACTTCATCCCTCTTGATGTAGCACTTGCTTCCAAAGATTCTGAAGTATTTTACTATGGGAACATTACCAAACCATAGCTCATAAGGTGTCTTGTCTGTGCTAGGCCTTAATTGAATTCTATTGATGGTATAGACTGCTGTATTGACTGCATCTCTCCAATAGGTGTGTGCAACTTTTCCTTCAATCATGATGGTGCACGCTATGTCAAGGATGATCCTATTCCTTCTTTCTGCAATCCCATTCTGCTAAGGGGTTCTAGGTGCACTTAACTACCTTTTTATGCCATGTTCTTCGTAGTACTCATAGAATCTGTGAGAGGTGAATTCTACTCCTCTATCCGAGCTTAGACATTTTATATTTAGTCCAAATTCATTCTCAACCTTAGCTTTGAATATTTTTAACTTCTCAAATACTTCTGACTTATCTTTCAAGAATGCAACCCACATCATTCTATAATAATCATCTACAAACAAAATGAAATACCTTTCACAATAGTATGATCTTGTTTGAGTTGGTCCACACAGGTCTGTATGAATTAGATCCAACTTGTTCTCTGTTGAGTTATGCTTGCTCCTGAATGAATTCCTAACATGCTTTCCCATTACACATTCCCTGCATATAGTATCAACTGGATTTTCTATGCTTGGTAGGTCACTTACTGCCTTAACATTATAAATATTTACTATGTTGTCAAAATTGATATGACATAGTCTTTTGTGCCACAACCAACTATCATCTACTTTAGCAACAAAATAACTTGCTTTTGGATTAAGCTGAAAAACATTACCTTTGGTCTTTGATCCTGATGCAATCATTTATCCTTCTTTTTTGTTAATGATGCACTTGTTTCCATTGAATTCCAATCTGTAACCTTTTTCAAGTGACTGCGCAACACTTAGTAGGTTATGTTTCAAACCATCAACATAAAGAACATCATTAGTGTTATTCTTTCCATCCAAGGTGATGGCTCCTTTACCAATGATGGGTTTGGGAGTGTTATCTCCAAATCTAACCATGCCTCCTTTTTATCTCTCCAAATGAACAAATCTATCTTTGTATCCTATCATGTGATGTGAGCAACCACTATCAATGATCCAATCTATCCTAATGTCAGCTTGTGAAATCAGAGCTAATTCTTGTGAATCCTTTTCATCTTCAAGAGCAATGAATCCAATTTCTTCTTCTACTAATTCTTCATCCGATACTCCATCTCCAACATAATAGAATTCCTTTTTATACTTAGGCTTGTAGTTATTTTGGTACCTTTTAACTCTTATAGGACACTTAGATGCAGAGTGACCAATCTTATTACATGAAAAGCATTTAAATGGCAATTGACCTTCATATTTCCCTTTTCCTTTCTTTTCTCTTTTAGCAATCATAGCAATGAAATCATCTAGTGTTTTCTCTTATCATCATCATCAAAATTACCAGAAGTGCTTGTAGATTTCTTACCATGGACTGATGCTTTGAAGGCCATTTCACTTTTGGGTTCTGTCTTCAATCTTGAAATCTCAAAAGCTAAAATTTTGCTGATCAAGGTCTCTCTTTTGAAATTTGATGTAAGCTGCATGGTCTCATCAAGGATGTTGATCTTGTTTTCATACTCTAGTGTGAGAGTGGTCATCAACTTATCCATAATGTCTTTGTAGGATTTGAGCAATACAAATCCACAAAACCCAAAGATCACTTGCATACAAAAACCTATTACAAGGAAGTAGAGACAAGAAGAGGGAAAGGGTTTGACTAAAAAATATGAAGAAGAAAATATCCTCAAATAATGAATGAATAGAATGTACAATGGATCATCCTTATAAAGGAGATCGAAAGCCTTGAAAGGAAAACCCTAGTGCATGTAATAATTAGTTTAACTATTACATGACTAATGCATGCAAGTTTATATTTAAAATAACTAGTGCATGTGCATTTAACTAAAGCAAAATGAGTTGACATCTTAAGAAGGGAGTAAAGTTAATTAATATAATTAATACTTTACTCTAACACCCCCCTTAAGATGAGCAACAATGCAGCTACAAACAATGCAAGAAGAAAGCAAAGGAAACTACAGTACTGAAAGCATAAAAATAGGTCCTGGGAACATGGCCTAATGAGGTACCCAACACAATCAAATCTCTGTAAAATGGAGAAATAGAGAAAACCCAGTGGAAAAAAGATCCTACTCCAAAAAGAGATAGAAAAATGCAGAAAAAGAAATGGCTCAAGAGACTCTCTCAAAACCATAAGTACAACCAGCCCCCCCATGAGAGAGGGATGTGACACCAAAGCCCCCCCAAAATGATGGAATCCTTATGGAAATGATCAAAATAATGTAACTCCAATGTGGAAGAAACAAAGGCACAGAACAAGGAAACCCCTAAATGAGAGGTTGAATTGGAAGACCTAACTGATGCTCAAAGGAGAAAACATGAGGATCCTGAAAGGGAATCCCCAATGTAGGTGGTGTGACAGGTATGCTGACACTGTCATGAAAGAGGAGATGAATGTCCTCTATAGAATCCTCAACAAGTGCACTTGGTGGCTCAATGAATGGAGCTGGAGGGTCAGGCAATGCTGAAGAAGAATCCTACTAAAGAGAAAAGACCTTAATAGGATGTGGTGTGGTAGTCATAGCAGTGATCTTAGGAATAATACAAAAGTTCAAGTGACCCGAATGCACCACATGAGGCTCTCATAAAAGAGGAGAGCTATGCTCTGACAATGGAGCTAGTGGACCAAAGTGTGAGAAGGTGTAGAGATGGGTGGAATGATCAACTGTCCCTGTAGCAACAATGCCTCCTGTCACACTATCTTGAATGAAGACTAAATCTGTAGTGAACTCAACTATCTTCCCTGATCCACTATGTGTAATCTAATAAATCAAGAGAAGGTTTACAGACAAAGATGGAACATACAATACATCATTGAATGTACCATCCTGAATGCCTACTAAACCTTTCCCATAGATTGTTAGGATAGTGTTATTCCCCATGATAATATGAGGAATGGGAGAAGCCTCAACAGTAGAGAAGACCCCTTGAGAAGATTCTATATGGTGAGAAGCACTTGAATCTAGTATCCAAGGGACTTGTAAAGGGGATGCAATGGATGCTCTTAATGCATGACCTTGTCCAAAATCCTATCCAGATGTCAAATATGTGGAGGAAGATTGAAAAGTAGACCCTTGTGAGGTAGAAGAGGATGGAGAGGAAATAGTGCTCTTTTGAAGAAGAGCTTGAAAATATACAATCTATTTTTTATAGCCATCAAATCTCTTCTAAAAAAAATGTGACTCATCATGAGGTCCCTTTTGACAATAGGATCATGTAGGTCTCTCAGTCTTCTATTTCTCCTTCTTAGAAGAAGATGGTGGGCTAGTAGAGTGCTGAGAAGAGGAATTTGATATCTTCTTCGACTTCTGCTTCTTCTTTTCCTTGGATGGTTGGGCAACCAATGCTTAGTTCTTTGATCCTATTAGAGAGTCCAACTAAGTAAGCTTGGTCTGATCTCTAGTCAAATGATCACGTAATACCTCAAAAGTGGGCATGGTGAATGTTGGTCCCAAAGCATCCATGGTAGAATGAAAGGTAGAAGAGAAGATCTGAAAGTTTCCCCTAAGCTTAGATAGAATCAGATAAATGCACTCTTTATCAGTCTTTTGCTTTTCACATCTATGTAACAAAGATCTCTGCTATTTGAAATTCATCAGGAAGTCCTCAATAGAGGGAAAAGAATAAGGTACAAGAGAGGTAAGCTCTGCCTCAATCTGAAGTGCTTTGAACTCATTCACTATACCAAACAAGGTGTTTAGCTTGGTCCACATAGCTAGAGGGGTATTACACCCATCAAGTTGAAACTACAAGCTGTCTAATACCTGTAAAGAAAGCAACCCCATAGCCTCATCCATCTTGTTTCGATGCTGCATGATCTCAAAGGGCCTTTGTAATACTGGCTGCACTGCATCTAAACAAGACCAGAGCCCTTTTGAATGGAGAATCTGTGTCATCAGGGTTTTCCATGTGTGATAATTATGTGGGGTTAGAAGTTCTAGACAAGAAGAGGTCTTGGCCATATTTTTTAGAAGGGGTTTTGTTTTGATAAATATCTGGTTTAACTGATAGAAACAAGAAAATAACACCCCCCACAAGCCAAATATCGAACCCCTAAGCCTAGAATGATATGCTTTATCAAGAGAAGAGAAAAAAAGTTTTAGATCTAAATCATGTGTACCTTGAAAAAATTCTGATTAAAATAGGCATAAATTTGGATGGTGCTCAAAAAGAGCTTTCCGGTGCTTCTTCCAGATTGAAAAATAGAGCTAATTTGAGCAAATTAGCCCCCTTGGAATGGAAGAAAGAGAATCTAGCTTTGACAAAAAAAATAGAAAGCTACATGAAAAAAATATAAGATTAACCTCCATGAGAGCATTAGGCTTGGAACCAGCTTTTTGACGATATCTTGTTTGTTAAAAAATGATGCCTGGAGCTCTCGGAATGCCAATTTTAGTGTAAGATGCTCCAAAAGACAAAAAAAAAACCCAAAAGGGATTTTGCCTAGGGGCTAGCCCCTGGTCACATGGGGCTCCAGGCTCTGGTAGATTTGATATGACCACTAGTGGTTAATGTAACTCATGGCAGTTAAGCCTTCCACGGGCGGTTAAGGCTTACTGTCGGCAGTTAAGCCTGCCATAGATGGTTAAGGATGTAGTGGCGGTTTGGTAGCTCCCCAGTGGCAAGGCTGAGCATAGGCAGTGCACATTTTAAAATTTTTTTGCACAATAAAATCATACGGTCACCTACCTCAGGGTGCGTGCACAACCTTGGGGCAAAAAAATTTGCCTCTCCTTGCAATGTTGTCCAAATTGGATGTGTTTTATATCAAAATATGGGTTTTTGGGTGCTGTGAGCTCAATGGTGAGGTCCATTTGAGCTCAAAGTCCACCAAAATTTAGGGACCCCTAATTTCAATAAAAAAACACTAAAAAGCCCTAAAAAGTGAAAAATTTCCTACAGAGAATACCAGATCTAAAAACTATAACCAAAACTTCTCAAATCCACCAAAAAATCTCTAATTTGAATCCTTCAAACATGAACAAGGTATAACAGATTAGGCTCTGATACCATGTAGGATTTGAGCAATACAAATCCACAAAACCCAAAGATTAACTGCATACAAAAACATGTTACAAGGAAGTAGAGACAAGAAGAGGGCAAGGGTTTGGCTCAAAAATATGAAGAAGAAAATATCCTCAAATAATGAATGAATAGAATGTACAATGGATCATCCTTATAAAGAAGATCAAAAGCTTTGAAAGGCAAACCCTAGTGCATGTAATAATTAGTTTAACTATTACATGACTAATGCATGCAAGTTTATATTCAAAACAACTAGTGCATGTGCATTTAACTAAAGCAAAATGAGTTGACATCTTAAGAAGGGAGTAAAGTTAATTAATATAATTTTCTTCTAAAGTTAATTAATATAATTAATACTTTACTCTAACAGTCTTCTTTCGAGATCTCTCCACCATTGTTCCTAATTCCTGCAACTACTTCATTAATCCTTTGGTTGTAAGCTCTGATGTTCTCTTTAGGTAGCATCTCTAATGCATTCTATCTTTTCTTCCAAGTTTTTCTGCGTGCATCCTTTACTTGTTTGTGTCCATCAAATATGTCTTCTAGGTGCTTCCATATCTTGTGGGCTATATCTACTTTCTTAATTTATGAAAAATCACTATCAGATAGGGTGCTGATAAGGTCTTCTTTGGCTATTGCATTCTGATGAAATAATTCCTTATGCTTTTCAGTAGCATCATCTTTTGCAAGATCTTCTAAAGTGGGGATCTTGACTTATTTGATAGATACATCAAAAACTTCAAAAGCAATGCATTGTAAATGTGTCACCATCTTGTTCTTCTAGTCAAGATAATTATCTCCATCAAACTTAGGACTTTCTTTTCTGAAGAATGTCATCTGATCAACCTCAAGCTGTTAAAATTTCTCTTCGAGGTACTTGGCTTTGATACCAATTGTTAGGAATAGTCCCAAGAGATAATTGAGAGGGGGGGGGGGTGAATTAGTTATCTACAAGTTTCAATTATTTATCCAATTAAGTATACTTAAACATAAAGCATAAATACAATGAAAGAACACTTGAACACAACACCAATATTTTGGTTACGGGGAAACCCAAATAGGTAAAAACCCTGGTGGGAATTGACACCCACTAATAATCTGCACTAGTGTTTTATGATCCTTGTTAGAAGATCCTTAACCCTATTAGGAGTTTCTTTACAATATATTTAGTACAGTGACCTGGTCAAGGGTCAGACCCTATTAGGAGTCTTTACAATTAACCTTGTTAGGGGTGAGGACACATCGTTGGAGAGCACACTACTCAAAGGGGGGAAGGCTACAACCTTCTGAATAATAGATACACACTATATTTGGATCTTGGTGAACTATGGTTTGACCTACTATCTAGATTAGTTCCAATGTATAGCACAAAATATTTACTTGCTCACATAGACCTTCTGCTGATGGCTCAACACTTTGCACACTCTGCTCTACTCTTAACAATTAACCATGAACCACACCTTAGCAATCACAAATGACTACTTATAAATATCTTTCCTATAAATGATATAATCAAGTCAGCCTATTAGAACCACCTTGAAATCATATTAGAGAAACCATAACATACTCCAATAATAATTCTGTCAGCTCTACTAAGCATGCAACACATTTTAGGATATGTCCAATATTAATAAATGTAGACGCACACTACACACTATCGGCTCTACCAAAGTAACTCAAACTTTTTCCTTAAGTTGAATTACATCATGCACTCTTAACCAAACATTACTAACTCTTCTCCAAGCACTAATCCAAGGGTGCATACTAAAATGATAGGCGCAACTCTTGAACCAATATAATCTCTGTCGGCTCTTCTGAATAAACATAGGAAATTGCTACTGGTGAATAGTGACTGCTTAACTTCACTTCTACTGATCATCAAAATATATGTTCATGAATGTAACATCACTAACATGTCTCCATCACATATCTAGATATGCAAGGCTCTATGATAAATTTATAGACAATCATTCATAGAGCACTACCTATAACTCTGTCAGGAACACTGCTCACACAAGTTTCTATATAACTGTCTATACTAACAGTTAACCTCTGCATCCATGATATCATGATGATAACATGTCCATGCTACATATACTCAAGGATTTTTGCATAAGTCTTCCACACATGCTACTTACCATATGTTGTCATCAATGACAAACATATAGTCAACAGTGGCTTACTGGAAAATCTCCAACAATAGTGTCTTCCCATTATATGGTTGTAGGTGCCAATCGGGTCAAACTTGATCCTTATCAAGTTGAAGTTCTATAGAGGGCATTCATCCCACTCAAAAGATAGAGACTTTCATATCCTCATATCTTGTAGGAAATGGGGTCCCATCAAGATAGGGAAGTCCCAACAATGTTTCTTCTGGATGTGCTCATAGGCATCTGATAATTGCTTGGCCATCTCTAATAAAATGATCCTATCTGAAGGATATCTTGGTAGGTTTTTGGGAGTGAGAGTACTCCCTACCACCCTGATGTATATAAAAGGCTTGAGCTGAATATAGAATGCCTCTAAGGCCTTCACTTTTTTTGCGGCCTCCTCTGACAACCTTTTAGCGTAATCTCCTTCTATTGAGCACATGATCGTGAATACAAAGGTGTTGTTCACTATCCAAAATTATGAGTTGTCTTCTATGAGATTCTCTTTCTTAACCAATTGAGGATATATAGTTAATGGCCAATCATTTTGTTGAGCCATGTCACCAACCTTTACCAACCCTAGATACACTGCCCTTACAGCCAATAGATACACAATGTATGAAGTCATGTAGAAATGTGGATCATTCTTAACTAAGATCAACTGCTGGTCAAGATTGTCACTGAGGATTGATGCCTAGTCAAACCTTGATTTCCTCTCCTTTATCCTTTCAATTTGGAGGATCATCCATGACTCTAGTTGAATAGACTTTTGCAACCCATACACCTTGCTAATCATGGTGATTTCTACTTGGATGTCTTCTTACATATACCCCCTCCTCATATCTTTCTTGTCAAGCTTGTTCTTGGGTAGGGGTTGTATGAGGTAATCATTGTTCACAATTTTTTGAGACAAGCGAATATCTTTATTGTAGAACTTCATGCCTTTATCAATTGAAAAGCCATAGAACCTGTCTATCCCCTTTGGTAAGTAGAAGACATATTCAATATTTTTTGGCCTGAGGTACAACACTACCTCACCCATGTTATTCTTCGCTAGTCTTTCATCTAGAAGATAGTGATTTTCCAGAGTGACAATCAATTCTGAAGAAAGGATAGACACTAGATATGCCACTGCATTCACTAGAGAACAATAGACTAATGAAGTGCAATCTTTTGATCTCCCTACTGGTTAGGCACACTTCACCAAGTAGTCATTCCAAATGACATTCCCAATGTTAGTGTCAGTGATTTCAACATATAATTTTCCCACCTTAGAGGGTGCGTGGTACTCCTTAAATTGATACTTCATTGCAGGAGAGTTCACCTTTTCTGATATTCTACAAAAAAAGATATGAATCATTAATAAATACCAGATATAAGGAAAAATAATGATGAGGAAGAAAAGCATGAAGAAGCCAAAATCCCAAAAACCACAACCTTGAAAGGCTTTAGAATGCAGTTTTGACATTTTGGACTTTCGGACTCCAAAAGAATATGATACCTTTGAAATGCTGAAACAATGAAAGAGGTCATGATGTAGTTAAAGTTTTTTTTTTTCAGAGGGTGAAGAATTGTTTAGTTTTCAGAGTCCAAAATGCTGAAAAGTAGAATCCAAAACTTATTCAGGAAGGTCATTGACTTTTGACACTTCAGAGTGCAAAATATTTTAGGTGCCAAAACTCAGAAAGTGCAAAAAAGTGGACTTGGTGAAAATTTGAGGGAAGCTTACTTTTTAGCACTTCAGAGTGTGCAAGTGCGAAACAATTTAGGGTCAACAAGTTTGAAGAAGGAAAACAAGGTTGTGAGCTCAAAAATGAGCTTGAATCAAGTTCAACCATGAGCTCGATGCTAAGGGGTCCAAGGTGACAACCCTGTGACCCTGAAGTGATGCAAAGAAAACTCAAAACCCTAAATCTAGTGAAAAACCTAATAAGTCATAATCAAATCCTCACATTTTGGGCTTTCAGACCTTTCACACCTAAGGAACGCCAAAAGTGAAAAAGGCTGAAAGTTGACTAAAACTTAAAAGGAAAGTCCCCAATAAGGGACTAATTGATTGATAGAGCTATAAAACAAGCCAGAAAAAGGGGGCGCCTTGGCCAAATGGCTAAAAAGGGGAGCGTGGTTATGGGACCACATCAAATAGCCTTGACAAAAAGAAAGGGAATGACCTAGGAATTTCTTAGTCACCCCACTATCAAAGATCCTAGCTTGCAATGAGATGGACATAAGGTCTCAATACTAGTAATTCTTCCATCATCACATCAAGATCAAAAAATCTTTGATTTTACACCCAGTGTGTGCATGTATGTGTTCATATTCTCCAAATTCCTCATCAAAGGTTCCTTGGAGACTTAACCAATCATAATAAAATCCTCTTCCACAAATCCAGATTGGCCAAAAGTCATTTTAACCTTTCTCTACTGCTAACTAGGCATTTATAGCCCTGGTAGAGATTGCTAAAGTCACCCTTCCCCTCCTTTGGATGAGCTTGTGTTGAAGTTTTAAACTTCTTTGGAGGGCTCTTTAGAATCAATATTCATTACACGGAAAATTATTTTCTTGAGTTATTGTGTTCTGGATATTCTGGTTCTTCATTTACTTTGGCTTTGGTGCTTTCAATGAAGGTAACATTTAGGCTGTGCCACCTCTTCATTTGCATTTCTGATTTTTATTTGGAAAACTGGGCAATGATTAGACTATGCTACCCAAGCATTTGAACTTTTATTTTTCTTGTTGACTTTGTCTTTACGTGTTCCTCCTTTTGTTTCTTTGGCTCTTTTCTTTTAGTTCATATTTCAGGTGGGAAAGGGTTTTGACTTCTAGCTTCCTTTGTGACCATGGGAGTTACTTGATTCTAATTGAAATCCTATCCAAAAGACCTCCAAATTGAAATACTTTAAGATGCGTGTTGGTGTCAAGGATGGTTAGCACTTATTTAAAGAAAGACCTTCATCCTTTTGCCAAAACTACCTGATGTAGAGCACTTATTTAAAGAAAACTACCCCCGACAGACATGAACTGACTGACCCAAAGAAAAGAAACACAAGACAAAACACTAAACTAGGAGAATGTACAAGGAAAAATTAGAGTCCATTAAGACCTGAAGTAATGTTTGAGATAATAGCCATTAATAGGAAATGGGACTAGTTCCTCATTAAGAGAACTAATTCTGAAAGTGTTCTCTCCTATGATCTCTACTATTTGGAAAGGGCCTATCCACAATCATTGAAATTTAGTGTGGCTTCCCAAATTTTCTTTCGCTTTATTCCACATCAAGACCAAATCAGAAATCCTAAAAGCTTTTATTATTTCTCTCTTGGAAAACCAACCCTTGATGATAGCTTGATGTTTAGCTACATGTTCTAAGGCCATGGTTCTCTTTTCTTCCAAGTGTAAAAGGTTTATGAGGTGAAACTACACCCTATCCTCGCCTTCGACATATTGATCTATGAATCTCAAGATTGGTATTTTTAGGTTCATAGGAAAAATGGGTTATAGACCATAGACTAATTGGTAAGGGGAAGTCCCCAAAGAATTTTTAATCCTCACTTGGTCAGTGCACAAGGCATATTTCAATTGTGTGTGCCAATCTTGAGGATTGTCATCCAAGAGGTGTTTGATTATAGTTGTCAAGTTTTTGTTTGTTAATTCAACAACCCCATTCCTTTGCGGATAATAGTTAGATGATAATTTGAGGATTACATGATTTTCAAATGCACATTGGATAAGAGACACAAATGAGAAAGAGGGTGCATTGTCACATACTAGAAAGAAAGGCATACCAAACCGTGTGATAATATACTCCTCTAGGAATTCGGTTACTACTTCTGTGGTACAATTTCTCAAAACTTGGGCCTCTATCCATTGTGTGCAGTAGTCCATTGCTATCAAGATGTACCTATGTCCCACTAAAGAAGGAGCGTTAATCATACCTACAAAATCTAGCCCCCATTGGGCAAATGGACGTACCTCATAGACAGGTTGTAGGGGCTTTGCAGGATGCCTCTTGCAGATAGCACTAATTTGGAAAGCATGACATGAATGTATGTGCTCATGTGTATCTTTGAGCAAGGTAGGCCAATAATAACTAGACCTCAATATCTGATGTGCAGTAGCCTCATCTAACCCATGGCTAGTGTCGTACTTGTCATGAAACTCTGTGAGAACATGTTCAACTTCTACCCTATCCAAACACCAAACGTAAATGCCATCACAATTGCATTTGTAGAGTTTTCCATTTTTGAGCATGTAAGAGACACTTTTATTCTTTAAGGCTCTCCTTTGGGATCCATTCAACCCTTTAGGATATTGGTTCTGTAACAAGTAATAAATGATGTCCTAGTACCAGATGTTAGTTACGATCCCTTCATTGGTACACAATTCACACACTAAACCCTACTCCATTACAACTATCATTCTGGTGACGCCTTGGCCTCTTACCAACTTCATTGGTTGGGTTTTGATATCAAATTCTTGCAGTATGGCCATCAAATTCTTGATATCAAATTT
Source organism: Chamaecyparis obtusa (assembly GCA_027943335.1). NCBI lineage: Eukaryota > Viridiplantae > Streptophyta > Pinopsida > Cupressales > Cupressaceae > Chamaecyparis > Chamaecyparis obtusa. The sequence goes on along the minus strand of BSBK01000971.1, from coordinate 1,001,481 downwards.
TTTTATTAATAAGGACTTGACGATAGGATCAGGAACAATAGCAAGAACCTTGATCCTAAGGATGTAGTGTCTAAACTTCTTGATGACTTTTACCAGTGTGAAATACTACTTATCAAGATTGGGGTACTTGAGTTCAACATTTTTTAAAGGAAATCTCATGAAGGCTATTGGTCTTTCATCTTCTCTCTCTTTCTTTTGAGTGATAATTCTCGCATATGAGTGCTCCAATGCAAAAGAGTAGACCTTGAATGGTAAAGTGTAATCCAAACTAACCAAAACTAGAGAGGTAGTGATGGAAGTCTTGATCTCTTCAAATGATTCTTTAGCTAGGGCATTCCATTCTATCTTCACATCCTTTTTTAGCATGTCATTCAAGGGACACACAATTTTAGCGAACCCAGTAATAAACTTCCTGACAAAGTTTATCTTTCCAAAGAAAGACTTTAGTTCTTTTTGACTATTAGGGGGAACCAATTTATGGATAGACTCCACCCTTTCAGGGTCTATTGAAATACCTATCTCTAAGATGATTTGTCCCAATAGCTTGCCCTGGGTTACCCCAAAAACACAATTTTTAGGATTAAGTGAAATTCCATAAATCCTGCATCTTTTCAACACTTTGCATAAATCCTCAATGTGATCTACATGATTTCTAGAGAATACCATAAGGTCATCCATATATATGATGATGCACTTATTGATGAGGCCCCTAAATTCTTCATCCATGGCTCGCTAGAAATTTTCTTTGACATTGATCAAACTGAAAGGCATGCGATGGTAAGAAAATGTTCCCCACTTAGTAGTGAATGCTATCTTCAACCAGTCTTCTTCTTTTACCATGAATTGATTGTATCCAAAATAACCATTGAGGAAAGACATCATTCATGACCCATTTACAATTTGTAGTACTTCGTCAAGAGAGGGAAATGGGTAATTGTTCTTTTGGGAAGATCTATTGAGGTTCTAGAAATCTACACAGAGTCAGACTTCTCCACTCTTCTTTCTTACAAGAATGAGATTTGCAACCCAAGTTCAATGTCAGATAGGAAAGATGATTTTGGCATCAAGAAACTTCTACACTTCCTTTGAAATCATTGGTTCAATCAATGGGTTGACGGGCCTCTACCTTTGACGGAAAGGTTTGGCATCCAGGTTAAGTGGTATATTATGTACAATGACCTCGGGGTCATAGGTTTTTATATCTTCATAGCCCAAAGCTATAGTGTCCTTATATTATGTGAGAAACTCCACCATTTGTCTCTTCTCTTCATTTGTATCAATTTTCTAGATATGAACCTCCCTAGGTTCAAGTTGTGTACCTAGATTGTAGATTTCAAAATCACCACCTCCTACAATGGGTGCATTCCTTCTTTCATAAGCATAGTCATCTTTGTCGAAGATCCTTTCAAAAGACACCATTCCTTTCAGCATAGAGTTGGTTTTCAGGTTTAGGATTCCTAGATCATCTGACTCTTTGATCTCATCAATATCTTCATCTATAGTTTTTTTCTCAAAGAACCCAACACTCATAATGAATTCAAGTATTTTCTAGTCATCTTGGAATACTTGGAAGTTTGTGATGTTATATGGGATAGCTGGTATTGCTATGAGCTCAATGGAGAATTTCTTCAGCTTTGATTTCTCCAACAGGTGTAGGGAACTTGTTGACACTGCTAAGGTATTTGTGATAGTGTTTTTCCTCCTTGGGATGCTCCTGATATTGAATGCTTTAAAGTCTTTAATTAAATCCCTTATGCTATTCGATATGAGGCTAGTCACTTATCACTACATGAATATTGGCTACAAATATGCTTGACCACTAGCTGGGAGTCACCTTCTATGATCAAAGATTTTTATCTTCTTTTCATGTGCCATGAGAAGACCTCATACTAATGCCTCTTATTCAACAATGTTGTTAGTATAGAAAAACTATTGGCTATAGGTAGCATAGTAGGAACCACCCTGGGGGGTGATTAACTCGATTCTGGCTCCTACTCCTTGCTTGCATTTGGAGCCATCAAATCTAAGTTTCCATACAGGATGAATCTTGGGAGAATGAGGTTTGGTTTGCTATTCTGGCATGGTCCTGGGTGGATGTGAGTCGACTTGGGGTTCAGTGGGGTTCTCTAGTAGTGATGGGTCTTCATTAGTTGGAATCCTTACACCTTTTGCTTCTAGACTCTCCCTTACAGAGAGGGGAACCCATTTCATTTTTTGTTTTTCCCTTGTCTCATGCCATACCTCATGACATGGTGGTAAGCAACCAACATCTGAGAAACTCCACTCCTCTTGTATAGGATTTTCTTTTGTGAAGACCAAAGGTTTTTCATGATGAGAAGGGCCTTCATGATCTTATTGTGTAGCCTCCCCCTTGGTAGGTTTAGGTACTTAGGATATTTGGCTCATCACTTAGGCTACAACATTCTGGCAATCATGGCATTCAAACTTCAAATTACTCACTTGGTGTAGACAACAATACCTTGACAACATTAATATTTTTGGATCAGTATCCTGTCCAAGATGTTTCATATTCTTTATGATATTACTTATGAATTTTTAGAGGATTTCATCAGGGAATTGAGCATGTATCAATCCTTGTACAGGGCGATCACTGGAATCTTCTTCTTCCTTGATATGGAACATTAGGATTCTATTGAACTGATATACTCCTAGATCCGCTTGTGAGAACAAGACTTCATTTGGGGTGTTGTATTTGGTTATCATTTTCTTGAGGTTTGGTTCAACATCATTTTTAATCTAGTTATTCAATCCTTTCCAAGGAAACCAAAGCTAGGTGAAATATGTGGAGAACCAACCTCTAAGTGACCTAGTCCATTCCCTGCTAAGCAACATGCCATATGTCTCTGGGATATCTACATTGTGCATATCTATGCAATCTTGGATCCTGGGGTTTGTGGTTAAATGTATGTGGGCATCTTTTAGGACCCCAATAAACTTGAATTCTATCTTTTTGAGTTGTATAATGACCCTATTAGTTGGTTGGGGGTTCATTCCCAACTTTTGACGTATGGATAAGGGCATGACGTTGAATGAAGCCCCTGGAATGATTAGATAGTTGTGTAGATTCTTTCCAAAGATTTTGAGAGTAGGTAAAAATGGTGGCACTTCAACTCAGTCTTTAAACATGGTTGGCATTGCCTCAACGATATTGACATTAAATTAATTCTTCACATTATTACTTGACGAAACCGACTTGGAATGGTTCAAAGATTTTAGAAGTGCTTCTCTCTATGAGGGGAAACTTTGTAACATGTCATAAATTGACATATTAGCTTTAACTCGTGATCACCAAAAAGTGGATGGGATCATTCATGTGATTAATCAAGGAAAAAATAAGGAGAAATCAAGGCAATTGAATCAAAATAGGCATTTAGCCAATCAAAATTCAAATCAAGCTTTAATTAAATTAAATTAAAAATCAAAGCCATAAATTCAAGTTAAATCAATCAAATCATGATAAATTAAATCAATGTGCAATTAATCTAATTAATTACATAGTTCAATTTAAAATCAAATCAACCCACTCAAGGGGTACACATGGCTAAAAAATTTAATTAAATTCAATTAATTAAGTCCTATTTTCTCTCAACACCACATGGGAGGGAAAAAGCCTCAACCAATAGGATTTAAGGAAAGAGCTCACATGGATCAAGCCAAAATGAATCTCAATCACCCAATTTGAAAGAACATCTTGTCCACTCATCTTGTCTCCTTGTCCCAAGCTTTGAGGAAAATCCATTTAAATTGTCTCCAAAGGGTGGAACCAAAGACTTAACCCCAACTCAACCTTGATCAAATCCAAATACACCCCCTACCCTTTCCAAATCCTATAAAAGCAAGGGATAATTCACTCATAATTCATCCACAAATATGAGAATTGCATCTAACCTCTTGAGATTTTGAGCTAGAAAGGAAAAATTAAGAAGTTAATTAAGCATTTCAATTTGGAGTTGAACATTTTAGCTTTCTTTATCATATATTCTCATTCTAGGACTATCATTAATGGAGGCTTGCTGAGAGCTTCACTATTAAAATCCCTAGCTAGAGATCCATAGGGTGCTTAATTGCTCTTTATTTGTTAAAATAGCTCTTCCTTTGTGGTAATTTAGTTATTTTATTCAATTATTTGCAATACTAACCATATGAAGGTACACATTCTAGTACACATAACTCATTTCAATTCCTTTAATACACTATACCTGTCAGTGGACAAGATGAGATTCTTTAGCAGGGTGGGTGGATGTTGCATAGTTGGGGCAATGGTAGTACTTGGGCCTCTAGGAGGTGAAGGGTTATTATTAGCCCATGGGTCTGGAGGAGTGGGATGCATTCTAGGGGAATACCATCAGTCAAGGGCTCCCTCCTACTCCTCAGATTATAATTGATTCAATTGTTGTTCTAAAAAGCATGGACCTCAGAATATTCAGGCTGACTTTGCTGATAAAATAGAAAAATGAACTCCTCTTCAGTCATGTTATTAGCAAGCCCTTCCTCAGTAATTGGTTCATAGGAGTCAAAGACTATGGTGTTGAAATGTGTCTAGGAGTTGATAAAATTTTGACCCTACTAATTATCAAACTCCCTCCTATATTTGTTGTCCGATTGATGTGCATTGGTAGCTTCTATGAAGTTAACCTCACATGAACTAAAGGCATTGGCATTGTCAGCAAGTATACTACCATTGTTAGGGTGTGTGTTCCATAGCCTATTAGTTCATTTCTACCCAAATTTTTTATCTTGTGTGGTATTCCCATAGTTTTCATTGTTGTTGTTGTTGTTGTAATTACCATAATTATGGTTCTAATTTTGGGGATAAGTGTTTGGGGGTAGCAGCAGGTCATTGGTAATTCCCTTGGTTTTGAGATGGATTCAACTTCATTCTGGTGATTTCTCTTGTCAAATGAGACAATTTTTTCTTCATGGCATCTGACTCATTCACTAGAGTGTTATTGGGTTCATTTGGTACAACAACCTTTTTCTCGCAAAGAGCTTCCTTATGCATCGTATCCTAGATACACAATGGTGAGTGGTGGGGCAGTGGTGTATGAAGTTGGAACTAGGTTGAGTTTTTGGGTATGATGCACTGGGAGCTAGTTATGTGCTGCAAATTGACCAATCATGGTAGCATTCCCTAATGCGGGTGAAGCACCATAGTTTCCACCAACTTGTGGATCCATCTACTATGTGAAAGTGATGGCTTCATTGCACACCTTTTCCAAAGTATCTATGTCAGCTAGGGGTAGCCTTTTTAGGAATATGGATGCCAAAGGATCCAAGGCTCGTAAGTATACTTGTATGGTAGCTTCAATAGGTATGGTGTAAGGAGCCTCTAATCTCTGGTACATCTTGTGCAAATGATGATTAAACATTACAATTGGTTCATTATGGTCTTTCCTCACTGAGATGAATTGATGGTGGAGATTGGCAGGATCTATGTATAGCTTGAATTGATTAAGGAATTTGGTTTCAAATTCACCCCAACTCAAAATGGATCCCTATGGCAAGTTCAAGTACCAATTGTATGCAAATTCTCCTAATGTGTAAGGGAAGAGATGACACATGACATCTTGATGTACAATCTCTTTGTGATTGCATAATTCTTTGAAAGCACAGATGTGTTCTTTTGCTGTCCTTGACTCACCATAGATGAAATGTGGATAGAATTTTTCAATATTTTTAGGCAGCTCATGGAGTTGGCCTTGTAGGTCCAATGGGGAACTTTGTGCATTTGTGAAAAAATCCATTGGAGGTGGTAACAGAACAAAAACAAGTGGAGTAACGATATGTGGAAATGGGGGAAGATTATGTGGATTTGGTTGATGAGAAATGCCTTCCTTTTTCTTCTCTTTACTACTACAAGGTTTGTGAACCTCTTTGAGTTCTAGGAATTCCCCTTTGTTTGGTGATGATCTGAGGACTTGTTCAAACCTTTCTGGAGAGAATGATCCAATATTCTGGGGTTTCCCTCTTGAGGGCCCTCCTTCTAGCGCCACTTCTGTTGAGCATCATTTTTACACGAGACAATGAATAGGATTTTATGTGAGTAAATTCCCCTCTTGGAAGAATGCTGTAAATCAATGTCCAGGTTCCCTTTGGGTTGGGTATCAACTGCTTAGATAGCTCAATTGAAGATAAATGTGAATATGTTGACGATGAGGCCTTTGCTAGTTTGGTCTTCGAGGGATTGCAAAAATGATCTTAAAAAAATAAAAATCTTTCTTTCTTTTGTTTTGTTTGGATCTTTAAATGGAAGCAATGTAAATTTGATTTAATCTACTGTAACTAATTTTGTAAAAAATGAAGCAAAGTAATGAGAATAACGTGACAAGAATTTGAAATAAAATTGTAGAAAGTAAACTAATGGACATATACCAATGTTGCGTTGCTTTACAAATTAAAGTACCAAGAAGATGGAGAAAACCTAAAAAATAAAGATCTGAATGAATCACAATCACAGTTTGGTAGATGTAATCATCAACGCAAATAAATGTCGATGTAAGGTATGTCAAAATTCATCAGATCATGAAGCCACTGTGAATGTGCACACACTTGAGACAAATTTATCTTGTAGCACTAGAGAACAATCTTCCCAATAATTCATCAAACAAAGAAATGTAACAATGATAAACACCAGACTAATTTAATCACAAATCAAAATCACCATACAATCAATTCGCTCTTTGAAATAAAAGAATGAGAAAACACACATTCATAAATATCACAAAGATAGCAAAAAATATCACACCACGATTGAAGCACCAATTGTAAGTATTTTATTGCAATAATAATCGACCTTAATTACATTATTTTCTTACAATTTATAGAGCATTTCTCTTTAGGGAAATAAATTTTGCAGCTAGGGTTTTGGCTGCCCATGAAACTTGAAAATTAAATCTAAACTAGAGTTTACATGAAAGAAAACTATCCCCAACACAAATTTAAGCTATCTAGCATGGAATTAAACCTCATGCATTACAATTTGGGAGAAAAAGACTAATTAAAAAATCAAAATCAATTTTGGAACTTCTCCATTTCTATGCATGCTCTTCTTTGAAAACTTGGAGTTATTTCCTTTATTCCTTGTTGTAGCTCTCCTTCATAGATCCAAATAGAAGACATCCCCAAATCATGCAGAAAGGACCCCATAGAAGTGATCAATCTGACTAAAATTTGTTGGTGGTGATGACCCAAAAATTTTAGACCCCGACCCTAGCTCCGAAAAAAGGAAGTTGAAAAAATGGCTAACTATTTGAATAAAAGTTTTATAAAGTTTCAGACTTTCGAAGGCCGAAAAACTAGAAACGCTGAAAGGATGAAAATATTGAAGCTCAAAATTGACTAAGTCCAAAAATTTTTTCTATCCATGCAAAAATTGGCTAAGTCCAAAACTAGACACTTAGCGACTTGGAAGGATTTCTAGATGTGCCATGCGAAGCCTATCCACGATCTCCTGTATCTCTTCAAAATCCGCCATTTTGATGCCTTTTAAGCATTCTTGTTGTTTCTCTCAGAAGGTGACCAATTCATTGGGGAAGCCTCTTATTTCCTTTCTTGAGCCAACATTTTCTGCATCTCCTCCTTATGATAAAACATCTATTGGAGGTCCTCCTTTGTTTTAACTCCATTAAAGATATCTAGGTATTGATTGACAATATATTTAATGGGATGCATTGTTTGCTCATCATCATCGTCATATAGGTCTAGGTCTAAGCTTTCAAAAAAATTATGCATTTCTTTGACCGAAAGCATCCCTTCATCCCTTTTCTTATCTATCTTACTCAGGGACTTCTGGTAGACCTTCAGAGCTCTAGTGATATCTCTGATCCATTCTTCAAAATTGTCGAGCTCTGACCCCTCATATATTTTTACCAGAACTTGGAAGTGCTACTTCCTTATTATTATGAGATCATCTAGGGCCTTCTTCCATTTAAGAATTTTCTCGTTGAGACCATCTTCTTCACACATTAAATCCACCAATTTCATGATCTCCTTAAGAATACTCCTAAAGGGTCTCAAAATTCTCCTAAAGGAAAATTTGGAAAACTCCTCAAAATTAGCCTTCCAGTCAGAACATGCATGAATGAAAGAATGTGGAACATCTTCCAATAACTCAGAAGCACCCCTCTTCTCCAAAATAGCTTGTAATGAGGCCTAAAGATTACTTGGGTCAATAGGACCCATCATTTTAAGAATGAATCTTTTCATAGCCTCACTTTTATCCATCAAGGATTTTATTTTGTCTTCATATTTATCCATGAAGCCTAAGACATGCTTCAATCCTAGCATAGCTAATGTCTTACTTCCATCCCTTGTCAGTTCTCTTAGGTCTACCTCTTCAAAAACATAATCTTCTAGAGTAATCTCAACCACACTAGCATCGAGTGGAGGTATGGCTACCTACGCCTTCCATCTGCCCCTTTGATCTTGTGTTAAATAAGATAGGGTCCTTGCCCAGGAAATGGATTCTCCTTGGTGGAATGCTTGTCCTAGCACCACTGTATCTATATCCTCTTTGTTCATGTAGACCCTCACCCTTGGTTGTATTTCCTTGGTATACCAAGTGGGTTTGGAGAAGGCATTTATGGGCTCATACAATGCAACTAATTACTGGAAGTAACAACTTTGCATTCTGGCTCAGGCTCCTCTTCAGTTTCCTCATGCCTTACCTCTTCCTCTCCTACTACTACTTGTTCCTCTTTTGTAGTTTTCTCTTCTCCTACTATCTTCTCTTCTAATCCAACCTCCTTTTCTACTTCAGTCTCCTTTTTGGGCCCTTGAGTTCACTGTTGAGCTGTCTTTGTGTGAGAAGGTGGAGGAGTAGGCACTAGCAAAGTAGGATTCTATGTTGGTGGTGTGGGAACAAGAGGAGGAGTAGGGGCTAGTGGGGGAGTAGGAAAAGACATTGGTATATGAGAAGGAGGTGGAGTAGGCATGGTGATATGAATGGGAGGGTTTTTTGATGGAGGCTGAGTAACTGGAACTTGTGGGGGAAGTGAGGTGGTCGAAGGTGGATTGGTTGGAATCTAAGGTGAAAGTGAAGTGATAGGCAGTGGTGGAACTAGAGATTGAGGTGGAGGCACTAGGGCTTGTTAAGATGGAGGGATTAGAGCTCCAATGTCCTCTTGTAAAGTAACCCCAATGGAAGAATCTTTCTTGGATTTAGTGGACTCTCCCTAAATTGTGTTTACCGTTTCCTTAGCTAATTCTTGAGATTCTTGTTGAACCTCTTTCCCTAGATTATCTAGAGGATTTGTAGTTGTGAATTGTGTTAGAAGGGATGTGAATGAGAATGAGAATTGTTTCTCTATGGAAGGTCCCTTTGCTAGTATTTTTTGTTTAGCTCCTTTAAACCATGAAGACCCTCAAAGTTTGATATGTCAAATTCATCATTTCCCAGAGAATCCATTGGGTTTACTTGCTCTTCTTGGGCTCCTTCTTCCACATTTATTAGTATGTTCTATTCCTGCAACTTCCTTCTCTTTAGGAACCCTATAGATCAAGTCCTCTAATTGAGTGGCACCTCATCCTCATCATCTTCTTCACCTTCCTCATCCTCTTCTAGGACAGTCTCCATATGAGGTGTTGATGATCTTTTCCTCTTGTAAACATGTCCTTTGATAACCCTGACAAGCCTAGGTCCAGTAACTTTCATCTTGGGTTCCCTCTCAGATGCACTTGGTGGTTCTAGACCACTTGAGGATGGAGAATTAGGTGGAGCTATGCTTTCATTCATCTTGGTCTTTGGATGTTTAGATTGAGGGTTTGACCCATATGTAGTTGGGAACTTATGCTAGTACACTGTATTTGGCCTTAGTAATGCAGCTTCTTTAAATTATGGCATCAATAAGTTTTCCCCTTTCTTCTTCTTCTCTTTTGAGGGTTGGGCCAATTGTTGCTTCATAAGTATTGGGTCCATTTGGAATGGACGGGAAATCCATGCTTTTGTTACTTTGATGACATGGTGGGATTTGAAATTAATGTCATCATTTTCATCTCTATCAACCTCAGTGTTGAGGATAGCCCTGGTGTAAATCTTATCTTGGTTGTAGATGTGATCCAAGATATCCTCTAAATCAAAATCCTTCACCTTCTGAGGTACATGTAGAAGTAGGGCACTCTGTGCCAGCTCTAGGCTCATCCGACAGTAGTCATAGATTCTAACCTCATAATCATCTATAGAGTTCATCAAGTGGTCCTCAATGTGTGGTTCATGCATGTAGTGTCTTCCCATTATATGGCTATAGGTGCCAATAGGGTCGAACCTAGTCCTTATCAAGTTGAAGTTTTGTAGAGGGCATTCATCACACTCAAAATATAGAGACTTGCATATCCTCATATCTTATAGGAAAAGGGGTCCTATCAAGATAGGGAAGTCTCAACAATGTTTCTTCTTGTGCCTGATGTGCTCATATGAATCTAATAATTGCCTAGCCATCTCCAATAAAATGATCCTATCTAAAGGATATCTTGGCAGGTTTTGGGGAGTGAGAGTACTCCTTGCCACCCTAATGTATGCAAAAGTCTTGAATTGAATATAGAATTCCCCTAGGGCCTTCACTTTTGCTGTGGCCTCCTCTGATAACCTTTTAACATAATCTCCTTCTATTGAGCGAATGATCGTGAATATGAAGGCATCGTTCACTATCCAGAATTCTGAGCTATCTTCTGTGGGATGCTCTTTCTTAACCGATTAAGGATATATGGTGAATGGCCAAGAATTTGGTTGAGCCATGTCACCAACCTTTACCAACCATGGATACACTACCCTTGTAGCCAATAGATACACAATGTAGGAAGTCATGTAGAAATGTGGATCATTCTTAACTAAGATCAACTATTGGTCGAGGTTGTCACTGAGGATTAATGCCTAGTCAAACCTTGATTGCTTCCCCTTTATCATTTCAATTAGGAGGATCATCCATGGCTCTAGTTGAATAAACATTTGTATCCCATACACCTGGCTAATCATGACAATTTCTACTTGGATGTCTTCTTGCATATACCCCTTCCTCATATCTATCTTGTCAAGCTTGTTCTTAGGCAAGGATTGTATGAGGTAATCATTGTTCACAATTTTTTGAGACAAGAAAATATCTTTATTGTAGAACTTCATGTCTTTATGAATTTAAAAGCCATAGAACCTATCTATCCCCTTTGGTAAGTAGAGGAGTATTCAAATATTGTCTAGCTTGAGATCTAGTACTACCTCACCCATGTTATTCTTCACCAGTATTTCATCTGGCACATAGTGATTTACCAAAGTGACAATCAAGTCTGAAGAAAGGATAGACACTAGATGTGCCGCTGCATTCACTAGCAAACATTAGACTAATGTAGTGCAATCTTTTCATCTCCCTGCTGGTTGGGCACACTTCACCAGGTAGTCATTCCAACTAAGATTCCCCATGTCAGTGTTAGTGATTTTAGCATGTAAGTTTCCCACCTTGGAGTGTGCATGGTACTCCTTGAATTGATACTTCATTGCAGGAGAGTTCACCTTTTCTAACATTCTGCAAAAAAAAATCTGAATCAGTAATAGATACTAGATATAAGGAAAAGTAATGATGAGGAAGAAAAGCATGAAGAAGATAAAATCCCAAAAACATAAACTTGAAAGGCTTCAGAATGTGGTTTTCACATTTCAGACTTTGAAAGAATATGATACCTCTAAAACGCTGAAACAACAAAAGAGGTCATGATGTAGTTAAAGTTTCGGCCTTTCGAAGGGCGAAGAATTGTCTAGTTTTTGGAGTCTGAAACACTAAAAAGTGGAATCCAAAACTTATTTAGGAAGGTCATTGACTTTCACTACTTTGGAGTGTGAAATATTTTGGGTGTCAAAACTCTGAAAGTGCGAAAAAGTGGACTTTGTGAAAATTTGAGGGAAGCTTGTTTTTTGGCACTTCAGAGTGCGCACGTCTAAAAAAATTTAGGGCTAACAAGTTTGAAGAAGGAAAATAAGGTTGCGAGCTCAAAAACAAGGTTGAATCTAGTTTGACCATGAGATCAATGCTAAGGGGTCTAAGGGGACAACCCTGCGACCCCAAAGGGACGTAAAGAAAACTCAAAACCCTAAACCTAGAAAAAACCCTTGAAGAAAACTAAAAAAAATTACAAAAACCCACAAGAAAATTAAAAGATAGAAAAAGATAAGGAACCCTACCTCAAAAAAGAACTGGAGATCCAAAAGAACTGAAGAAATAGGGTGATCAAACAATGGGAATCCAACTAAACACAAAACACACACAAAAAGCTTTGAAAAGAAGAAAGCAACTAAAATGCACAAGTGACCAAAAAAGGCCCATGCTTGCCTAATATAGGCCTCCGGAGGGTGATGTCAGACACCCTAGGGCTATTGCCCTTTTGAAATTTTAGAGGTTTTGGACCTCCAAAAGGATGAAACACTGAAAGGATGATTTTCAGTTAGGGAAATTAGACTTTTGATGTTTTAGACCTTTGAAAGTCTGACAAGTCCGAAGGTGTGAAAGAAGGGGTAAATCTCGATAGGCATAAGGTGTTTTAGGATTTTAGACCTTTCGTACCTAAGGAATGCCAAAAGTGTGAAAGGTTGAAACTTGACTAAAACTTAAAAGGATAGTCCTTGATAAGGGACTAACAGACTGACAGAGCTTGAAAACAAGCCAATAGAAGGGGAGCCCCTTGGACAAATGAACTAAAAAGAGGAGCGTAGTTGTGGGACCACAATAGTAAGGAACTAGATCTAGTAACTAAGGAGTCATGTAGAATATTTTTGTTAGATGATAGTTTTTTAAAGTCTAGGGCTTTTGTACAATTTTCTTGGAGGATGAATATTAAATATTTTTAGAGAAAATGTTAGAAAAAAAAGTAGAACAGCCTAACAAGGAGGACTCTGCTATTAGAGATAAAATTAAGAAGGAAATGTTTGACAATTTTGGTAAGAGCACCCTTAAAGAGGGAAGAAAGATGATATGGATGCTGGTGTTTTGATATTGCCAAAGTGGGACATAATAGATGTTGTTATGTTTTATGTAGTTAGGAAAAGGACTGACATTACTTACAACATAGAGGAAGAAGCTGTGGCAACATCAAAAGGGGTGGTTTTTAGCGATGACCATGCAACTCTGGTAATGTGGTCACTACAGAAATAGATAAAAAAAAAGAGAGATAAGGGGAAAATCACTGATCTAGTTGATGGCTTGATTATTAGGAGGGTGAGTGAGACCTCAACAGTGGAGGCTACTAATATAACAATACAAGCTATAGGTTTTTCCAAGGCCACTGCATTGAAAGATAAACATATCATGGATGAGCTTAGGCTCAATTGTGGAAAGTTAATGGAGGCCTATGATGCAGAGAAGAGGAAAAATATTGAATTAATAGGAAGGCTCACACAGTTGGGAGACACATCACCTCTACAATTTGAAATAGGTGAGTCTTCTACAAAGATGATTGTATTATCCCCTGCACCACCTCCTAGCACAAGTCTCATTATATCTATTCACTCATCTCCCATGGTTTATGATGCCCAATTTGAGGAGGCATTACATGATGAAAAGGAAAAACTTAAATCCTTAGAGGTAGAGATGGTGAGAAGATATGAAGATAAAATTAATGGTATAATTTTGCATCTTCTCAGTAGTATTGATACTAGGTTTTTTTTATTATAGGATCTCAAAAATTTTTGATATTTTAAATTCTTTTGATCAAGATAAAAATAAATTAGAGGAGTTCCTTAATAAGTGGACTAGTAGAGAAAGTAACTTGGAGGAAATATTTTCAATAGCTAAAGATCAAGCACAAGTGGACACTACATTGGAGAAGACCTATGATCACACTATAGGTCTATTGGAGTTAGATATTGCTAAGGAGTCAGTGAAAAGTGAGTCTAGATTTGTTCTCTTGAAATAGTCTGGTAAGAATTTTGACCTATTTCGTTGCATTTTGAAAAGCCTCAAAAAGATTAAGGACCAAGAAGAATGGATGGAGGAATTGGATGTAGTCCTCGCATCAAAGATAAATGATATTGTTGTTAATGATGACAATTAATTGTTCGGTAAAGTGATCGAGGAGATTATGACTACAAGGATGTATTTTGATTCCTTAGAGAAGAGATCCAAACTTCTTAGAGCCAGGTGTACGTGTTAGGATTAGGTAATACTAAGAGGGGGTGCGAATCAGTATTATAGAACTTTCATCTTTTGAACTTTAAACAATTATAAACAATCTAAAGTAATGCAAAAATGAAAAGAGCATATAACACATTCATTACACCATGATTTGTTCTCAAGGAAACCCTGGCCAAAGCGAAAAGCCCGATGGGGATGGTACCCACAAATATGCACTAAAATATAATATCCTCGTTAGGAGATCTAGCCCTTTTAGGAGCTTATTTTTACATAGTACATTTCCTTGTTAGAGGAATAAAAAACCCTATTAGGGGTATACAAAACACCTGGTTAAAGGTGGTGAGCACACTGCTCTCAATACTTGTCTCAAAATAGTTCTCAAAAGGGGAACAATACAAGCACTTATCTTTCTTAGATAATTCCAATTGTAGCTCAACCTCTTACTGATCCCACATCTAATCTCTTCTCTTCTATTTGAAAACTTACTCTTTCATCATCATCATTTCATACTTCACTTTTACAGAAACACTCCATACTTATACAAAATCAACCTTTTAGTCAGCTTCATAATTGTCATGCAAAACATAATAATAACTCATGAAAATGTTATCTATGGAGTAGGTGATCTTAAAATACCAAAGAGTCAACAATATACTTTATTAACTTGTCTTAGCACATTACCATATTCACTTTTCCTTCCTCAATCTTCACAACTGTTCATATACCCTGTTACACTATTTTACTATCTTCGCATATCTTTTGAGCACTATATCTCACAAATCTGATAACCAAAACTTATGCAATCTTAACTGAAGCATGTGTATATCCCAAAATACCTCTAGTTAATTTCACAAGCCATAATACCTCATATATCTTCATTTTTGACCAAAATTGTGCCACTGTACCCTGTCATCCTGATTCTGCACTTAGTCATTTTCATGACTGAGACTCTGGTGGCAATCTCCACAACATGCGATCAATCTATCATAAGTGTTGCCATAAATGACAAACCTTAAGTGATTTTGAGTACTCCAAAACATCACATGCCAAAAATCTCTCCCTTTGGCATTGATGGTAAAACTTAGAAAAATGACTAAGTGTTACAATACAACTTTCTTTTTCTTTCCTTCTTTTCTAATAATTTTTTTTGTTTCTTTTCTATTACTTTTTCTATTTATTTACTTTTCTACATACAACTCTACATATTTCTTTCTCTTCCTCATTTTTCCTTTTTCTTCCTCTCCCTTTGACATCAATGGCAAAGGTATTCTCAAAATTGTAGAACTTAAGCACAAGTGGTTTAGTGCTTACTCACCAGATTTAAGACATCTTGGAAGGAGATTTCTAAGGTCTTAACTTCTTCAATCCATGAACTTATCAATAGTTCACTGACATGGATTAATCCATTCAGTGCATACAATGCTATCTCTACTACCTTAAGCTTAGTAAGAGTAGATATTGACATTGAACCTTCAACTTTTATCATCTCCGAGATATGAGTCTCCAACATTGTGAACTTAGGAGTCAATAGGCTTCTTAATAAGACAAATCTATCTGCAACTCTCCCTTTCTCCATTTACAATACTCCTATCTTTTCCAATAGCCTGGATGTCTTGTTATCTACCTCTCCCATAGTTTGTGAAGATGATTCACAACTGTCCATTATACTATCAAGGCTAGCCCTATCTTTGGCTATGACCTCCTCAATATTCTTTAAATGTCTACAGGGATTTATATAATATCTATAAAGTTTCCTTCCTTGTGCTACACAAATCTTGGCTTTAAGAGTGGTAGCCTTAAGAATGCCTACGTCCAATGAAATGGACTTACAAACTTCACTCAACTTCTTCTCCAAGAATTTATTTTCAGTCTTTTCCTCTACTGTCTTTAGCAATGAGTCAAAATGACTATCAAAGCTATCTAATACTGTACCAAAATTCTCAACCTCATCCTTATCTTTGAGGATAACTGGTGAGGGGATTATCTTGTTCACTGTTTCTACAACCCTAACCATTATCTTAGCTCTTTTGTCTCCTTTTTGAACTGATCTCTCCTTAGCTTTAGAAAAAGCCATAAATGAAAGTCAAATCAAATCATCTTCAACCATGCTATCCACATTAGAACTGACTAGTTTGGCCACAATTTCCAATAATAGGGGTGTATCCAGTCTGACCTCAATAACTTTTTCTGATTTTGGCTGTCTTTCCTACTTTTCTTCTTGCTGTAATTCCTTCTCCTGTGCTTTTTCTTCTTGTTTCTCTTCTAATTTTCCTTCCTCTATCTGTTCCTAATCTTCAACCTCCATCACACTATCCACATTTTCCATAAATGGATCATTTACATCCTATGAAGTATCAAGGCTAATAGGCACACCAGTGACAAAGAAGTTTGGTTGCATGCTAACTTGAGAAATTTCATCTATTGCCTTTGAACTCTCTCCTAAACCTAAGGATATAGGCTTAGAAGCCTTAGGAGGTGAAACCTTTTTAGGCATGTCATACATTAGAACTTGGTCTAATGCCTTTTGGGTGTCCTCAATCACCTCATCATATTTTTTAGCCATAATCTTGACTAGTCTGGCCTTTGAGCTTAGTAGGGGGTTTAGTGCCTTTATGATTCTTTCTCTTTCCTAAATTGACACAACCAACAACATATCATAAATTGTTTTATTTCTTATGTTCTCATCTTCTGAATGTGCTAACTATTTCCTGATTTCTTGTTTGCTGTACAAGTCTTTGGGGACACTTGCTTCAACTTCCAACAAATTATTCTTGTGGGTCAAACTTGGCAAGGATATTGGTTTGATTCTCAATAAACAGGTTTCCAAGTTTGCAAGAAAAGCCTAATTGATGAGGATTGGATAAGATCCTCCTTCTACTTTGAGCTCCATAGGACTCATGCGAGTATTTCCTTCAAATAGGTTACTATCTTTCAAGTAAACTATGGATTGGTGGATTAGGTCTTCATTGTCATGCTATTGAGTTCATTAGAGGTACTTTTATGGAAGATAATCCTGAAAACAACTGGGAACAACTTGTTGTAGGATATGACTAATGAAACTCCTAGTATGATAACATGAACAATGGCATAAGGGTGATGAGTCCTTCTTCTTTTTATGAGTAAAACTCAAGGAAGGTTAACCTTTGATTCACTCTTCAAGGAATCAACAACTATGGACTGCAAAACATCAGGGACAGTCCCATTTTTTAGGTACATGAACATGAAATGAAATAGTATTGGTGATGATGAATTTTGTGTTTGATGATTGAAAGGTGTTTGAATGAAAAAGATCAGAATAGTGCCTAATCCTTTGGGCAAAGAGTCTAACATAAATCAATAGAGGAATTTCTAGGAAATACAGTGATATGCCTTACAAACCACATACAATTTGGATAGAATGCCTTACAATCTATCTTCTCAATCTAGGTTTTCTACCATCAAGATCTTCCACAGATGTATTCATTCTCTGAAATTGCACACAAGGATTTGATTCTTTCCTTGAAAGAAACTCATGCAACAATTAGATAGCTGCCTTACAACTAGTATGTTTCAAATACCTTACAAATAGAGACATATAAGAATAAACAAAAAGCAAAGAGATAATAACAGAACCAAGGTAGAAATCATATTGTATTTGATGGAAGTGTATCAATAAATACAAGTAAACTCTTTACTTAGAATCATAGGATCAATAATCTTCTCTACAAAGCTTGTATTATCAGCATTCAACCATCAAGAATATGGAACCAGAAGATAGAATCCCTTGGATTGCCAAAGACTGGAACCAGGAACCAAAAGGATTGGAAAACCAGAAAGCTAGGAGACCCAAAAAGTTTCAGAACCCTTACAAAATAAGAACTCTAACTACTTATACCACTAGCTATCTTGGAATCCCAAACATGTTAGGATGCAACAAGCTTTGAATAGCTAGGGTTAGGGTTTCACCCACTAAACCAACCAATATCAATTAGTAATTAATTCTAGGGGAGAAAACCAAGCAACTTGGACAAACAGACCCAAAATTGATCTTCATCAATGAAAATCCTCTGATTTGTACCAAAGATCATGCAAACACCATGCCTTTTTAGTCTATTTGTACACCTGCAACATGCCTCAAGCTTTACCTATGTCCATTATATGATGGTACAGGCATCTGCAATCAATCATCAAACCCTCTGGACCACCTAGCAACAGTTGGCACAACAACTTCGTCAAATCTTGTCATTAAAACCATAAATTTTGGTCCTTTTTGTCGCTAGAAACCCTCAAAAATTTGAATTTGAAAATAAACAGCTATTTCCATGTGCTAGTAGCAAATCAGTGGTCAATATTCAAAATTGAGTCAATTTTATATCATGACTGTCAGATCTTCATGTTTTGTAGGCTCTATGTCCTTAACTCAACCAGATACCCCAGGTTTACCTCCTGTGACCATGTGACAAGGAAAATCTTTATTCGCGTAATGAAATATTTAACTCGGGCTCAACCCTATGACTTAGCAAACAAAGGGAAACATTTAACTTTGGTCTCTTATTTGGCGAACTGGTGACAAAAGGTTTTCACCAGTTCACAAAACATTTTAAGTCATCACTAAAATACTTAGCAATCATGTGACCTTCCTTCACTAAATCATCGGCCAATTTAAAATACCGCCATCCCATTATGTGAACGAGTGAAAAGCAATGAAATTCATTAGGCCGCTAACCTTATTTATCCAGACCGCTAGACCCTAGACCCCCGCCTAGGCCCGCTTTATGCCACTTGTCACCATGTTATTTTCTGCTCATGCTCGATCATCTTTGACATAGGACCCACATGCCTAAGACCTTGAAAATGGATGGTGAGCATAAGATCTCATGGCTCTGACACAACCCATGAGAACTTACGCCAACCATAGATTTTTTCCTCATCACTGACTCCTCTGACAATGGCCCCACCCTGTAGTATTCCTTGTCATTTGATAGCTCAATCAATTAGAAACTAACACCTCAGTGATGAATCATCATGTAGTCCCACTGTCCTTGGCTAACCCTTAACCTTCTATCCATTTGGTGAACACGCAACTAAAGAAACCCTCACCCATTTGTGAGGACTTTGAGGGCACCGCTAAATCATTTGGCTACTATGTGAACACTATTTGCCAAATTGCCAAGTCATTAGACCCTTCATGAAAACATCACGTGAACTAGTGAACCAGGCAAGCATTTGTCAGATTCACCAAAAAGATCGAGAAACCCACTAGGCCTGCATCAAAAAGATCGATGGCCGTCTCATCTTCACATAGACCTCCAAGATTCCATCAGATTACATGCCTGCCTTCAGATGGAGAATCTTACCCTACCTTAACAACCCTCTAACACTGGATGAGATCAATGGCTATTGCATAATCTTAAGCCTCTGAAAAATTCAATGAGAACTTACACCGTTCGTCGATTCTCTGACAAGGTCAAGACCCTTTGACAAGCTGAAAACTAGGTCCCATTGACAACCTCCACCTCATTAATACATGGACCAATCACAACTTGCCATTTGTGCATACATGTCATTTTGGACCCACAGTTTGTCTACCATTGCATCAGACGATTGTCGTTAAAGTGTTATGTTAAAACCCGTGCATCTTCCCTCAGCGGTATAGTGATGATCATTGATTCTGCTCACTTGTTAACAAGTCAACAGGGAAGGAAGATAGGGCCCATCGGGACAGATGGCACACGGTCGTGAATTCACATGTCAGAGACCTCTAACACCAAATAGTCTTGTGAATTAATGACAACCACATATTTGAAAAGGGTGAAACAAATAAAAATATTACTGCGGGGGACTTAGGAAAAATTAACGCCGAAAGACTTAGGAACTTATTTCGCTGGGCGCATGAAAACTTAGGAAAATAAAGGCCGCTAGGGAATACAATTTAACACACATGCCTTTATGAAATTTTAAGTGGCTCAAAAAGTAACATGAAATTAGAATAGGGCCAAGGGTAATTAGGGTTCTTATATGCAATGACTAGATTTTTGAATTTCAAACAAGGGTTTTAGCTAGAAAATAGGGAAAAACAAGCTGCAGAGACTGGAAGAAACATGGGAGGGCCATGAAAATTTGTAGGTGCCAACAGTGGCTCTATTTGAGGATGTTGAAACACAAGTTTTAACAAGAACCAGATGATTCTGGGATGTAGACCAAAAACTGCTAACCTAAGATAGGGAAAGAAACACACAACCTGAAAGGAAACAAACTTGTACAAAAATTTACAAAGTATTTACACATGCATGATAATCAAAAACTTAACTGAAGAAGGGCTTCAAGAATTTCCCATGCACTAGAAATTCAAAAAATTCACCATCCATGTTTTTCAGCAAGTAGGAATCCTTCCCAAAACTATCATGAATCACAAAAGGACCAAGCCACAGTGATTAAAATTTCTTATTCTTCCCTTTATCTTCTGCCCTCACATTCCATTGAAGTACCAAATCATCAACCTTGAATTTTTTGGTAGTTTTTCTTTTTTCAAATAAGTACTTCACCTTCTGTTGCAATTCAATATTATTCTTTTGAGTCTCCTTTCTCTATTCATCTAACTCAGTCACCTGCATAATTCTATTCTGCATTGGCTCTATGACATCTGACTCCTTATCCTGAATAAATTGATAAACTAGAATTAGATTATTTATAGGTATCCTTGACTGCAAACCATACACAAGCTCAAAGGGAGACTTCCCAGTGGCTCTTTTCAATGCAATCCTGTCTGCCCATAAAGCCAATCTCAACTTGGAATGCCACGCTCTCTTATTCTTTTCAAGTGTCTTCTTCAATATTGTCAGGATGCTTTTATTGCTAGACTCAGCCTGTCCATTTGCTTAAGGATGATAATGAGATGAATAGGAAGTTATGATTCCATTATCTTTGCAAAAATCCTTAAACTCATCTGATCTGAAACACATTGCATTATCTATAATCAACTTCATAGGGACACCAAATCTGGTCAAAATATTGTCAAGTAAGAAATCAATCACCACCTTACTTGTTGCCCCTTTTGTAGGAATAGCCTCTATCCATTTTGTGAAATAGTTAGTTGCAACAAGTATATAACTATGTCCTCCACTAGATTTATCAGCAAACTCACCTATGAAATCCAAGCCCCACATGGCAAATGGTGTTTCAGCAACTATTGGGTTTAATGATAGTGCTCCTAAGTACTTTAATTTTGAAGCAAACCTCTGACAAGCTTCACATTTCATGACATACTAAAATGAATCCTTAAACAATGTAGTCCAATAATAACCTACCCTTAAAACCTTGTGAGTAGTAGTCCTTGCTGAAAAATGACCTCCACAAACACCAGCATGCATTTCATTTAAAACCTTCTCTGCCTGATATCTGTCAAGATAGAACAACAAGACTCTATCTCTATTCTTCCAATACAAGTCCCCTTGTATCAATGTATACTTCTAAACTTGCAATTTCAAGGACCTCTTTTGATTATCTATCATATAGTCTGTGCATCTAGCATTCTTTATGAAATAGACAATATCAACATATTCTGGTTGCAATTCAATACTTGTGATTGTCATATCTGGAGTTCCTTCATTATTTACTTGGACTAAGTCCATATTTTCTTCAGTCATCAATTTCACCAGGCCTTGTCCTCTCACAAGCTTAGTGATATGAATTTCTAAATTGAATTCTTGAATTCTAGTAATCCACTTGCATCTCTTTCCAGTAACTTCAGACTGAGTAAGAACATCCTTTACTGCTAAATGTGGGACATATGCAATAACCTTTTCACACACCAGATAAGGCCTAAAAGATTTGACTGCTTTTACTAATGCATATGCCTACTTCTCCATCATCTCATAATTCAACTCAGCAGCCTGCAAGGATTTGCTAAAAGATGCAATTGGATGCTCAAAACCCTCATTTTCCTTTTGCAATAAAACAATAGCAATGGCGTGAAATGATGCAAAAGAGAACAATGAAAAAGGCCTAGTATAGTCAAGAGATCTAAGCAATGGTGCTTGTTGGACCACATCCTTAATTTTCTCAAATGCAACCTGAGCCTTTACAATCCATTGAAATTTCACATCCTTTTTCAACAAATTTACTATAGGCTTGAAAATTTTAGAAAAATTTGCAATGAATCTCCTAACAAAATTGATCTTCCCTTGAAAGGACTACACCCCTTTGAGATTTTTTGGTGCAGACACCTTCCTGATAGCTTCAACTCTCTCTGGATCAATTCTTATTCCATCTTTTGATACAATGTGTCCTAGAAGCTTTCCCTCTCTGATTGCAAAATTACATTTTTTAGGATTCAGGGACACACCATACTCTAGAGCTTTGACAAAAATCTTTTCTAGGTGTGAACAATGATCATGAGCCTTCTTGGAATAAGTAGTTAGGTCATCTTGATATATAACCATAAACAGGTCAATGTACTCTTTGAAAGCAACATCCATGGCTCTTTGGAAAGTTTCTCCAACATTTCTGAGACCAAATGGCATTCTGACATACACATATGCTCCCCAAGGTGTTGTGAATGTAGTTTTGAATTGTTCAGATTCTTTCACCAACACCTGGTTATATCTAGAGAAGCCATCCATCATAGACAATAACTTACAACTAGTGACCTTATGCAACATTGCCTCCATGTTAGGCAATGAATAGTTGTCTTTCAATGATGCAACATTCAAATTCCTGAAGTCCACACAACCTAATGTCACCATTCTTCTTTCTAACTGGGACTAAATTAGGCACCCAAGTTGAATGCCTTATAGGTTGAATTATTCCTGCATCGCTCAACTTGACTAGCTCCTGCTGCATCTTAGGAGCCAACAATGGGTTAATGGGCCTTTGCTTTTATCTGAATGGTTTGACATCTTGCTTTAATGGAATCTCATGTTGGAAAAGGTCCTCTTTATTGGCTTTTAGGTCATCATAAGACCATGCAAACACATGCTTGAACCTCCTCAACAACCTTATCAAATTATCTTTCAATTGAGGGGTTAATCCTTTTCCAATATAGACTATTTGAGGAGCATTATGTGACCCTAAATTCACTTCCTCCAGATCTTCTACATTAGCAATACTTATTTTTGACATATAATCATTTTGGCTTCTATACAATGATTTTAACTTAGTTAAGCCTTTAGGAATACTATTTGAACTCAATTGGATCACCTCACTTCCCATGATCATGTCCTTGCCTTCAATTTCCTCAACCAAAGTGTTGCAGTCTATAGGTTGATCCTCATATATATCAAGATAATGAATAAATCTCAGGATGTCATGATCATCCTCAAAGACCTACCAATTGTAAATGTTGTCTGCAACAACTGGTCTACTTTTCACTTCAAGAATTGATACTCCAAACAAAGTTGAATCATCCCTTTTTAGAGAAACATTGGCCAAAAAATTGACCATTATGTTATTTGATCTTTCAACCCAACATATATTGAAAGCATCAAACATTTCAATCTGATCCCATATTACATGTTTATACAATTTCAATCTATCATTCTTGATAGCATATTTAGATCAAACTTGTGCCACCACAAGCTTAGAATCACGAAAAACCTTTAAACATTTTATCCCATGTTTGATAGCAATATTCAATCCCAAAGACAATGCTTCATATTTAGCATTATTATTTGTGCATTGAAAAGTCAATGAGAATGAATACTTAAAAGTAGTACCTGATGGATATATGAATAAGACCCTAGCTCCTAAGCCTTCTTTTGAGCATGCTCCATCAAAATACATCTGCCATAGTCCATCTTGTTGTTTCTTCAATTCTGCAACTGGTGGGATAACTTCCTCTAACTTGAAATTCTCCATGTCAACATCCACACAACAATTTAAATGATCATCATTTATTTCAATCATATGTGGAGTTCTACCTTCTTTGGATACTTTCACATTGTCACCATCAATATTGAAAGTTGTAAAGGATAGATCACACTGGATACTACCTCCCATCTGAGCACTCCACTTCCTTGACAACAACATCCCATAGTGAGGGGGAATATCTAGCACTAGAACATTCATTGTTAGCAACTTGTCAGGGAAAGCTGTCAACCTATAAGGAAGTGCTTTTATAGTACCAATAACAGGGACCTCTCTTGAATCCATAGCCTGACACCTACCATGAGGTGTATCTACTTTTAGACCCAAGGATCTCATTATTTCTGCAGGCATAATAGTATTAGAGGCTCTTGAATCAATCATACAATTTCTTAACAACTTTCCATTGACTATTAAGGACAAAAAGAAAGGATGAACTGTTCCTGACATAGCATTTGCAGCATTAGCATCCAAATAAATCTGAGGAATCTCAGAGATGATCTCCCCACATTGGTTCTCAATTGAATCACTTGCTGCAATATCCATTCGATCAACCTTGGTGGAACTTTGGGTATTAGAAGAGAAGGCTCCTTTTACCCAACTCAAAGCCTTAACTTTGTGCTCCTCTATCCTCATCATTTCTAATAAGGGGACCTTGACAGTGATTTGTGACAACAATTTT
This sequence comes from Chamaecyparis obtusa, assembly GCA_027943335.1. Classification (NCBI taxonomy): domain Eukaryota; kingdom Viridiplantae; phylum Streptophyta; class Pinopsida; order Cupressales; family Cupressaceae; genus Chamaecyparis; species Chamaecyparis obtusa. The sequence continues at coordinate 976,830 of BSBK01000971.1, read as the reverse complement.
CTCATGTCAATGGGGACATACTTGGGGTCAATTACATCCTGCCCAATGGCAGTGACCTCTTTATCTTCTTCATGTGTAACCACATTGGGACTATCTTTGCATGACCCTTTTCTTTTTCTTGCAAAGGAGAAACAATACTCACAAGAGGTTTAGCTTTTACCTTGTAAGCCACAATTGGCTTTGTGAAGTTGGCATTCTTCTTCACCTTGGTTTTTTTAGTAGTGTCAGTAACCTTTTTCTTATTTTGCGCTTGTTTTTGATCCCTATCTATTTTCTTGATGAAAATTCTGGCAGGCCTGCCACTTTGACCACCTACCACCCTATTTCTCAAATTATAGTTTCTTTTAACTTGAGACACCATGTCTACTGTGATTTGTGCAATCTCTTCATCAGAAGGTCTTCTCAACATTACTGACTCATCACTTCTTAGAGTATTGCACTAAACTACATCAAGGTGATTATCTTCTTCATTAGAAAACACTTGCTGATGGTAAACCTCATTTCTGATTTGGGAACTGTCAACATCTTGGTTTTCATCTTCATCTATAGAATCTAACTCATCATATATGTATGAAGAACTCATACCACACCCTTGATCATCATAAGTATCATCATTGTTGTTGCCTTGATCTCCATCTGCAGAAACACTTTGAGCAATAGCGCAGTAATAGGGATCATGAGGTGATTGGAAAACAATACACCATGGAACATCATAATTCATATTCACTATATTTTAGGAAGCACTTGCTTCCCATCCTTCCACTGAGTATTATAGGGATAGTTCTGCATTCTTGGTAACTTATTAAAGTTATTGAAAGATGGCCTGTCATTTCCTTGCACTCTACTATTTCTTGCTTCATTGGGATTTAAATCCTTTATTGCTTTCAAGATTTGCTTCAAACTATCATCATCCTTTGGCTTTGCATCAGGTTTCCCTGGCTCTCTTCTATTTGAGATTGATGGTTGACAATCCTCTCTCCTTCCCAACTTCCCTGATATCCTTCTATTGCTCTCTATATTAATAGCCAATTATAAGCCTCTGCTAAATTCCTAGGGTTTTTATCCCTCAAAAGATATCCCATCTTTGAATCAAAAGCATTTAGGTATGTGACAAGACACACCTTGTCATCCAATCTGATAAATTGCAATAATTTATGCATGGCTTTCTGAAATCTAACATTGAATTCAACAACACCCTCATTTGAATTTTTCTTGATGTTGTTAAACTCATTAAGCATGAAGCCTTCATTGGTTTTATCACCATACTGTTCCTTGAAAGACTGCCTAAACTGGTTCCATGAACATATGCTGGCATGAGGTAAATTTCTAAACCAATCTCTAGCATCTTCAGTCAGAGACTGAACAAAAAGCTTCATGATCACATCATCAGGCTCAATATTGTAGTCATCTATCACATCAATAAAAATTTTCAAATGCTCTTCACAAGTAACCGCATTGCTTCTAGTGAATTTTGGGAGCTTCTTCCTAATTTCATTAGGGATGGGATTCAAATAACTAGGAATCCCAATAAACACCAATTGTTTATGCCTCTCATGAATGGGACCTACTTGAGATGGGCCACCACCTAAAGATGTAGATGTTTGAATATTAGAAAGATTAGGAGTCTTAGGCATACTTGAAGTGTTGGTAGTGTTGAACACATTTTCTCCTTGTGATTGAGAAGTGGAAAGGGTATTAGCATGTCTAGAAGATTGCCTAAGGAAGTCAATCTTTCTCTTCATTTCTGCAGCAGTGGCTTCAAGCTCTGCCTTTTCTAACTCTTTGGCCAACAATTCTTGTTTTCTTTTTGCTTCTTCAAAGTCAGCCTCTAATCTTGCTGCATGATCCATGGAATTCTTTGCATGATTTGTTTCATTTATTGAAACTCCTATAGCCTTTTGTTTACCTTTGTCCCTAGCATTTCTTGTCTCATAGGTCTTATGGACAATAGGCTGATCTTCTGCTTGTTCTATAACATGATCTTGATTTATGGCCTCAAGATCCAACAATTGTCTCTTCAATTACTTAGCTCTAATCATAGCATGTCTGATCTTTTCCTCTTTTTCCTTGTCTCTTTTTTGTCTTAAATGGATCTATTCCTGGACTCTCCTCTCCAACTCATAGACCTCTTCAAAAATTTCTTCTAATTTAGGGAGAGTAGTCTTAGATTCAACATCTCCTACTTGAATCTCATCTTCATATTGGTTCAGACCCAAATCAACAGCCTCCTCATATTTAGAGGTATTTCCTTCTTGATTCATTTGAATAGACTGGATTTGTTCCTCTTGCCTAGTATATTCTCTATGTTTTTGAGCATGAAACATATTTCTATTTCTTCTTCCTCTCTTTGTTTGATTAGGCCTAGAAGTACTTGGAATACCTTCTCCCAATCTATCCTCAGGAAGCTTATTTCTCTGAGACCTAGTACCTCTGTAACTCATCTTGTGAATGATTTTCTAACTAGTACTGCAGCAGAGATTGTTAGAGTCACCACCCCAAACTTGGGAATTCTTCTTTAAAATATAGGCACCAATTATAACCAATTGGTTTATATAAGGTAGGAGCCCTAGCTCAACTAAACCCTACAACTTAGCAAAATATTTCTTACAACTCCCCAGTAGAGTCACCGGTCTGTTAGGAATTTTTCTTGTGGGCCAAACTTGGCAAGGATATTGGTTTGATTCTCAGTAAACAGGTTTCCAAGTTTGCAAGAAAAGCCTAATTGATGAGGATTGGATAAGATCCTCCTTCTTCTTTGAGTTCCATAGGACTCAGGTGGGTATTGCCTTCAAATAGGTTACTATCTTTCAAGTAAACTATGGATTGGTTGATTAGGTCTTCATTGTCATGCTATTGAGTTCATTAGAGGTACTTTTATGGAAGATAATCCTGAAAACAACTGAGAACAACCTGTTGAAGGATATGACTAATGAAACTCCTAGTATGATAACATAAACAATGGCATAAGGGTGATGAGTCCTTTTTATGAGTAAAACTCAAGGAAGGTTAACCTTTGATTCACTCTTCAAGGAATCAACAACTATGGACTGCAAAACATCAGGGACAGTCCCATTTTTTAGGTACATGAACATGAAATGAAATGGTATTGGTGATGATGAATTTTGTGTTTGATGATTGAAAGGTTTTTGAATGACATAGATCAGATTAGTGCCTAATCCTTTGGGCAAAGAGTCTAACATAAATCAATAGAGGAATTTCTAGGAAATACAGTGATATGCCTTACAAACCACATACAATTTGGATAGAATGCCTTACAATCTATCTTCTCAATCTAGGTTTGCTACCATCAATATCTTCCAAAGATGTATTCATTCTCTAAAATTGCACACAAGGATTTGATTCTTTCCTTGAAAGAAACTCATGCAATAATTAGATAGCTGCCTTACAACTAGTATGTTCCAAATGACTTACAAATAGAGACATACAAGAATAAACACAAAGCAAAGAGACAATAATAGAACCAAGGTAGAAATTGTATTGTATTTCATGGAAGTGTATCAATACATACAAGTAAACTCTTTACTCAGAATCATAAGATCAATAATCTACTCTACAAAGCTTGTATTATCAGCATTCAACCATCAAGAATATGGAACCAGAAGATAGAATCCCTTGGATTTCCAAAGAATGGAACTGGGAACCAAAAGGATTGGAAAACTAGAAAGCTAGGAGACCCAAAAAGTTTTAGAACCCTTACAAAATCAGAACTCTAACTACTTATACCACTAGCTATCTTGGAATCCCAAATAGATTAGGATGCAACAAGCTTCAGACAACTAGGGTTAGGGTTTCACCCACTAAACCAACCAATATCAATCAGTAATTAATTCTAGGGGAGAAAACCAAGCAAACTAGACAAACAGACCCAAAACTAATCTTCATGAATGAAAATCCTCAGATTTGTATCGAAGATCATGTAAACACCATGCCTTTTCAGTCTATTTGTACACCTACAACATGCCTCAAGCTTTACCTATGTCCATTATATGATGGTATAGGCATTTGCAATCAATCATCAAACCCTCTGGACCACCCTACAGCAGTTGGCACAACAATTTCATCGAATCCTGCCGCTAAAACCATAAATTCTGGTCCTTTCTATCGCTAGAAACCCTCAGAAATTTGAATTTGAAAATAAATGGCTATTTCTGAGTGCCAGTAGTAAATCAGTGGTCAATATTCAAACTTGAGTCAAATTTATATCGTGACCGTCAGATCTTCATGTTTCACGGGCTCTATGTTCTTAACTCAACCAAATACCCTGAGTTTACCTCTTGCGACCATGCGACAAGGCAAATCTTTATTCGTGCAATGAAATATTTAACCTGAGCTCAACCCTGTGAGTTAGCGAACAAAGGGAAACATTTAACTTTGGTCTCTTTTTTGGTGAATTGGCGACAAAAGGTTTTCGCCAGTTCACAGAACATTTTATGTCATCACTAAAATACTTAGCGATCACACAACCTTCCTTCACTAAATCACCAGCCAATTTAAAATACCACCATCTCATTCCGTGAACAAGTGAAAAGCAATGAAATTCATCAGGCCGCTAACCTTATTTATCCAGACCGCTAGACCCTAGACCCCCACTCGGGCCTGCTTTATGCTACCTGTCACCATGTTATTTTCTGCTCATGCTCGATCATCTCTGACACAGGACCCACATGCCTAAGCCCTTGAAAATGGATGGCGGGTGTAAGATCTCATGGCTTTGACACAACCCATGAGAACTTACGCCAACCATAGATTTTGTCCTCGTCAATGACTCCTCTGACAACAGCCCCACCTTGTAGTATTCCTTGTCATCCTCTAGCTCAATCAATCAAAAATTGACACCTCAGTGATGAATCATCATGCTATCCCACTGTCCTTGGCTAACCCTTAACCTTTTATCCATTTGGTGAACACGTGACTAAAGAAACCCTCACCCATTTGCGAGGACTTTGGGGGCACCGCTAAATCATTTGGCTACTATGTGAACACTATTTGCCAAATCACCAAGTCATTAGACCCTTCACTAAAACATCACGTGAACCAGTGAACCAGGCAAGCATTTGTCAGAACCACCAAAAAGACTGAGAAACCCACTGGGCCTACATCAAGAAGATCAACGGTCATCTCATCTTCGCATAGACCTCCAAGATTCCATCAGATTACATGCCTACTGTCGGATGGAGAATCTTACCCTACCTTGACAACCCTCTAACACTGGATGAGATCAATAACTATCACATAATCTCAAGCCTCTAACAAATTTGATGAGAACTTACACCATTCATCGATTCTCTGACAAGGTCAGGACCCTCTGACAAGCTAAAAACTAGGTCCCACTGACAACCTCCACCTCATTAATACATGGACCAATCACAGCTTACGATTTGTGCATACGTGTTATTTTGGACCCATAATTTGTCTACCATCGCATTGGATGGTTGTCATTAAAGCATTATGTTAAAACCCACACATCTTCCCCAGTGGTATAGTGATGATTGTTGATTCTGCTCACTCGTTAACAAGTCAACAGGGAAGGAAGATAGGGCCCACCAGGATAGATGGCACACGATTGCGAATTCACGTGTCAGAGACCTCTGACACCAAACAATCTTGCAAATTAATGACAACCACATATTTCAAAAGGGTGAAACATAGGAAAATATTATTGCTGGGGACTTAGGAAAAATTAACACCGAAAGATTTAGGAACTTATTTCGTTGGGCGCATGAAAACTTAGGAAAATAAAGGCCACTAGGGAATAAAATTTAACGCACATGCCTTTATGAAATTTTAAGTGGCCCAAAAAGTAACATGAAATTAGAATAGGGCCAAGGGTAATTAGGGTTCTTATATGCAACGGCTAGATTTTTGAATTTCAAACAAGGGTTTTAGCCAGAAAATAGGGAAAAACAAGCTATAGAGACTGGAAGAAAAATGGGAGGGCCATGAAAATTTGTAGGTGCCAACAACCCTCTTATCCCATTTAGAGTGTGTTAGGGTTTCAGCTTCTTTTCTCAGGTTCTTCTCACCATCAGGTAGGGCTCCTTCATTGTCAAGGCCTGTGATATCATGGATCAACTGAGAACATATCTTAATAGGTTGATCACCTATCCATAAGAATTGATCATGAACTCTGCTCAGAATGATTTTGAACCATTCGACTTCTGTGAACTTTGTGAGTTGGGTTAAATTGAGTATTGACAAATCTTTTAGGTGTTTAAATTCTTCTGCCAAAGACCCATTTACTTCTACCATACTATTCAACTCATAGAAGATGTTAACCTCCCCAATAATCTCATACTTGTAGTGTATGTATGCCCTAATATACTGTACGTGTAACACACCTATGGGGGTTTGAGAAAATGCCCTTTTCCGAATCATCCTCATAGGATTTGAATGGATGCCTTTTGAATTTGTATCTAGGTCTATCTACAACATCATAAACTATTGGTGCATCCATGAATTTCCAAAGAGATTAGTTCTAAATACCTTAAATGCAGTCAAATCCTATGTTTGGCTTCACGTGAACACAAAATCTCTCTGCTAGATCACTACTCTACTTTCACACTTATGCTCTCCTTAGTTGCTGATCAACAAATAGTGTAGGAAGGAAATCCTTCAAGTCTTTTATCTATCACAAGTTGAGTGTGTGCATTAAACATAGTTAGCTTAGCTTTGCATGCCGTTTGGTCAATGCAAAACTCATGAACATAGAAGATGAATCTTCAAGTGTTGTGATCTCATCCATAGAATCCACAACATATGTACACATCACACCTAAGCTTGCATGAACTTTCTCCACTTATACAGGTGCTAGATAATTTCTATTATCTGCATCCAATGCTCCCCATAAGGCCATGAGGCCTTCCAGGTTAATACCTCAAAGAAATTATCATGCAAAGACACAACATCATCAGCTATCTCTCCTTGAACCACTGCCTTATTTAGAACTTTTACTTTCCATATCTTCTCCTCCTCTGATTTCTTAAATTGAATCTCACATTCATTTAGGTAATCATTTAGGCTTTTACCACTGTCACCAACATTCTTCCTTATAACCATAGGAGGTGGTCCTTTTGGTTCACTAGATCTCCTTGGTCATCTTCTGTTATCATCTCCATTATATCTACAAAACTTCACAATGTGACGTAGATTATTACATTTGTAACAAATAGGTGGTCTTCTTCTTTGTTGATTAGTCTACACCTTACAATACCTTGCTCTTTGCCAAAAGTTATTGCACTTCTAACATGTAATCTTGGCTATAGATTCTTCTTTGACATAGTCTTTGTTATACCTGGATTGATCAGGTTTTCTACAATCTTCCTTCTTGTGTCCATAATCATAGCAGTTAAAATAGTTGCTGGTAAAGGGTTTAGAGTTACCTTTACTTTTGCAATCTCTTTTGATATGTCCAACTTTGTTGCATCTGAAACATCTACCTCTGAAGGGCTTAAACTATTCTCTAGGTTCTTCATTTGTAGGCCTTTCTTCAGGAATAGGTCTTTCCTCATTCTTGGCTTCTTTTGGTTCTTCTTGAGTTTTTGAACTTTCTTCTTCATTGAGTCCACTAATATCTCCTTTAGGCTTTTATCTTTCTCTTTGTTTATCACTCTTGTCATTGCTCATGTGTAAATTTTCAATGAGTAATTTGGCTCGAGTGAGTTCACCTTTAATGATTTGATTGTATTTATCCAGTTCTTGATATTTATCCTTGTAGTAGTCAAGTTCGGTCTTCATATGTCCTATCTGCAAGTTAGCTTCTTTTAGTGACTCTTAAACTTTGTTTCTTTCATCCTTTTCATGCTGAATCTCTTTGATCATCAAAATATTGATTTGTTCTTTTTATTTCTCCAAAATCTTTACTTTGTTTGATGTATCATTGTCTGAACCTTCTTTGATCTTCTCCACTAGGTCTTGTCTCTGATTTTTTACAATCTCAAGCTATTCTTTAAGTTTCCTCATGAAACCTTCTACTCTTCTTAACTTAAATTTTAGTTTTCCATTCTCAACTTTCATCTTATCTAGATCTTCAAGTGCAACTTTAAATTTCTCTTGCAAAACTTTCAAATCCATTTTGATCTCCCTTAAGTTGTTATACTTTTTCTTCAAGGGCCAATAGCTCTGATACCAATTGTTAGGATTAGGTAATACTGAGAGGTGGGGGGGGGGGGGGGTGAATCAGTATTATAGAACTTTGATCTTTTCAACTTTAAACAATTATAAACAATCCAAAGTAATGCAAAAATGAAAAGAGCATATAACACATTCATTACACCATGATTTGTTCTCAAGGAAACCCTGGCCAAAGGGAAAACCCCGGTGGGGATGGTACCCACAAATATGCACTAAAACATAATATCCCTATTAGGAGATCTAGCCCAGTTAGGAGCTAATTGTTACATAGTAAATTTCCTTGTTAGAGTAATAAAAAACCTTGTTAGGGGTATACAAAACACTTGGTTAAAGGTGGTGAGCACACTGCTCTTACAATCAATACTTGTCTCAAAATAGTTCTCAAAAGGGGAACAATACAAGCACTTATCTTTCTTAGATAGTTCCAATTGTAGCTTGGCCTCTTACTAATCTCACATCTAATCTCTGCTCTTCTATTTGAAAACTTACTCTATCATCATCATCATTTCATACTTCTCTTTTACAGAAACACTCCATACTTATACAAAATCAACCTTCCAGTCGGCTTCATAATTATCATGCAAAACATAATAATAACTCATCCAAATGTTATCTATGGAGTCAGTAATCTTACAATACCAAAGAGTTTGAAATATACTTTATTCACATGTCTTAACACATTACCATATTCACTTTTCCTTAATCTTCGCAACTATTCATATTCCTTGTTACACTATTTTACTGCATTTGCATATCTTTCGAACATTGTATCTCACAAATCTGATAACCAAAACTTATGTGATCTTAACTGAAGTATGTGTATATCCCAAAATACCTCTAGTTAACTTCTCAAGCCATGATACGTCATATATCTTCATTGCTAACCAAAACTGTGCCACTGTACCCTGTCATCCTGATTTTGTAATTAGTCATTTTCATGACTGAGACTCTGGTGGCAATCTCCACAACATGCGATCACTCTATCATAAGTGTTTCCATAAATGACAACCCTTAAGTGATTCCCAATACTCCAAAACATCACATGCCAATAGTACACACCTAATTGAAGATGAAATTTTTTTTTTTGCAGTTTGGGTGGCCAAATGATGTTGTTTTCAATGAGTGGGTCTCAAAGTTCAGTCAGGAGGCGATAGGTGTCCAGGTGGGACTAGAACTGGTTGCAAATTGATGCTCCTTTCTATGACTACCTAGTTTTCTATTAGAATAGAGTTTTTGAAAGTGACCTTTATTAATTTTGTGGAAAATTAAAGTGTAACCTATTGTATTTGTAGACACCTAAATTTGATTACATAATTTAGTAATCTCATTTAGTTTTCTCCTAGGACATCCTATTAATTAAATATTATTATTTGGTTAATTTATGTCATCCCCTAGTTAATTAATTTAATTAATTAGCTATAGTCCCATTAATTATCTAAATGGAAAACCTATAGTTTGATAATTAATTAATCCCTATTACCCTATTAATTTGAATGGATATACTTATCTATTTAAATTAATTCATGAAACTTCCTTTTCTTCTCACCTGAAATTAAATAAAATATTTAATTAAAACCTTAACCCTCAACTAAACCCATCCCAAAAATCCTAACATGTAGTTCATACTCAACACAACCCATTCACCCATACTAATCCTTCTTAATTAGCTAATGACCCATGATTAGCTAATCCAACCCTCCACTCTTTCTTTCTCCTCCCATCACATCCTCCTAAACCCCCCACTTGCCTCCTAATCCAAGCCTAATCACCTCCTAAACATTTGCACAATCATAATCCATGGATTAAGAAATCCTAAGCCAAACCAAGTCAACCCTCATGTCACATCCTCACATCCCCCAATTCCCTCATCTCATGTCAACCTTAAATGCTCTTACACACCTCAACCTTCTCTTACACATTTGTCCCCTCTCACATCTCCCAAAATGGTCACATTCCCCCACTTCTTCCAACCTACCCCATTGTGACACTTGTCACAGTGAGATGCATTTGAGAAATCACAATCCATATGATCCCCCTCAAATGCATCTTGGCCCTTCCTCTGGTTTGCATCTTGATCGTCCATTCATCCCTCCTCTTGCCTATAAATTGGGCCCTCTTCTCCTTCATTTTCATCCACCATTTGAGCAAAGTTACCATGCCATTTTGAAGAAAAAAAATCACATCCATCCTCATAATGCAAAAATCTTCCTACACAATGAAGCTTGAGCAATAGCATTTGAGCACACATTCCATCCTTGGAAAAATATTCTACACACTTGGAGGCTATTTTGGAGTGCAAGGTTTGCATTTCTTTGTGTTGTTTTACTCCTCTTTTTGTAGCTCTAATCTTAAAGGTTTTATCTAGTTTGTGTTGTTGAATGTTAGCCTAGTCTTATATTCTCTAACACTACATTTTAGGTATTACATTTTGGCACACCCGGTAGGACCCACTTCTAGGGTCATTTCTTCATCTTTCATAACTATCTTACATTGCAAAATTAACCAAAAAATAACATTTCTTGTTGTTTGAGTTCTTTGGAATGGTTTTTTGGGTGTTTTTTAGGTTTGAGGCCAAATAAGACACATTTGCGCCATCATTCCTATCTTCAAATTTTACACAGCAAAAAATAAAAAAAACACACAGTTCTATGGGAATGTGGGTACGGTCTGTGGTAATTCCTATACAGTTAGCAGGATCACATTGCCATGAAAGAAACTTCTTTCTTCTATCTTTTTATTTCTCTCTATCCCAACTTCACCAGTCTTTTCTCTGAGACTTTTCTGTGGGACCGCATTCTCACAACATGAAAACACGGTTTGATCGGGTGGGATTGCTTGTGTACTTTTGTATGCCATAAGGCATTTATTAAAATATTGAAATTTATGTCATCACTCCTAAAATGCAACATTGATAGTTGATTTTGTAGGAACACTATTTTACTAGGCGGGACTACCTCCGTAGGTTGTTAGGATTGGGAACACTGAGAAGGGGGGGGGGGGGTGAATCAATGTTCTATACTTAATTACTTTTTTTGATACTTTGAAACTTAACTTAATTTCTTAGTTATTGAAATGAACATCAATGAAAGTAAGATAAGAATTCATAACACATGACACCAAGTATAATTACGGGGAAACCAAAATAGGTAAAAACCTTGGTGGGAATTGACACCCACTAAGAATTGCACTAGTGTTTTATGATCCTTGTTAGAAGATCTTGCAACCCTGTTAGGAGTTGATCTTTACAATGCTTTAGTATAGTGACCTGGTCAAGGGTCAAAACCTGTTAGGATTATTTTACAATTAACCCTATTAGGGGTGGGGACACACTGTCGTAGAGCTCACTGCTCAAGTGGTGAAGGCTACAACCTTTTGGATATCAAATATATACTATATCTGCAAGGTGAACTGGTGTAGTGACACTACTTGTCTGATTAGTTCCTTTGGTGCACTAATGCTTTAGCCTCTTGTAAAGATTTACCACATTCTATCTACTCTTCGCATACTTCTTCTCTACTTATTTGATCTCTCTTTTTCTTGCCATGACAAATTACAAGGGCGCATGTCTTATTTAAATGCGCATACAAAATTATTTACTAGGTCGGTCCTTTAACCTATTACATACAACACTTCCAAACAAATTGGCTCAAGTGTGTTTACATATATTCATATTAGCATGTCTATGATATAAATACAATAGGTGCATAGCCTTTACAAAATAATATTACAAGTGCTAATCAAAATACAAATAGTCAGCTCCATGCTTTGTCCTATTTTGCCGCTTACTATCTGTGTCACTTCATTTGACTGTAACTTCTTCATGCTGACTCATATCATCATGTGTTCTTAGAATTATCATGAATACATACTTAGAAGCTTATCTTTAAGGGCATATATCATAACTCTATCATACACATGTGTGCTAATGCTCTGATCACCTAGTGCTGTGCTGTCTATCCGGTCTTCCATACTTAGCCATTTTTTTGATCTTCTTCAATATGTGCTGACTCCAAAACTTCATATGACTTTGTTTCCATAATGTAAACACTAGATATAGTCATATACTTTAGTATAGTCAACTTTCCAACAATCTCCCCCTTTTTCATTAATGACAACAAAGGAATATGGTGAAGTTACTAACTATATCCTTATACAAAATTTTGTAATACATACTCTAACTTATATCTCCCCTTATGTACTATACTTTTCTTTACATCATTTACAAGGCTCCATATTATTCCTTCTACATACTATACTCCCCCTTTGACATTAATGACACAGATGCTCAAAAAATGTATTCACAAGTACTTACAAAGTGAAGACATTAAGATATGCTAACTTTAGATTAGCAATCTCATTCTGCCAAAATTTATTTAGTGTGTCTATAGTCTGAAGATGGGTGGACAAAGAATATGTTAACTTTTCCATCTTCTCCAGTTCTATACATGGACCTTGATCATATGTCACCATAGTGGCATCAATCTCCTTGATGTTTTGATTCAAGACATCTAGTGAGGGTGCAAGAGCATTTCTCAGCTGTGTTTGCCTTGCCCTTATTTTGGACATATCTTTTTTAGTCTTTTCTATTTGGTCCACTTGTCCTTGGTAGACATTGTTACACATGTTTACATCTATAGTGGGATCTTCTAGTGATTATCTCACTTGATCTATCATAGCCTTTGCCTCCTGAATTTTCTTATAGAGATCTACAGTCAGCTTGTCTTGGTTCATACAATCTGCTATGAGTTTCCTTCCTTTGGCTGGAAATTCTTTAAGTGAAGCTTGACCAACCTTTAAAGAGTTGAGGTTAAGTGCAAAGTTTTTAGTTAGCTCATCCAGTCTCTTCTTAAGATACTTCTCTTCTGCTACCTTAGCCACTATTTCTTCTAGGCAGGAGAAGTTTTCCTTGAAGCTTGTTTGGATGTTGCTGACATCCTCCACTAAGTGCACTTTTGGTACCTTCTTCTCCATTGGCAGTAGATTGTTTAAGATGTCTATTGACTCAACAAACATAGGATTTCTCATTACTTGTTTCTCCTTGGCTTTCTCCATAGCAAGGACACTGATCTTGATTAGGTCTTATTCTCCCCAAGAGTCCAAGCTTGTAGTATCAGGGGTGAAACTTGACAACAATGATGCTAAAGGCATGGGAGTGATGTGTGTGTTGTACATCATTTATGCCTTAATCTCCATAGGCATTTCAACCTAGGGTTCATTTGTTGTTTCCTTTTCTACCTCCTCTTCTCCTTTTCATCTTCTTTTTCCTCTTCTTCTTGTCTTGTTAAGTCCTCAATCAACACATCTTCTTACTGTAGAGATGAATTGTCACCACATAGTGTTTCTACTTCTTGTGTGGTCACAAAGGCTTCCTCAAATTTGTCTAAGTCTTTGTCAGTGGCCACTATTGATATCTCCACATTATCAATCATTATTGAGTTAACTCCTTGGGTTACAAACATGTGCACATACTTTATTTCAGTTGTAGGCACTACCACTGAGGGTGTTGAGTCCTGTGGACCTATCATAGGTGCATTTTTGACCTCGGCTGCTTTAGCTTTCTCAATAGGTTCTTGTTTGATGGGAGTAGATGTGGGTTGCATGCACTGTTCAAGGAACACTTTCTCAAAAGCTTGTTCTCTCTTTTTGGTTATCTGCTCATAATCCTTGTTCATTATGTGTAATGTCCTCATCTTAGTTTTGAGGTGTGGCTTCACCAAACCTAGCAGTAGTGTTTTCTCATCAATTGAACATACTGGCAGATTGTCATCCAATGTTTTCTCTCTGATTCTGAAGTCTTCCTCTATTGCTTATCTTTTTAAGGAATCCAAAATTTCCCAAACTTTATCTAGAATCACTAACTTTAGTTCTAGTATAGTCTTCTTGAATTTTATCATATGTTTGATCAACATATCATGGATCTCAGACTTGTCAATTTCATGATATCTATCATAGAACTTAGATATTTGATCTAACCTTCCTTCCTCTACCACTCTAGTCCTTAATACTTGAAGACTTGGTAGGAATCCTACCTCAGGAGGTGGTTTTACATTTCTATCTCTGCTTCTTGTGGCTCTTACTTAAGGGTGGCTTGTGGCAGTTTGCTTCTTCCTCTTAGGAATTTTGGGAGATGCTTTATTGTACTCCACATCAACTATATCTATGGGTGCATGATTGATATTATCTATTTTACTTTCTTCTTCCTTATTATCATTAGTTTTCTCAATTTTTACCTTCTTCATCTTGGGATCATCTATCTTCTCTATCTTAGATTCCATAGAGGATACGCTCTCAATATACATAGCTATTTTTGCTTGTGTAGCTTTATCTAGGTCTTCTTGGGTCACACCATGGATCTTCAATATTTTAGATGTAATTTTAGTGGCTTTTCTCTTGGTTGCAACACTATTTAGGACTGCATCTACCTGTCTAGTCTTTTCTTCATATGTTCCCCATCTAGGCTCATTAGGATCCTTGGGCGCCGATAGTAGAACTTGTGCATAAGCTTCCAAGACTTTCTCCTCCACTTCATAGCCAAGTGGATGAATCCACTTGGTTCTAGGCTCAACAACCTCCATGCAAGTAATGTTAGTTTCTACCATAAAACAAATATTGTCCTTTTATTTTTCAACAATGCTTTCAGGTATCCTTTACCTCATTTGCATCTTTATCCTTAAGGTTTTCAACTCTAACTCCATGTAGTCTCTCAGTGTGCTCTCAATTGATGCCTTAAGGGATATTTGAGGCATTGTAGGTAAAATTTTAAGTTCACACTATCCTTAAAAGATGACCCTCTTAGGGTTTGACTACAATTAACCCTATTAGGGGTGGGGACACACTATCCTAGAGCTCACTGCTCAAGTGGTGAAGGCTACAACCTTCTGGATATCAGATACATACTATATCTGCAAGGTGAACTGGTGTAGTGACACTTCTTGTCTGATCAGTTCCTTTAGTATGCTGATGCTTTAGCCTCTTGTAAAGCTTTACCACATTCTATCTATTCTTTGAATACTTCTTCTCTACTTATCTGATCTCTCTTTTTATTTCCATGAAAAATTACAAGGGCACATGTCTTATTTATATGTACATACAAAATTATTTACTAGGTCAACCCTTTAACCTATTAAATACAATGCTTCCAAATAAATTGGCTCAAGAATGTTTACATATATTCATATTAACATGTCTATGACCTAAATACAATAGGCGCATAGCCTTTACAAAACAATATTACAAGCACTAATCAAAATAAAAATAGTCAGCTCCATGCTCTGTCCTATTCTGCCACTTACTGTCTATGCCACTTCATTTGACTTTAACTTCCTCATACTGACTCATATCATCATGTGTTCTTAGACTTAGCATGAATACATACTTAGAAGCTTATCTTCAAGGGCACATGTCAGAACTCTATCATACGCATGTGTGCTGATGCTCTGATCACTTGACGCTCTGTTGTCTATCTAGTCTTCCATACTTAGCCATTTTTCTGATCTTCTTCAATATGTGCTGACTCCAAAACTTCATAAGACTTTGGTTCCATAATGAAAACACTAGATATAGTCATATACTTCAGTATAGTCAACTTTCCAACATATGTATCATTTTCAATTCAGCATTTATTATTTTCTGTCATTTTTTATTTATTCTGATAGTCTTGCGAGATCACTTGTACGGTCTGCGGGAATACTATTTTCTATTTGTGGGATTGCAGGTATTTGTGAGAATGCTTGTTAAAATTTTTAAAATAGAATTTACACACTTGTACTTGGTGCACTAAAAAGAACATTGCATGCCTACACAACACCTCACTTTTTGATTTGGGTTTAAAATGAACAAGTGCTAAAAATGAACAATCAAACACATTTCTTTTGGTGCTTAAAATATATCAAAACTTAATCTTGAATGCTTAAGGGACAAAAATCAATGCAATGAATGTTTCTTTTGGTTTTTTAAAATCAACCCAATCCAATCTTCAATGCTTAAGGGACAATAAATCAATTGCAATCAAAACAATTTGAATTGGTGCTTAAAAGGAATGAAATAAATCTTGAGTGCTAAAAGGGAGTAAAACATTTGTGAAATATACTCTTCAAGTACCTTTAGTTTTCAAGAAATGAATTTTGCATGCTAAAAACAAGTGTTTGAAGTTTAAGGATAGAAAACACTTAGTTTAAATCTTAGGTTCAATTTGGAAATGAATTCTTTTTGGCATGATTGAAGGAGTTGTTTACAAAAATTCCTTAGAGCTTTTCAATTCTTACAAAAACCTTGATAAAGTAAGTGATGTTGAAGAAATCCACTTGTATCCATATCCTCTCACCTTGCCTTTATGGATCTTGGGTGAAGAGAAAGATCAAGTCTGATTGACTACACTTCTAGCAAGGTCTGTCTAGAGAGAAGCACTTCCTCTTTAAAGAATGACCTCAAACCAATAATTTCCCAATTGGGATAAAAAAAAGGCGTTGGGAAAACTCTCACCTTATCCCCTCAAGCTTAGGCGAGGTGTGTTGATGGTAGCCCGAGGTAGGTGAATATCCCTATGATTTCAGCATGGTCAACTAGGATCTTAAGTGAGTCACACACATACAAACTGATTGGGGGGACACCATGGATCTTACTAAAAGCCATTAATCAGAGACCCACCCAATCTACTCTTGAAGGTATTAGAATCTTTGTGCAAGGACTGACCCATGTGGTTTCCCAGGTCACAAAAAGATTACTCACCATCTGTATTCCTCTTTTGGGATACCAAGTTGTGGGTAAAGGTTTTGATACTAGCTTGTCTTATAGGTAGAAATTGCTTGTGTGTGTTCTTGAAGTTATGAGACCTAGTGAAAAAATTTGTTCAAACGTACAAAAAATTGAGGTTACAAAGTTCTTTTCCAAAGAGATCATCTTCTTATTCTCCCGCAAGATTTCTTTGTCTCTTGTGGGACTATTTGTCAACTATCCCAAAAGCAAGACCAAGTCTATTCTAAACCAAGACAAGGTATAATTACCATAGTCACTTCCTAGCTTGATCTGTCCTAGTATCCAAAGAGTAGAGATATTTTTGGACCTATGACCGAACCAGTAAAGCACAAGAAAGCTAAGCTACCGACTCCATGTGTGTATCAAGAAAAGAAGGTTGCCGAAAGAAAGCTCAAAGATCACCAACCCATTGTCACTGCAACCAAAGAAGAAAAGAAATACAAAGCCAGATTAGATAACATGGAATACAATGTAAGGGTTAAACAATTTTCCTTTCAAATTTGAGTTAACCATCAGTTTGTCAGGCTAGAAAGTGAAAACTAGTAGGCACAATCTCCTCCCTTCTCCAAAACTGTAAAGTTGTCTCAACATCCTCACATCGTAGATAATCCCATAGGTTCATTTACATCATCCTCTTAGGAATCATCATTTAGCATCATCTCTTATCCAAATCCTAAATCATTATCCTAAATCCACATTGCATCCAAGGACTCTCCTTGAGTTACCCAAACTTTATCCTAAATATCAAAACCTCAGCCACATCCATTTGACTAAACCTTGTCTAGGGTAGCTAGTACTTACTCTTGTGAACCTCATCATCTCGATCTAGAGATTGCTCACACTAGTAAGGATCCTATTGTATAAAGATCACAAGTCTATCCAAGGATGATAATCCCACATTAGGAAAGGTAGCTCATCATGACCCTTTTCCACCCATCTTCCAAGGAGCCCATCATCAGAATATCTCATCACCCAATCCTACACCTAGGCTTTCACCAACCTCATCCAGATCTAAAATCCTCATCCCTAGCATCCTTTTAATAAATCTACATCCTTCCCCATCTTAGTAATTTTCATTTTCATGAGAGTTGAGACACGATCAAAGAAGAGGAAAGGAATGGATCCCAACCAAGCCACTAGTTCAGCAGACCCAAACAACCCTACTGGTATGATGGTAATGTATGATCCACGACCACCGCTGGTTCAGAATGTGTGGGAAGATCCCAATGAGACACCTAACACCAAATCCATGGAATATTTCATGTGTCTTCCAGGACACATGTAGATGGTAAGCATGATTATTGCACAAAACCATCTCGCTATCTTGGAAAACTACGCATAGGAGGGTACTCCCATTCCCCCACACTTATGCCCTTTTAATCCCATAAAACCTATTCATATCTCCACCAAAGTCCACCCTTATGTCATCCAACAAACCCATGATCCAACCATGCAAGTATCTCACATAGCTTCATCCATCCCACATCTCTTGTAGCTTGGTGCAACAATTCCTACAAACCAAAACATGACCCAAAGTGCCCCTTTTTGTATTATGGGTGCACCACCCCCACCTGCTTCCTCGTAGGTAGCCAAAAAATTGAAAGCATCCACACAAACACCACCACCCCCCCATACAATCTGCCACACAAATGATACCTACACCTGCCATAAGACAAGCCCCTACATCATCATCCCTTTCACAAGGAGCAACACAAGCCACCCTGCCGACATCTACCTAGTCCATTACACAATCTCATTCCATGCAACTTCCCCCTCACAAATTTGTTTCTGGAACACAGGCCCAACAAGTCACCTTGACAATAGGAATGCCACCAATGGCATCCCAAAACCCTCCACCTGCATCACAAACTCCCATTTTTTCTCCCACATTTGTAGAAACTTTCACATCACAACCCTCGGCAGGGATTGGCACCTCTTGGAGCCTCAACCAAGCACAAATGCATGCCCAGGGAATACCTATGCATGTGCACCTTTTCCAAACAACTCATCAGCAACAAACCTTCCCCCAAGCAGTGCAACAACCACTACCACCACCTTTCACTGCATCTTTTCCCACATTCACTAACTACTTATCTATGCCACCAGTTGCTCCACAAGATGCCCCTCCACAATCGCATCAAATTGGATCTACCCATCCTACTAGTCCCCTCACCCAACCACCCATAGTACATACCCAAGCCTCTGTTCCTCCTTTTAGTAATGCAGGTATGGACCCTTCATATATATGCCAAGCCCAACAACAACCTTTCTACCAACCTCCTCCACAACAACATTACTTCTCGACACAATAGCCTAGCCCTCTTATCTCATAGTAGCAAGCCACACCATATCCCATGTAACAACATGCATCAACCCTACATCAGCAATACTTTTCTCAATAGGCTAGCCATAATTCATTTTAGACAACCTTTTTTGCTAGGCAATCTCCACACCCAACCTCATAATATCCCCCGCATATCCCCCCATATTCACCCGCACCATCAAATCCATTCCTAATGGGAGTAACCACCCTAAAGCTTGTCAATTTAGAATGGGAAGAAATGAAGAACTCCCTTAGAGAACTCAAGGCTGGCACTAAGGGTAAAACATTCAAGTTTGAAGAAGTCTATCCATACCCTTTCGATAGATCAATCACAACACTCCCCTTCCCCAAGCATTTTGAAACACCCAAGTTTGATAAGTATCAAGGGAAGGGAGACCGAGTTAGCCATATCAATGAATTCTACATGGCATGTCGAGAGGCATATACCTAATGCACCTTTTCCCCAAGCATCTGGGAGGGACTACCATCGAGTGGTTCTAAAAAATACCATATGGGTCTGTCTCCATGTTCACAAAACTCTTAGAGAAATTTGTGGCCCAATATCCTCATAATGTTGAGAATGAGCTCTCCTTGCTAGACTTGTGCAATGCTAAGAAAAAGGGAGGTGAAACCTTGGTTGATTACCTACAAAGATGGGAAAACCTCACCATGAGGTTTCATATCAACTACCAAAAAAACACCTCACCAAGATATCCATCGATAATTTGCATTCGAAGTTATCCCAGTTAATGTGAATGAACTATGTACAAAACTTATCAAGACATAAAAGGTAAGGGGATGGACATCAAATGAGGTCTTTTGGATGATGGTGTCATTAAATATTACAAGGAGAGCTCCCAAGACAGACCTAACAATGACTGATCTCGCTACTAGAACAAGAACAAAAATGTGGTCACAGATAGAGCCATGAACACCAAGCATGTCCAAGTTGTTGTAGTCAGTCCCAATCCCCCTCCCCCAATGTACCACCAAAAAGCACCCACCTACCATCAACCACCTTGTCAGCCACCCACCAATCAAGCTAATGCCATATCTGTCACCCAAGGATAGAACAAGCCCCATGTTTAGAACAACCAAAAATGCACATTTACACCCCTCAAAGAACCCTTGGATGCTATCTTTTGCCACATGGCCAATGCTAACTTGATTGTATATCCACAAACCTAACCCTTTGACAAGTCAACACCCAAGTCAACCTAGTATAAGGATAATGAGTATTGCGACTATCACCATGTTAAGGGACACACCACTGTGAAGTGCATGAAACTCAAGCACTACGTCCAAGACCTCATTGACAAGAAGGAGATCACAGTTGACACCCCATCCTAGACATCACTAAATTCCAACCTGTAGATCTATCAAAATGTATTTCCTCAACACAATGTAGGCAAAAATTAGACCAATGCAAACCCTCCCTTTGTCACGAACCAAGGTAAGGGTAAACAAGGTGACCACAGTGAGGGGAAAGACTATACTACCACCTACATCAACTATGATAAATTCATTGGTTGCATCTCCCAGGTCAAATCAACTATGACTAGTACTACAACCATCTCTAATGAATAGTAAAACCTCTTGGAACACCTTGGGAACATGCCCATGCAAATCTCCATCCTTGACCTCCTCTGTCATCACCCCTTCACTAGGAAGTCCTCAATAAAACCCTCCAAGAAACTTGTGTCCCTACAAACATCAATGCCATCCAATTCAAGACCCTTTTAGGGAACCTATCCACATCTTTCACCCTCTCCTTCTAGTGATCCAACATACCATCCATTGAGCCAGATCATAATCTCCCACTCCGCATGACCATCATGATTAATGACTTCACAATAAAAAGGGTCATGATAGATAATGGTTTGGCCCTAAATCTTTGTACATTAAAGTTCATCCAACATGTTGGTCTCACAAAAGTAGACATCTCTCACGATGCAATCACCATCAAGGCTTATGACAACCTAGAGCATACCTCTGAAGGTACTATTTTTTCTACCTATCTAGATTGGCCCCGTAGTCCAAGATACCATATGCCACATTGTTGAGCTTGATCTCCCCTACAACATCCTCCTTAGTCACCCATGGATCCATTCTATCTAGGCCATCCCATCCACCTATCATCAATGCATCAAATTCCCATATCAATGCACTGAAATCACCATCCATGCTAATCTCCAACCTTTCACATATGCTGTGCAATTGAAACTTCATTCCACCACTCCACTCATTGTCTCAGAATTGACATTAGCATGTCTATCACTAGTTCTTCCTGATCCCACTGCAATACAAAAATAATCTTAGCCTCCACCCTCTCCTTGGTCAAGATCAACAACAAAGGCTATGGAAAATACAACCTTACTGATGTCTTTGTAGTAGGGGCTCTCCCCCTAGACCCGCACACTCAGGGATGACCATGTCATCAAACCAAGGCCCCTCAGGAAGGCCCCAAGATCAATACTCTGGGCACATCTACCTTCATCTCCAATGGAATTCTAAATGGTCAAGAGTTGGCACTAGATATCAATCAATCATTATACAAGGATCCCCCACCTCCCAATACTAAAATCTTAGGATATTTCAAGGATAAATATCCCATGTCACACAAGTGGGCCACTAAAAAATGGGATTACCAAGGAGGTTGTCTAGGACCCAACGAGGCCAGAATGAAAGAACCCATGGAGGCATTTAAAAACCCATAACACCAAGGCCTTGACTTTAATACCCCTCACTTACACATATGAGGGCCTGATGTTGTGACCATGGGCACCAATTCACTCGATGTGACCCTCTTGAATATCCAAAGTGAAATCATGGAAGTCGAAGATATTCTGGAAGAGGAAGAAAAATGATCCTACGATGATATATTTGACGACAAAACCTTCCTAGGAAATTTTGTCCTTTTCCAACTCACAGTTAACCTTATTAATCTCCCACTCCTCTACCATGACCTCATAGAATGGGATCAACCAAGCATGGCACACATCGATGAGTTCCAAAGAGAGTCTGCACTCCTAAAATTCATGGATGCCACAAGTCAGGAATCAGATTGGGGGTAGGACTCAGTAGAAGTTTATCAACTCAATCCCAAGGGATATTTTGGGGAAGAGGAAGTCTCCACCCACAAAATTAAAAATCAAAAAGAAAATAAAGAATCCTCATGTGAAAACCCCTCTAGGGAACATCCTGATTCATAAATAGTAAAAATAAAGGGCGTATCCCCTAGTGAAAACCTCTTTGAGGTGCTAGAGGATGGAGACTTACCTCTTCCACCCATCCAGGACTATTGGCCAGAATAGTCATCCATTCTCATCGAGGAAACCAAGCTAGTTAATTTGGGTACAAAGGAATGTCCTCAAATCACCTACATCGCAACATCCTTAATAGAAGGTGAAGAATCAACCCTCATAGCTCTTCTTCAAGAGTCAATCATAAATTTTGCATGGTCATATGCCCACATGCCTGGACTTGACCTAGAGCTCATCATCCATCATCTTGTAGTGGATCCTAGTGCCAAGCTAGTAAAGTAGAAACTCTATAAAATGCACCCTAAGGTAGCTCTTTTAGTTAAGACAAAACTAGAAAAGTTACTGCAAGCCAAGATAATTAGAGCCATCAATTATTTAGACTAGATCTCCAACATGGTACCTGTCACCAAGCCTTCTAGAGAAATAAGAATTTGCACAAACTTCAGAGACTTGAACAAGGCATGTCCTAAAGATGACTTCCAACTACCTAGCATTGACAATATAGTGGACCTCACAACCAGTCACAAGATGCTGTCACTCATGGACAACTTCATAGGGTACAATCAGATTAGGATCACTAAAGAAGACCAGCAAAAAACAACATTCACTATGCCATGGGGCACCTTCTGTTATAACATGATGCCATTTGGACTCAAGAATGTGGGAGCCACCTACCAAAGGGTCATGACCACAATCTTTCAGGATATGATCCATAATATTCTAGAAGACTATGTAGATGACATCCTCACCAAATAAAGAACATGGTTAGAACACCTAAATGTCCTCAAGTAGGTCCTTGATTGCTTACATCACTATGGTCCAAGGCTCAATTCAAAGAAGTGTGTCTTTGGTGTTACGTACGAAAAGCTATTAGGGTTCATCATGTCCAGGTGAGGCATAGAGATCAATCCCAAGAAGGTGAAAGCCATCGCAGAGATGCCCCCTCCTAGAACCCTCAAATGGTTGTGAAGCCTACAAGGGAAGCTATAGTCAGTCTGTAGATTCATCTCTCAATTGGTAGACAAGTGTAAACCATTCACCCATATGTTGCATAAGGATACTAATTTCAAATGGGATCCTATCTATCAACACAGCTTTGAGAACCTCAAAGAATACCTGGAAAAATCACCTATTCTTGTACCACTGATGCCAAGCAAGCCCCTCATTTTGTACATATCTGAAACTACCACAGCACTGTGGGCACTCCTAGCCCAGCTTGACGATAACAAAAAAGAGAGGGCCTTTTACTATATCACCTCTACATTGGTGGGATATGAGCTGAATTACTCTCCAATGGAAAAAGCATGCTTAGCGATGGTCTTTTTCACTCAAAATCTTCATCACTATATACTCAGCCACATAGTAAAACTAGTCTCAAAAGATGATCCTCTCAAATACCTACTTTCAAGGACCACGCTCACAAGACAAATAGCAAAGTGGGTAATGCTTCTTAGTGAATTTGATATCTAGTATGTCAATTGAAAAGATATCAAGGGACAAGTTATTGTAGATTAGCTTGCCAAAGCACCCTTAGTCGATGCATACCCTGTAGTGATGGAATTCCCAGATGAGCATCTTTGTATGGTCGAAGAACAACCCCTATGGAAGTTATATTTTGATGGTGTGTACACATCACATAGATCTGGGGTAGGGATACTGTTCGTAACCCCTCAAGGTGACTACATCCCCAAGTCTTTCAAATTGGGATTCCAGTGTACCAATAATATTTTAGAGTACAAGGCCCTCATCGCAAGTCTTAGAACAACTATCCACTGGAATATCATAGAACTACAAGTATTTTGGGACTCTCAACTGATGATCAAATAGGTCCTTGATGAATTTTAGACAAAGGATGACAAGCTATTACCTTAAAAAGATCTTGTGGATAAACT
The DNA here is from genome assembly GCA_027943335.1 of Chamaecyparis obtusa. Lineage (NCBI taxonomy): Eukaryota > Viridiplantae > Streptophyta > Pinopsida > Cupressales > Cupressaceae > Chamaecyparis > Chamaecyparis obtusa. Next base: position 952,447 of record BSBK01000971.1, on the reverse strand, counting down.
CAAAGAACATTTTGTCAGCATACAGTTCACATAGGTGCCGAGACTCAAAAACAAGGTAGCTGATGCTATGGTAACCATCAGATCACTATTGGAGATCCCCCGTGATGCATCACAATATGAATTTCTAGTTTAGCAGCTATACATGCCTACTTATGAGAATGCTGACTCTAACATGGTATGCCTCTTCATTGGTCCCCAGTCCCCGTGGTACCACAATATTCATGCTTATCTAAATAATGGTACCATATCTCCTCACCTCACCAACACCCAATGCCAAAACCTCATTCATAGAGCTTCCCGCTACACTCTTGTAGCCAACACCCTATATCATTATGGGTATCATAATGTCCTCTCCCAATGTTTAGACTCAAATGAGGCCACTTTGGCTCTACAAGAGGTTCAAACTGGCATTTGCAGTGCCCACATGAGTGGCATGGTCCTTGTAAAGAAGATGCTTAGAGTTAGGTATTAGTGGCTGATGATGGAGCATGATGCCTATGAATTTGTGAAGAAGTTCCTACAATATCAACAACATGCTAATCTGATCCATGTACTGACATGAGATCTACAACCCATCGCATCCCCATGGCCATTTTTGTGTTGGGGTTTTGACCTTGTTAGCATGATCACCCCTCATTCTATTGATAGACATAAGTACATCATAACAACCATTGAATATTTCATGAAGTGGGTTGAGGCAATACCACTCAGCCTAACCACAGGTGTCCAAATATCTAAATTCATCCTCTACCACATCATTTTCCATTTTGGCATCCCCTCCACCATATTCACAAATCACAACACTCCATTCAAAAACCAACATGTCAAAGGACTCTATGCCTGGTTCTACATCCACCAATGCTTTTCTAGCCCATATTTCCCACAAGGAAATGGTCAAGTTGAGGCAACTAATAAGACCATCCTAAAAATACTACAAAAAGTTGTCAATGATTCTGGCCATGATTGGAACCTACAAATCAATCCTACCCTCTAGGTCTATAGCACCTCATTCCATACCCCCATAGGCATGACCCCATACTCCTTGGTATATGGTGCTGAAGCTGGTCTACCATTTGAGGTTGAAATCCCTTCACTACACGTGTCCATGAAGAATTACATCATAGATGAAGACTACCGCATGACACGCCTTACCCAGCTGGACCTATTATATGAAAAGAGGCAAAAGGCCTATGAATACCTCATCATGTACCAAAGATTTCTCAAGAGGAACTTCAATAAAAAGGTGCACCCCTGACAGTTACAAGTGGGAGACCCGGTCCTAAAAGAAAACCAAAAAGTGTAGGCTAACTGTGAGAAGAAGGGGAAGTTCGATCCCACCTGGCTGGGTCCCTATGTGGTGACAACTTGTTTTGGCTCCAGAGCTTATCACTTATCCACACTTGAAGGGGAGCCTCTTAATGATCCCATTAATATCATACATTTGAAGTGGTTCTATGCTTGAACCATTTATATGATCCTGAAAAAATCAACAAAAAAGTGAAAAATTAGTAAAATACAAAAAAACAAAAAAACAAAAAATAAAAAATAAAAAGAGAAAATAATCGCCCAATGGTGAAAACTTGGAAATTAGGTGCCTTGGGTAAGTATGTTGGTGAAAACTTGGAAACAAGCACCACACATAATGGACCATATCATTATCCATCAAAACCTACTCGGTATCACTTGCCATCTTGTTTCACCCATCCCTTGTTCCCAAGGTGTCATCCCCATCACATCAGTAGAAGAGAACTACTATCCTACATCCTAAGCTTCCTATATATACCAAGACATGACCTATCCCTGTAAAATTGAGCTATGTACATATTTGTCACCTTTTAAACTATCCTAACTACCTGAGCTTCTGTAAATACCCATTGTATATAGTGTCTCTAGTTTGTATATATCATCCTATTTTTTTCAACAATACCTTTTGATCAAAAAATGCATGGCCTGTCATGACCGCAATATCAACAATTTTTTCCTTAGCAAGCATCTTGTGTCACTATGATTCTCTAAGGTTCTCTATTTTCCCATCAGCAATTCCATTTTCTATCAAAACCCACCAACTAGGTCCTTGTGTAATACCTCTCCTATGGTGATACTTGGACTTTTCTGATTTGGAAATTTTATTATGGTCAGGACTATACATTTGCATTTATATTTTGTGGATGATGATATGATGGATATGCTCATTTATGGTTATTATTTATATGCTTATGAGATTAGAAAACTATCTATTTTATATATGTTTCATGGATCTAACCCAAGGATTTGAATCTAACCATTATCATGATGTTTTATGTTTCATGGACATGTGGTTGATGTGTTTTCATGAATCAAGATGAAGTCGTAGTTACTCACTTAGTTGAGGTCCACATGATGTATCAATCCTGGTCATCTACTTGCATATATCTAATTTGTATATCCATATGTATATGTATCTCTTCTTGGTGATGCAAGATTGCAGGTACTGGGTATCATCTCCACCTAGCTTCATAGGTCTGAGCGATCCCTCAAAATCCTTGATCGTTGTTGTTGTACGGAGATATCACCAGGTTCCATAGGAAGAAACTTCACCTTGATCCTTTTATCCTTAGGTGGGAAGTATCAAGTCAGTCCCTTGTGTGAATGTATTAGGTGATCTCTCAGTTTATTGGTTTTGTGGATCTTGTAGTTAGCTTCTTGTCTTTTGTATTCATTGAGAATGAATTTTTGAGTATAGTACTTCTAGTTGTCTTTATAGTACGTTCAATTTTATTAGTAGATTATGGAAGTGAATTATTGTTCATTTGAGGATATGATTTAGTAATCTTTATTATTAGCTACCTATGTATTAGCATATCTAGTTAGGATCGAGTTGGCATGCGATTAAATCATGCGATTCTAATATCTATAATAATGAATAATTTTATGGTATTATTTTATAATACTCATAATGAAAAAAAGGTCTATAGTAATAAAAGTTTTAATAATAATGGTATGTTTCATATTATATATCGCTATTATATTTTGTAAAGAATATGGATTAGAAAACAATATGTTTTATAATAATAATATTATGTTTGCAGTAATATTTGTAATAAAAATAATATATGTACATATAGGCATATGGGTGCACACATATGCATATGCACACATATATTTATATAATTGGTGAGTAAGTAATTATGGTGTTACATTAATAAATAATTAGATAAAGTTAATGGTACGGTAAATGTGTTATAAATAATAATTACTATTACCTTCCCTAAAGTAAAGGAAACATAAATTTGATTACGGTAATAGATAGGTATAGTTATATCTTTTCCAGAAAAGGCTTTAATAATATTATTTAAGCTTAACAATTAATGGATGGATGGTTGAGATGGTTGCACCTATGCAACCACCTCCTCCATTCTATATAGAGGAAAGATTTTCTGTGTGAAGGGAGTTGGGGGTTTTTGGAGAGGAAATTTTATTTGAGGAGAGGCTTAAATTTTAATAGGATATTTCTATAGTTTAGAGAAGAGAGACTATTAATTTCTCTGAGAAGAGGTGAAAGGATTTGGAGCTTACCTACAAGAGGAATTTGAAGAAGAGCCTGGAGTTGATTGCCAGAGGAGTATTTTCTAGGAGGATATTTGCTGGAAATTTTGCTGAGAGTCTCCAACCAAGGGATAGACAATTCTCCGCAGGACCCCAGGTAGGGTCTAACCTGGGAAGAATCTCCATTCTTCCCATGACTATGATTGTGTATATGAATGATCTATTACTCGATGAGATTATGATTGTTTACCTTTTTGTTTAGAATTGGGAACTATATATATATGTTTTATTTTTTGTGTATTTGAAATGTGTTTGTAGAAAGTTATTTTATGAATGTTTGTATGTTCACTATGGTGAAACCTCCCTGGGAGGGTAGAAGTGGTTTTGATCTTGTAGGATAGTGTATTTTACTATCATTGGATGTATTATGAATGCTTCCAGATTTTAGAACTTCTATTGCAACCTTACCGTTTCATGTCTATTTATGTGCCACCTTTCTTTTCCTAGATCTAGAATACATTTTTTAGATAGATAGGGAGGATTGATGGGCCATTTCTGAAGGGAAATTGGGAGATCTCAAATGGGTCATGCTCATATTAGGCAACCTTAGTCCCCATAATGCCTAGTTTTACCTGCAAGACAAAGTTGATAGTCATCTTCTGCAGTTCCTATCAGTTCAGTGTGTTAACCGAGCTAGGTCGGTAATGTGTCAACCGAGCTAGGTCAGTAATGTGTCAATTGAGGTAGGTTGATAGTGTGTTAACCGAGGTAGGTCAGTAGTGTGTTAACCGAGCTAGGTCGGTAGTGTGCTAACCGAGCTAGGTTAGTTTAGTGTTAACCGAGCCAGGTCAGTAGTGTGTCAATCGAGCAATACTGTGTCAACTGACTAGTCCAGTATAAACTAATAGAGCTGGTATAAACCAAGGAAAATAGGATTCAGACTTAATACAATTATAACATTTAAGTATTACTTTAAGTTATACTTGTATAAAGGGTTTAGGTACCTTCTGAGATGTTTGGGATAGGTTTCAGATTCATAGGAGTTAAGATGCAAATTATAATTTTGAGATTTCTTAAAATTCAGACTTAGTCAAATTTTAGGCACAGGAGACATTTTCCAAGAATTTTGGAATAAGCTATGGAATGTTGTTTCAATGCATGTGGGAAGTTTTATATTGTGTTTTGGCATATGAAACTTTGTGTAAACTATAAATATGTTCATTTCTTGTTGTGTTGGAATTATATGAAGTGTTTTTACTACATGTATGATGTAATTATGATATGTGGGTTAAGGGTAGAAAACCTAACGACACCTAGTGAGTGGCTCTCAGTGCGGGGCCGGGGCCCTAAGTGGCTAGAACTAGGATAACTGGCTGAAGAGTTATTTAACAAGTGAAAACTTAAATTAAATTTATGGGAATGGGTTGAAACATTAAAAAGATTAAATATGCCTCGCCCATGCCATTATTGCTAGTAAAGGCTATGGATGGGAGTGGGAGAAGGTACCTATGCGTAGGTACGATCGAATGGCGCTTGTCTGTACGAAAGGCATTCGATCCTGCATGTGCCTACTTGGGGGCCGGGGCCCGAAGTGGCTAGTACCAGGACAACCCAAGGAGTGAGGGCTATGCGATGACACTCACTTAGGTTGTTGCTTAGAGTTTCTACCAAGCCTTAGAGTCTTTTGGGGAAAGATTTATACTTTGATCATCTTTTATTTGCTATTTGGGAAAGGTTACCCAACCCTAGGTTTGGCCTAGCTATTCCTTCTTTGTGGACCTTGGTGTTTATCTCCTAGCATGGGGGAGTGGGCCTTTTAGGTATCCATGTGGTTGGGTGGTAAATATTTTATCGAGGTATCTCTTGCGGATGCAGTGTTTGAAGATTCATGTTTGCTTATGTACCAGTTTGAAGGATGAAGACTTTGTAATTATATCTCTTGATGTAAAATTATTGTTACCTCCCATGAGGAGTTGAATGTAATCATTGATGTAATTCAAAATGATGTATTTGGAATGGGTAGATTTCGGAAAAAGGGAAAGGGAGATGTGAACTTTATGTTTAAGATGTAAGTTGGAAAAGAAAAGGATTTTGTAACATTCCAAATTATGTAACATGCTTTCATTACTTGTTTTTTAAGTGAAGCTATTGAAAAATCAAATGTCGTATATTTGTAATGTATCAAATGAGTTGGATAAATTTTAAAAGTTATATTGTTCATAAAGGATACTTAGGAATATAGATGATTTTTAAATGGAAAGTTGAAATGAAAATATTTTGTATTTCTTAAAGATATGATGCAGTTTGCTTTGAGAAATAAATCTTGTTGTTAGTTTACTTAATGGATTTGAATGAATCATGCATTTAAATGAAAAGGGAACCTTGGGAGGAATCTAAGTTTAAGTTTGGTTCACATAATTCTTTTAAAAGTTCAAAATTTTTCATAAATTATTACTTAGGTTTTCTTTAACAAAGAGAATTTTTGTTCTCTTCCCTAGTTCCCTTGTGGGGCATGACACCTTGTAGGATGCATCTTTCCTCCTATTTGACCTAATCCCAAGATCCATAGTCGGTCAATATCTTTTGGCAAAGGACATATTTTGGTCTTATCACATTGATTTCATAATGTTTTCTTGGATTTCTCAGTTGGTTTCTCTCCTCAAAGTCGCCATGATCCTTTATATCATGGTGCACTACAATGAGGGACATTTTTGGGGCAAGGTATTTTGTGCTCTTTCATTTCTGCCTATGAGTCAATTAGACATGAACCTTTCATAGTTCACATGTGATCTTTTTGGGTTACCTGGTGCACTCAGGAAATACCATTTGTTTATGGGTTCCTCAACGTCATTTCCATCATGCTTCCTTCTAGGTGCATGCATGATGTTGGGGCCACACTTGCATGTCTTTTTTGTGTCAATCCTATGAAATTCTAGCGACGTGACCTCAACTTCCTAGTAACTTTGGTTATTCCCTTCTATTGCTATATCAAACTAAGTGCTCAAACTACATGGTGGTGCTCCCCTTCAAAATACCCCACACTCAAGCTTTACTAAATATCCCCCCCATCATTTTTCTTAGCTCAAACCCATATCCTTATCCAATCTCAGCCACCATCCTAAGAAAATCCCCCAAAAGCATCATCCTCACATCCCTTTTTACCCATTTTTCCCTCATAAGAACCTCATCATCATGCAAATCTATCCCCCTCATTCAACCTCAGCTCACATTCCTAACCCATAGATTTTGATTGTGCAAATACCCCCTTGTCCATCATCCCCTCCACACCAACCTCTTCATCCCTCAGTGAGGGTTCATTCAAGCAGTGATATGTTGTGCTAACTTGTCCTTACACCTCACCTTCAATCTTCCATCTGCATTTGTATATTCTCCTCCACCTTTCTCCATGCATTTCATTTTAGGCCACCATCCTAGGTTGCATTGTCTCATTTTTTACCTCATTGCATCCATTTCCTTATCTTAAATTTCACTGTCTTGCATTGTTAATAATCTTTTAGGTTCATTTCATTTTGCATCCCATTAACTATTATCATTTAGATTCATTTTAATGTTGCATTGTTGAGATCCAATTAAGTGCATTCATTATCTTTTGCTTAAGTCATCCATATCATTTAGATTCATTTTAATCTTGCATTGTTAAAATTAATTTTAAGTGCATTCATTATCTTTCATTTTAGTCATCCATATCATTTAGATTCATTTTAATCTTGCATTGTTTGGGTTCATTTTAAGTTCATTCATTATCTTTCATTAAAGAAATTTTAGGTTATCATTACCATTTAGGTTCATTTTTTATCTTGAATTGTAAACATATTAAACATCCATATACACATTGGATCATAAACATACATAAATCATACATATAAAGCATTACATCACATCCTGCATCCACAAATTGTTAGAACATGCATATCGTATAAACACATCATATCACATAAAGCACGTCACACCCTGCATCACACACATGTTAGTCACACAACATATAGAAACATAACATCACATCCTACATCATCCACATCAGTACATCATAAGCATTCATACATCCATACATTACATATCATATCCCACCCAACTCATCATGTATCTATAATCATGGCCAAAGAATAGTACAAACATATCCCAACCCAAAGAATGAAAGAATAAAATGTCTGTTTCAGTCCATGTCCATCCAAGAGTACAAATAAAATATACATAGGGACTATGCCCTCCATTAATGAATAGCTAAAATACATGATCAAAATTGTAGCATATCACTGCCTATGTATCTCTCTTGAGGGAGGCTGCATGTCAAAGTCATTAGCTAGAGGATCAACCTATGTTGGAACCTGTAGGTATGCCTATCCCCCCATGAAGCCCTATGTACTTGTACCCTATACCTGTATGACTCCATACCCTATTCCTGAGTCTACCTCCATCCCTACTCTTGACCCCTCAACCTCTACCATCTACATAGAGCCACGAACTGATCGCCACTGACTCTGTGTATGCCCTGACCAACAAATCTCTTTACCTATCCTGTGAGAGGTGCCAATCATGGGCATGTTTCCCCCTATCCTCTGGCTACTGCCAGCCCCTGCACCTAAACTCCCACTGGTCCTTGACCTTGTAGCCCATCAGTGGCTTAGATTTTTATAATGTTGATGTCTCTTGGTGGGCACTATCACATGATACACTCCCCTGTACCACCCAATCTACTCACTCATCCTAATGAGCTCTCTTTGGAGGTGGGATACCTGCCTTGATCAATCCTTAGAGCCCCGTACAGTGGTGCCCTCCATCAACTACTAGAAAACCATGTCCCTCTCCCCTTGTAGATGGTCTTTCTTTAACCAGAGACTATTTCTATCCTCTCTCAACTAATCCCTCTCCACCAGCAGCGCATCCCTCCTCCTTCGCAACTGATCCCACTCATCAATGGTCATCAACCCCTCCTCTATCGATTGAGCCAACTATGCTATCAGGGCATCTTGCTCACCCTGTGTGTCTCAGAGCATCTAGCTAGTCTAGTTAAAGGCTTCCTATAATGAGGTGATATGCCCTTCTAGATCTCCTCCTCCTCCACCAGATGACCCAACTCCCACTACTGGTGGTGGTCTATTGATGGTGGTGGCCCTACGAGTGGTGATGGCCCTACTGATGGTGGTGGCCCTATAGGTGGTGGCAGCCCTATGGGTATCTATCCACCATCTCCTCCCCCCCATCCCCACCCCTATCCACATCCATGTCATCTCCTCCCCCCCTCTATCTCCATCTCCATCCCCATCTCCACCTCTCCCTCTCCCTCTCCCTCATCTCCTTCTCCGACCCATATATACGGGCATTGATCCCCCACCATTGGGTAACCATGATCTCCCCACCACTCTCAATGGCCAAAACCATCCATCATATGCAGACATAGTCCTTGGATCTACTACTCTACCCACCCAATCCCACTGAAATGGCTGCATAGCCTAATACTTAGTCAACAACCCTGTCCTATCCAGTGCAGGCCCAAACTCCGTCACCCACTCTTGCATGGCTTGCTGATACCAATGTGTTGACCCTGGTACATCCTGCACAAATCCAAACTACCATGTGGCCCTATCTAGCCTATACTATGTTGGTACTCTGAAAAATCCAGATAGTCTTGATCCCATAATCAGAGAATTTTCCTAAGGCAAAGTTCTGTGCTTCAAATGAACATTGTGAAAAGACCTAGTTTCAAGTGCACATAAAGAAGGGCCCATTTATTTTCATATGATAGGGCTTAGGAAATGTGTTCCTTTCATTTAATTTTGTGTATATAGTTGGTTGCAACTCCTAGAATTCATTTCCGACCAGTTTTGAGGGTACCCATTTGGAGGGTATTTCACAAATCTGCACTTTGCATCCTGTTTGATTTTAACTAAATGGCCTACTTCAAAGGTTTAAATATTACACTTGGTTAATATTAATGACATGAGGGTTGTTTCATCATGTTTTATGCATGAGAAATAATGTCCATACAAATTTTTAGCCCCCCATGTGCCCGTTTGACATGTTTTCCAGGGCCATTCCGTTTGCAGTTTGCTAAGTTTCTCCAGGATTGCACAATTCAGTTTTCTGAGTGGCTTACTTTGGGGCCTCACCATTTGCACCTAGTTTGAGGTCAAAAATAATTGAATGATGTTCCATAATATAGACCTAGGATTGTACTTCCCTGAAGATTTTCAAGTCTCTGCCAATCCATTTGGCCACTTTCCAGGGTCAATTCCAAATGCAATTTCTATGAATTTGGTCCTTTTAGTTCGGGATGTTCTAAGTGGTTGACTTTGAAGTTTATTTCTAGATAATCATTTTATCATCCCGGAAATCTGATTATAGACATGTTTTCTATGTGTGAGAAAGAATCTTCATCCAGGGTTTCAGAGCATAAGGGTTTTCATTTGATGTGATTGCGGGATCAGTAAAAGGGTGTTCAATAATGATAAAAAGTGCAAATGGAATAATTTTGTAAAGTAGTCATTTTCTTAAATTCATAGTTTTTGGCAGACGATCATTTCCAGATAAGGATTATTTTGTTGCATTATTTTCATATGAGGCTTCTTCCAAATTCAGTGACTCACCCTCATCTCACCATTTGATATTTTTAATTCATCTCTTTTTGAGGCATTCGGTAGTGATTTTCAATTTGTGTTAGCCGACAATTCTAAATGGGTGTTTTCAACTTTTAAAATCATCTACTTCATTCATTTTTTGGTGAATCCCTTTTACAGGGTGATTATCTATATCAAAAGGTTCATGTCTGCCAAGTTTCAACGTTTAGTGATATGTTTTGATTGGTCTTTTAATGGCATGATTGAGGGTGTTTTATTCAAATTTTGCCGACTGGCAAGGTGATAGAAGTTCAAGTTTTTAAAGGTTTATGGTTGTCCGGATTGGATCCATTTGCAAATGCTAGTTGTTCTGATCATTTTTGAGGTCCGGGTGTTTGAATTCAAAATTTTTTTAGGCCGAACCCGCTAGGGGCCCAACCTGCCTCATGATTTTAAAAGGGGTTTGACCTCTCCCTTTTAAACAGTTACTAGCTAGAATACTTTAGAATATACTATCTCATGAAGGGAGTTCGATTACACAATATGATGAAAATGTATTTGTTGGTATGATATCCATCAAATCTTATTGGGCATGCAATCATATTGGGGTGATTACAGGCCTAAAGTTATATTAATATTTGGCCAAAAGAATTATTATTTTAAGTTCTTTCAGACAAATCAGTTGGCTAGGGCTAGTGTTTTGTTAGGGTGTATTGTGAAATGAAAAAATGTGCCATCCAAGAAATTTTGATTCTTTCCTATGCCCATGGATTGGGGCTATTGAGACATCAAGATTTACACATCACCATGTACTACTTGATAAAACAAGTTTGGTGTAGACATTATTCAAAGACTTGCTCACACCTTATCATATGTGTGTCGAGGAAGTATAACATCAATATTTGTAGTGAATCCAATAAAATATGCCCATCTACCTGACATGCATGGTTTTCTTCCCCCCCCCCTATGCACCAAAATAAGAAATAGTGCGCACTCTCCTTTTATATTTTGGATACACCAAACAGGTGTGGTGTTGCATACCGAGGAAATGGGGAGATGTTTATATGGTAGATATTAAGGATAAGGTAAAAATGAAGAGTTGAGGTAAGCACACTATGAATTGAAAATGCTTCTAGTGAATGAGTTATGCCATCATGAGATAATCCTATTAGGCTAAGAGGAGGTTGCTTGCAATCAATGGTGGAGGTGCACTTGTAGGCCTCAAGCGAAAGTGCGTACTAGAAGGGAGAGTAGAAGGTTAAGGGTGAACCGATATTGGTAGTGTGGGTGGGCATATAGGAGGATGATGGTATTCCTAAAATGCTGCAAGATAAAATGAAATATTATACATACCTTTTATAGTGTTGGCATTCACCTTTCAGAAAATATGTGCATGTTTTTGTCTCCCTACGCACCAAATAGTTTGATGACTGCAAGGTTTTGTTTTGGAAAGATTGGTGCATGAGCTTCAAGGTTGGGCATTCCACATAGGCCTCAAGGGGTACATGCACTATGTAAATAAGTGCTTTACTTGTATCAACTTAAATCTATTTACTAGGGACTGCAAAGAATAAATGAAGGGCTATAGATTTGACATGCCTTTCACTGCATTCGTCCACTCCAGGAGCCTTTTTGAGTTGTATATACTCTTAGCTCCATGCCAGGAAAATGATTTTTTATATGCTCCAGCTGTTGTATTGTGAACATCTACTTTGCACACAACATTGAGGATCGAGTGCGCATGTTTTGAGGGTGCCACACATGTCCTCCAAGGAAAATGTAAGCCTCTTTGAAGAGTGCTATTTGCAAGCCAAAGGGAGAAACGAGCAGGCCGTGAGATCTAATATGGGGCATTTACAAGCCCAAAGGAAATACGAAGGGGTGCCACCATGTTCTCCTAATGCTGTGTGAGCCCTAGGAATATGTGCACTTTCCTATCACCAGATATGAGCCTTTTATTTTGGGCATTTCTCGCAGGCCCCAAAGAAAGGATAACAAGGACCTTAGGAATGATGCCACACACTCAACCCCAAATGAAATATGAAAACAAGGAGGAAGAATGAAGTTGTAGGCCCCACATGGCATTGTAAATGCACATGCATGAAGGAGTTTTCAAAATAAGGGTTGTATTGAAGGAAATTTTAGTCGCACATTTGTCTTGAGTTGTTTGCAAGAACCGTTTAAAAGAAACAACGCTCACTTATTTAGTAAAGTGAGAAAGAAGAGGATGGAGAGTGGGCTGGCCAGATTAGGTGGGCCCAGTTGGGCGTGAATGCCAAGTTATTTTTGATGTGAAATAGTATTGTAAATCAAGGAGATTTATCCCACATTGCTTGTGCGGGAAGAAAATGAGAAGTATATAAGAAAAGGAGCTCAATATGAAGATGTCTCAAGTAGACACTCGGTTGGAGACCTCTCTCATGCACATGAGAATCGAGATGCCCGGTTGGTGAATGACATGGACATATGACTTAGCAGTGGGCCCCACATGTGAGGTAAAGTATATTTTGATGAAATAGGTGTTGATGAGCAGGTTGAATGCATTGAGATACGTGCCCAAATCCAATGATCATTACTGATCTGCTAAGATAAAGATGCCCAAAGGTTATCACTGTGAATTAGTGATAGGATGACATGTGTCATCCGATGACGTAGAAATGAGATGTAGTTTGGTGCCAAGTGGACATTATAGGTGGACTAGAATGTGACATGTGGTGGGGGGGGGGGGGTAGTGATGTAGAAGGTGGACAGTTGGTCGATTGCCTTGAGATGCATGTCGATCTGGTGGTGGTCGTTATTCTAAAAGGATGAAGATGCATGGCAGATACCTTTGCAGATTAGCGAATGAGTGCCATGTGTTAAGATGATGAGTTGTTAGGAGGGCACCCAGTCAATAAGACAAGCAACTTAGAGAGCACCATGTGGCAGAGGTGTGCATAGCTCTAGCATGGTGATGATGTGGATCATTGGACAAATTAGATCTGCCACATGGCACATGGACCCACAGTGAAATTTCAAATGTCTATGCAAATATTTAAAACAAATTTATATAGTCGGCACTATATCAATAAATCAAAAATTTAAATAATGCAGGTTGTTCATGGAAATGTTGCTTGGAGACTCATTTTTTACCCAAATATATAAGTATTATATGTTTTCAGAATCGACACGAAACAAGGATTCCGATGGCAGTGTTAAGAATTAGTTTTGACCAAGTTGATGAGAGTAGTAATGGACTATGTATTCTGAGATCAAATTTGGGTAAAGATGCAGATATTTTGTAAAGAGATGTTCTATAATGAAATTGTATCAGATTTATCTAAGATATTTTGAATAGTCTTAGGGTTGACTGTGTTTCCCTAAAAATACCCTAAATGGTCCTTAGCTTGTTGCAATCCTATATATGGATTTCCAAGACCATTTACAATGGCTACTTGTTTTTTGGTTCACAAGGTCATATCCTGAGCCTTCAGTCAAGAAGTAGGACATGTTCAGTCCAGTTTGTATCAAAACAAAGTAGAAAGTTGTAGATCATTTTCATATTGTGTCAAGTGGCTTTGAATCTTCAAGTAGGGTGTATACAGAGGCTTAGGTCCTCATTTTTAATTCAAGTTTTTAGTTCCATTTCTCTCCATCTGTGTCAAGTTTTATGGGTTTTGAATGTTCTGATTCTTTGTATGGTGTTTATCTATGCATGTGTTGTCTATCTTTAGATCTAGTTTTAATTTGATTAAAATATCCTCTAGATGATACACAAGTTCATAGGGTTTGCACAAGGATTTCTGTAAGTAGTATGTTTTTGGGTATTTGTATTTATGACTTGGATCTTTGATGAAATGATAGTAATCAGTCTTTGTGTTCTACAGTGCACTAGATGATTTTCCCAATAGATAAGGCACTAATATGAAACAAGTAAAATCTATGCTAATGTATGTCTGGTTGGAATGTGTTGTATTATGCAAAATTTAAAACAAATCCTTCCTATCCTTTCAATCCTTTTTAGTTTTATGCATTTAGGCCTGAGTTATTTCATAGCAATGGAGAGTCAATGAATGAATGGTTATCATTTAATACTTTCTTTCTATTATCTTCTTTGTTCAATCTAGTCTTGGTATTGTAAAGAGTGTTTCATTCTATTGGATTAGGTGCACCTGCCTTGGTTCTACAAAGCCAAAAGTGTAGAGGACAGTCTTGTCCCTATAATTGGTCCAGTTACCTACATATTTCCCCATATTTGGAACTAACCATTCCCAAAATTAGTCTTAGGTATATTGGTGTCTCATAGAGTGTAAAATCCATTCTAGGAACCAACATACCACTCGATAATGTAATCTCATCTCCCCGTAAAAAATGTCAAAAATAAGGTATATGACAACTCCCTCTGATCCTCTGCCCATGGTGCATGCCCTAGATACAACCACTAGGTGATCCCATCCTGAATCCTATCAAGTGTCTCCCACCAATGGCCAGTATCATGCCCTCCCTGATATGTCACTAAATCCCCCTAACTATAGGTAGCAGACTCCTGTGGCTACCTATCAACTCGACCTAAGAGTCATAGCATGACTATGTGCTCCCACACCCATACCTTTAGGAGGGAAGAAAAATCAAAGCTCCTCCCCATAGTCCCTTCCCCATGATAGACAATCTGGTGAAGATCTCTATACATCTTGGCTAGCATATGGGTACCCCATGCTATTGGGACACTTGCATCGATGATCCGTACAATCCTCAAGATTAGTGACAATGTCACACCTGTCCCTCCTATTTTTGGGGCAATGTACCCCGATACCAGTTCGCACACAAAAAAGTATATCCGTCATGTTGCTGGCACTGCTACTACATGATGTGCTAGGGCTAACTGACTATGTCATAGCACCGATGCCACCCTTGGCCCTATAAGGGGGCCATCACCTACAGCTATGTGTATCTCCCTGCCACCATCGGTGTGCCTCAAATAGACAGCCAGAAGATCTGGTACACATCTTCTAGAGTCACCATCATCTCCCTAGAAGGCAGGTGAAAGGTCATCATCGCTGAATGCCAGTGCTCACAGAGGGTTGTCACTAGTGCCATGAATATCCACCTCCATGACATCTGCACCAAGTATCCTAACCTGAGTGCACCCACCTGAGCCCACTCCACTGGTGTGAACCCCTCTCCCATCGCCAAGACTGAGGCATGTCACTCCGGTGAGTCAGTTGATCGAGTGATCACTACACCCAAATCAAGCCACAGTGTCAAAACTTTCCTCTATCCAAAAAACCTATTTCTTTCCCTCATTCCCACCACCTCCCCTTTTCCTTGCGTTCCAGCAAAATTATTCTCCTCATGTTCCTACAAAGATTCCCTTTTACCCATAATCCCGCCATCACGGGATTGCATTGGTTACCCATCCTTGTCTCAGCACAGAAACACATTCCCATGCCGCCCATCTAATCCCCCTCCCCCAGGAATGCCTTTTTTTGGCATCTCAGTGTGTTTCTACTCTGGGAACACGATCCTACAAAAATGCCTTGTGGGATCGCGGTCCGGCCAAATTTTCCCCCCAACCCTCAAAATTTTGTGATCTCGTGAAAAATCCCATGAACCCCCCTTCCACCCTCACCTAGCATTTTTTGAGAGAACACATTCTTGCAAGTGCCCGATCCTGCATTTGTAGGATCACGTGTTTTTCATCTTGAAAATGCAATAAATGCTAAAATACTTAAGAAAAAGGTGTATTTTTTGAGCCTACTTATCAGTCAGGACCTCCATGACACTAGACACATCACATAATGTCAGAATGGTGAGTTGGTCTCCCTCTCTCTGCCATCTCGTCCTCTCTTATCAGAGCTCAAAATCTTGATTTCTAGGCTCTAAAGTGTGCAAATGACTTCTTTTTGGCCCCTTCGGCCCTTACTAAGGCCTTTTCGAGCACTAATTTTCCCTCCTTGATGCCTTTATCACCCACCATTTCCTCCCCTCACACTGAATCTTGCCACCCATTTTCTTTTTCATCTCTCTTTTTCATGTTCGTTCCCCTTCTTAGCCTACAACACACCTTCACCTTTTCCTTTTGAGACGCCGCCCATGCCCCTTTATCTTTCCCTACTGCCCTCTCTAGGGGGCATCACCCATTCTAACATCCTAACCCATAATATGGGGTATTCTCGCTACCTAGTCCATTCTTTGTGTCATCTATTATTGTTAACATCTTCGAAATATGTTATTTTAACACTATGTCGAAGAGGGGCAAAATGTAGACACTTAAATTTGATTACATAATTTAGTAATCTCATTTAGTTTTCTTCTAGGACATCCTATTAATTAAATATTATTATTTGGTTAATTTATGTCATCCTCTAGCTAATTAATTTAATTAATTAACTATAGTCCAATTAATTATCTAAATAGAAAATCTATAGTTTGATAATTAATTAATCCCTATTCCCCTATTAATTTGAATAGATATACTTGTGTGTGTGAGTTTGTGACCTGCAACACAACACTTCAATAGGATAATAACATCACTTGTTAGAGAAAAATAAAGATTTAATTGAAAAAGCTAACAAGCAAAAGCATCATATTGCTCTCTAATTAATGTGAGTATAAAATAAGGGTTAGTTTGCTCTTAGATTTGACCCTTAAAACAGTGACAATCTACACTGAAATGAGAGATTCAAGAGTACATGTATGCAACTAAAATGAGATATGAAATCCCAATTCTTTCCATTTTAACCCAATTTGAAGTGTTTGCTAATTAAACAAAGCTTGAAAACATGGAAACAACTATCAAATTAAGCATTAGTGGGTAGATCCTCCAAGCATGAGAGCTCAATAATCATGGATTATGAAGCCTCAAATTCATAAGCAAGCATATCAAAAGTCTAAGTATTAGGAAGAATTTAGCAACATTGAGAAGAAGAAAGAAGCTTTTGAAAATTCTATTTTATAGAAGATTGAAGGGATTCAACGACTGAGATTCATCTGTGAGGAGTGGTTGAGATGCATCTTGGCTTGATCCTTGATCCATGTGCAAGCCTCCTAATCATGAAATTGTGTTTGTTGTATTTGTTTGATTTAGGAGGTATTTATGCATTTCTTTTAATTAATAATTCTAGCCTTTGTATTTGATGAGATTGGATTAATTAAATAGGCCTAGAGTTAATAGCTTTGATTTTACTTGAAACCTTAGTAATTAATGCTTGATTTAGGATTTGATGGAGTTTATTGAATTTTTGGAAGATTTATGTTAATAATCAAAGATCAAATTAACATAATTAAGGTTACATACCAAATTAAGGGCAAATAGGGCCTTAGGTTTTATTAGCTCAATTTTAGGTGATTACATTTTCCCCTCTTTGAATTGCTTTGCAAATAGCATAGGGATTCAAAGAAAATCTGATTCAAAGTGTAATTCAGGAGATTTATAGAGCAGCGAGAACTACTCTAGAATTTGAGGATTCTGAGCTTTATTGAACGAAATCCTACTTGATTGAAAAGCCATCAATTCTGAACTTGATTGAACGTAAATTGACGTTACCGGTTTTGAGCTTGATTGAATGAAGACCGATAAAAGAATCTTGAGCTTGATCGAACAAAATTCTGCTTGATTTGAAAATGATCAATTCTAAACTTGATTGGCTAGGAATTGACAATACCGACTTTGAGCTTGATTGAACGAAGGTCGATATGAGATTTTTGAAAAGAATTTTCAGTTGAAATTAACAGTCTTAGCTTGATTGAAGAAAACTGTTGTGCCCCTGGTGTTGAAGAATTTGATTCAAAGTATTGGATTTTGGTATGATTATGCCCCCTCGGGACCAAAATTGAAATAAATTCAAATAAACTCATTGGTTTCAACATTTAGAAAGATTAACAGTGATTGAAATGATTTTGGATCAAGCATAGATCAATTGGAACAAGTTTTCAATCCATTTAGATCGATTAAAGTACCCTAGAAGCACTGTTTGACCAAGAATTTGAGAGAGTTGACCAAGTTTGAATTTTGTTTAAGCAATATCCCAGCATAAAAAAAATTGATGTTGTATTGAGAAAATCATTTTCTGTTCTATTCTTGCCCTTGTTTGACTACAATTTGACCATTTTGACTTTTGCCTTTTGAATGTTGACTTTGCATTGTAACTCTATTTTTACTACATCTAGGTAATATAAATCACCTGTTTCAATTTTGGTCTTGATATGAAGTCTTTGTGACATCTTATGAATGAATGTTCCTTAGGGTTTCGAGCCCCTTGGGAGGCTTAAATAGGTTAAAAAGTGACTTTTAACCATTAATCATTTTCACTTTTACACTTTGAGAATTTACTGAGCTCTGAGCAACAATGGTATTCCTAGCAGAGAAGCACCGATTTGCACACATTTCTATGCATTGTATAGGCAATTTAATTTTGCATCACATCTCATATATAGGATCGCATATAGTCCAACTCGCGTTGCCTCCCAGATTCTAGATCGCATCTGGGATTTTGGGGATCACACCCCAGCGGGTCCCATTTGGGAAAATTCAAACTTTTGATAGCTTTTTTGGTCTGTTTAGATAACAGGGTCACATCCTGAATTCTGGATCGCTTCCCATATTTCTAGAATCGCATACAGGATTTCTAAAATTGCATCTAGTTTTAGGATCATATCCTGTGTTCCTTGATATGCATCTGGGATTTCAAGTTGCATTTGGTTTTCTTGATTTTTGAGCCAAGTACACTTGTTTTTCTGAACTTTGAACAATTTTTCAGTCAATTTCTTTTGTCTAATGTTGACATAGTGCCCCTATTTTCTATTATGTAGGCTGATTTTCCTGTGGTATCATTTAGATCCTTGAGGCTGGCCCAGGTCTTGGCTCTTCTTGATCAGTTGAGTGATGAGGATCAACAGATAGTTAGGTGATGCAGGCTCTGGAGTCTTTCTGATTTACCTCACATTCAGGTAAATCACGGGCTTCTTACAATGTTGGTGGAGAGATGGCATTCAAAGAACAACACCTTTCATTTATCAACCAAGGAGATGGCGGTGACACCTGAGGACATGTGGAAGATTCTGCATGTATACGTTATGGGACACCGGATAGAGTACGGGGCGTCCGAGCCCTTGGTGATTGTTGATGCTAGGAAAGTCTTTGGAGATGATACTATCATTGGCTGCTATCTGAGTTGCGACCACATGGTCACCAACTATGCTCCCTTGCCTATTTACTTAGTTCGATAGGTGGCATTATGATGCCTGACATGGGCCAGCACGGTTTCATGTGTGGCTGGTCTCGAGTTATAGGCCAGATGATCTAGTCCCCTGGGAGGTATGCCTGGGGCAGTTGTATATTGGCTCACATGTACTGCGAGTTACATGAGATTGTATATCAGCACTCCCGATTGATGACTATGGGAAGTATAGTTTTACAGATTTGGGCATGGGAGCATATCCCCGTGACCCATCCCATTGTTGATAGGCACTGCAATGCCAGGTTGCCGTATATTTATATGTATTCTAGTTTTATTCAGCAACCCCATTTGGGCAAGTTAGAGTACTGGCACCGACTCTTGGATGATGTGAATGATGTGGAGTGGCGACCCTATCGAGATTGCAAGGCTTGATCCTCAAATGCTAGATAGATGCCATACTTTTTGCAAACCCGGTATCTTGTTGGGAGGACTCGTTACATCATTGAGCAATTTTTGATCACTAGAGTATGTCGACAGTATGGGCGAGTGCAGGGCATGTCACAAGAGACCTATCTTTACACTCAGATTCAAAATGAGGAGGCTCAGTGGGGAGCTCGATTGATTTTTGAGAAAATAGTCTATGAGATATCCCACATGCAGTGCATCGACTAGGACTACCAGGCATATATTTGTGATGCAGGTGTCACTAACAAGTATCATGATCATTATTTGAGGCATCCATATCCTAGATTCACTACTCCTGATGATGCCATTCCATGTATTGAGGACGCACTAGACTATGATCTAGATGATGATGTTGGGGGTTGAGCCTGAGCTGTTGGGGGAGGTGATAGGGTGAGAGGGAGAGATGGAGCTCATAGAGGTGGAGGAAGAGATGGAGACAGGGCCCACGGGGGTAGAGGAGATGGAGGAGATGATAGGGGTGGTGGTGGTGCAGTAGTGGGTGTTAGCAAGTGATGAGCCTCTGGAGGTGATGCTAGCCATAGGCATCACAGAGTATAGGTCACTCCTTAGAGAGATACAAGACCATTGTTACATCATGATGAGCATGTGTAGAGACTTGTAGGGGGAGATACAGATCCACAATAGCAACATGCATGATAGGATCTCCCTGTAGGTGGTGATGAAGATAGGTTGTCTCAGTGCGAGTAGGAGAGAGCAGCTTTAAGGTTATAGGTGGCCAACCTCACATCTCAGTTATCAAAGAGGGATACACAACTAGCCCAAGTTTGAGCAGAGAGAGACACTCAGATTGCTCAGCTGCGAGCAGACAAAGATGCTCACTTGGTACAATTAAGGGCTCGTATGGATGCACAGCTGGCATAGTTGAGAGCTAAGAGGGATCGATACATGTATACAACTACTCACCAGGGACAAAGAGTGATGTATTACTTCACGTTGTATTGTGGTGCAGTTCCTGCCTCCCAGAGGGCTCCACTATATTTAGTCATTGCTCAGTAGTCTGAGGGTGCCATGCCACCACCACTACCACCACCACCTGGCAGATCAGATGCACCCCCTCCCAATCCTCCAGCCGAAGACGAGGGGGCTAGTGAGGTGTATACCTCTGTCATATTCATATTTTGTATCTTTGGAATCATTGTATATCTTGTATCTGTACCATTTTTTATTGATGTACTTCTCATGTTCTCTAGACTCTGTACTGATACATTATCTCATTGTTTTTATCTCTACTTTGATACTCTGACACTGTTGATGGACATTCTTGATTTTCTTGTTTATGGACATTGCTAATGATATATTGATGCTCATGTTGATTCTGCCATAGATGCTCTTATCTTATTTTCTATCTCTGATATCTAGTCTCTGATGGTTTTAATTTCTGCACATGTGACATCTGATGTTTGTTTTATGCTTGAGATATTTGATGTGATAGTCATACTTGGTCAAGATTAGATTAGGTGATGATAAAATGATGTCATAATATATTTCACTGATATATGCTCTTTTTTTTTTGGTTTTTTTCAATTTTTTCATGAATGTATGGATGTATGAGATGTATTGTGATGCGATGTATGGACATCTCACTTTTATTTATGTATGAATGAATATGGATGCAAAATGCAAATGGCTTTATGGAATTAAATGGTTTATGAATGCAAATGGATATCAGTGATTTATACTGAATCATTTTAGGTTCAGTTGCGTTATGATTCCATGATGCACTTGGTCATACATGTCAAACGGTTAATGCTTAATGCTTTAGAATTTTCAGCTTATACCAAAATGTTTTAGATAGCTTCTCAGTTCATATTAATGTCTCAGATAGTTGAATCCACATTTTCATGCTTATGCAAGACTAAAAATGAATGCAACTATATTAAAATGAATGTAATTTAATAATGAATTTCAATGCAACTAATGATAATGAAATGCATCTAAATGAACCTAATGCAAATTAATATGATATGCAACTAAAATGAACCTTAATGCAATTAAACAATGAAATGCACCTAAAATGAACCTTAATGCAATTAACCAATGAAATGCACCTAAGACACCTAGGACAGTCACTGTTTATTCAAAGAGGGTTGTTTTTCATCATAGAGCCTCTGTTAGTGGGACCTCATTAGGATAGTACAATTTTCACAAATAGATTTAGCAATCCTGAAAATATGAATACATCCCTTTTTTATTCACCATGTTGGAAGATAACCTAAACATTAAAGCACCCAACTATAAATGTTGTCAGTTACTTCCCGTTTGATATAAACCATTTCCTTTCCAATGCATAATGTGTAAATGTATACCTGCAATGACTTTTCATTTTGTATTCATATCCTAGGGTATAATCCGATTTACTATGCACCATATTAGGAAATAGTTTATCTTTGTTAGTTTTTAAACAGGCAAGGAAATAGATCCAACCTCACTAAGGTTTCATAGGAAACAGGTTGAGGTATACATGGAATTCCAATCATGCTGGAGGCTCTTATAGTAGACACCCATTTCCCATGATCACCTTAGATCATTGGATTTATTACCACAAACAGAAGACAAAGAAAATGGCATGCCCCCAGTCTTTGTTTCTCTAGTCCATAGACATCATCGAGTTACTCATGGAAACATAACAATTAAAAATTGATAATAAGAAAAGTTCATTGTCCTTTAACATGTTCATTGTATTTACAAAATACAAATAGACAATGATGGTTATAGTATTTAAAAACACTCTTTGGTTCATCTTGCAAACACATGCTTTAAGAACTATCATGAATCAAAGATTTATTTCTTCATCCATAAGTGTCTTACTTGTTTTAGTGTTTAGAAACACTATTTTCATCATGACGTTGTGTTGAGAAACATATTTTTAGATCCTGCTGATTAGTGTTTAAAAACACCATTTTTCATAGTTTTAGTGTCAATTGCAGACTGGGGTGGTATTGAAAAATACCTTTGTTCGTAGTTTATTGTCAATTGCAGACACAACATCCTGTCAACGAATGTGATTTGATCAATGCCCCTAGGGAAAAATAGTTTACCTAGGACCCTAATGGGGATAGATTCCAGTCTTAGGAAGGCACAATTCTCTAATAGTTCTTTTAGGATTTGGCATGTCACGAAAGTGACTGAGGAATGTATACAAACTGATATTTACATAGGCCCAAGGTATAAGCGTCATCTTGATAAATAGAACATTGATTACAAGTAGCGCTTGTTTACCGGGTTTTCACCACTTGGCCACAGTTTTATTCCATTTTTGCTATCATGGTGCCTGTTTACTAGGTTTTCACCAAGACACTTTTTCCTTTTCCAATTTTTTTGTTCTTTTTGATTTTTTGATTTTTTTCTATTTTTCTATTTTTTGGTTTTTTTGTTGACATGTCAAGGCACCTATCGCTAGGTTTTCACCAAGATAGTCATTTTTAAAGACTTTTTTCAATGTTTTTGATTTTTTTCAGGATCCATATTTGTTGTTTTTGAACTTTTTTCAAGACTCTTTTCACTGTACAGGAGCTTCCTCTAGAATATCAGGCATAAAACCTTTTCAAATGTAGGGTATTCATTGGATCTAGCAAAACATCTCCTTCAAGCATAGCCAATTGATAGGATCTTGATCCAAATGTTGCTATATTGAAAAAGGGACCCAATCAGTTGGGTTCAAATTTTCCCTTTTGTTCTTGATGTTGTTGGTTTTTATGATTTTCTCTGAGAACTAGATCCCCTATCTGAAAACTTCTGGGTTTTACTTTCTTGTTGTATCCTCTTGACATTTTTTTTTGATAAGCCTCGAGATGGTCAAATGCCTATTGTCTAGGCTCATCTAGTAATTCAAGTTCTTGTAGTCTGGAGATTCTATAATCTTCATCAGTCACTAGATGTTTCAGTGATACTCTTAGTGATGGAATCTCTACCTCAACTGGTAAGACTACTTCTGATCCATAGACTAGTGTGAATGGAGTTGCGCCAATTGGTGTTCTTATGCTCATTCTGTAAGCCCACAATGCTGGATTAATTTATAGGTGCCAATCCCTTCCTGATTTGTTTACTATCCTATGCAAGATTTTTAGAATATTTTTGTTTGATGCCTCAGCCTGTCCGTTACCTTGAGGGTAATAGATTGAGGAATAGTGCTGAGTGATTTTAAATTGCAGACATAGCTCATCTATGTCTTTGTTCTTGAATTTTCCCCCATTGTCAGTCACAATCGATGAGGGTATGCCATAATGAAAAATGATGTAATTAAAGATGAACATTGAAATTTTTTTTCCTATTGCATTGGACAGTGGGACAGCCTCCACCCATTTAGTGAAATACTCAGTTGTGCTGATGATATATTTATGTTCGCTTGATGAATTGGGGCAAATCTGTCCAACCAAATCAAAGGCCCATTGCTGAAATGGCCAATGTGTTATGAAAGGAATCAACTCTCTAGCTACTGCATGTATGAGGTTGCCATGGATCTGGCATTTCTTACAAGTTTTTGTAAAGTGGATAGCATCTTTCTCCATAGTGGGCCAATAGTATCCAACCCTTAGGAGTTTCTTGGCTAATGAAAAACCATTCGAGTGTGATCCACACACACCTTCATGAACTTCTTTTAATACATGATTAGACTCTTCATGTTCTAAAAACCTAAGAAGCGTACCATCTAGACTACATCTAAACAAGTCATTAGCAATGATTACGTAACACTATGCTTCTCTTAGGAGGGATCTCTTTTCATTTCTAGAATAGCCTTCAGGAATTTTTTGGTCTTTAAGATAGGAGTAGATATGGGCATATCTAGATAAAACTTGAGTTTCAAGGACACAAACAATTTGGCATTCAGGAGAGTCATAAGCTGGGAAAGGGAGTTCTTCCACCAAGAAGTCATAGAGAAATTGGTGTTCTTCCAATTGTAACATGGATGCCAAAGTAGCCATCACAACCGCTTCTCTATTTTCTGACCTTAGAATTTGCTGAAAGGTAATGAAGACAAATTAATTTTTCAAGTCATCCACCATTGTTCTATAGGGCATTAGATTTTCATCCTTAGTCTGATAATCACAATTCACTTGGTTGATAATAAGTTGTGAATCCCCATAGATGTGTAATTCAATGATTTTCCATTCTATTGCAAGCTTGAGCCCATTCACAAGAGCTTCATATTCTGCCATATTGTTGGTACATGGAAAGATCATCTTATAAGCTTTTGGGATCTTATATCCTTGTGGTGTAATGAATAAGCAACTAGTTCCCGATCCTTGTTGTGTGAAGGACCCATCAAAGCACATTTTCCAGGGATGTTCTATTAGGTGCATGATAGATTCATCTAGAAATTCCACAAGTAATGGCTTATCATCAATCAATGACATTTCTACAATTTGATCAGTAATCACCTACCCCTTAATGGCTTTCCTATCCACATACTCAATGTTGAATTCACTTAGAATCAAGACCCACTTAGCAAGTCTTCCTGTCAGCATTTCTTTGTTTAATAAGTACTTAAGTGGATCAATTTTAGCCATTAGTTTCACCTTGTGTGCTAACATATAGTGCCTCAGCTTCTGGGATGCAAACACCACTGCTAAGCATGCCTTCTCAATCATTGAATAGTTTAATTCATATGTGACCAAAGTTCTACTGATATAATATATGGCTCTTTCTTTCTTGGCCTCATCCTCTTGTGCAAGAAATACTCCTAGTGATGTATCTATTGCTGATATGTAGAGCAACAAGGGTTTTCCATAAATTGGCACCATTAGGATTGGAGGATTCATCAGATAATTCTTGACTTAGGTAGAATTCTCCTCACATTGCACATCCCAAGTGAATGTGGTTCCTTTCCTCATCAACTTTGTGAAAGGTTGTGCCTTATTAGCCAACTGAGATATGAACCTTCTTATGGATTGTGGCTTGCCCTATAAGGTTCTCATTTGACTAATATTCTTTGGTGGTTTCATTTCTAGAATTGCCTTCACCTTTTCTGAATCCACTTCAATTCCCTTAGCTGAAACTATGAATCCTAAGAGTTTTCTAGATGACATGCCAAATGCACACTTCTTAGGATTAAGCCTTAATTGGAATTGTTCCATTCTATCAAAGATTCTCCTCAGATCCTCTACGTGTGTAGTCCTTATTCTTGATTTCACCAAAGTGTCATCAACATAGTCTTCCATGTTCTTGTGCATCATATCATGGAAGATTGTGGTCATTTCCCTTTGATATGTGGCACCCACATTTTTTAGACCAAATGGCATCACATTCCAATAGTAGGTCCCCCATGCACAAGTGAATGTTGTTTTCTATTGGTCTTTAGGAGTGATTTTGATCTAGTTATATCCTGAAAATCTGTCCATTAGGGAATACATCTCATAACCTACTGTTAAGTCCACAATCATGTCTATGTTTGGAAGTGGAAAATCATCTTTAGGACAAGCCTTGTTGACATCCCTAAAGTCTGTGCATAGTCTTATTGATTTTTCTACCTTAGAAACATGAACTATATTGGAGATCCACTCTGCATAATCAATTTCTCTAATGAATCCTGCTTTCAATAGTTTTTCCAATTCTTCTTTCACTAGCAATGCCACATGTGGATTCATTTTTCTAAGTTTTTGCTTGACAGGTTTTACATTTGGTGAAATAGACAAATGGTGCATAATCAGATCTGTATCCAATCTGGGCATATCTAAGTAAGACCAAGCAAAGTTGATCTTCTTTGCTTTGAAGAAATCAATGAATTGGATTTTCTCATCTTCTATCAATGATTGAGCTATGTGGACTAACAGAGGAGCTTTTGTTGTTCCCAAATTAATGGGTTGTGTTGGTTCAATCAAAACTAAGGACCTTTCTTGGAAATGATCTGGGAGGATATCAAGTATCCCATCCTTTGGTGCCTCAAGGAGGTTTTCACCATTGGATATGTCCTTTTCTTTTTCTCTTTTAGGGTCTGATACTGCCACTAAGTGGTTTTCACCATCAGATCTCTTGTTCTTTTTGTTTTTCTTTTTAAGACTGAGAAACTTGATATCCTCCTCAGTCATGATTTCACTCGTTATGCTGGTGGAAGAATGGAATGGTTCACAAGCATTAAGATAACAAGCTATGAAATAGTCATTGTCAAAGGATAGCAAGCTTGTGTTGGTAGGTTCATCCTAGTCTATCAAGTCGAGGTATTTCAAGGGAAAAGTTTCAATAGGTTTAAGAGATAGCACCACATTGTTATCACTGTTCATAACTTGCAAAACATCATCTATTAAGTTTTCTTCTAGATAAGTGTTAGGATTATTAGAGTTAGATTTGTTATTAATAGATTTTGTGTTAATGTTATGCGGATCTAACTCTAGTGATCTAACATTAGAAATTTCTCCTTCTTCAATCAAGACCCTAGGAGAAAACTTGTGTATCACATCTATTTCTATGTCCATGGTTGCATTAGAAAGGACATTCCATTTGTACTCATGTGAATCCACCTGACTATAATCCGAGACTCACAAAAAGTGGGCAATAGTCATAGGCACCTCATTTTCTTCATTAGCATGGTTCTCTTCTTCTTTCAATGGTTCTTGTGGATTCATTGCTTCCGGTTCTTTATCAAAGTGTGGCATATCAAAGATGAGAGGTTCTTGTTCTTGTTCTTCATTAGGTTCATATGCTTGTTCTCTTTCTGATTCTTGTTCAAGACTTGTGCCAAGGAATGTAACATCTGGGTCCCCTTGTAAGAGTAACAATATTTCATAAGGAATGGGCTGTCCTTCCACTTCTTCTTCATCATTAGAATCTCCTCATCTATCAAATACAAGACCTTTTTCTATTGTGGGATGAAATCTAGCCTCTCTGAAGCCTAGTCTAGTCTTATCCTTAGGATTTCTGAAATCCATGTGTAAGGGTTCCACTAGTCCTTTGTTGTTTTGTCCCAATGGTCCTTTTCCTTTGTACCCCATTCATTTCATAAGTTCATATCCTTTCCCGTATTTGCTTGAGGAAATTTCAACATGTTTAACATTCCTGTCTTCTTTGGGTTCTTTATAAAGCCATTACAAAACAACCTTTTCTTCATTCTCTTCCTCTAGGGATACATTTGCTTTCACCATTCTGGTTCCTTCATGTATAGTCAAAGTGCTGCCATTAGAAGGTGTAAATATAGATGAGGGCATTCCTTGTGTCCTAGGAGATATAGGAAGATCTATCAAAGATGTTGTAGGATCTATTTTGTACTCTCCCATGTTTGTTTCTTGGATATTGATCTTCTTAGAAAAGCTCCTCAAGATCATTTCTTTAGATGTCTCTACCTTGGTGGAACCTTCTTTGTATGAGGAACCATGCTTTCAGTTTGTTTGAGGTTATTACAAGTATATGTGGTATCTACTGGAATAGTCACCTCCACTCCATTATGAGGAAACTTTAGGCATTGAT
This sequence comes from Chamaecyparis obtusa, assembly GCA_027943335.1. Lineage (NCBI taxonomy): Eukaryota > Viridiplantae > Streptophyta > Pinopsida > Cupressales > Cupressaceae > Chamaecyparis > Chamaecyparis obtusa. Next base: position 924,306 of record BSBK01000971.1, on the reverse strand, counting down.
GATATGTGGAAGGTACTGCTTGCATTGAATGTATCCATGGTCTCCCAAGAAGAATGTTGTAAGCAAGGGGTAAATCAAGAACTTGACAAAGGAAATCTTGCTCTACAGGCCATACTTTGATGGGTAAGACAACCAATCCTTTAGAGGATCTCTCTTCCTCATCATATGCCTTGATTGTTATCTTTCTCCTAGGATCAATTGTGTGCTCTGAGAAACCCAGTTGATTTATTAAATTATAAGTACAAATGTTCAAACCAGTGACTCCATCTATCAAGACACATTTGACTCAGTGTTTATGGATAAGAACCTCTAAATGAAGGGGCTGATTATGTGGTTGGTTTGTTGATTTATCATCCTCTTCTGAAAAAGATAGGTAATGTGGGGAGCTCATGTGACCAACCATGGCCTGGAATCTATCCACATCTAAGTCTTTTGGTACATTGGTGCTCAATAGGGCATGATCAAGAACCTCCCTATGACTAGGGGAGATTTTCAACAACTCTAGAATAGATATATGTGCGGGTGTCTTTTGCAGTTGTTCCACAAGATTGGACTTTGGAGATGGCACCACTTGTTTAGACATTGTTGTTGTAGGTGGTGTGTTAGATGCTGAGACTCCTTTAAGAGTAAGCTTTTCTTGGCTTCATGTTATAGCATTTGAAGATTCAGATTTTTTTTTCACTCCTTTGAGAGTGATCATGTTGACGGAATATTCACATGGTTCCATCATGTTGATTACATTGTCACCATCAGTGTATGTGTAATTAATCTTATTTCTTTTAGAAGCTTCTCCTTTTTCATAGTTAGGTAGTGGAGTTTGAAATGCTTTGTGATCATTGTTCATGTGGTATCCATCTACCTTGACTTTACCTTGTTCAATAAGATCCCAAATAACATGTCTCAATTTCAAGAAATTATTAGTGGTGTGTCCTTTATTATGATGGTAATCACAATATTCATTATCATTCCACCACTTGGGTTTGTCTTCTGGATCCCAAGGCTTACTAGGATCAGGAATTGTAATGATATGGTTCTCCACAAGTGATTTTAAAACTAATTCCAAGGTGTCTCCCAATGGTGTGAATGTTCTCTTAGGCCGTGGTGCCCAAGGTTCTCTTCGAGGTTTGTTGAAAGTATTGTTTGTTACTAGAGTCACAGTAGGATTCAGACCCTTCTTTGTTTGAAGACTTATTAGATTAAAAAAATCTAGTTTGGGTTTCAGATTAGGAGTATCAACCACCCCATCATTAACCACATGCTTGTTCTTGTTTTCATATTTTTACTTTTCCTTAGTGGGATAGGACTTCTCCTTATGATCCTTATTAATGGCAATGTCACCTTTCTTGATTAGAACTTCCTCTATCTTGAGAGCATTATCAATCATTTTGTCAAAGCTAGGTGGTCCTTGTAATTGAATTGGGAAATTCATTTCAGGAACCAAGTTGTTAATGAAGATATCCATCTTTTCATTTTCAGGTATTTCCCTAGAATATCGTGCAAATATTTTTGTCCATCTTTGTAGGAAACTCAAGAATGATTCTCTCATCTTCTGTTTCGTATTGCATAAATCTAACACTGTGACTGTGTGTTGGCTATTGTAGGAGTAGTGTTGTATGAATTTTTGCACTAATTCATCAAATGTTTTGATTCCAATAGGTAATTTGGAAAACCACTCTATAGATTGTCCACCTAGGCTTTGCGAAAATAGCCTCATGAGGTATGTTTGTTCATGCATGAACTCCATACTAGTTGTACAAAACTCCCTCACATGATCTTGAGGGTCAGAATCTCCCATGTATTTGTCATACTTTAGTATTGTCACATTTTTAGAAAATGGAATCATTGTGAGTCCCTTGTCAAAAGGGAAAGGACATATGTGCTCCAAAGAATATTGTTGTTTTGGTTTGTCCTTTGATTCCTTGAGTTCTTGAATTTTTGCTTTCATGATAAGGAATTGTCTATTCAAAATTGACATAGGACTAAGATTTACTTTTTGTTTGAGTTGATCCACATCATAGTCCTTGAGTAATTTCACACCTCAGGAAGCAAGTTATAATAAGTATTTTTCTTTGTTTTCTTCCAAGGCTCTTTCAAGAATTTTGTGAAATCACTTGCTGCTTAAAGCTCTATTGTATTCTTGTTCAGTAGGATCTACATCATCATCAATATCATCTTCATCATCATCATATTGGGCTTTTTGTTTTTGTCTCTCATGTTTTGCTTGTTCATTTTGTGCATGGAATCTTTCATCCCATCGGTATTCACCTTGATCATTCATGTTTATTGGTTCAGGTGTTGTTGTATAAGTAGTACTAGGTGTAGCACCATACAAGGGATTGAGTCTTGAATTTTCTCCTATTTCCAATGTGAATATGGGTTCTCCTTCCAAGAATGAGTTTGTTTCAAAATTGTAAGTTTTGTGCCTGGTAACAACCATAAAATCCAGATTGAGGAACCAATGAGTGTCTTGTGTTTAAGAGTGGGTTTGATAGTTCGCAATGTCTGATTGTGAATCCAAGGATGCAAGAGTGGGTTTGAAATGTCTTTATGGATCCAACATCAAATGGGGTTAGAATACCCTGCTTATGAGTTGGGAACCAAAGTGCAAGTGGGTTTGAAAGTGAAAGTTTCAGTGTCAAAGGGTGTCAAAGGTGCCCTATTTATGAGCTAAGAACTTGTTTATAACTAATTGGGTAAATTGACTCCATAATTGGACAATGCGGTTTTGGACCATGCAAGATGACAAGATGTTCTAAAAAATGACTCTTTCTGGGTATCAAATGTCTATGTTTTAGCAACAGGAACCTACTAATTGGCCAAATGGGTATTTGGAAATGTGAAAATTTTTCTTCTAGGATGTATGAAAATGCTCTCTGTCCCATATGCGATCCTAAATAGTGATTGGTGAACAAATTGAAACCTCAGATGCGACCCAAGAAATATAGTATGCGACTCAAGAAATGGAATGTGCACTAGATGCGACTTAGGAAATGGTGTGATTACCAAATGCAACTCAAGTTTGAACATATACGATCCAGGATGCGGGGTGTGACTCTAGAATATCGGATGCGATCTTATAATGACTGAGAATTTGTAGTTTCAATTTTTCTTAGAAAATGGGCCATGTCTATCAGATTCCAATGACTGTCAGGTGTTTGTAAATGCTTGAAAATGTAGTGTGCTTGTTCATTTGGGGGAAATTAACTGAGTTTGTATTTAAGACACACCAAGCAATCATTTTTAGATCAAACACACCTAACCTTCCTTATACTAGGTAGAGATTGAAACCACTTGTTCACTAACTTAGGAACACACCCAAAGAATCCTTAGAATATGGCAGTCCAATAACACACAATGGATATTAGAGCCCATATTATCCGAGTAGTAATGTCAATGGGGGCTCGATATGGTGAATGTCTTGGGGCAATTACTATTTGCCTCACACAAGTGATAACAACCTTTCGGGGGTGATCTAGGTGGCATGTAACATAGAGATTTTAATGAAGGCATTCATTCACAATTATCTCCCATAGTCCTACAAGCAGGATTAAGGCTGTTAACCCTATAGGAACCTGAAAGTGTGTAGTCTCAAGAAGCGAGATTAAAGTAGCTCTGCTCTATGTGAAATCCAAGTCAGTCATTGGGATTGATCATCGATCTCCCAAGACAAGATAAATCATGTCTTCCAAGGCTTTAGCCTCAAGAAAGCATCAAATTTTATAGTGGGGTGGAAGAGTCAGCAAAAGACTTGTCCCCACTTGGGTCATTCCTGGGAGATTTTTTCCTCAACCAGAAGGCCCTCTAAAGGTTTACAATAAAGTAAATAGATAAGTGATGGTAAGCTCTAGATTTTTCGTTCTCCATGAAGGAGAAGAGCATAATCTCCTAACTTATACAACAAATCTCAAACACATCAAGCATGTCTAAAGTTCAATTACCCCAATTTGATGCCAAATAGCAAACCAACATTTGAGTTTTTGGTTTTTCCTCAAGGGGAAAAGAGCATAATCCTCTAGTTGATTTGCAACTTGATTTCAAATTTTTTAAGATTCCTAAAAAAAAAAGCATGAAGTTCTTTTCTCAATTTTTCTTTAGAGGCAATCTACATGACAAGTATTAGTAGTCTTTTGTTTTTGGTCTTGGGTAAACGTCCTGCAAACAACCGTTAGGCTTTCAAAATCAATAAAAAACACCAAGTTCACCCATTAGCTTGTTAGTTGGTTAGAAAATTCAAAATCCAAAAATAATGCTTCAAGGAAAATTAACTATGCAAATCATTAGCATTCATTTCTCAACTTAACCCCAAAATATAAGCCAATTTTTGAGTTTCTGATTTTCTCTCAAGGAGGAAAGAACATAATCCTCTAACTGGTTTACAAACTAAAATCAAATTTCCATTAAGTGTTTAAAAATAAAAGCATAATGTTCATTTTATCCTTAAAGAAAATAAAAAACACAAGTTAGTTTTTGAATTTTCTGTCTTTTCAACCTGCAAAACCACAATTAGGTTGCCAAAAACTAGAGATATTAATAATGAAATTTGTTAGGTGTCAAAAAACCCAATTATACAATAAAAATCCCCAAATGTGATCCTAGATTTTCCCCCCAATTTCCAGAAATGATTCAATTTCCCACATGCGACCCAATTTCCCACATACGACCCAGATTAGAGGATGCGATCCTGATTTTTAAATAGATGCGACCTTGTTACCAAATATGATCCATGAATTCGGGATGCGATCCAAGAAATATTGTATGCGACTGATCTTCCTAGATACGATCCTCTGACAGAAAATTGTACAACAATAGTTAGTTAAAAAGACTTGTAAAATGAAAAATTTGGGGCTCAGCCCCATGATGGGCACCATAAATGTGTGTGTGAGTTTGTGACCTGCAGCACAACACTTCAATAGGATAATAACATCACTTGTTAGAGAAAAATAAGGATTTAATTAGAAAAGCTAACAAACAAAAGCATCCTATTGCTCTCTAATTAATGTGAGTATGAAATAAGGGTTAGTTTGCTCTCAGATTTGACCCTTAAAATAGTGACAATCTACACTAAAATGAGAAATTCAAGAGTACATGTATGCAACTAAAATGAGATATGAAATCCTAATTCTTTCCATTTTAACCCAATTTGAAGTGTTTTCTAATTAAACAAAGCTTGAAAACATGGAAACAACTATCAAATTAAGCATTCCTCCAAGCATGAGAGTTCAATAATCATGGATTATGAAGCCTCAAATTCATAAGCAAGCATATCAAAAGTCTAAGTATTAAGAAGAATTTAGCAACATTGAGAAGAAGAAAGAAGTCTTTGAAAATTCTATTTTATAGAAGATTGAAGGGATTCAATGACTGAGATTCATCTGTGAGGAGTGGTTGAGATGCATCTTGGCTTAATCCTTGATCCATGTGCAAGCCTCCTAATCATGAAAGTGTGTTTGTTGTGTTTGTTTGATTTAGGAGGTATTTATGCATTTATTTTAATTAATAACTCTAGCCTTTGTATTTGATGGGATTGGATTAATTAAATAGGCCTAGAGTTAATAGCTTTGATTTTACTTGAAACCTTAGTAATTAATGCTTGATTTAGGATTTGATGGAGTTTATTGAATTTTTGGAAGATTTATGCTAATAATCAAAGATCAAATTAACATAATTAAAGTTACATACCAAATTAATGGCAAATAGGGCCTTAGGTTTTATTAGCCCAATTTTAGGTGATTACAATACTTATCTATTTAAATTAATTCATGAAACTTATTTTTCTTCTCACTCGGAATTAAATAAAATATTTAATTCAAACCTTAACTCTCAACTAAACCCATTCCAAAACTCCTAACATGTAGTTCATACTCAACCCAACCCATTCACCCAAACTAATCCTTCTTAATTAGCTAGTGAACTATGATTAGCTAATCCAATCCTCCACTCATTCTCTCTCCTCCCATCACATCCTCCTAAACCCCCCACTTGCCTCCTAATCCAAGCCTAATCACCTCCTAAACATTTGCACAATCATAATCCATGGATTAAGAAATCCTAAGCCAAACCAAATCAACCCTCATGTCACATCCTCACATCCCCCAATTCCCTCATCTCATGTCAACCTTAAATGCTCTTACACACCTCTTACACACTCCACCCTTCTCCTCTCACATCTCCCAAAATGGTCACATTCCCCCACTTCTTCCAACCTCTCCCATTGTGACACTTGTCATAATGAGATGCATTTGAGAAAGAAATCCATGTGGTCCCCCTCAAATGAATCTTGGCCCTTCCGCAGGTTTTCATCTTGACCGTTCATTCATCCCTCCTCTTGCCTATAAATTGGGCCCTCTTCTCCTTAATTTTCATTCACCATTTGAGAAAAGTTACCATGCCATTTTGAAGAAAAAAAATCACATCCATATACTCATAATGCCAAAATATTCTTACACAATGAAGCCTGAGCAATAGCATTTGAGCACACATTCCATCCTTGGACAAATCTTCTACACACTTGGAGGCTATTTTGGAGTGCAAGGTTTGCATTTTTTTGTGTTTTTTTTCTCCTCTTTTTGTAGGTCTAATCTTAAAGGTTTTATCTAGTTTGTATTGTTGAATGTTAGCCTAGTCTTATATTCTCTAACACTACATTTTAGGTATTATAGTATTATGACAAGTGTACCTTCCCATGTTATGAAGCTTTTTGCAACCCTATTCTATAAAGGGTTTTCAAGACTGGGAAGAAGTGTCCAAATAACCATTTTTGAAAGCACTTTTGTGTCCTAGTAGGTCGGTCCATACAGTGTACAATAACAAAATTATTGATGTCTGTATATTTTGATCCCAAGCTTTAATGAAAAAAGCTATTGGTCTTTGTTTTTCAGTTATTTTGAAAAGTTTTATAGAGAGTTATAATGAATGTATCTTTCTCAAAGGGATTAATACAAGGAGCATTGCAAGAATATTTGTGTCAAAAATCTTGTCTCCTATTACCGTTTTATTGATTCCATAGATATTTAAGCAAGTCTTACATTTCATCTACAACTCTTTCAGGTTGTATGTCATTTCATTGTTGCTATTGGTTCAAGGAACTAAATAAAATGCTTCTATTATTTGATAGGATCACAAAATATAGTAGAGGATATCAATAAGTATAAGATTTTCTGATAACAACTCATATATTTACTTACAAAGTGAGAAAATAGGTCATAATCTTCATTATATGTCTATGACTCTGTGATAATAACTAATGGATAAGGGACTAATCAGTATTTAAGAAAATCAGGCCAATGTTCTAATACTGTTCATGGTAAAAATCAAAATCAATTTTAAATCACTGAAAGAGAGAAAGAAAGGCTTAACGAATGGTCATCTCTTAAAAACTATGATCAAATAGATTCATTATTAGCTACTCTGTGATCTATTTTGTATCATTCAGTAAAAGAAGTGTTATATGACTAAATCTTCTTAAATGGGATTTGTAAAATAAGTTGTCACGAAAAGTGCCAAATCCGAGGTGTACCCACCTTGGTTCTGTAGAGCTAGACGTGTAGAAGAAGTTGTTGTCCTTGTTAGTTGGCCCAAGGTCAAATAAGGTACTCTAAATATGGGAAATAGCTGATCCCTAGTTGTATTTTGTTTGTTGTCTCTTGGTTATTCAAATCTGTTGAATCTGAAGCCAACATGGTGGTTTGAAAACCTAGGAAGAAATTCTTAGAAATTGTGTGAATTTTCTCAATTAGGGTATTTACCCAGAAAAGATTGATATTTTGTTCTCAATATGTTTTGCATAGAAAATTAAATTTGAAATTGCATGTGAAATCATATTCAAAAGAAATTAGTTTTGCCTAAAACCCTAGATTTCCATTAAATAAATCAATTGAGAAAATATATATGTGTTTTAAAAAAGGGGTTTTTGTTATTTGAATTTAATATTATTTTATTAATTTTCGGATTTAAAAATTTATTAAAAATAGAAAATAAATAAATATTTTATTATTTATTAATTTTCGGATTTAAAAATTATAAAAAAAATAAATATTAAATTTTTATTATTTATTAATTTTTGGATTTCAAATTATTATTAAAAAAATTAATTAATAAATAAATATTAATTGACTTTTTTACATGAGGGTTTGAATATTAATATTTTCATTAATATTTATATTTAGAAAATTATTAACATAATTTTATTATTAAATACATGGTGTTTTGATATACATGAGGATTTTAGTTAAATACTTATTTAAAAAGTATATATGAATAAGATTTTATTTTAAATATATATTTATGTATGAGACATTTATATGAACGCTTTTGTAGTCAAATGGACTTTAGTCAAGAAGATGATTGCTTTAGCCAATTGGAATTTATAATTATATATGTTTACTTGCATGGTTATACAAACATGCAAGTATAGTCGAACTAGTTATATTTTAAAATTAATTGGATTTCTTTAAGGGAATCATGTTTTCTTGTAAGTGTTTGAAGTTTTGATTTGAAGGATTTTTGTTGGACCTTGTTATATCCTTATTGATTATTGGGGGTTTGAAGTTTACTTAGGAGTTAGTTGACCAGAGGCTTGGAGGTTTTTTTTATGGTTGTATATGTATTCTTATGTTATTAATTATGATGTTATATCAATTTGATTATGTCTACCCAACCTTATTCTATTGAAACTTATGATTATGAAAGAACCTTCAGAGTGCGTTTTATGATGTTTTGGTTTAAGGACCAGTGTGAGTTCCAATTGTCTCATTATGAAACTAAATTATGATTATCATGTTTTATATGATTTGTAAGATTTATTTATGACTTGTGAGCCTAGGGGAGGTTAAAAAGGTGCATCTTAAGGGAGTGGCTTACAATAGGGGTCCAGGACCCAAAGTGGTCAGCACCTGGGTAACCTATCGTAAGTTTGTTAATAAGTGATCATATAGTAATTAAAATTTGGAGAGTTCATTAAAAAGATAATTAGAGATTATGTCTCGCCTATGCCTTGAGCACTTGTTTAGGTTAAGGATGGGAATAGGATGATACCTAGAGAGTAGGTATGATTAGAATTCCTCATGTTCTTGAGAGGGTATTTTAGTTTTGCGTGGGTCATATTAAGGGTCCGGGGTCAATTGTGACCAGTCCAGGGTAATTCAAGTAGATGAAAATGTGATGACACTCCCATAGTATGTAGCCTAAGTATCCTCCATAGTTTCTACATTTTCCTTTAGTGGTGTATATTTGTTGTCTCATTATTACCTCGTGGTGTATTTTCATTGTATCATTATAACCTGGTGGTGTATCTTTGTCATCTCATTATTACCTGGTATTTTATTTTGTATTATTTGGTGATTGTGTACGTGTTTGATATTATGGTATTGGTTTTTTGGTACGTGTTGGTTATTTGATGTTTATTTATCTTTAGTTGGTGGTACCTTTGAGTTAGAAAGCCTTCAGGACCTTTTCTTAGTTTCTTTTGATTGAGTTTGTTATCCGAGTGAGGTTTGTTGTTATCTCCTCAACACGGTGGGAGTGGACCTTTGGTTCCACGAGGTCGGGTGGTAGTGTTTATTTTACTATTTGAGATTCTGATGTTCCTATTACAGTGTTGGAGGATGCTTGTTGTTGTTACCTTCTTCTTGTTCATCATTGGAGGCTTGTTCATTCATTTCTTTTGATGTTCATAATTATATCTTGTATCAGTGCTTTAGAGTTGTAGATATTGTAATATATTTTGTATTTGATTATTGTGACATACCCTATGAATTGTGTAGAGGATGTTGATTCATTATGTATACCTTATGGTATTGGATGTATTTGTTATTATTTGTATATGAGATATTTGTAATTATTCTTAATCTAAAATATTTAATTAGTAATACATAATTCTACATCATGAGATCCTTGAGAATTGTTAACTAGTGTATTTGAGTTGTACTTATGTACTTATTTATATCTTACGATTATATTACTTCCACATTGTTACCATCATTATTTGTAAACACTTACAAAAAAAAATATTCTGTAAACTTAGTGACTTGTTTACGTTAAATTCTCTTGGGTTCCTTGGCAGGGCATTACACTCAATACTATTATGACAATAAACAAGAGAGTTTTAGGACATTGTTACCAAACTAGATGATGGATAAGAATAGTGAACTTTGTTGTGAAGAAGAAAAAATGAGAGAAATATCACCACTGCTGTAAGAAGAGAAGTCATCATAAGGATCTAAATAAGCACATTGAAACAATGAAGTCTTAAGGAAGGTAATGCCATTAACAATGTTCAAAGATAGTTTTATGATGATGACGAGGATCACAAACTTGAATTGGATGATGTCATTCTTCTAATAGACAATAAATAGTTAATCAATGATGATATATTATCAAGGTCAAGGAAAAGATATTTTTGTCAAGACTTACTGCCTGAGATGCAATCTGTGGTTAAGAATAAGAAAATGAGAGATGATGAAGATATTTCCAAAGAGAAAAGATGGAATTATTGTTTAGGGATGGATTCAATGTTATAGAGACCCTTGAAGTCTTTTAATAGGTTTCTAATATTTCTAAGATTTTGGGATAGTCTTAACATAATGATTGATTAGTTTTGAGACATTATCACTACCTCTTAGAGGGTTCATGACCATTCCCAAGTGGTGACTATTTTAGTGCTATGGTGTTGTCATGGATTAAATCATAGATGATTGATAACCCATAATCTAGGGACTTTAAATTTGAATTTCAAATTTGGATTGTATTTGCTCGAGGCCTAATTTTGTAGTGATAAGAGATCATTGCAATATTTAATTTCCAAAATTTGAGTGAATTGAAGGAAATAATGTTCCCTTCTATAATGTATGGGGGAAATATGAGATCTACTTCTAAATCAAAATTCCCAAAGGAGAGATCCAAATTGATCAACCAAAAGGTTAATGCACAATCGAATCAATCTATGGAGAATATGAAAGAGGAAGAAAACTTTATATTTCCCTATAGGGGAGTTGTGCTTGAAATCTGAAATAATTGAAAGGCAAATACTAACCTCAAAATAGGGAAAATATGGAAAATGCCAATTTATGATGTCTGTGCGCAGTTTCGGGCAATTCTACAACCTGTTTCAGACTGGAAATGCCAAGATGAAGAAAACCCAGAAAACTTTTATCTTTTCGACAGTAGGTAGTCTTTGACCCCGATACAAGGTCAAAGGCTACATTAATATTCTAAAGGTCAAATTTGATTTTGTTCGTAGATCTCAGAAGTTCACCGAAAAGGGTATCCAAATCCAAGCTTAGATCCACAGTTCTACACCTGTGCTTGCAAGAAAAAGAGGGTTTTGTTGTTTGTATGGGGGGTTTGCCTTGGTCAAACCCCAATTTAGGAATTAACCTTGAAATTGAATTGAAATTGTAATGTGCATAAACAAAGTAAATGAAACAATTCACCTTGCTTATGTTGATATCCTTGTAGCGGATTTGAATCCTCAAATCTACAAGTAGGGATGCTCCAATGGATGTAGAATGAATGTAGGATGTCTCAAATAAATGTCATTTGATCTTCAACACCAATCTTGAATGGATCTTTGCATATGAGGAGGCTTGGATGAATGTAGAAGGATGGATCTTCAAGGAGGCTCCAAAGAGATTGAATCTTTCAATGGCTAACAATGGATCTCCTTGATGAATGAATGCTTGAACACTTGAATGCTTGAATTCAATTTCTTGAACTTGAGAGCTTGCTCATGAAATTTCTTGAGATGAGATGATGTGAAAATGAGAGAGGAAGGCCTCCTTTTATAGTGAACTAGGGCACAAACCTCTAGAGAAGGCCGACATTGGGGAATTAAATCCCAATTAACCTTAACCCCTAGAAATGGACCTATATTAAATGAAATTAAGGATTTACCATCCCAAAAACTTGAAATGGCCGACCCAGAGGTGGGAAAAAGAATCTTTCTGAAATCAGATACCCGAAAATCAAAAAATCTTGAAATTTGAAATGTGGGTCAAGGATGAGGTAGACTCTTCCCTAGGTTAGAGTCAAGGTCAACCCTAACCTAGGTTAGAGTTGAGGTTGAATTTGACCCTCAAGGTTGACTTTGACCTTGAGGTCAAAAACCTCAAGACCTCAGTCTAGAATGCCAGGAAATGTAGATAGGAAGTGGAAAATAGGTGCAGAAGGAAGTAGAACAGGGGGAAAATGCCAAATACATTCAAAGACCCAATCAAGGCCCTTAACATGACCCTAGACCACTTACTCAGAGGGCTAAATGCTCTTATCATGGAAGTGCTTCCATTTTAAGATGATACATTAAGCCCCCACTTTAGCAAGAGTATGGACTCAATGCAAAATCTTGGTAAAGGAGATCAGAATGAAAAGATAATCTTATCATAATCCAAGGGACAAAGAGAAACCTTAAGCTCCCAAGGACTCAAGTCTTCATTGACTCCCAGATCACAATAAGAGAGACATCTCTAGATAGAGAAAGAAAGGGTGTGGTTATCTCACCCAATGAGAAGTTATGTCCCATTGTGAACCACACAAGGAAATGACACAACTGGAAAGATGGAATTGAACTACCTAGTGAATGTGGCTACTCACTAGTCAACCCATCAAGGATTCATCCTTAGGAATATTCTATTCCATAAGAATAAAACCAAAAATAAAAGAGATCCAGTCTTAAGGACACCTCCGACCTTAAGGGATCAAAATATATGTATATTTGAAACTGGAGGGATCAAGAGATCCTAATATATAAATTCATACTTTAAGGATTAGTCACTAATCCAAAAAGGGAGAAAAAGGTATCTTGAAAAATAATATGTGCATATCGAAAAGTGCATGTGTACAATAGGTGAGCAGAGTGTATGCCCCCACATTAAAGTTATTTCTAACACTTTAACAAGAGCAATGGCTTTAACGGAAACATAAAAAACTCCACTGATTATGTTTCCACATTGAGATGCCCCCAGATGAAGACAAATCAAGGGAAATATCACAGAAACATACATAGAACACATAAGAGATCTACCTACCGTGGGGTCAGTATGATCATAAGATAATATATATATGATATTATTGCAAATGAATTGACATCATTCCCCAAAAAAAGTAGAACTACAATCACAAAGGAGGAAAGATTACATAAGATATACGAAGAAGAATCTTTTCAGACCATGACATGGAGACCAAAAAGAATCAGTGCTACCATGTCTCGAATCCAAGAAGATTACACAAGGAAACATGTACAAACAATAGCACATTTATGACATAACATGAAACAACATATAGAATAATAGAGATACATATAGAGGAATTGAACAACAGTTTTGATTCCTTTATCACCTTGCACCAACTGAGTAACAAGGATCATATAAAAGAATCTAAATACATTTAGCAAAAACATTACAGAAGAAGCACAATACAATAGGAAAACACACAAAAAAGCTACCGCAAAGGACAAGCTAATCAAGTGTGCCTCCTACTCTCTCCATCTCATTGTATATCATTTAGGGAAGGTGGGTAAATCGCAAGAGGGACTATATCCAACATAGTAGGAATGATAGCTAGTTCCAAATGAGGATCGTCTTGAGAATCACAATGTTCGACACTAGGTGTAAGAGTTAATTGTGATGAAAGCATATTAGGTAAATTAATTTCAATGTCAATAGTCTCATATTCATCATTAACATCATCAGTATCATCAAGAGTATCTTGTTCATCCAAATTAATCAAAATAAGATCTAAGATATGAATATAATCATCATAATCATGCATCTTAACATCATTATTAGTAATAACTTCTTCTAACACATCATGCATAGATTTATCCGAAGAAGGTAGAGATCTTTGAAGAATAGAATTACAAACTTTAGCATGAGCATGATGCTTCTTATGATGTTCATTAGCAGATCGATTACATTTTGATTTATTTGAAATAGGTTGAGAACTAGGAGGAATAATCACAGGTTCTTTAGGAAGATCAATAGGATTATCAGCAATAGGAGGAACTTGATTAATAGAACTAGAAGCCATAGTTAAAGGAGGTATAAAAGGTGTAGGTAAAAGACCACAATTAAGATCCATAGGAGGTATGCTTAATTTAATAATCTTATGATGTTTATAAGCTTGATATGAATGAAAAAGATTATTAGGTCGAGGAGGAAATGAATTAGGTAATGAAGGCCAAAAGAAATCAAGAGCAGCACAATCTCTAGGCCTAGAAGGTTGATATAAACTATGATTAACCGTCTTCAATTCTTCATCATGAATAAATTTAAGACACTTATGGATAGGTGAAGAAACAACATGCATGGCATTCAACCAAGGAAAAATTAGCTTAACTTGAAATTGATCAGAAGTAGGAACAACAACAAAGGTAGTGTTCACAATTTTTCCACAGAGTTCAACTGATAAAGTAATAGAACCAAATGATGGATAAAGAAAACCATTACAAGTCTGAATCCACACATCTGATGTATCATAAGAATCACATTGTAAGATTTTCATAAAAATATTTTCTTCAGTGATAACATTGACTAAGGATGTAGGATCAACAAGACAACCATGACTAGGTTTCTGAGAAATCCTAGCATAAATGTAAAGGGGACCATCAGGAGCCTTAATAGTCTCAGAGTCACCAAAGGTAATCAAAAGTTCCCAAGGTCTTTTATTCTTAGGTTTTTTGTTGAGGTTTAGGTTGAGTTTTCATTTTAGGCTTAGGTTTTGGTTGAGGTTGAGATTGAACTTGGTTGTATCTGAGGTTGAGGTTAAGGTGGAGATACAGATTGACCAACATGCTCCACTTGATTAACAACATGATTGAGATCATCCATCTTTGAATAATACACAATTTCCATAAAAGATGGCTGAGCAATGGTATTAGTATCATGTGTAGGTAAAGGATTCATATAGATTTGAAGGTTTTGATTAGGAGGAGAGACAAATTTGTTCCCACTACCATCAAGATTATCAATAGATAAGGCATTAGAGTCAATTAAGTCTTGAACCTTATGTTTTAAAGAATAACATTTCTTAGTATCATGACCATTGTGATGATGATATTAACAAAAAGCATTTTGATCAAAAGATTTAGATGCAATCATAGTAGGTAAAAGAGGTCGAATAGGAGGTAAAGTAATCATATTAACAGTTAAAAACCTATTAATAATAGCATGTAAAGATTTAGAAAGAGGAGTAAACATATGATTTAATCAAAAAGAAGTGGATGTAGAAGTGGCATTGTGAGATGCAAAAACAACTTGATCAGCAACTGCATTCACTTGTTTTTTAATCTTGACGTAGTTGTTGAATTTTTGAAATTTGTTTGGATTAGGAGCAGAATCACTTTTATCAACTGGAACAGGAGCCATTGGAGAGGTGCTCTCAAATTGACTCACTTGTAATTGATAATGATGAAGCACTGCACAAAATTGTTCAAAAGAGGTAAATTTAGTAAGAAGAATCTTATCTCTAATATCCTTTTGCAAATTTGAAATAAACATATGTTGAATATCAATATCAGGAATAGGATAGGAAATCTAAGCATGCAAATGCTTAAATCTACCAATAAATTCAGTTAATTTTTCCTTAGCACTTTGTTTATTGTTATACACTAAGTTTGCACCCTTGTTTCAAGGTCTCTTGGTCTTGATAACTTAGTATAACATGGTGTGTGTGTGAATTTTGTACCTGTTCTGTAGACACAATAGTTCAGTAAAACATTAGAGGTTAGTTGAAATTGAAATCATGAAGTAAATGAAAACTAAACTAACCAGGTGATTTACTGCCTTCTAGTAGGTGCGAGTATGTATTCTCAGATTATACCGAGATCAGTGACCTTGATGACACCTAAATGAAGGATTTGAATGCAAAACTAATATGAAATATGAATGCAATTAATCTATTTTTTATTTATTTTCTATGCAATGATATGATGAAAACTGACATGAATCTAGAATCTAAGATGAAATTGATATGCAATGAATTGATCTAAGATGAATTCTAAATGATATGTAATACTAAAAAACAAGAATGATCTCACAATAGCTTGGATTCGCTAAGATGATTCTTCAGTCTCCAATTCGACAGTGTGAGGATGAAAAAATATGAGATGATGATATGAAGAGTTGAGGCCTTAATTTATAGAAATTCAGGGCTTTGGAGGTGCATGAATAAAAGCCATAAATCACTCAAATAACTCAGGTTGATTTTTGAGTTATTTTTAAATAAAGGATATTTAACTCACAAAAACATGCAAAAGCAGAGTTCAACTCAAAATAGAGTTTAGCTTTAATTGATAATTGATAGTTGTCTGCTTTTGTGATTATGCATGTTTTAATTATGAATTAATTTAATAATAGAGTGATTTATTTCCAACTTAACTAATTTTGAAAAATAAAACAATTGATTTATGGATTAATCAATTATTTTTCAAACTTTTATTCAAAAACAATATTATTAAAAATTGACAACTTGCTTTAATTAATTAAATAAGAATTTAATCAATTATTCCTAGGATTTTGGATTTATTGTCAAAATTAAATAATACAATTTGTGAATAAATATAATTAACTTCAATTAAATAATTAAGTGGCAGAATTAAATCTAATTAATTAAATATTGAGAATATTCAATTAATCAAACTTTAGGATAAATAGGATTTATCGCCAAATAATCATTAAATTAAAGATAATTAAGATAATTAGGAATATTACTAGGAATATTCCCAATGCATAATTTGAGATAATCAATTAGAATTTGATGATGTTTAGATGTGCCTTGGGTTAGGACTTTGATGTCGATTTCGTTCGATATGTTGATATAAGAGGTTAATGAATCTATAGCCCATTTTTGGGGTTTTACATTTTGCCCCTCTTTGAATTACTGTGCGAAGCATAGTGGTTCAAAGACAGTCTGTGTATGATAAAGATATGAAACTGATGTTTGAAATTGATAGTTGATATGAGACAAAAGCTGATTGAAAGATTTGATATGAAGATAATAGGTCCTGAATGACCAAAGATAATGTTAACTATAACAACAATGAACCAATGAAACAAAAGCATCAAAATGCCCGATTTTGAACCTTATGATTGTGAAGAAGTGAGTGATTGATTCCAGACTTGATTGTCCTTAGAAGAATCACATAGGTATCACATCCGAACCCTTCAGTTATCAAAGAACCAAGGAAATAACACTAATGAACCAATGGTTATGAAAAACTGATATAGTTTACAAGATTAGGAGAATATTAGATTGATATGGATCTTGATGAATCTGATATGCCCCAAGCGATGATAGATTTGCCTTGAGTGATGAGGACTTTTGATGAATCAGCAACTAGACATGGTTGTTGTCTTGATTACTGATGAAAGATAACAGATTTAGATTTATAGACTTTGAATGATGTGCAATACCATGCCCCCTTCGGGATTAAAATTGAAATCTGAAAAGAAAAGTTAGCGTTAAATGGTTTAGAAGCATGTTAATTGATTTGAGAAGTGGGTAAACATGTTTGAGAATGCATTCTGCATCGTTTGGAGGTCCTGGAGACCAAGTTTGACTAGGTTAAACCATGAGTTGACCATAGTGAACCAAGTTGAAATTTTGATAGTTTGACATAAGATAATCAGTTAAGTTGAATTCTAGATTTTTGTGATGATTGAAGGTTGATTATGCCAGTAGTGAATAATATAAACAATCTCAGATTTTGAGTTTGATCCAAAAAAAAAGGATTCTACTTGTTGTTTCATTGGATGGACCTTCGTGTGAGATTCAGCTCTTGTTAGATTTGAAGAGACATTTGAAGAATTTTTTAAGGGTTCAAGTTCATTGAGTCATTGTGAGATCATGCAAACATGCAAAATGCAAAGAAACATGCAATATGAAATGCAACCTAAGACCTACAACCTAGTCACTGATCATGTGTCAGTCATTCTCATCATTGAATGTTTAGGTAACCGGATAAATCAATACAATGCCCACTAGTTATGAAACCATAGACATATGAATATCCGTTTGTATACACAAGAATCAATACAACACCCACTGATTATGAAACCATGGACATATGAATATTGATTTTATTTTTGGAATGTCAGATTAGATATAAGCACCAAGGCACAAGCACTAGGATGACTTGAATATCATGTCCATTTTGATATAGCAATTTGTATAAGCATCAAAACATAAACATCATGATGACCTGAATATGCCTTGCAGTTTAACATACACATCAAACAATGAAGAGATCATTCTAAGCCCAATGTGAATTACCCGTAGTGACCCTTTATCATTCACATCCTTAGGCAAGATCATGTTTCATAGTAGGAGAAAGAACTCACTCAAAAATACAATAGTTAGATCAAACTTCCTTGAATTTTCTAGGTATCAATGGTCGAGGTACACATGGCCATCCAATTTGAGATAGAGGCTCTTACAGTTGGACACCATTTCAATCCAGAATTTCTAAAGTTGTTAGATTTTCACATACAAGCCAAAAACAAAGAAAAGATTATGCCCCCAATAATCACTCTCTAAATCTTGTAAAGGACATCATTGAAGAGCTTGAAAGGCCATAATATGCAAAAATCTCAATGTGAATTAGTAAGCATACAAGGAGATAAAACCATGTAAAAAGCATAGATTGTTTTTAGTTTGATGTTTGATTGTGTTGTTGTAGATGCAAAATCATTTCTGGAGATGAGACTAACTGAATGACTCAAATGAAGCTTCAAAGCACTTTGACTGGATATGATATGTCTAAGATACATTGGAGGCCATAGGATATGAATTTGATTTCCCCCAAGCTTGAACAATTGATAGGATACAGACGCTTGAGCTGAGTGGTATACATACCAACTTATTGAAAAACCAACTGGGAGATATGTACAAACTAAAGCAAGACAGAAAGTTGGGAAAGACCAAGATTGTGCTGATAGATGGAGCATTTTGAAACAAGTGGCACCTGTTTGTCAGGTTTTCACCATCTTGGTAGAGATTCTATTTTTGCTACCAAGGCATCTATTTCCAAGTTTTCACCAAGGCACTTTTTCTTTTTCTCATTTTTTTTTTTTTCATTTTTTCAATTTTTTTTGTACTTTTGATATTTTTTACTTTTTTTGTGAATCATCAAGACGCCTAATGCTAGGTTTTCACCAAGATGTTCATTTTTTTTAGGACTTTTTCTAATTTTTATGATTTTTTCAGGATATTTTACCATAGACTGAATGCCTTAGGCATAGAATTTCTTCAGATGGAGAATGTTGATTGGTTCTTAGAGCTATTCTCCTTCAGTCATTGAGAGTTGATAGGCACCAGAGCCAAAAGTAGCAGTGATTACAAAAGGACCCAGCCAGTTGGGTTCAAACTTTCCCTTGCATTCTTGATGTGATTGATTTTTAGGATTCTCTCTCAAGATTAGATCACCAACTTGGAATTCTCTGTCTGACTTTCTTATTGTAACCTCTAGACATTCTCTTCTGATATACTCTGAGATGATCATAAGCTACTTGTCTACACTCATCTAGTAGTTCAAGTTCTTGAAATCTAGACACTCTATAGTCATCATCAGTTACTAGACCATGCATTTTGATTCTTAGTGATGGGATTTCAACCTCAATAGGAAGTACCATTTTAGACCCATAAACTAAAGCAAAAGGTGTAGCCCCAGTGGGTGTTCTAATACTTGTTCTATAGGCCCAGAGAGTTGGATTGATCATGAGATGCCAATCTCTTCCTATTTTATTAATTGTATGATGCAATATTTTCAATAGATTATTATTAGAAGCCTCTGCTTGTCCATTCCCTTGAGGATAGTAGATAGAAGACCAATGTTGTGTGATCTTGAATTTGGCACATAGATCATCTAGGTCTTTGTTCTTGAATTGTCCACTGTTATTTGTGATTATGGAATAAGGTATCCCATATCTCCATATGATATAGTTCAATATGAACATAGATATTTTCTTTCCTATTGCTTATGTCAAAGGGATTACTTCTACCCATTTTGTAAAATAATCTATGGCTATGATTATATGGGTATGTCCATTAGAAGAATGAGGATGTATAGCTCCTATAAGATCAAATTCCCATTGGTGAAAAGGCCATTATGTAGTAAAGGGAATTAGATCTCTCCCTGGAGCATGAATTAAGTTTCCATGCACTTGGAATTTTTGACAATTCATAGCAAACTTGATAGACTCTTTCTCCATTTTAGGCCAATAGTACGCAGCCCTAATAAGTTTTCGAGCTAGTGTTAAACCGTTTGAGTGTGACCCACAAATACCATCATGGACTTCCTCTAATGCACATTAAGACTCTTCCCATTCTAAACATCTAAGTAGTGTACCATCTAGACCTCATTTGTACAGATCATGACCAATGATGACATATTAGGAGGCATTTCGGATAAGGTATGTCTTTTCATGGTGATTGAAGGTATCAAGAATGATTTGGTCTTGGAGATAGTAAAATAGGTTTTTGTATCTAGATGAATCATGACCTACAATGATGCAAATCATGTGGGCTTCAAGGGAGTCATAGGTAGGATAAGATATTGCTTCCACCAGGAACTCGTAGCATAGCTCATAATCAGGCTGCTGTAATAAAGTAGATAGTGTTGCCATTGCATCGGTAGCCTTGTTCTCCATTCTAGGAATTTGCTCAAATGTGATAGATATGAAATACTTCTTTAAATCATCTACCATTCTCTTGTAAGGAATGAGATTTTCATCTTTACTTTGGTACACATCATTGACTTGATGAATAACAAGTTGAGAGTCTCCATGAATGTGTAGCTCTATTACTTTCCATTCAATTGCTATTTTCATACCATTCAAAAGGGCTTCATATTCTACAATATTGTTTGTGCAAGGAAACTTTAATCTGAATGCTTTTGGGATTGAGTATCCTTGAGGAGTTATGAACAATATGCCTACTCTAGATCCATTATGTGTATAGGAGCCATGAAAGAATAACTACCATTCTCTAGAAGAAAGAGTCATGATAGAGGAATCTAGAAATTCTATTTGCATTGGTGTATCATCAATCATAGGTGCATTTGCTAATTGATTAGCAATAACCTATCCTTTGATAGCCTTTCTCTCCACATATTCAATGTCAAATTCACTTAAGAGCATAACCCATTTAGCTAATCTACCTGTGAGGGTAGCTTTCCTTAGTAGGTACTTGAGTGGATCAATTTTAGCTACCAATTATGTGGTATGAGCTAACATGTAGTGTCTCAATTTCTGTGATGCAAAGATCACAGCTAGACAAGCTTTTTCAATCATTGAATAGCTCTTCTCATATGCAACCAATGTTCTACTGATATATTAAATAGCTCTTTCCTTTTTGTTCTCATCATGTTGTACTAGCAATGCCCCCAGTGATGTATCTATTGCAGAGACATATAAGATCAATGGCTTCCCATGAATAGGTGGCATCAAGATAGGAGGATTTGATAGATACTTCTTGATATGGTTAAAGTTGTTCTCACATTCTTCATTCCATGCAAAGGTCACACCTTTATGTAATATTTTTGTAAAAGGTTGTGATATATTAGCAAGCTGTGATATGAATCTTCTGATAGATTGTACTCTCCCTTGTAAGGTTCTCATTTGACTAATATTCTTGGGAGGTTGCATCTCTATTATAGCCTTGACTTTAGCTGGATCAACTTCAATGCCCTTCTTTGAAACTATGTATCCTAAGAGCTTTCTAGAAGTGACACCAAAAGCACACTTCTTAGGATTTAGTCAGAGACTAAAATTTTCCATTCTATCTAAGATCATGCTCAAGTCCTTTAGATGTTCAGTTCTAATCATAGATTTTGCTAAAGTATCATCAACATAATCTTCCACAGTTCGATGCATCATGTCATGGAAAATAGATGTCATTGCTCTTTGATATGTAGCACCAACAATTTTAAGCCCAAATGGCATGACATTCCAATAGAAGGTACCCCATGCACATGTGAAAGCAGTTTTCTCTTGATCCTCTGGAGCAATTTTTATTTGGTTATATCCAGAGAAACCATCCATTAAGGAATACATCTCAAAACCCGCAGTCATGTCCACTATCATATCAATGTTAAGTAGTGGAAAATCATCCTTAGGGCACGCTTTATTCACATCTCTAAAGTTTGTGCACACTCTAATTGAACCATCTGGTTTAGAAATAGGTACAATATTAGATATCCATTCAGCATAGTCTATAACATGGATGAACCTGGCTTTTAGTAGCTTCTCTAATTTAGCTTTTACCAAGAGTGTAACATGAGGATGCATCTTTCTCAATTTTTTCTTGATAGGTTTTATATTAGGAGCTATAGATAAATGGTGCATGATAAGATTAGGATCCAACCCTGGCATATCTGAGTATTTCCATGCAAAGTTGATCTTTTTCTCTATTAGGAATGTAGTAAAATTTTTCTTCTCTTCTTTTGATAATGATTGTGCTACATGTACCAATTGTGGTTCCTTTGTTGTACCCAAATTGATAGATTGGGTGGGCTCAATTAGAACTGGAGATTTGTCCTATAAATGACTCGGAAGGACATCAAATATCTCATCCCGAGGCACCTCAGAGAGGTTTTCACCTTCGGATATGTCTTTTATTTTTACTTTTGTAGGTTATGAGACTGCCACAAAGTGGTTTTCACCCTCAGAACTCTTTTTCTTTTTCTTTTTATTCTTATTTTTCTGACTAAGATATTTGATGTCTGACTCTGTCATGCTAACACTTGGTTCACTAATGGAAGTACTCATAGGCTCAACTACTTGAGGCATAGTCATTTGGGAAGGTATAAATAACATGGCTCAAATTTGTGGAGGTTTGATTGATAAGTTCTGGATATTGGATAGTCAAAGTGGGGAAAGATTGGGAGATAGTGTTTACGAATATGGATTTGTCATCATTGGTCCTAACCCAATGCTTGAGTTCAAAGGTGATATTATAAATTAAGACATTCAATTCATGAATAGGCTCAATGTCATTATGGGAGTCTAATTCAGCCATAGGTGGATCAGACTTGATAGGTTCCTCATTTCACTCTAGACTTACATTGTGTTTAGGTGCATATTGGTGAATAACATCAACATGTTTCTCAGTAATAAGCTCATCTAGTTCTGGAATGGCTCCCCATTCATAGTAATTAGATTCTTCATCTATGCCTCTAGGAAATCTAAGAACATGAGTAAAGTCAGGATGAATACCCCAAGAAGGGTTACCCTCATATTCTGATTTGAATTCATACTCATGAGAATCTGTCTCAGAATGACTACCACCTTCCTCTTCTTGATTTTTTTTTAGATTAGTTGGTTCTCATGTTGCAACTATCTCTTGATTGATAGTAGGTTCTTGTGTTTCTACTATATTAATTCTTTTGATTGGATCATCTTTATCATCAAGAAGGTCTTTGATCTCTTTAGGCAATTTTTCATAGGGGATGAGTTCTGAGCTGTCTGAATCACTATCTGATGGTTCAGCTTCCTCCTTCTTAAGAAGAGGTTCATCTGGTGTGATCTTCTCTATGACATGAGAACAATTTACCTTGAGGTGATAGGGTTTCTTCTTAAAGCCTAGGCCAATAGTATTCTTATTTTCCCTACCCGTATTATGTGAAATAGGTGCCACAAGACCTTTTCCTCTGACTCCTAGAGGTCCTTGACCTGGATATCCCATCTTAGCTATCAATTTATTTCTTGGACCGTATGAATTAGAAGGGATCTATGGTGCTGTAGAGTCCCTAGTTTGAACATTATGGGATTCAGGTTCATCTTTGTATAGCCATGATAGCACAACTTCATCCTCTTCAAACTCTTGCTTGGATACTTGTTCTACCACAAAATTCTTTTTATATGCTTCAAGAGGTTCCTTACGTTCGGGCTTGGACTATTTCAAAGATTGTCCATAAGACTTAGGTGAGATAGGGAGAGATGTAAAAGATAAGATTGGCTCTATAATATATTCCCCATCCCATTTTCTTTGATATTGACCTCTTTAGCAATGTCTTCCATTTTGGATGTTGAAGCAACATTTTGTTGTTCAGTAGAAGATTCTCTATTATTGGGAACAAGCTTATCAGCACTTTCCTTCAATTTATTGCAAGTTTTATTTAGATCTGTAGGGATAGTAACCTCTACTCCTTCATAAGGAAGCTTCAAACATTGGTGGTATGTAGAAGGAATAGCTTGCATTTCATGTATCCATGGTCTCCCTAGAAGAATGTTGTAAGCCAAAGGTAGATCAAGAACTTGACATATAGTATCTCTGATAACTAGACCTACTTTGATAGGTAAGACAAGGGTGCCTTTAGAAGATCTTTCTAGTTCATCATAGGCTTTGATAGTTATTTTCTTTCTAGGATCAATAGCCAATTTTGAAAATCCCAATTGTGTGATCAAGCTGTAAGAACAAATGTTTAGGCCAGCGCCTCCATCTATCAACACACATTTGACTCTACAGTTCTAGATCAAGACTTCTATATGCAAAGGCTGATTATGTGGGTGACTCAAGGAGTTTTAATCTTCCTCTAAAAAGGAGATATATTGTGGAGATGTAAGATGTCCAACCATAGTCTAGAACTTGTCTAAATCAAGGTCATTAGGAACATTGGAACCGAGCAAAACTTTGTCTAGTATGGTTCTGTGAGCTGGGGATATTCGAAGAAACTCAAACATAGAGATTTTTGCATTAGTGTGCTGGAGTTGTTGAACAATGCTATAAGATGTAGGACTTGTATCCTTTGGATTGGAAGATTTGGAAGCAAACTTCTATTTGGAAGCAGATGAAAGATTGAAGGGTATCTTAGGGACATTAGATAAATCTAGAATTTTTCCTTTCAGATGTGCCTGAGCTTGTGATCGAGTAACTACATTAGCTAAGGAATGATCTCTTTCTCTTCATACAATTGTGATGACATTGCAACTTTTAGAGAGACATGGTTCAACCATATTGATGACAACATTATTTCCAGGGTAGGCATAATTGACTTTTGCCCCCATATTAGGCTGAGAAGTTGAAACTCCTTGACCATATTATGGAAATGGTTCTGTAAATGCCGTATGATCATTATTGCTCTTAGGATTGTCAACTGTGATGTCTCCACTATCGATCAGATCTTGAATGGTGTGTTTCAACCATAAGTAGTTATTAGTTTTGTGACCTTTACCTCAATGGAAATCATAGAATTCATTTTCTTTCCACCAATGTGGCTTAGGGTTTGGATTAGATTGTCAGATTACTGGCAAAGAGATGATGTTATTAGCTAGTAGAGTTCTCATAGCTGATTCTAAAGATTCTCCAAGAGGAGTGAACTTTCACTTTTTATCCCAAGATTTGTATTCTGGCTTCTTTTGGAATGGTTCGGATGACTTTTGTTCTGAAGCTTTAATGGCTTGGGAACCAAGAGTTAGGTTGTAGGCTGGTGCCTTTGATGGGGCACAAATAGTGTCAACAATGCCATCTGTGATGATGCCTTTGTTCTTGTTCCAATTTTTGTTCTTATCTTTAGACCTGGATCCTGATTCATACTTGTCTTTTTGAAGTGTGATTTCTCCCTTTTTCACAAGCACTTTTTTTTATTTTGATAGCATTGTCCACCATCTTATCAAAAGATGTATGATCTTGAATTTTTAATGGGTAGTTGATCTTTGGGACAAGGTTATTGATAAATATTTCAAGTTTCTCCATTTCGGGAATTGGTCTAGCATATAGAGAGAACTTCTTTCGCCACCTCTTGAAAAATGTTAGGAATGGTTCTCCTGGATATTGCTTGAGGTTACAGATATTGATCATGGTGACCGGGTGTTGAATATTGTAGGAGTATTGTTGATAAAACAATTTAATCAACTCCTCAAAAGTTTTAATCGTAGGAGGCAATCTAGAAAACCAATGAATGGATGCTCCACCTAGAGATCTAGGAAAGAGGCACATCAGATAGGTCGGTTCATGCATGAACTCCATGGATTGTGTATAGAACTCTCTGACATGATCTTGAGGATCAGAGTGTCCATCATATTTATCATACTTTGGCATCTCCACTCTTTTTGGAAATGGTGGCATGTACAAGTCTTTATCAAATGGAAAAGGACATAGAGCCTCCATGGAGAACTCCTTGGGTTCCTTCTCTTTTTTGAATTTATTCAGTTTGACTTGTAAAGCATGCATCTGTTTCATCATGGCCATTATTAGAGTTTCTTCCTCATGTGTGATGATATCTTCGACATTAAAATTAGGAGGAAGCTTAGCTCCTTGATGAGCTAACTCCAAAAAGTATGTTTCTCTATTTTCTTTCAAGAAATGCCTCATCATTTTCTTGAATTCATCATCATGTTGGTATCAGGCAATCTCTTCAAGTGTGGATTCCTGATCTGCACCATGTTGGGAATGAGCTCCTTGAGAGCCATGATTCATCCTTGCTTGAGACATTTTAGGAGTTTTGGGACTTCCTAAGATAGATCGAGGAGGATTTTGTTGATTACCTCCGTGGGTTGATGGAGGAGGTATGTAACTAGTTTTCAATCGAAAGTTGTCAAGACCGTCATCCTTGTAAAGACTAGAATTGATGAGTTTCTCAAGAGTTGGACCCTAGATATTAGTCAAAGGTAAGGTCTGAGATGTCTCTCCTAATTTCTTGTGTGAGGAAGCTCTGGTTTCCACCATTAACCTTAGGTGAAGCAAAGAGAATAGGATGAAGACAACTGAAGAATGATTTGATGCAAGAAAATTAGATGACGCAACCTTGTCAAGATTATAATTGGTTTGAAGATTAAATTAGATGTGGGTGAAGGAGACTGTGCCCTAGATGTATGGGTAGATTTCCCAAAAGATAGCGGACATGAGTTCACAACACTTAGTCTATTTTTGAAGATTTGATAGAAGATTGATAGATCTGACAAGGTTTTGACACAAGATGAAAAGGACTCAAATCGATTAAATAGAAGACTGAATTGGATTCAAAAAGCCACTTTGGAAAATGATAGGATTCTCAATAGCTATTGCTCTATTCCTGACACAGTGATTTGTTTGACAGATTCTAGAAATAGGCTGAAAAAGCTAAGTATCTGGCAATTCTGACAATTTTCTGACAATTTTTTGAGATTTTCCCAAATGACACTCTACAGACTCGTACGATAGTGTGTATGCTATGAAACAACAGTTGAAAAGCTCATACGATAGTTGCAAAACTCACACGATAGTTGCTAGCAGGATTTGACTTTTTGAATTTGACTGGCAGAAAGACTTGTACGACACTGGGTTCTTTACCATACGATAGTTGGGTAGTAATGAAATGATATTTGATAAAAAATCGTATGACTTTCTGACCTCCTGAAATGACTTTTGACTCCAGAAAGGAATTTCACTTTAGATTTTGCAAATTTAGGGTTTTCAATTTTGGATTATTTGCAAATGGTACTGTCCAGATTTGAAGAGTAGACCAGATTTGTTCATTTTTAGTAACCAAATAGATAAACAAACATGCAAAACAACAAGCAAGTGATTTCAAGCACATCTGAAAACAATGAACAAGGGCACAAGCAACCTTGCACATGAACAATCAAGTGACTGAATTGTGCTAATTGTGTATGTTCAAAAAAGTTTTGCAATAACGCACATATTCCTGAAAATGAAAATTTGGCCTCACTATGGTTTTTAGTAATGGTCTGACTCTACAACTTTTATGATCCAAGAGGGTGAACTCCAATTCAAGCGCACTGAGGTTTTGACACAGTCCAAGAACTTAATCTTCAGGATCTGCTAGGTGTAATACCCCAAAAATGGGCTATAAGTTCATTAACCTCCTATATCATCAAATCATATGAAATCGACATCAAAGTCCTAATCTAAGGCACATCTAAACATCATCAAATCTAATTGATTATCTTAAATTTTGCATCGGGGAATATTTCTAGTAATATTCTTAATTATCTTAATTATCTTTAATTTTATAATTATTTGGCAATAAATCACATTTATCCTAAAGTTTGATTAATTGAATATTTTCATATTTAATTAATTAGATTTAATATTTGCCACTTAATTGTGTAATTAAATTTAATTATATCTATTATTAATTGTATTATTTAATTTTGACAATAAATCTAATATCATATGAATAATTGATTAAATTCTTATTTAATTAATTAAAGCAAGTTGTCATTATTTAATAATATAGTTTTTAATAAAAGTTTTATTAAATAATTGATTAACCCATAAATTAATTGTTTTATTTTTAAAATCAGTTGAGTTGGAAATAAATCACTTTATTATTAAATTAATTCATAAATAAAACATGCACAATCATAAAAGCAGACAACTATCAATTATCAATTAAAGCTAAACTCTATTTTGAGTTAAAACTTAGCTTTTGCATGTTTTTGTGAGTTAATTATCTTTTATTTAAAAATAACTCAAAAATCAAGTTGAGTTATTTGAGTGATTTATGGCTTTTTCCCATGCACCTCCAAAGCCCTGGATTTCTATAAATTAAATGCTCAGCTCTTCTCAAATCATCTCATTTTTTTGCACAATCACGCTGGAGAATTGGAATTGAAGAATCAAAGCTCTTGTGAATCGACATCTTTGTGAGATCAATCTTATTTTTTTTGCATTCATTTAGATTTATATTTCATATCATTTCTAGATTAGCATAGCATATTAGTTTTCAATAGCATAGATTCATATCAAGTTTTTATCATTCTTATTACATAGAAAAATCCAAAAAATAGAATAATTGCATTCAATCTCATATCTAGATCAATTGCATTCAAATCCTTCATTTAGGTGTCATCTAGGTCACTGATCTCGATAATAATCTGAGAACATTAATCTCGCACCTACTAGAAGGCAGTAAATCGCTTGGTTAGATTAGATTTCAATTTTGCACGATTTCAATTATAGCTAACCTCTAATGTTTTACTGAGTGTTGTGTCTACAGATCAGGTACAATTTTCACACACAAATTTCTGGCGCCCACCGTGGGGCAACCCACCTTTGCATGCTGGTTTTGATTTTTTTGGGAGCTAAAACCCCAAAGTTTTAAAGATTTAATTTTATCTCCCAAACAGCTTGGAATTTTGGTCTGAAATTTTTTTTGCAGGTTGATGACATGTCACGAAAGCTACACTAAAAAATTTAGAATTTTTTGAGATGTTTTGAATTTTTAATAATTTTTTTCTTAAAATTCTGGAAAAAATTAATATCTGACGCAAATTAGCATATTTTTCAAAAAAATTTATATTTTCGGAAAACTCTTTAAATTAGACAGGGGGTCCATTCTTTATGTTTTAAATTTGGACATGATATCATAGCTCAAATAGTCAATTTACAAAAACTGGTCTATTTTGATAAAATGGGTCTCTAAGGCACAAATGAAGAGATTTTTCTAAAATTTTTGCATTTTTGGAAAGCTCTCTATTTTTTAGTAGGGGTCTCTATTCTAAATTTCTATTTTTGTGGCCAAAATCATATCAAAAAAATTAGATCTTGTTGACTAGGTCAAATGCAACAAAAAAAATAAAGTTTTGTGATGGGTATGCACTTATTTTTTTACATGGTTCAATGAATGATATGAGTTGTCATTTGGGTTGATTGCTGGTTATTATTACTGATAATAATTGATTTTTAGAGCTAACCCTATGGTTTTCATAAGTTGAATATATTTTGCATATCTTGTTTGCTTGTTTGCTTGTTGGAGAGTTCATCACTTGCTTGCATGGAAAAGCTCAACAAAAATTGCTAAA
This sequence comes from Chamaecyparis obtusa, assembly GCA_027943335.1. NCBI lineage: Eukaryota > Viridiplantae > Streptophyta > Pinopsida > Cupressales > Cupressaceae > Chamaecyparis > Chamaecyparis obtusa. The sequence continues at coordinate 894,574 of BSBK01000971.1, read as the reverse complement.
AATCAAGTAAAATCTACTAAGCGCGTTGCAAGGATCCCAGGTATTCTCCTTCATCTAATAATATTTTAATTTGGGACTTAAAATAAATCTCTTATGTGTCAAGTTTGTGTGCATCTTTTCATGCTTTTGATCTATTTCTACACATTTGCATAATTGATACTAGGTTGTGAACCCTTAAGGATTCATTAAGTAGTCTTAGAATACTTGTGATTGATCTTGATTGCTATCTTGGGTTATTGGACTCGCTAATCTGCCGGCCCCTCATTTCCGCCCCGTGGTTGCAATCTCAGCGCCATAAAGGGGAGGGGTCAACAGGACAGAAGCGTTAAGTGTTCCACTTGGCAACCCTTTTGTGCTTTTAGGAACTCACTTATTTTCTAAGTTGGGGACTCATTTTCAGCTTGTGTTAGGTGTTAAGTGTTCCACCTTGTGGACTCATCTCATATTCGCTTTAAGCGTTAAGTGTTCCTCTTTCTACTTTTTGGGTACTTTTGGTAGATTTACTTTCAGGAATATATCTATGCTCACATAGTAATTAGGCCCTATGAACACTATTCATGATTCTTGAGAGATTGGATTCCTAGTGAAATCCTTCCTTGATGATGGAATCCTTATAGGTAGGGAGGATACTTAGTGTGTTTCACATTCATCTTGGTTAGTGCATCTTCTCTTATTGATCGACACATTCTCTCTCCGGAGAGGTTGATAGATCACGTGGGGTTGATATCACAAGCTTTGGTGAATCAAAATTGGTTAGTGTGTCTTCTCTTATTGATTGATACATTCTCTCCCCGGAGAGGTTGATAGATCACGTGGAGTTGATATCACAGACCTTGGTGGAACAAAACTTTGTCTTAGCATGTCGGATTAATCTGCTTACTTTGTTTGCGTTAAAAGTGAAGAGGTGTCAAAACCTTGAATCTAGAGCCAAGTCCCCTTGTGGTATACTATTGTGAGTCATCTTTAGAGAGGGTTAACTGTAGCGGACAATCCCTTCACAAGGCAAACTGCGTTGACAGAACCTCAAGCGGTCATAGCCATTTTCACCGTGGTAGTGACAGCCGCTATATAAATGTCCTTGTGGAAGAAATCTCCATGGGTATGGTTCATTGTTGAGTTGTTAGATCTCCCTAGCAGCTCTTGAAGATTAAGTTCTCGGACTGTGTCAAAACCCTAGTGCGCCGGGATTGGAGTTCACCCCTTTGAATCATAAAAGTTGTAGAGTCAAACCATTACTAAAAACCCTAGAGAGGCCAATTTTTCACTTTCAGGTATATGTGCGTTATTGCAAAACTTTTCAGAACATACACAATTAGTACTCTCAGGGATTAGCACAATTTGATCACTTGATTGTTCATGCGCAAGGTTGCTTTTGCCCTTGTTCATTATTTTCAGACGTGCTTGGAATCACTTGCTTACTGTTCTGCGTGCTTATTTATCTACTTGGTTATTAAAAATGATCAAATTTGGTATAATCTTCAAAATCTAGATAGTACAATTTGCAAACAATCCAAAATTGAAAACCTTAAATTTTGCAAAAATTAACGTAAAATCTTTCTGGAGTCAAAAGTCATTTCAAGAAGTCAAAAGTCATATGAGTTTTGTCAAGTGTCATTTCAGTATTACCCAACTATCGTATGAGTTTAGCAACTGTCATTTCATAGACTACCCAGTGTTGTACGAGTCTACAGAGTGTCATTTGGAAAATTTGAGAGAGTTGTCAGAAATTGTCAAAATTGCCAGATACTTAGCTTTTTCAGCCTAATTTTAGAATCTGTCGAACAAATCACTGTGTCAAGAACAGAGTAGTAGCTATTGAGAATCAGTACACATGTCTCAAAGAATCAGTAAACATGAGGAAGAAATTTTGATCGCCGCTATGATGAAGCAACTACAAGCTATGCAAGTTGAACTTAACAATCTTAAGAAAGAAAAGGAATCTAAAGAGTTCTCCATAGAATCTCTATCCTATTTTCCATTTGATAAAGACTTGTACATGTCACCATGCCCCCGAAAAAAAATTGAGCAATATGATACCTCTTCCATGGAGAGTGACACATCTAGCTTTGAAGACTATGATGACTATGACAATAGACAATGTAATGATACCTATGACACCTCTGTTCCTAAGAGTCCTCCTCATCATCCATTCCTGCTTACTACAAATGGGCCATCACATTGGATAGATCATGAGGGTGATCCATATGATTCTGATTATGAAAGAGACTTTGATGATTTCTATGCACAATACCTAGATGATCCATCTATTTCACTTGAGGAAGAGAAAGTTTACCACGCTGATTATAAACATGCATACTATAAGGATCTCTCCTCTAAGAACTCTCAGGCTGAAAATAAAGATTACACTCTCAAGCAAGATCATGTTAATGTTGGACCTTTGTCTTGTGATGGTTCCCTTCCATCCCCTACTTCCTCCAATACCCATACATTTTCTAAAGCTTCCGAGTCTTTCAAATCTTTCACAGAACCTTCATCTGACACAAGCCCTGATACTTTTCATGTGGTTCCCTATAGTTATCCCCCAGGGCTACCTCTTAAAGAAACTCAAGCTAACCTTCACTTGGCTGCAAAGACTTTCAATAATGATAAATCTAAAGAGCCTAAGCCTTCATATGCTATAATCCCTACTTTAGCTAGTCCTCCACCATCTCTTCCAAAGTCATCCATACAATCCCAACATGCTTCCTTGTCCTTAGAAGTGGCTCCATGTCAAGAGGACTCTAAAAATGATGAAGAAAAGAACATAAAGAAAGATCAAGATCAAGAACCCTCCATGTCATCCACTCCTTTTCATGATGTCTCTTATCCGCCTCAGGGTTCTTTTGATCCTGTACCCCCTTTTTCATGCATTCCATCATGTCTTAAGTCTTCTCCTAAGCAAGATCAAGCTACTACTTACACTGTTGAGCTTATTGGCAATCAAAATAACTTTACTACACTTGCATTTTCCAAAGATGATACTTCCATTAAGGTTGTTAAAAATAGTGTTGTTACTTCCAATGTTAAGCCTATTGAAAATCAAGAGACAAATTATGCGCTGGTGCTATCCAAAGATCCTTTTCAAGATCAAAGTCTTCCATCTTCTTATTCTACCACTCCATGTTCACTTCCACTTTCTACACTTCCTAAGTCTTTGCAAGCTTTGAACAATCCTATTAAAGAAGGTGCTCATATTCAAGATGTCCATGATCCTATTGAAAATCCTAATGCTCACTCTAAAGATGCTGATATCCTTGGTTGTCATATAGATGCTGATGAGCTTATTGATTATCCTTTTGCATTTTCCACATCCATCCTTGGACTTCCTCCACCAATACCAAACTCTTCACATCTTCCTTCCATCTTGGGTCCTTATGTCCCTTCACTTTCCCCTCCTAACTCTCCTAATTTTCCATCCATCTTGGGTCCTTACATACCTCCATCTCCCATCTTTCCTCAAGATCAACATAGATGCATACCCTTGAATCCTTTTCATCCACCCACCCATCTAAACCAATCGTATCCTCCCTCTTCCACAAATCCCAAGTCTTTTGGAAGTAACTTGAATGTTCAATACAAGAAAAAGAAGCAATGCAAGAATCCATCAAAAAAAGAAGATCACCATGTCTCCTCTAATCGACATGGAGGCATAAAGTCAAAAGAGATATCTAAGAAAAAAACTACAAGACAAGTATGGGTTCCAAAATCTATCATTGAAGATATTATCTCTAGATCATCAAAAAGAAATAAAAAGCCTACGGCTATATGGATTCCAAAGTCTCTCTTGAAAGAGTCTAGTGTTGAGCAAAAAGTAAAATTGACATTCAAGCTTCCAAAGGCTTCCACTTCATCTCCCTCCAAAAATATTCTTCCATTCCATATGCCTAAACCACAACCTCTGCTATCCATTCACCATATTCCTTCACGTATTCCCTCATTCACATTTCCTCCACCCTCTCGCCACCCTTCAAGGTATGTGTTGATGTTGAGCTTGCCTTCCTTTCCATCTACCCTTTCACAATCTTTCCATGCATTATCCTTCTACCTTCTATCATTTTTCTTCATTTGCATATTCCTCCTATCTTCCATCCTCACTCGCTTTATGTAAAACCCTATCCTTCATTTTTCTCTTCCATGTTCTTTTCCCTATCAGCATCTTTGAGCATATCATTTTGAATCTTTGGCATATCATGGTTTATCTTTTCAAGGAGTATTATCTAAAAAGCTTGCCTTCTTCCAAATAAAATAAAATAAAATTAAAAATGTGCCTTGGTGAAAACCTTGAAACAGGTGCTTTGGTAGCAAAAGTAAAGAGAAATAAATTCATCCTATGGTGAAAACCACTTCCTTGTGGCACTTTGGATAAGTACCATGATGAAAACCTGGCAATCAGGCATCATGCGTAGTTCTTCTACATATTTCATCCATTCCATCTTCTCTCTTTGATCTTGACAATGTTGATCTATACATGAATATTTGGCTATTTTGTGAGCTATCTTACGGTGATCTTGCTTTCATTCCTTCCATGTTTAGCCTTCATATCCATCTTCCTCCATTCATTTTCACCTATCGATATCCTTTTCCCCTTTGGTCTTGATCTAATAAAAAAAGAAAAAAAGAGTAAAACACAGTGCTATGAAGCCTCTTGACATGTCTACTCCTTTGGATTGCATTCTTTCCTGCTCTTGCACTATGATTTTGTGACTTATCCTATACTAGCCTTTCATTGCTTGTCCAAATGTGCTTTACATGACAATTTTTCTCTAGCTTGGGTATTCTTGAGGAGTTTTCCCTTGAGGATTTCTTCCCTTCATTCTCCTTCATTCTCCTATCTTCCATCTTTTCCACCAGCTTGCTAATCCCTCTTGTTCTCCACCTTGCTAGACATTGGGACTGCACGATATGATCTTGCTTGGGAGTTTGCAATGGAAATAGATACTATCAAGTATATCAATTATCAGAACAAGTATCAAAACTAGTATCAAAACAAGCATCAGAACCAGTATCAGAACAATTATCAGAACAAGTATCAAAACTAGTATCAAAACAAGCATCAGAACCAGTATCAGAACAATTATCAGAACAAGTATCAAAACTAGTATCAAAACAAGCATCAGAACCAGTATCAGAACAATTATCAAAATCAGTATCAGAATCAGTATCAGAACAATTATCAGAATTAGTATTAGAATCCGTATCAGAACCAGTATCAGAACCAGTATCAGAACAAGTATCAGAATGGGCCTACAAAAAAAGTATCAGAACACCTATTGGGGCTACACCTTTCGCTTTAGTTTATAGGTCTGAAGTGGTACTGCCTATTGAGGTTGAAATCCCATCACTCAGAATCAAAATGCATGGACTTGTCACTGATGAAGACTACAGAGTGTCTAGGTTACAAGAACTTGAATTACTAGATGAACGCAGGCAAGCAGCATATGATCATCTCAGAGTGTATCAGAAAAGAATGTCTAGAGGCTACAACAAGAAAGTCAGACATAGAGAATTTTAGGTTGGCGATCTAGTGTTGAGAGAAAATCCTAAAAATCAATCACATTGAGAACGCAAGGGGAAGTTTGAACCCAACTGGCTAGGTCCCTTTGTAATCACTGCTACTTTTGGCTCTGGTGCCTATCAACTCTCAACAACTGAAGGAGAACAGCTCCGAGAACCAATCAACGTTCTCCATCTGAAGAAATTCTACGCTTAAGGCATTCAGTGCTTGGTAAATGTCCTAAAAAAATCTTAAAAATCAGAAAAAGTCCTGAAAAAATGAACATCTTGGTGAAAACCTAGCAATAGGCGCCTTGATGATTCACAAAAAAATAAAAAAATATCAAAAGTACAAAAAAATTGAAAAAATGAAAAATACAAAAAAATGAAAAAAGAAAAAAATAGTGCCTTAGTGAAAACTTGGAAACAGGCGCCTTGGTAGCAAAAATAGAATCTCTACCAAGATGGTGAAAACCTGGCAAACAGGCGCCACTTGTTCCAAAATGCTCCATCTATCAGCACAATCTTGGTCTTTCCCAGCTTTCAGTCTTGCTTTAGTTTGTACATATCTCCCAGTTTGTTTCTGCATATCCTGGTTTCAATAAGTCAGTTTGTACACCAATCAGCTCAAGCATCTGTATCCTATCAATGTTCAAATTTGGGGGCAATCAATGTCATATCCTATGGTCTCCCATGTATCTTAGACATTTCCTATCCAGTCAGAGTCCTTTGAAGCTTCCTGTTGAGTTAGTCAGTCTGTCTTGTCTCCAGAAAGGATTTTGCATTTACAACAACGCAATCAAACATCAAACTCAAACTGAAAACAATCTGTGCTTTTTACATGCTTTTATCTCCTTGTATGCTTACTGATTCGCATTGAGATTTTTGCATATTGTGTCCCTTCGAGCTCTTCGATGATGTCCTTTATAGGATTTAGAGAGTGATGACTGGGGGCATAATCTTTTCTTTGTCTTCTACTTGTATGTGAAAATCTAACATCTTTGGAACTTCTGGATTGAAATGGTGTCCGACTATAAGAGCCTCTATCTCGAATTGGATGGCCATGCGTACCTCGACCATTGATACCCAGACAATTCAAGGAAGTTTGATCTAACTATTATCTTTTTGAGTAAGTTCTTTCTCCTACTGTGAAACGCAATCTTGCCTAAGGATGTGAACGATAAAGGGTCACTACGGGTAATTCACATTGGATTTAGAATGATCTCTTGACTGTTTGATGTGTTTGCAATGCAAGGCGTACTCAGGTCATCACAACATTTATGTTTTGATGCTTGTACAAATTGCTATATCAAAATGGACATGATATTCAGGTCATCCTGGCGCTTGTGCCTTGGTGCTTATATCTAATCCGACATTTCGAAAACAAAATCAATATTCATATATCCATGGTTGTTGACCAATGGGTGTTGTATTGATTCTTGCGCCTACAAATCGATATTCATATGTCTATGGTTTCATAGCTAGTGGGCATTGTATTGATTTATCTAGTTACCTAAAAGTTCAATGATGATAACAAATCGACATATGATCAGTGACTAGGTCCTAGGTCTTAGGTTGCATTTCATTTTGCATGTCTCATTGCATTTTGCATGTTTGCATGATCTCACAATGATTAAATGAACTTCAATGCTTAAATGATTCTTCATATCAATTCTTCAAATCTAACAAGAGCTAAATCTCACACGAAGGTTCCCCCAATGAAAGAGCAAGTAGAATCCTTTTTCGGGATCAAAATTCAAATCTGAGATCATTCATATTATTAACTACTTGCATATTTGATCTTCAATCTTCAAAGAAATCTAATATTCAACTTAACTGATTATCTTACATCAAACTATCAAAATTTCAACTTGGTCAACCATGGTCAACTCATGGTCAAACCTAGTCAAATTCAGTCTCCAGGACCTCCAAATGATGCAGAATGCGTTCTCAGATGTATATAACCACTTCTCAAATCAATTAACATGCTTCTGAACTCTCAACATTGACTTTTCTTGTCAGATTTTAATTTTAATCCCGAAGGGGGCATGGTATTGCATATCATTCAAAGTCTGTAATCAAATTTGAAATCATATCTTTATGGAAATCATATCTTTCATCACTGATCAAGACAAACAATCACGTCTAGTTACTGATTCGTCAAAAGTCCTCATCGCTCGGGGCAAATCTATCATCACTTGGGGCATATCAGATTCATCGATCCATATCAATCTGGTATTCTCTTAATCTTGTAATCTGTATCAGTTTTTGCAACCATCAAATCATAGTGTTCTTTCCTTGGTTCTTCGGCAACTGAAGGGTTTGGATGTGATACTTGCTAGTTCTGCTAAGACAATCGAGTCTAGAACGGGTCACTCACTTCTTTGCAATCATAAGGTTTGGAATCAGGCATTTTGACACTTTTTCACAATCATCGGTTCATTGCTGCTATAGTAAACATTATCTTTGGTCATTCAGGACCTATTATCTTCATATCAAATCAATATCAATCAGCTTCTATCTCATATCAATTATCAATTTCAAACATCAGTTTCATATCTCTATCAAACATAGACTATCTTTGAACCACTGCGCTTCGCACAGTAATTCAAAGAGGGGCAAAATGTAATACCCCAAAAATGGGCTATAAGTTCATTAACCTCCTATATCATCAAATCATATGAAATCGACATCAAAGTCCTAATCTAAGGCACATCTAAACATCATCAAATCTAATTGATTATCTTAAATTTTGCATCGGGGAATATTCCTAGTAATATTCCTAATTATCTTAATTATCTTTAATTTTATAATTATTTGGCAATAAATCACATTTATCCTAAAGTTTGATTAATTGAATATTTTTATATTTAATTAATTAGATTTAATATTTGCCACTTAATTGTGTAATTAAATTTAATTATATCTATTATTAATTGTATTATTTAATTTTGACAATAAATCTAATATCATATGAATAATTGATTAAATTCTTATTTAATTAATTAAAGCAAGTTGTCATTATTTAATAATATAGTTTTTAATAAAAGTTTGATTAAATAATTGATTAACCCATAAATTAATTGTTTTATTTTTAAAATCAGTTGAGTTGGAAATAAATCACTTTATTATTAAATTAATTCATAAATAAAACATGCACAATCATAAAAGCAGACAACTATCAATTATCAATTAAAGCTAAACTCTATTTTGAGTTAAAACTTAGCTTTTGCATGTTTTTGTGAGTTAATTATCTTTTATTTAAAAATAACTCAAAAATCAAGTTGAGTTATTTGAGTGATTTATGGCTTTTTCCCATGCACCTCCAAAGCCCTAGATTTCTATAAATTAAAGGCTCAGCTCTTCTCAAATCATCTCATTTTTTTGCACAATCACGCTGGAGAATTGGAATTGAAGAATCAAAGCTCTTGCGAATCGACATCTTTGTGAGATCAATCTTATTTTTTTTGCATTCATTTAGATTCATATTTCATATCATTTCTAGATTAGCATAGCATATCAGTTTTCAATAGCATAGATTCATATCAAGTTTTTATAATTCTTATTGCATAGAAAAATCCAAAAAATAGAATAATTGCATTCAATCTCATATCTAGATCAATTGCATTCAAATCCTTCATTTAGGTGTCGTCTAGGTCACTGATCTCGATAATAATCTGAGAACATTAATCTCGCACCTACTAGAAGGCAGTAAATCACTTGGTTAGATTAGATTTCAATTTTGCACGATTTCAATTATAGCTAACCTCTAATGTTTTACTGAGTGTTGTGTCTACAGAATAGGTACAATTTTCACACACACACTAGGGAGATCTGACAACCCAACAAGAGACCACACTTGTGGAGATTTTTTCCAACAAGACATTTATATAGTGGTTGTCACTACCACAGTGAAAATGGCTATTACCGCTTGAGGTTCTGTCAATGTGGTTGACCCAATTAAGGGAATTTCCACTACGGTTAACCCTCTCTAAAGGTGACCCACAAAATATACCACATGGAGACTAGTTCCAGATTCAAGGATTTGGGGTTTTGGTACTATCCAAAAAGGAAGTAGAGCATAATCCCTTAGCCTTTTCACTTTTAACCCAGACAAAGCAGACAGATTAATCTGACATGCTAAGACCAAGATTATCTCACAAAGATCTATGATGTCAACTCCTTATGATCTATCAACCTCTCCGGAGAGAGAATGCATCAATCAAAAGTTGAAGACACATGGATCTAGTGGAACATGAGACTCCCTCAATATCCTCCCTACCTACAAAGGTTCCTTCATTGAGAAGAGTTTCACTGGAAACTCACTCTCTCAAGAGCCATGAATAGTGTTCATAGAGCCTATTTACTATGTGTAACAAAGATGCTGAAAAAAAAATCTATGTTCATTTTTAAAGCCCAAATGAATTATGTGATATGAAAGTAGTAAAGGTCACACAAGCTTGACATGCAAGATGTTCTTTTTAATCCAAATCAAAATGCTATCAGCTGAAAAAGATTACCTGAATTCCTCACAATGTGCTTAGTAGATGCTTACCTATTTTTAGCAATTCTTGCACTTTTCCCAATCCAAAACCAGTGAAAATCAATAAAAAATAGAGAATTTCAATTGTTAGGGTTAGCTATTAGTCGAAATCTGAAAACCAAATCTGACAAACTACCTAAAAAAGTGAAATGATAATTGAACACTGGTACAAAAACTCGTACGATAGTGGGTTACGTCCCAGATGATAGTCCATAAACTCATATGACTCTGGGCACCACATCATACGACAATCGAGATTCCAAATGACACTTTGATCCTGCTGATATGATTCTCAAACAAATCAATTGTCGTATGATAGTGGGTATCCTCCCAGACGATAGTCCAAAAACTCGTACAACACTGGGTATCAGATCATATGACAATCGAGCTTTCAAATGATAATGTTTTTCTGATGATATGAGCCTCAATCAAATCAACTATCATACAATAGTGGGTATCTCCTAATATGAGTTTTTAACAAAACTCGTACGACAACTGTATGGACAAAAATTAAAAATCACAGTGTACAGAAACCCTTGAAACCCTTAACCTCAAAAGATAGAAAATTGATAGAAATGAAGGGAAACCTGTTTTAGGGCTCCACGGTGGGCACCAAAAATGCGTGTGTGAATTTTGTACCTATTTTGTAGACACAATAGTTTAGTAAAACATTAGAAGTTAGTTGAAATTGAAATCATGCAGTAAATGAAAACTAAACTAACCAGGTGATTTACTACCTTCTAGTAGATGCGAGTATGTATTCTTAGATTAGACCGAGATCAGTGACCTTGATGACACCTAAATGAAGGATTTGAATGCAAAACTGATATGAAATATGAATGCAATTAATCTTTTTATTTTTTATTTTCTATGCAATGATATGATGAAAACTGATATGAATCTAGATTCTAAGATGAAATTGACATGCAATGAATTGATCTAAGATGAATTCTAAATGATATGCAATACTCAAAAACAAGAATGATCTCACAATAGCTTGGATTTGCTAAGATGATTCTTCAGTCTCCAATTCGACAGCGTGAGGATGCAAAAATATGAGATGATGATATGAAGAGCTGAGGCCTTAATTTATAGAAATCCAGGGCTTTGGAGGTGCATGAATAAAAGCCATAAATCACTCAAATAACTCAAGTTGATTTTTGAGTTATTTTTAAATAAAGGATATTTAACTCACAAAAACATGCAAAAGCAGAGTTCAACTCAAAATAGAGTTTAGCTTTAATTGATAATTGATAATTGTCTACTTTTGTGATTGTGCATGTTTTAATTATGATTTAATTTAATAATAGAGTGATTTATTTCCAACTTAACTGATTTTGAAAAATAAAACAATTGATTTATGGATTAATCATACTTTTATTGAAAAAAAATATTATTAAAAATTGACAACTTGCTTTGATTAATTAAATAAGAATTTAATCAATTATTCCTAGGATTTTGGATTTATTGTCAAAATTAAATAATACAATTTGTGAATAAATATAATTAACTTCAATTAAATAATTAAGTGGCAGAATTAAATCTAATTAATTAAATATTGAGAATATTCAATTAATCAAACTTTAGGATAAATAGGATTTATCGCCAAATAATCATTAAATTAAAGATAATTAAGATAATTAAGAATATTACTAGGAATATTCCCTGATGCATAATTTGAGATAATCAATTAGAATTCGATAATGTTCAGATGTGCCTTAGGTTAGGACTTTGATGTTGATTTCGTTCGATATGTTGATATAGGAGGTTAATGAACCTATAACCCATTTTTGGGGTATTACACATGGGAATCATCTACAAGTGTGGGACCTATGCTAACTGAGATGAAACCTCCAGGTTCTAGGCTGGTTCCTCTTGGATAATCACCTTAATTTGCTTCTAGAGAGAAAAGTAAACTTTGAGGAAAAAGGGATAGAAGGAATGCTTGAAAGGGAAATGACTGAAAGCAAACTACCTACTAGGTAATACACCGAACTAAAATGAACATAATACACTGACCAAATTAGCATGAAGGATCTCAGATCTAATAGAACACAATCTTCCTAAATAGGTTTGCATAAGTGTTTCACAGAGAGGCTTGAACAAAAGACACAGACTGTGACCTGCAAGCAAACATTCTCTTCAGCAAAAGGGCATAGGAATGAGATAGAATAACAGGGGGCTGAAGTATACCCACAAACTCACTCAAATCAAATTAGACACAGTAGTACACAAATAAGCTGAAAGAAAGAAGGGCCCTGGAACTCCAAGATTTCTCTAACATAGTCAGTATATTATACTCAATAAGAGAAATACAGACAAGGAAAAGACTAGAGGGCAAGACAAATGCCACAGATAGCCTCTATTGAATCTGAGATTTCAATGAAAGGTTACAGACTGTAAGAGCCAGAGGGCAGAATGAATGCCACAGATAACTCCTAAGAAAGAGGAAAAATCTTTTTACAATTTTAAACTCTGAGCTCTAAAAGCTCCAAAAATACAATATATACATCTCCTTTGCATGCAGGTAGGAGTCAAAAACTTACTAGGGTTACATAGGTTTTGCATATAATAATAGAGAACCCTAATTCTGTCATTTATGATCATAAATGCATCTTGAAAATATCTTGGTTGATCAGATATATGTCCTTGTATATAATTCCATCACCATAACTGTTTGTAGACGAGCCGCCTTGATCTAACCACTTTGCTGCAAATTGAAAGCTTCACACTACCGCCATGACCTTGATTCTACTGAATCGGGTTTTCCATGAATGCTCAATTTTGAACTTCATAGATATTTTGATTTTAAAAGTATAAATGGTCACAGGTGGCACCAACCCTTCAAAGCTCCTTCAGCGTAAGAACACTGACATAGAACCTTAGGAAATAAGAAATCAACCTGCGACGGCCACCTAGATCCTCCTCATCATCTTTCTGAACTACAACCATCTTGAGAACATCAATTTCAAGCTACCCCCCTCTTCACATATGGCCCATTGGATCAAAAAGTGGCAAAAACCTCGTAGAAAGATTCAAATTTGAGCTCTAACGGCTACCAGGTCCATGTTTAAAACATGACCGTCGATCACATTCTTCCTAGCAAATCGAATGACCTAGATCATCCCTTATAATAGTCACAAGCCCCTAAAAAGAATGCTAGCCACATTACCACTTTAGTGACCAATGAAAATCAAGCACCTCAGCACAACGACTAGTGGGTCTATGAATAACTATCAGTTTTAAATCAGATGGTGGTCACATGATCGCAAAGGGGAAGAATACTCCTTACAATCATGTGACAACCATACATCATATTCACACTGTCATCCCACTGAGAGCCTCAGGCCCACCTGCCAGATCACCTTTCCATCGAATGACTATCGCAAGATTGCAAAGAGGAAGAATATTCCTTACAATCATGCGACAACCATAGATCCTTACACTAACCACCTCAGAGCTAAGACCGTCAGACATAACATTAACCACCCACTAGGGATTGCACGAACACGTGACTATGAAAATGCTGGGTCGCTAAATGGAAAGCACTTAACTACCAGAAACAAGAGATCAAGCGACCACACAGTTGCCTAATTGCTGAAATAAAGGCTTGACCGCTAGAAAAATTGGAGATAAAGCAACTGCATCCTTGAAGACCTGGGATCCACTTGGGTCGCAATGTCACACAGAAAAATTGATGACATCGAAGAAGAAATGCAAGGTGCGAAAGGTCAAAAACAACCCCAATTTTTTAAGCTTGACCAAAGGAAAAAGAAAACACTGAGGGTTTTTATGCTTAGACAATTTTTTAGAACCCTGCGACATAGGTATTCCTTGTAGACCTCAAAACTTGAATATCTTCCTGAGTCTTATGAACTACCACATGTGATCTGAACTAGAGCATGGTGGCACATTGAGGAGCATGGGGCCAAGGTTGCAAACCATAAAAATTTGTGGATCTACTTCACAAATGAAAACATGCTAAATCCGTATGATAGTAAATTTTGGGTAACATTTACAATGCATCAAATCAGTTAAAGACACTTGCGGGCCAATGTTGTTTTGAAATTGTTGAATAAAGGCATTGGAAAGTTTTGGAAAGGAATCAATAGAATAAGGAGGCAAAGAACAATACCATTGTAAGGCCTTGTCACAAAAATTTCAAGATTTTTTTTTGGCTAAAATCCTATGGTCATGAGCATAATCACTACAAAGGATTTGGAATGTTTTAACATGATGAACATGATCTCCTTTTCCATTATAATTCTCAAGATGAGGCATATTGACTTGCTGAGGAATAGGAGTATGAATAATATCCAAGGAAAAAGGGCTTCCCATGTCACATGTAGGAAAACTAAACTTTTTTTGAGTTAAGGAAATAGGAGGAATAGAAACATTAGACACACTAGGTAGAATGTAAGCAGCTACATGAATAGAAGACACAACTAGAGGAACACTAGGAACTACAGTTGGAAGCGGATTGGAATAAGTAAAAGGAACATTATGATATGAAGGTTGTGATGTAGGAAGGGACATAGGAGGAACACTCATAGGAATAGAGGGAACTGTCACAATCACCAAAGGAGTATAGGTAGGAATACTAGGTAAAGGATTAGATGGAGGTTCTACACTAGTGATAGGAGGAATCAACCCTAAATCTTGAGCTTCTTGAGCTAGAGGTTTAACATTTGAATGCATGAGGTGAGTAATAACATGAAAGAGGTTAACACCTTTATCACTATCACAAATAACTTTCTTAAGAGCTTCTATAGCTTGAATAGAATCTTGATTATGGTTCTCTTGAATAAGCCAATTATCCATTTTATTAAGTTCAGTTGAAAGTTTTTAAACTTGTTCAGGAGGAACTCTTAAAGCGTCATCCTCATCATGAGATGAGTGAGAAGATTTTTTCTCCATAATAGGATTGGAATCATGAAGAATCAAATTATCATTTGGGATCCTAAGGAAAAGAGAGGAAGATTCAGGATCAAAGGCACCCATGATTCTACGACTTCTTCTAATCGAAATGTTATAAGTAGGACTAGTAGTAGTAAAGCTCATAAACCAATGCAATGAAAATGAACTATACTAAGAACACATAAAGCATGAATATTTTTGTATTTTTGAAATCTAATTAGCATGCAAGATTTAACATAAAAGAGAAATCTAATACCAACAGGATAAAAGTAAATCTAATACTACAAAACATAATAGGGCATCCAATTCCATGAAAAGAAAGGAGAGTAAGTATGTCGGGTTCACCAAAATGAATAGATGGAAATAGTGTTCCCTTCTATAATGTACAGGGGAAATATGAGATCTACTTCTAAATTTAAATTCCCAAAGGAGAGATCCAAATTGATCAACCAAAAGGTTAATGCACAATCGAATCAATCTATGGAGAATATGAAAGAGGAAGAAAACCTTATATTTCCCTATAGGGGAGTTATGCTTGAAATCTAAAATAATTGAAAGGCAAATACTAACCTCAAAATAGGGAAAATCTAGAAAATGCCAATTTTTGATGTCTGTGCGCAGTTTCGGGCAATTCTGCAACTTGTTTCGGACTGGAAATGCCGAGACAAAGAAAACCCCAAAATTTTTTATCTTTCTGACAGTAGGTAGTCTTTGACCTTGATAAAAGGTTAAAGGATAAATTAATATTCTGAAGGTTGACTTTGATTTTGTCCATAGATCTCAGAAGTTCACTGAAAAGGGTATCCAAATCCAAGCTCAGATCCACAGTTCCGCACCTGTACTTGCAAGAAAAAGAGGGTTTTGTTGTTTGTATGGGTGGTTTGTCTTGGTCAAACCCCAATTTAGGAATTAACCTTGAAATTGAATTGAAATTGTAATGTGCATAAACAAAGTAAATGAAACAATTCACCTTGCTTATGTTGAAGTCCTTATAGTAGATTTGTATCCTCAAATCTACAAGTAGGGATGCTCCAATGGATGTAGAATGAATATAGGATGTCTCAAATCAATTCCATTTGATCTTCAACACCAATCTTGAATGGATCTTTACATATGAGGAGGCTTGGATGAATGTAGAAGGATGGATCTTCAAGGGGGCTCCAAAGAGATTGAATCCTTCAATGGCTAACAATGGATCTCCTTGATGAATGAATACTTGAACACTTGAATGCTTGAAGGCTTTCTTGAATGCTTGAATTCACTTTCTTGCACTTGAGAGCTTTCTCATGAAATTTCTTGAGATGAGATGTGATTGCTTGATTGTGGATGTGAAAATGAGATTGGGAGGCCTCCTTTTATAGTGAACTAGGGCACAAACCTCTGGAGAAGGCCAACATTGGGGAATTAAATCCCAAGTAACCTTAACCCCTAGAAATGGACCCATATTAAATTAAATTAAGGATTTACCATCATGAAAACCTGAAATGGCCAACTCGGAGGTGGGAAAAAGAATCTTTCCGAAACTCGATACCCGATAATCAAAAAATCTTAAAATTTGAAATGTGGGTGAAGGACGAGGTAGACTCTACCCTAGGTCAGAGTTAAGGTCAACCCTGACCTAGGTCAAAGTTGAGGTTGACTTTGACCCTCAAGGTCAACTTTGACCTTGAGGTCAAAAACCTTAGGACCTCAGTCCAGAATGCCAGGAAATGTAGATAGGAAGTGGAAAATAGGTGCATAGGGAAGCAAAATGGGGGGGGGGGGAAAGCCAAATACATGCAAAGGCCCAATCAAGGTGCTTAATATGACCCCAGAACACTTACTCGAAGGGATAAATGCTCTTATTATGGAAGTGCTTCCATTTTAAGATGATACATTAAGGTACAACAAAAGTTTTGGTTTTGTATTTTAAAAAGGAGGAAGTGGGTATGATAGAGTTAACTCTAGATTTGGAGGGATAAAGAGTGAGTTTTTTAATTTTAGTCAATTTTTTTTATTTCAATAGTCAATCAGTTAGAGTGCCTTATTTTGGGAGGTAGTTTTCCCTTTTGTTTTTGCACCTACAAGCTAAAGGTGAACATTGGATCAGAATCAGAACCAAGGATCATACACTTAGCAACATCTTTATCTAGTGAGGAAAGAAAAGAATTCACCAAATTTTTCAAGGAAAAACAAATCAATTTTGCATGGTCTTATGATGATATGCCAGGATTAGATCCAAATTTAATCATGCATCACTTGAACATAAAAGGAGCAAGACCAGTCAAGAAAAAAATGAGAAAGATGCATCCACATATAGCTTTCCTTGTGAAAGTGGAGTTAGAAAAATTGCTAAAAGTTGGGTTTATAAGAGCCATTGATTATGCCCAATGGATTTCAAACATAGTGCTAGTTTCAAAAGTAGACAAGTCCATTCGAATTTGCATGAATTTTAGGGATCTAAATCCTTCATTCCCTAATGATGACTTTCCATTACCAAGCATAGATGTCATAGTGGATCTAACAATAGGACATTCCATGTTCTCTCTTATAGATGGTTTCAATGGCTACAATCAAATAAAGATAGAATTCAAGGATCAAGATAAAACAACATTTACATGCACATGGGGAACATTCTATTGGAATGTTATGCCCTTTGGTCTAAAGAATGTCAAGGCAACATATCAAAGAGCCATGACAATAATATTCCATGATATGATGCATAAGTTCATGGAAGATTATGTAGATGATATACTTGCAAAATATCATTCAAGAGATGAACATTTACCAATCTTGGAGAAAATCTTTGAAAGATTGGAACAATTTAAAGTAAGGCTAAATCTGAAGAAGTGTGCATTTGGCGTCCAATCAGGAAATCTGTTAGGGTACATTGTGTCAGCAAAAGGAATAGAGGTAGACCCAGCTAAAGTTAAAGCCATCATGGAAATGGAAGCACCTAGAAACATTAGTTAGATGAAATCTCTCCAAGGTAGGATCCAATCCATATGAAGGTTCATATCTCAATTGGCAGAAAAGTGCCATAACTTTACCCAACTCTTGCATAAGGACATCATTTTCAAATGGGGTGAAAAATGTGAAAAATCCTTCAACATGTTAAAGAAATATCTGATGAACCCTCCAACTTTGATGCCACCTATAAGAGGAAATCCTTTTATTCTATACATTTCAGCGACCGAGCATTTATTAGGGTCACTCTTGGCACAAGAAGATGAATCAGGAAAAGAGAAGGCTATCTACTACATAAGTAGAACTTTGGTAAAATATAAGTTAAACTGCACCTTCATCGAAAGAGCATGTTTGGCCATGGTTTTTTCTTCCCAAAAATTATGCCACTATATGTTATCCCACAAGATTAAACTCATTGCAAAGATAGATCCCTTAAAATATCTTCTTAGCAAAACAACATTGAATGGAAGACTAGCCAAATGGGTCATGGTGATAAGTGAATTCAACATAGAATATGTGGATAAAAAATATATCAAGAGCCAAGTTATAGATAATTAGTTAGTAGAATCACCATTACAAGATGACCACCCAATACAAGTGGGATTTCTAGATTTTGAAATTGTGAATGTGGAAGAAAAAACATGGAAACTATATTTTGATGGTTCCTACACACAACATGGATCAGGAGAAAACATACTTTTGATTACTACTCAAGGGTCTACAATTCCTAAATCATACAAATTTCTATTTCCATGCACAAATAACATAGCCGAGTATGAAGCATTGGTCATTGGAATCAAGCTAGCATTAGAGTGGAAAGTGACAGAACTACAAGTATATGGAGATTCACAACTAGTTATGAATCTAATTAATGATGAATATCAAATGAAAGATGACAAGATGATACCTTACAAGAATATGGTTGAAAATCTCAAGAAATACTTCACTCTTATCACATTTGAGCAAGTAACAAGAGAGAAGAATAAAGCAACAGATGCAATGGCTACTTTGGCATCACTTCTCCAAATACTAGATCAAAGCGCCATATATGAATTCCTGGTAGAAGAAGTTGAGTGAACTGCATTTGAACCTACTCATCCTCATGCCATTTATTTTATAAAAACACATGAATCACCTTGGTATGGAGACATTTACACTTACCTAAAGGACTAAATCTTACCCATTGACCAAACCAGGAACTAAAATAAAATCTTTATTTGATAAGCCACTTGTTATACCCTAATATATGATACATTGTATCGTAAGAGTCTAGATGGAATGCTTCTTAGATGTATAGAGAAAGATGAATTAGATATAGCCTTACGAGAAATTCATGAGGGGATCTATGGGTCACATTTGAATGGTTTAACCCTAGCTAAGAAACTTCTTAGGATAGGATATTTTTGGCCTACAATGGAGAAAGACACTTGTCACTTTGCTAAAACTTGTAGAAAGTGTCAATATCATGGAAAATTGATACATGTTCCCACACAAGAGCTTCATCCTATGAAGACACCTTGGCCATTTTATCAATGGGGTCTAGATTTAATAGGAATGATTTATCCACCATCTTCAAATGGTCATAAATTTATTATTACGACAATGGAGTACGCTTATCAACTGCAACCAAAAACTAGATATCCTTGTTTATCCTAAACCACATAATATGTAGATATGGTGTACCTCATACCATCATAGTGAATAATGCAAAGAACTTCAAAAATAAGGACCTAAAGGAGTTATGCACAAAATTTCAAATGATCCATCACTCTTCATCAATATATTACCCCCAAGGTAATGGACAAGCTGAAGCAACAAATAAAAACATCTTGAAGATATTGAAGAGAACTATGGACAATTCAGGAAGAGATTGGCATATAAAAATAAACCGACCTTATGGGCTTATAGGAAAAGTATCAAAACACCAACAAGAGCTACACCATTTTCATTAGTCTTTGGAACAAAAGCAGTTTTACCTTTGGAGTTAGAACTTTCATCCTTAAGGGTATCTTTACATGGTTTGATAATTGAAAAGGATTATAGAGTTTCTAGGTTGCATGAACTAGAAGTGCTAGATGAAAAGCAACAACAAGCATTTGATCACTTAAAAGTATATCAAAACCAAATGTCAAGGACTTATAACAAGCACATCAAGTCAAGAACATTCCAAATAGGTGACTTAGTTTTGTGAGAGAATCCCAAGAATCAAGCAGAAAGAGAAAAGAAAGGAAAATGGGAAGCAAACTGGTTAGGACCTTTTGTGATCACTTCATCTTTTGGGACCAACACCTATAAGCTAGCTGATTGTGATGGAGAAGAGTTACAAGAACCTATCAATAGCATTCATCTCAAATGTTTCTACACATGAAGTAGATGAAAGAGGATAAAGAAAAAGAGTATCAGAAAATCAAATAGCAGACATCCTATTTATTATGCATAGTCAAAAGTGATTTTAAAAATACTAAAATCATTTGAAAAGAAGAAGATAGAAAATGAATCATAAATGCAAAAAAGATAAAAAATAGTGGAAAATTGAGCATGAAGAAATCCAAAAACATTCATATCTAATCCTCAAAAAGATGTTGCCTTGGTGAAAACCTAGCAAATAGGTGCCTTGAAAATGAAAAAAAAATATAAATTGGAAAAAGAGAAAATACAAAAAAATAAAAAAAAAGAGAGAAAAAGGTGCCTTGGTAGAAAAAAAGGAAAAATTCTTTAAAAATAGAAAAAGAAAGGAACTTCCATTCAATCGATGAAAACCTAGTAAATAGGCGCCATTGAAAGTCCAAGTCAGTCACATACTTAGCAGTCATCCTTGTAAATATTGCATCCACCAACATTTGTATATATTGCATAATAAAACCCCATAGTTGCATTTGCAAGTACCTCAAGGTTTTGGTCACCTAATCTAAAAATTGTCCTAAGTCCAACTTTGAAATCATATCAAAATGGGGGAAATCTACTCTAAAGGAGGAAGGATTCATCAAAAGCAAACTTCAATCAGTCATCGAATCAATTCATCAAAAATGCAAGTGAAGCACTTATCAAATCTTCATTCTAATCCAATTTGAACCAAAATGCAAAAAATAATCCGAGATCTTACATGACCTTACCTTTATCAGGATTAAAAATATGAAATGGATGGAAATACACTTGAAATATGGATTTGAAAAATATTTCAAAATTTTTCTAAGTGTTAACTTGATTGATGAAATCACGTCTTTCTAGTGAATCGATGAAAGTTTTTAAACTAGACAAGCTATGATGAAAGTATGATATTTTAGTTGATTTCTGAATGATTGTATTAAGATCAAAGTTTTAAAGCATGTACTATTTGTCTAAAGATGTGATCATAAAAGAATCATCAAGGACTTGTACATAGGATAAAATTGAGATTTTTGTTTGTTTACACAAAATGATACCTTGGATATTTTGATGTTCAATATCATAATACCAAATCCACTTGCAAAATAGAATATGACAAAATCGGTATTCACACTCTCATGATTGGCTTCAATAAGTGATATTCATACCAAAGGATGGGAAAGCAACGAAAGAGGTGCAAAAAGTATTCATATCATCATAGTTGAACTAGTGATGGTTGTACTAAAATGGGATTCCAAAAATTGCTCAATGATGAATATAAGCTCCAAATTTTTGAATGATGATAGTTAGTTGCATACATCTAGATTAAATGCATTTAATGTATTTTTCCTTTCTTAGCCTATAAATTTAAATTGCAAGAGGAAAAGAGAAAGGGGGTGTAGTCAAATAAAAAATCAAATGAGCATAAAAAATTATATGTGATCGAGTGTGTTGGAAATTAAAAAAAATAAAAAACAAAGGTGCAATCCATTAGTTCACGAGCATTTGTTAGATTCATGTTAGCTTGCATTAAATTGCATTCATTTTAAGTCTAAGTTCATTCCATATAGTTTAAATCATTTTCATTAAATTCATTAATTGCATTAGGTTGCATTCATCCTTTAAATCATTTTCATTAAGTTCAATCATTAGATTGCATTTAATTCATCTCATCTAGAGTGCATTCTTTAAATCATTCATATCAATCTATTAAGTGCATTTATCAGTGCATTGCATTAGTTAATGTTCATTACATCCATTAAAATTCATAAGATGCATATCATTTAGTTCAAAAACATTGCATATTACATTATTCATGTAAGCTCATTAGATATCATTGCATTGCAATATCATTCATCTATATCACATATAACATTTAGAATCATTAATCATTAAGTACCCATGGTCATTATACATTACATCAATATAGGACCATCACATTTGCATAACATAAAATCCATTGCATCCATATATCAAAATAAATACATCCATTATCCATTACATCATCACATCGCATTAACCATTACATTATCCATCTAACATCTATATATCAATTGCATCCATAATATCATTAATCATTAAAATCACATCATTAAGTTCATATTGCATCCATTCATTTATTATATGCCATACATAAGACAACCATTTAAGCATCAATAGAACATGTGCATCCACATCAAAAACTGCATTCTAAGAAGCATAAAAAAAATCATATAGAAGATAGAATCATATAGATTTGCATATCATATCAAAACACTTGAAAAAGGAGATCCAACACATCATGACATCATATATAGTAAATCTATCAAAAATAAGTATCAAAGTCTATGGTATCATCATCGTCATAAAAACAAACGAGTATCAGAGTCCATGGAATGATCATATAAATGCAACATCAAGATAATCAAAGTCTATTAAAGTATCAGAGTATCAACATAAATAACATCGAATAAATCAAGAGATACAATAGAGTCCAATGTCTCAATACATCAATGAAATGAATCATCTCAAATCATAGATCAACTAGTGAAACCACCAACACCATCAGCACCATCAGGACTCGGAGCACTATCAAGAGGATGACTCAAGCTCGGCTACAACCCATGCTGACTCATCACTGATATAAAGGCTAGCATCATAGAACTCAATTGCCTAACCTTCTATCTAACCTTTGATATCTCTAACTATAAAGCTCAAACCTTTGGTGTAGCTATGCTAGGAGCCTGTGTAGTAGAAGTCTGTGGTGGAGGCATGGAAGATGAAGAAGGCGTGGAAGAAGATGGAATAGATAATGATGGAACAAATGAAGAAGAAGATGGACGTGAAGAAGAAGATGGCATCAAAGCAAAAATAGAAGTAGAAGTAGAAGCAAGAACCTAAGGAACAACCTATAGGACAACTGGAGGAGCCTATGGAGGAACCTATGCTAGCTGGCCTTGGGCCTGATCTAATAAAGCCTGTGCTACCTAGGCATCCATCTATCTCTGACACCTAGCCCTATGGAAATCTTGTCTACCTGCTAGATCCCTAGAAACTTGGTGTAATGCCCTATCAACACCATGACCCCTCACCTGACCACCACCCCTAGGAGGAATGGGAGCCACAATAATAACTGGCATCATAACTCTCCCTGCTCTAGCTGCTCGACAACCTCATCATCCACGGCATGATCAAATCCTACCCCCACCCCTACCACCATCCCCACTATCCCCATCATCTCCATAATCATCCCCACCACCATGAGACTCCTCATCAATGCCAGGTACCCACTCAGCTGGATCTGTGAACCACGAAAATGGGTTCTGAGCGAACCAATCTACATAATAATCTATCATCCCTACATCAATGACATCCTCTCTCATGGCCCATAGAAAATAACCTAGATCATGTATTGCCTGATGAACTATCCTAAA
Organism: Chamaecyparis obtusa; assembly: GCA_027943335.1. NCBI lineage: Eukaryota > Viridiplantae > Streptophyta > Pinopsida > Cupressales > Cupressaceae > Chamaecyparis > Chamaecyparis obtusa. The sequence goes on along the minus strand of BSBK01000971.1, from coordinate 870,898 downwards.
ATCCACAATAGGACCCCACAGTGATCTCTCTGCCTGAACTTGAGAATACATGTCAACACCTTGGGACATATCCTATGTCCTACCATATTTTCATAGTACCCTCTGAAAGAAAAATCTTTCTATAATATAAGGGGTATGACCAATCATCCAACAAGGATAGAACATATATGGAAGCTGACCATCATCCTTTGGCTATGGCTCACAACCAAGATTAGGCCACCAAACAACTTGATCCATATCATCGATCACACGATGCCAGTAATCTAGCTTCCCCATATGGGTTTTCACTACCATCCCCTCATACATCTAGGTGAATGGCCAACCCAAATCTCAATGTCACGCTATAATAGGACATGTCATTGAGAGATGCTCCCATGTCCAGAGCTAAAGTAATATACCTCCTGCTGAGAGAGTGGAGGAGCACCTGTACACAACAATATGCAACTCATGATAAAGCTGTGCTAAGATGCACAATCCCTAATTGAATCATTGAGGATGAGCCAACAAGTCCTCCATAATAGGACCCCATCTGATCACAAATCCATGACCCCATCTATCAGGTAGGAGGAACCCTTTGATCAATGCATCCAGAACCACTGATAAAATAGGAAAAGAATGAAATTGAGACCACTGAATGTGATCATCACCAATAGTAGGATCCTGGAAGACCCATTGACATGTTGCACCATCATAGACCTGATCGTAGAATACCAACTCTTCTTGAGTCAGAATATGCAACAACCAGTACACATCCTTAGGGGTGATGATCATCTCACCCATAGGCAAATGGAATGTATTATGTTCTTGTTACCCAAATTTTCCTATGCATACAAATTTGGCTAAAATCTATCCCAAGGTCTCTGTTTTAATCCTGCCAAGCATCCCTGAAAATTTTCATGGCTTTATGTCTAGTTTCCTAGCCTCTACAATTTGTTTTATCCCCTGGTCTACAGTTAAAAATTCAAAAAGTAGCCATTGGTGTTAAAAAACCCTACAAACCCTATCCTTCATTCTATTTGGTCATTACCTTTATCAGCCACTTAAAAATCCCAATGCGCATGTGCACTTTTTATTTCCTTTGATCGCCAGTTCTCTTATTTCTCCGATGGTTATCCTATCTATTCGGTGATTTAGCAAATGCCTTGTTTGCATAATACCCCTGTGTTTCATGGTTAAGTCCTCAATGGTTAGTGATTCAGCAAAGCAATCAAATCTTCTTCAGTTGCATAATCGCTAAGTCTTTTGGTGGTCTCTGTTTGTGGGGGTCCCAATTCTGTAGGATCCGATGGTCATTGTAAGTTCGCAAGGGATTTGTCAGAGGTTTGTGATCTTGTGACAACTGTTAGATCTTCCAGGTATGCAACACTCCATTTGTTTAGTGGGTCCACTACCATGACATCCAACATGGAAGCTTTTCATTGGTTGAGGGTGGTGATTTGTAAGACTTTTCAGAGTGGGCCCAGCCGACTAGCTTCCTTTTGATCCAACGGTTGGCACATGATCTCATGCATTATGTCAGAGCCATGAGATTATGTGTTGACTGTCGATCTTGCTTTGTTGTCAGAGCCTTTGGAGGTGGGTCCTTTCTTGCTGATGTGCTTGCATGTGATTGGTCCACAAAATGATGACCTAGATGAGTCAGTGGGTCCTGATCTTTTCAGGAGGTTAAAGTATAGCAAGATCTCACAGTTGTCATTACACCGCTAGGATAAGATACATGTTGTTTAAGTCAGTGGTATAATGACCACCATTTGATTTAAACCTTATAAAGAGTGGGTTCGATGCTAGGTCAGGGTGACATGCCAGTTTATGATTGGCCAAAATATAAAGACATGTCAGTGGGTCCAGTGCTACGTGTTGCTTATGTGCTCACTGATGATTGGTTTTCATGTGCTGAAAAATATTTCTAGGTGGACCCGCGTGTCAGTGGGGTCCCAGTTAAAAGGTGATCAATGGCAGGTGCATGATCAGAAGGAATATTCGAAGGCTATGAGATCATGCACCTGCCATTGGATCAGAATCTTGTTTGCAGTGGGTCTGATGTTAGAAGGAAGTCGAGGTGTCTGCTAATGGAGCAGCTAGAATGAATAGAAGATTGACATGTGGAGATGGGCCCAGGGTTAACAAAGTATTTGGTGGCTCTAATAAGTTCCCTTTGGTTGTGTATTCATGTGATAAAATAGCAGTGCTCCAATAGATCTAGCGAATGCATGAATTTGTGTATTTGTAGAATCTCAAAATTAATTGGTGAAGCCCTAAAGTTCTCAGTGACCTAGCAATTATCTTCGGTCACTAGTTCACCAAATGTAGGCTAGATTCTCATGAGAGGTTGAAGGTATTCTGTGAATTAGCAAATAAAGGGGTTTCTCTTGTTTGCTTAATGAAACCAGAGTTAGTAAAAAGACTCAACTATTTAGTGACTGTAGTGTCCACTGAATCACTTGACCAGACTGAGGTTAGGTGAAATATTTTGTGAATAAGAAAAGAGGTCTTCAGTCATGCAGTCGCTAAATGTCTTAAAAGGAGGAAAAGCTAGAGTGGGTCCAAGATGATAGGTTTGTTGACGTGCTAAATGATTATTGGTCGCAACATGCTGATATGGACATTGACTTTTCAAGGAGGTTTGTGGCTATTTTCTGAGTGCATCATAGTTGTTCATCTGCCGGGAGGGGTTTCTCATCGACAGTGATGTTTTAATTTGCCGCTATCTGTTATATTTCAAAATTCAAAATTCCTGCGAAAGTTTTGCTAGGGTTTTGCATTCCTTCGGCCATGCACGACGTCAGGTAGCTTAGGAATTTAATTCTTAGGACATTTGTGGATGGGGAAGTTGATGGAGATGACTGTTGGCTGCCGTTGCAAGGTACTGTGCCATGTTTTCATACTAGGAGATGCTAGAAAGAGTTGGAACCACCTTTTGAATGGTACTATTACCCAGGGAAATATGATCAGATTTGAAGCCTTCATGGCTTAGTGGAGTTGTAGGTGGGTAGTTGAGTTGAGGTTGATGTGTCTGTTAGAAAGTAAAGATCCCCAAGATAACTGAGAGGGGGGGGTGAATCAGTTATTAGATAATTTAACCATTCAATTGATTTAAACAATATAATTAATGTACTAATCAACCATAGAAAGATAACCATACACAATTGCACAATAACACAAGATATGTTGACTAGGGAACCTCTTAAAAGAGTAAACCCCGGTGGGAATGATGCCCACAAAATGATGCACTAATATGAAAGTTCCTTGTTAGAGGATGGACCCTGTTAGGAGTCTTATGAAATACATTCAGTACATATAAATCCCTATTAGGAGATTTTGAATCCCTATTAAAAGATTCTAACCTGGTTAAGAGTTTATGGAAGATAGAAGGACCCACTACCCAAACAGCTTCAAGGCAAGATCTTTGAACCCACTGTCCAAAAGATCTTAGAATTATTCAATAGAATAATATGAAATATATTACCTCCTTCACACTGTGCCAAAACCACACTCTATGCTACACAAGATCACAATTCTAGATCTCTGTACTCACAAGTCTTCCTTCATCACTGAATTGGCTCTTTTCTTCACTTCATGCATATATTCGCATCTCAATCTTCATAGTACACATTAAAACAAGGAAAAAATTCCTTCATATATACCAAACTCAAATAATTACAAATGAGTTGGTCCTCAATTACAAAATAATAAATTCTACACGCTACACACAGAATTCACATAAAACTGTCAGCTTCCAGATACTATAACTTTCTCCAAACATATTTTCGAAGTTTGCACTATGAACCACATCATCATTAATGAGTCTCCAACATTTCTTTAATTGCACAAAATCAGATTCCATCCCAGCTAAGAGATATCCTTCGATTTCTAAAAATTGCTTCACAGAAACACTGTCTAAACACTGCTTTTACCAAAATGCTCATAACTCTCACAAATGAATGAATTTATTTTTGTGCTATTAACCATAGGTTAATAAAACACCAAAGAACATACCATCAACTATGAAAAAGACAATCTACAATACAACATGTGCACAAAACAAAACTGTACCTACTTTCCTGCTAATATCTAGAATATCACTGTGTTGACATCAATGACAATCCAAGTCATGAATGCAACAACAACTGCTACAGAATGACTGCCAAAATAATTTTCATTCATTCCTAATAATCTCCCCCATTGGCATTGATGGCAACATAGATGAAAAACATCCAATGTTCCAAAAATCCAATACTGCAACATCACTGCAAAATATCAAATTAAATCTTGCTTCATTTTCCTATTCAGCTCTCTCATACAATTCACAATGTTTTTCGTGTATATCTCTCCCCCATTGACATCAATGATAGAAATTTCATCACTAAGTTAACAACAACTTAATGTCAAAAGACACTTTTCAGAAAAATACAATAACAAGAGTCCTCATGACTCGGCTCATAAACTCCCCCATAGAGGAAGTTCCAACATCCAATCCAAAAGAAAGATAGGGCTCATATACCACTAGACGGATGCAATCATCTCCATCAATTATCAAAAATAGGTTGGGGCATAACCCCAAGCATACCTCTTAGATACACAAATGTATCCTTAGGTAAAGGCTTTGTAAATATATCTACTATCTGCTCTTTTGTGCTTATGTACTCCAATCTTACTTCTTTTTCTGCAACTTTCTCTCTTACAACATGATACTTGATCTCAATATGTTTAGTCTTAGAATGTAAAACATGATTTTTTGACATACTCACTATACTAGTGTTATCACAATGTATAACAACAGGCTCATCAAACTTTATTCCAATATCCTTCAACATCTGCTTCATCCAAATAATCTGATTATAATTATTTGCTGCTGCAACATATTCTGCTTCTGCTGTAGTTTGTGAAGTATAATTCTACTTCTTACTTAACCAAGAGACCAATTTTCCTCCAAGAAAAAAGGCTCCACCATTGGTGCTTTTCTTATCATCAACATTGTCTCCCCAATCTGCATCAGTATAGGAACATAAAGTAAAATCATCAGAATTCTCATACCATAATCCATAATCCATTGTTCCTTTTAGATATCTCAGTATCCTCTTTACTGTTGCATAATGTGATTCTCTAGGTTCTGCTTGAAATATTTCTACAATCCTAGCTAAATGTGCTATATCAGGTCTTGTATGTGTCAAGTACTGCAATCCTCCAATCATAGATCTGTATTTTTTCGGCTCAACTACTGGTGTCTCATCTTTGCTAGATAACTTATGTCCAGTTACCATAGGTGTTCCAATAGGTTTAGAATCTTCCATTCCAAATCTTTTCAATAAGTCATTCAAATACTTAGTCTGACTTACAAATATACCTTCCTTGCTTTGTGTTATCTGTAATCCCAAAAAATATTTCATTTCTCCAATCATGCTCATCTCAAATTTAGTCTTCATTTCGTTTGCAAATTTGTCACTAGCTTTATCTTCTCCTCCAAAGATAATATCATCAACAAATATAACTATAACCAACAAACCATTCTCAATTTATTTTGAGTATAAGTTACTATCTGTTGTTCCTTTTATAAATCCCAATTTCAATAAATACTTATCCAATCTTGCATACCAGGTTCTAGGTGCTTGTTTTAATCCATATAAAGCTTTCTTTAACTTACATACCATATCTCCTTCTTGTGTCAAAGGAAAACCTTCAGGCTGCTCAATGTAGACTTCTTCTTCCAATTAACCATTCAAAAATGCTAACTTCACATCTATCTGATACACTTTGAATTTCTTGTAAGCTGCATATGCTAGAAACATTCTCACTACTTCAAGTCTGGCCACAGGTGCAAAATTTTCTTCATAGTCAATTCCTTCTTGTTGTGAATATCCTTTACATACCAATCTTGCTTTGTTTCTTATCACTTCTACTTGTTCATTCATCTTGTTTCTGAATACCCACTTTGTTCCAATCACATTCTTGTCTTCAAGTCTAGGGACCAATTCCCATGTCTTGTTTTTTTCAATCTGCTCCAGTTCTTCTTTCATAGCATTAATCCAATGTTCATCTTCACAAGCTTCATTAGTAGTCTTAGGTTCAATTTGAGAAATCAAACATAAATGTACCTTATTTTGAGTCAAAACTCCTCTATCTAAACTTCCAATAACTTGCTCAATAGGGTGATGTCTTCAAGTATACCTGTTAGGTGTCATAGTTACTGATCTTGTTCCAACTGTAGATTCTTCTCTACTTTCTTCTGTATTTTCTTCTCTGTTTTCTTCTCTATTTTCTTCAGTATGACTTTCATTTAGCAAATCACTGTTAGTTTCAAAAAATAATTCTGCATTTTCAATGTTAGGCTGAGGTTGTGCTTCTCCATCAGATTCATAATCAAGCATTCTTTCCTGAATTTTAAAATTCTCATCAACTTTTACATTTGCACTTTCAACAATAGTCTTAGTTCTTTTGTTATAACATCTATATGCTTTGCTTTTTAAAGAATATCCAAGAAATATTCCTTCATCACTTCTAGGATCAAACTTTCCTATATCATCATCTCTCTTTATATAACATTTACTTCCAAAAATTCTAAAATACTTAACTGAGGGTGCATGTCCAAACCATAATTCATAAGGTGTCTTGTTTGTATCTGCTCTGATTTATACTCTGTTCATAATGTATACTATTGTGTTCACTGCTTCTCTCCAAAAAGTCTTAGCCAAATCATTTTCAAACAACATAGCTCTTGCTGCTTCAGTTATTGACCTGTTCCTTCTTTCTGCAATACCATTTTGTTCTGGTGTTCTAGGGGCTGAAAGTTGTCTCTTAATACCATTCATTTCACAAAAGGTGTTAAACTCTCTAGATGTAAATTCACCACCTCTATCAGATCTTAGACACTTAATCTTCATTCTAGATTCATTCTCAATTTTTCTTTTCATGATCTTAAATTTATCAAATGCTTCAGATTTTTCTTTCAAAAATGCAATCCACATCATCCTTGTAAAATCATCAACAAGAATCATAAAATACCTTTCTCCATAGAATCCTCTAGTCCTAGTAGGACCACTCAAGTCTGTATGAACAATCTCTGGCTTCTCTGTCGATGTGAAATTCTTGTTGGGAAATGAACTCCTTTTCTACTTTGCCATCATACATTCTTTGCAAATCATGTTAGTAGGTTTCATAATTGTAGGTAGATCTCTTACCGTAAGTGTAGTGCTCACCTTGACAATATTATCAAAGTTTATATGACAAAACCTTTTATGCCATAACCAACTATCATCAATCCTAATTATCAAACATGTCATCTCAGTAGGATTCAACTGAAATACATTACCTCTGGTTTTGGATCCTTTTCCAATCAGATTTCCATCTTTATCTTTTATCACACAAGTTTTCTCAGTAAACCAAACTTGATAACCCTTATCAGCCAATTGTCCAACGCTTAGTAGATTATGTCTCAGTCCATCAACAAAGTAAACATCATCAGTGTTAGTCTTTCCATCAAGAGTAATAGATCCTATACCCTTAATCAAACAAGGTGCATTGTTACCAACCCTAACAATTCCTCCATCATAATTATCTAACTTAACAAAATTTCTTTTATCTCCAGCCATATGACGTGAGCAACCACTATCTATAATCCAATCAGATTTCTTTTCAACTTGTGAAACTAATGCTTTTTCTTCCCTTTTATCAGATTCAAAACTTTCTTCTTTAATTGCTACAAATCCTATTTCCTCAAAGTTATCATTATCACTGTCACTTAAATGTTTTTCAATTCCTGCTTCAAGATCTTCATCATTTACATAATAACATTCTTTAGATCTCCTAGGTTTAAAGTTGCTTCTATACTTCTTAACTCTTTTAGGACATTTAGATGCAAAATGACCATATTCTTGACAAGTCCAACATTTAAAGATTTTCTTACCATCTGGTTCTCTTTTTACAAGTAATGCAATACCTTCTTAAATCTTCTTATCTTCCTCAGATCTGCTACTGCTGGCATAATCTCCATTCACACTACTAATTATTGTAGGTCTAATGTTAAGAGCACTAAATGATGTTTCCATTCTAGGTAGCTCTCCTGATAATCTCAAGTTCATCTCTATTGTTTCTAATCTTCCAAGAAGAGTCTCTCTTGAAAATTTCAATGTACAAGGCATCACTTGTTCAATCATCTGTTTTGTCTGCTTGAATACTGGTGTCAAATTTCTTAGAATTTTCCATATCAATTTATTCTCTATCTTATCACCTCCACAAGACTTTATTCCTATTACAATCTCAGACATCCTACCAATATAGCTTCTAATAGATTCATCTTCCATCATTTTGATATCTTCAAATGCACAAATCCAATTATGTAATCTAGCCTTCTTTGCATGTTCATCACCTTCAAAAGTAGAATGTAAAGCTTTCCAAATTGCATGAGATGTTTTAAAACATCTTACCTAACTATATTCATTCTCCGGTAGTGCTAACAAAAGTGCTTCTCTTGCAAGTATGTTACACATGAATAGATCTAGTTCATCTTTAGTTCCTGCCTCTAGATTGTCTTCCTCAATGATAGTCTTCTCATTCTTTGTAATCAACCAATAAATTGGTCCTAAACACAATAGATGAGTCTTCATCTTTTCTTTCCAACTATCAAAATTTACTCCATCAAACTTAGGGCTTTCTTTTCTAAAATTCACCATGGATCTCCTTAAGTTGTTAAACTTTTCTTTCAAGGACTTGCTGCTCTGATACCAATTGTTAGAAAGTAAAGTTCCCCAAGATAACTCAGAGGGGGGGGGGGGGGGGGTGAATCAGTTATCAGATAATTTAACCATTCAACTAATTTAAACAATATAATTAATCTACTAATCAACCATAGAAAGATAACCATACATAATTGCACAATAACACAAGATATGTTGACTAGGGAACCTCTTAAAAGAGTAAACCCCGGTGGGAATGATGCCCACAAAATGATACACTAATATGAAAGTTCCTTGTTAGAGGATGGACCCTGTTAGGAGTCTTATGAAATACATTTAGTACATATAAATCCATGTTAGGAGATTTTGAATCCCTGTTAAAAGATTCTAACCCGGTTAAGAGTTTATGGAAGACAGAAGGACCCACTACCCAAACAGCTTCAAGGCAAGATCTCTGAACCCACTGTCCAAAAGATCTTAGAATTATTCAATAGAATAATATGAAATATATTACCTCCTTCACACTATGCCAAAACCGCACTCTCTACTACACAAGATCATAATTCCAGATCTCTGTACTCACAAGTCTTCCTTCATCACTGAATTAGCTCTTTTCTTCACTTCATGCATATATTCGCATCTCAATCTTCATAGTACACATTACAACAAGGAAAAAATTCCTTCATATATACCAAACTCAAATAATTACAAATGAGTCGGTCCTCAATTACAAAATAATAAATTCTACACGCTACACACAGAATTCACATAAAACTATCGGCTTCCAGATACTGTAACTTTCTCCAAACATATCTTCGAAGTTTGCACTATGAACCACATCATCATTAATGGGTCTCCAACATCCCTTTAACTATGGAAAATCAGATTCCATCCTAGCTAAGAGATATCCTCTGATTTTTGAAAATCGCTTCACAGAAACACTGTCTAAACACTGCTTTTACCAAAATGCTCATAACTCTCACAAATGAATGAATTTATTTTTGTGCTATTAACCAAAGGTTAATAACACACCAAAGAACATACCATCAACTATGAAAAATCCAATCTACAATACAACATGTGTGCAAAACAAAATTGTACCTACTTTCCTGTTAATATCCAGAATATCACTGTGTTGACATCAATGACAATCCAAGTCATGAATGCAACAAAAACTGCTACAGAATGACTACCAAAATACTTTTCATTCATTCCTAATAGTGTTTGCAGGTGATCTCAGTACTGGATGGATGCACACAAGGAAGATTTGATCTAATTGTCAGTGTTCTCAGAGATTTTGATGATTAGTCATCAGTGTACCTAGGGTTTGATGTTGTATTGCTATACCTATGTAGCCCTAGTTAGGTTAGTTTTTGACTCCTGCCTATGTGAAGTGAGATGAATATAGTTCTTTTTTGGAGCCTTAGTGCTTAGAGTTTACTTTTTGTAAAAAAGAGAGGTTTCCTTTCTCATGAGCTATCTGAGGCATCCTTTCTACCCTCTAGCTTCTGCAACCTGTAATCTGTCATTGATGCTTAGATATTGCAAAGGTATTTTGTGGCATTCTTTATGTCCTTGTGCTTTCTTGTCTAAGTTTTCTCTTATTGAATGGGATATATTGGCCTTGTTAGAGAAGTCTTAGAGTTCCAGAGCCCTTTTTCCTTTCAGCTTACATGTGCACTATTGTGTATGATTTGATTTGAGTGAGTTTGTGGGTAATATTTCAATCCCTTGTCATTCTATCTCATTCCTGTGCCCTTTTGCTGAAAAGAACATCTGCTTGCAGGTTATAGTTTGTGTCTCTTGTCTAGACCCCTTTTTGAAATACTTATGCAAGCCTAATAGGGAAGATTGTGTTATACTAGATCTGAGGCCCCTTCATGTTGATTTGGCCAGTGTATTGTGTTCTTTTCATTTCGATGTATCACCTAGTAGGTAGTTTGCTTTCAGTCATTTCCCTTTCCAAGAATTCCTTCTATCCCTTTCCCTCCAAATTTTACTTTTCATGTCTAGAAGCAAATTAAGGTGATTATCCAAGAGGAACCAGCCTAGAACCTGGAGGTCTCATCTCAGTTAGCATAGGTCCCACAACATGGAGATGATTCCCATGTTATACTAAGTTATCAAGACCAAGAGATCTTGAAACAAGGGTGAAAACTTAGTGTATAACAATTCTAAGTGCCACCTCTCAGCCATAGCAGTAATCAATCCCTGATTCACTCAGAATCAAGGTAGAACCACTAGGAAAGACAATCCACATTGACCAATCTCTCTTTGATCTTGACCGCTCAGATCATCGATCATATTGAAAGGCAATGGGTATGAACCATGAACACCCAATGACTTAAGCACTACTTGCAAAAGCAAGTTCAATTACATCAGATTTGAAATTAGTTATCATTTAAATTATCCTATGTCAATCAAACATTTACAAATATCAAACCACAATCAATTTTCCTGATTCTATTAAGATAGGACGTAAAATTCATCATCATCCATCATCTAAATTTAGATTGACGATCAAACATTTAGAATATGATTGAATCAAACTGACATCCTATGACTTGCTATCAAATTAGGTTTATTACGTACACCTATCAACTGATCGACAATGCTGAATAATTTAGAAAACTGACTAAGACATTTAAACATTTTTTTCCTACCAAGGTAAAAGAGCTGTTTAATTTCTTAAATGCACTAAAATGCAAAAGTGCTTTTTAAATGTTTAAAAGCACTATCTAAATGATCAAACGCACTGTTTGAAGAAAACACACCCAAAAAAATCAAAAGCGCTATTATAAATTTTGGACACGCCATTTAAAAGGTTAAAAGCGCAAGGAAATTCAAATGTGCCAAAGTAAAAATCAAAGGCATTTTGTGTCCTAGAACATGTGTGCGAAAGTGCAAATCTGCTTCACAGACGCGCTATTTTAAAGTGTGGAAGTGCTAAAAAACAAGTAAACGCGCTAAAGAAATTGTTAAATGCACTATTTCATAAATCAAATGCAAAAAATAGGGTTTTTCTAAGAAAGATTTAATTTTTTTGAAATCAAATGCATAACTTTGAAATTTGAGAGGATCAAGCACTCACCGGAGGTCCGTAGGTCAGTGGCCAGTGAAACCGTCACCCACGCTCAAACCCATGCTCATGAATTGAGATCATCATCTCAAATAGCTTGGAGGAGTTAGAGTGAAAAGTGAAAATGAATAGTGAAAATAACTTTTTACCCCTTTATATAGGCCCTTTTGACCTAAAATTGGTATCTTTGACCTAAAATTGGTATCTTTGACCTAAAAAGGGAATCTTAAACTAGAAAATGCCCAGGGACCCAAATGTTTCACCAAATTGGCCAAATCAAGGGCATTTTTCATCACACAGATGCAAAAACATTACCGAAAATGAAATAAAAATTCATTATAAATTGACCTAATCAACACAAACTAACCTAAATCATCAAATCTTTCAAAAAATATATCAAATTTCATTTCATTTCTAAGGGGGCATACACTCGGATAATCAAAGAATGATGACAACATCATCGAATCAGAGGCACAACCATCAAATCAGAACATGATATTTTATCAGGAAATTTTTTGCTAATCAATCGAAAGGGGCATCAAACATCAAATCAAATCAAATCAGGTACCATATCAGACATCTATCATCGAATCAACCATAAAAAATATCAAATCAATTAGAAGTACATCAATTCTATCATCAGAATCTACATCTCATATTGAACATCAAGATTGACCATCGACGAAACCAGGACCTTTTATCAAGTTGGATCAGAACATTCTTTGAATCGACATGCTTCGCATGATGACTCAAAGAGGGGCATTTGTAATCACTAAAAAGTGGATAGGATCATTCATATGATTAATCAAGGAAAAACTAAGAAAAATCAAGGTAATTGAATCAAAACAAGCATTAAGCCAATCAAAATTCAAATCAAGCTTTAATTCAATTTAATTAAAAATCAAAGCCATAAATTCAAGTTAAATCGATCAACTCATGATAAATCAAATCAATGTGAAATTAATCTAATTAATTGTATAGCTCAATTTAAAATCAAATCAACCCACTCAAGGGGTACACATGGATAAACATTTTAATAAAATTCAATTAATTAAGTCCTATTTTCTCTCAACACCACATGGGAGGTAAAAGTCTCAACCAATAGGATTTAAGGAAAGAGGTCACATGGATCAAGCCAAAATGAATCTCACTCACTCAATTGAAAAGAGCATCTTGACCACTCATCTTGTCTTCTTGTCCCAAGCGTTGAGGACAATCCATTTAAATTGTCTCCAAAGGGTGGAACCAAAGACTTAACCCCAACTCAACCTTGATCAAATCCAACTACACCCCCTACCCTTGCCAAATCATATTAAATCAAGGGATAATTCACTCATAATTAATCCATAAATCTGAGAATTGCATCTAACCTCTTGAGATTTTGAGCTAGGAAGGAAAATTTAGAAGTCAATTAAGCATTTCAATTTGGAATTGAACAATTTTATCTTGCTTTATCATATATTCTCATTCTAGGACTATCATTAATGGAGGCTTGCTGAGAGCTTCACCATTAAAATCCCTAGTTAGAGATCCATAGAGTGCTTAGTTGTCTTTATTTGTTAAAATAGCTCTTCATTTGTGGTTAATTTAGTTATTTTATTCAATTATTTGCAATACTAACCCTATGAAGGTACAAATTCTAGTACACAGGAACAAAGAAAGATTGGTTTGTAAAGGCTATTCACAACAAAAGGGAATAGAATTTGAAGAAAAATTTGCACATGTGGCTAGGTTGGAGACAGTAAGATTATTTCTTGCCTTTTTTTCCTACAAGGACTTCAAAGTGTATCAGATGAATGTGAAATCTATATTCTTGAATGGTTATCTAGAAGTCTACATTGAGTAGCCTGATGGTTTTCCCTTAATAGATGATAAAGACATGGTTTTCAAGTTGAAGAAGGCTTTGTATAGACTAAAGAAAGCTCCTAGAGCTTGGTATGCATGAATTGATAGGTATTTATTATATATTGGTTTCATAAAAGGTAGTGTGAATAGTAATTTATATTTGAGAACTAGCAAGCATCAAATCCTGATCATAAAAGTATTTGTGGATGATATTATCTTTGGGGGAAATGATGAAATGAGTAATAAATTTTTTGAAGAAGTGAAAGATGAATTTGAAATGTCTATGATTGGTGAAATGAATCTATTTCTTGGTTTGCAAATCACACAAAGTAAACATGGCATTTTAATTTCTCAAACCAAGTATCTTTTAGAGTTACTGAAAATGTTTGGCATGGAAGATTGCAAACCTATTGGAACACCTATGATTACTGGATGCAAACTTACTGCAAATGATGAAGCTCAAAGTGTTTATCAAACAAAATACAGATCCATGATTGGAGGATTACAATATTCACACATACCAAACCAGATATTGCAAATGTAGTTGGAATTGTGTGAGGTTTCAAGAAGATCCAAAAGAGACTCACTATATTGTAGTAAAAAGGATATTTAGGTATTTGAAAGGTACATTAGAATTTAAACCATGGTATGTTAAGTTAGATGAATTTACCCTCCATGCATACACTAATGTAGATTGGGAATGATGTATTGATGATAGTAAGAGCACTAGTGGTGGCACATTCTTCATTGGGAAAATGTTAGTCTCTTGGTTAATCAAGAAGCGGGATTGTGTTGCTCAATCTAGTGCTAAATCATAATATGTGGTAGCTAATTTAAACTGTTCATAGGTTATTTGGATGAAATAGATGCTGAAGGATATTGGAATAAGCTTTGAAGAACTAGCTATGATTTATTGTGACAATACAAGCACATTCAATATGTCAAAGAATCCTATCATGCACTCAAAAACCAAACATATCTCAATCAAATATCATTATTTGAGAGAGAAAGTTACAAAAAAGGAAGTTAGATTTGAGTATGTTAGTACAATGGAGCAATTAGAAGATATATTCACTAAACCTTTGCCAAAAGATATCTTTGCGTATCTCAGAGATATCAGTCTAGTAGTTATCAGAGCTATATTCTTCTCTAGACTTGATGATTGGATGCACTCCTTAGGGGGAGTGATCATGGGACATAACATCACTTATCTAGGTGATTTGGCACATGTTTTTAGGTATGAAGATTTGAAAAAGGTACACCTTGCTATGGTGGAATTTTTCAAAAGGAAAAGTAATCCTTTGTCATTGATGTCAGAGGGGGATAAATAAAAGAAAAAACCCCACTAGTTCAAGAGGGATCTATGTAGAGGGTATTGAGATGATTGTTGGGTTGATGGTTTTTCTCATATGTTTCCATCAATACCAAGGGGGGAGATTATTGGAATTGTTCCTGACATGTGTTGTCATTAATGTCAACATATGTTTCAAAAGGTTGACTTAACTATATCTAATGTTGTAGTAATATTAGTTAAGACAAGAACATGATGAATCATGATGGTTGTATAGGTTGTGTACGACATCTCTGACTCTGCAAGCTCAAATTTATGTTTTAGATAGAATTTAGATCTTATATCTAAGATCATATGCAATAATTTAATCATAGGAATTGTTATACACTAAGTTTTCACCCTTGGTTCAAGCTCTCATAGTCTTGATAACCTAGTATAACATGGGAATCATCTCTAGGTTGTGGGACCTATGCTAACCAAGATGAGACCTCCAGGTTCTAGGTTGGTTCCTCTTGGATAATCACCTTAATTTTCTTTTGACAAGGAAGTAAATCTTTGAGGGAAAAGGGATAGAAGGAATGCTAAAGGGAAATAACTAAAAGCAAACTACCTACTAGGTGATACACCGAAATGACATGAACACAATCTATTGACCAAACTAGAATGAAAGCTCTTAGATCTAATAGAACACAATCTTACTAAACAAGATTGCATAAGTGTTTCATAGAGAGGTCTGAACAAAAGACTCATACTGTGATCTGCAAGCAAATGTTCTTTTCAATAAAAAGGCATAGGAATGAGACAAGGTGACAAGGGGTTGAAGTATACCCACAAACTCACTCAAATCAAATTAGACACAATAGTACACAATAAGATGAAAGAAAGAAGGGTCTTGGAACTCCAAGATTTCTCTAACAAAGTCAGTATATTATACTCAATAAGAGAAATATAGACAAGGGAAAGACTTGAGGGTAGAGAATATGCCTCAAAAAGCCTCTATTGAATTTGACAAATCAATGAAAGATTACTGACTGAAAAATCCAGAGGGTAGAACAAATGCCACGGATAGCTCCTAAGAAAGAAAATTCACTTTTTTACAATTCTAAACTCTTTAGCTCTAAGATCTCTAAAAACTAATATATACATCTCCCTTGCACATAGGCAGGAGTCCAAAATCTGATTAGGGTTACATAGATTTTGCATATAATAATAGAAAACCCTGATTCTATCATTTTTTATCATAACTGCATCATTAAAATATCTTGATCGATTAGATATCTATTCCTACACATAATTTCATCACCATAACTATCTACACATGAGCCACCTTGATCCTTCTACCTCGCTGCAAGTTGAAAACCTTATGCCACCACCATGACCTTGATCCTACTGAATTAGGTTCATCATGAATGCTCAAATCTGATCTTTGTAGATATTTTGAATTTAAAAGTATAAATGGTCACAGGTGGCGCTAATCCTTCAATGCTTCTTCAGCACAAAAGCCACCGACATGGTACCTCAAGAAACACAAATCAACATGCGACGGCCACCCAGATCTTTCTCATCAATATTCTATCTACAACTATCCTAAAAACATCAACTCTGAGCTACTCATAGAATCACATACAACCAATCGTAACAAACTAGGAAGAAACCCCACATAAACATATTTAAATTTGAAACAACGGCTAGCAGGTTTCAGTTTAAAACATGGCCATCGATATCATTCCTTACCAAAAAATTGAACAGCCCAGATCATTACCCACAACAATTACAAGGCACTCTAAAAATTTGTCAACCACCTCATCAGTTAGAAACCAATGAGAAATGAACACCTTAGTACAACCTAGCAACTCAGACCCATGACACAACCAGCTTAAATCAGACGGTGGTCGCATGATCACAAAGGGGAATAATATTCCTTATGATCATGTGACAACTATAGATCTAATCGCACTATCATCCCCTAAAAAAAATTGGGCCCACTGACATATCCTCATCACCATCTAGCCTGAGCAATCAGAAATGAGCACCACCCGCAATGCCTAATACTGGTCCCACCATGACATCAAATTATTCATTTTGGAAGATCAAACAGTTGTTGTAATCCTAAGAAGATTAAACCTTGAGCACCTTTTCCTTGTGGCATCATGACAATCATTGATCTCAATCAAACTTTAACCTGCCGAGCGACCTAACTGCTAGAAGAAACATAACCGCTCACAGGATTGTTGAAGGCTAAGGCATGAACCATCAGGGTTGTGCAAACACGTGACTGAAGAAAATGCTAGGTCACTGAATGAAAAGTACTTAACCACTAGAAAAAAGAGACCTAGTGAATACCCATTTTCCCAATCACTGAATAAAAACTTGACCACCAGAAAACCTGCAGATCAAGCGACTACATCCTTGAAGAACCGGCCCCCACTAAGTTGCAACAGTGCACATAGGAAACATTGATGTTAAAGACAAGCTGTGAAGAGGCAAAAAGTCAAAAACAACCAAAGTTTTTCTCTTAAAACTGAAAAGGCATCAGAAAAATAGAAAACATTGAGGGTTTTACACTCATGCAATTTTGGAACCCTGTGACATAAACTATGCCCTGTAGGCCTTACAACTTGAATATCTCCCTGGTCCTTTCGATTCAACACATGCAATCAAAACTAGAGCATGGTGACATGTTGGAGAACATGGGGCTAAGGGTCCAAACCATAAAAATTTTTGGATTTACTTCGCAAGTGAAAACGGGCCAAAATTGTATGATAGGAAATTTTGGGTAACATTTTGGCTATTTCTGCTGGATGTCAACCTGCTAGACATTAGACCAGTGACCTTGACACAATCCATTGGGAAAAGGAGTCATTTCTAACACCAAATTTTTCTTGATAGAGAGATAGATCTAAAACCAAGAGGGACAAAAAATGTGCATCAGCACTTCTTGGAAAACAGGAAAAACTAACCTAGAAAACAAGAAGAAAGTATGAAAACCTAACCTAGTCTAGACTAATCAGTGCAACAGATTGGTCAAACAAAACCATTCACTAGTATATTGAAGTAACTACCCTTCTTTATTAGGACATTTTGCATTGAATGCATAAGGATAGCTACAAGGATATGAGGCACATAAAAATTTGTCAAATAAATAAGAATTGCCTCTGCAAAAATAGGATCAAGTTTACCTTCCTCTAATTGATCATATGTAGAGGTCTAGGTAAACTCCTTCTGAGCCAAGTATCTAATGGGTCAGCCTCTTGAAAGTCTAAAGGAAGAACCTTCCTTGTTGGCTTACTTTTTATCTTCATGGTTGCCCTCCATCATGGATAGCCATGTCAAATCATCATCTATGGTCAGGGGACTATCATCTTCCTCTTTTAAACCAACTAAGAGCTTGTCAAAGTTGTCAAAATCCTGAAGATCTAGAACTAGCTCTAACCCTTGCTTATGTACCAGCTTCTCAAAAAGAGGGCAATCCAAAACTAGGCCTCTTTCCATAGGCACACAACTTTGAACCTCCACTCCAAGGAATAGAGATTCATTATTTAATTTATCACAAAAAGCCTCTACGATGTTGGAAAAATCATATTCTTCAAGGCTTTTGTCTATGTTCTTTTCTTGGAAAGACTCTTCCATAACTTTATCATCCAGGTCAACAAAACTAGGTAGCTTGTCAAATAAAAGCATAACACCTTCTTCTGTATCAATCCCCTGTTGATGGTGAACCTTTTGTTCTAATTGACCTTCAGCCATAGGTAATGGCATGGTTTCTTCTTCATCAATAAAAAGGGGCAACTCATCAAAATTTTCAACGAAGGGCTCTGGCTGGGCATCGATCCCTACCTCCTCACCTTGAAATCCCACTTCATCACAATCATCACTTAGCACTGATACCTCAGATTTCCTCTCCTCCTCATCGCATGTAAGCTCATTTACCATAGGTCCTTTCTCTGACACTAGACTAGTATCTTTGAAAAGACTTGGCATCTGACAGCCAGGAGGAAGAGTCCATTGGGATATCCATAGTAGATCATCATCTTGAGAGACTAGAGGGGCCTCTTGGGATAAAAAACTTTCTTGAATAGACTGCTCTTGCAAAGTGGTAGATTGGATCTCAAATATAGGCTCTTGAGACAAGTGGGTCTTCCAGCTTGGGATCTTAGGCCTAAGGGCCTCTTGTTCAGTAGTTCATGATCTCAGCCTTGCTGACTCAATATCAGCTCGGTGATTGATCTCTTCTTGAAATTTCCTCATTTGTTTCTCATCAACAAGAGCCTCTGCCACATGGTTGGAAATGAACACTTGCTCATAACTTTGAGCCTCCACTTCTCACTACTCTCTAATCTTAGACACTTGCCTAATCATATCAAGCAATAGATTCTTTATCTTTTCTTGCTCTTTCATGAAGTCCAAGCTTTGAGTCTATTGCCAATTAGGTTGAGAAGGGGTGAGTGGGTGGCATGTATGATGAGGTAGCTGCACCTATATCTCTCATTGTGCCCTTTGTGCCCATGATCCCTCTTGTCAAAGGGCCTGCTCATAATCTTGTACAAGGGCATAACCATTTGGGGCATACTAGATATATTGATAGCCCTGTATAGTATGGAAGCATGGGGTAAAAGCAGGGTTTGGGTGATTTTTATATGGCTAATGACTAGCTCATTGAGCACTATTCTCATAATAGGATGGTGAGTAACCCAACTGTCCATAATAGCTTGACATGTCTACTCATGCAATTAGACGGAATTTAAATATGAAAGATTTGAAACATACTAGCACTTGATCTTTGAAACTAGTAGACCTTCCAGAGTCACCAAATATGCAGGAAAATGACCTCCTCTAGATTTGTAGTATGTTATCAGCATATCAGAGATAGCATAACATTTTAAGATGAACTTCTTTACTTGTCCCACCGCACATTCCAGAAATGTTATACACTAAGTTTGCACCCTTGGTTCAAGCTCTCATAGTCTTGATAACCTAGTATAACATGGGAATCATCTCCAGGTTGTGGGACCTATGCTAACCAAGATGAGACCTCCAGGTTCTAGGTTGGTTCCTCTTGGATAATAACCTTAATTTTCTTTTGACAGGGAAGTAAATCTTTGAGGGAAAAGGGATAGAAGGAATGCTGAAGGGAAATAACTGAAAGCAAACTACCTACTAGGTGATACACCGAAATGACATGAACACAATATATTGACCAAACTAGCATGAAAGCTATTAGATCTAATATAATGCAATCTTACTAAACAAGCTTGCATAAGTGTTTCATAGAGAGGTCTGAACAAAAGACTCAGACTATGACCTGCAAGAAAACATTCTTTTCAGCAAAAAGGCACAAGAATGAGAGAAGGTGACAAGGGGTTGAAGTATACCCACAAACTCACTCAAATCAAATCAGACACAATAGTACACAATAAGATAAAAGAAAGAAGGGTCCTGGAACTCCAAGATTTCTCTAACAAAGTGAGTATATTATACTCAATAAGAGAAATACAGACAAGGGGAAGACTTGAGGGTAGAGAAGATGCCTCAGAAATCCTCTATTGAATCTGACAAATCAATGAAATATTACCAACTACAAAAGCCAGAGGGAAGAATAAATGTCAGAGATAGCTCCTAAAAAAGAAAAATCTCTTTTTTATAATTGTAAACTCTTTAGCTCTAAGAGCTCTAAAAACTAATATATACATCTCCCTTGCACGTAGGCAGGAGTCCAAAATTTGATTAGGGTTACATAGATTTTGCATATAATAATAGAAAACCCTAATTCTATCATTTTTGATCATAAATGCATCGTTAAAATATATTTATCAATTAGTTATCTATTCTTGTACATAATTTCATTACCATAGCTGTCTGCAGATGAGCCACCTTGATCCATCTACCTCACTGCAAGTTGAAAACCTTATGCCACCACCATGACCTTGATTCTATTGAATCAGGTTCATCATGAATGCTCAAATATGATCTTCATAGATATTTTGAATTTAAAAGTATAAACAGTCACAGGTGGCACTAATCCTTCAATGCTTCTTCCACACAAAAGCCACTGACATGGTACCTCAAAAAATACAAATCAACACGTGACGGCTAGCCAGATCTTCCTCATCAATTTTCTATCTACAAATATCTTGAAAACATCAACTCTAAGCTACTCATAGCATCACATATGGCCAACAGTAACAAACCAGTAAGAAACCCCACATAAACATATTTAAATTTGAAACAACAACTAGCAGGTTTTAGTTTAAAACATGGCCGTCGATATCATTCCTTACAGGAAAATTGAACCACCCAGATCATTACCCACAATAGTTACAAGGCCCTTTGAAAATTTTTCAACCACCTCATCAGTCAAAAACCAATGAGAAATGAACACCTTAGCATAACCTGGCAACTCAGACCCATGACACAACCAACTTAAATCGGACGGTCGTCACATTATCACAAAGGGGAAGAATATTCCTTATGGTCATGTGACAACCATAGATCTAATCACACTATCATCCCCTGAAAAAAATTGGGCCCACTGACATATCCTTGTCACCATCTAGCTTGGGCAATCAGAAATGAGCACCACCCGCAATGCCTAATACCGGTCCCACCATGACATCAGATTCTTCATTTTGGAAGATCAGACTGTTGTCATAATGTCAAGAAGATTAACCCTTGAGCACCTTTTCCTTTTGATATCATGATAATCATCGATCTCAACTAAACTTTAACCTGTCGAGTGACCTGGCTGCAAGAAGAAACATAACCGCTCATCGGATCGCTGAAGGCTAAGGCATGAACCATGAGGGTTGCGCGAACACATGACTGAAGAAAATGCTGGGTCACTGAATGAAAAGTACTTAACTACTAGAAATAAGAGACCTAGTGAACACACAGCCGCCCAATCACTGAATAAAAACTTGACCACCAGAAAACCTGGAGATCAAGCGACTGCACCTTGGAGAACCAGGCCCCACTGAGTCACAGTAGCACACATAGGATACACTGATGTTAAGACTAGTTGTGAAGAGGTGAAAAGTTGAAAACAACCAAAGTTTTTCTCTTAAAATTGAAAAGGCATTAGAGAAATAGAAAACATTGAGGGTTTTACACTCAGACAATTTTGGAACCCTACAACATAAACTATGCCCTGTAGACCTTAAAACTTGAATATCTCCCTGGTCCTTTTGATTCAGCACATGCGATCAGAACTGGAGTATGGTGACATGTTGGAGAACATGGGGCTAAGGGTGAAAACCATAAAACTTTGTGGATTTATTTCACAAGTGAAAAGGGGCCAAAATTATATGATAGGAAATTTTGGGTAACATTTTGGTGATTTCTGCTGGATGTCATCTTGCTAGACATTAGACCACTAACCTTGACACAATCCATTGGGAAAAGGAGTCATTTCTAACACAAAATTTTTCTTGATAGAGAGACAAATCTGAAACCAGGAGGGACAAAAAATGTGCATGAGCACTTCTTGGAAAATAGGAAAAACTAACCTAGAAAACATGAAGAAAGTAGGGAAACCTAACCTAATCTAGACTAATCAGTGCAACAGACTGGTCAAACAAAACCATTCACTGGTATGTTGAAGTAACTACCCTTCCTTATTCAAAAATTTTCCATTGAATGCATAAGGATAGCTACAAGGATATGAGGCACATAAAAATTTATCAAATAATTAAGAACTACCTCTGCAAAAATAGGATCAAGTTTACCTTCCTCTAATTGATCATATGGAGAAGTCTCGATAAACTCCTTCTGAGCCAAGTATGTAATGGGGCGGGCTCTTGAAAGTCTGAATGAAGAACCTTCCTTGTTGGCTTATTTTTTATCTTCATGGTTGCCCTCCATCATGGATAGCCATGTCAACTCATCATCTATGGTCAGGGGACTGTCATCTTCCTCTTTTAAATAGGCTAAGGGCTTGTCAAAGTTGTCAAAATCCTAAAGATCTGGAACCAGCTCTAACCCTTACTTATGTAGCAACTTCTCAAAAAGAGGGCAATCCAAAACTAGGCCTCTTTCCATAGGCACACAACTTTGAACCTCCACTCCAAGGAATAGAGATTCATTATTCAATTTGTCACAAAAAGCCTCTATGATGTTGGAAAAATCATATTCTTCAAGGCTTTTGTCTATGTTCTTTTCTTGGAAAGACAATTCCATAACTTTATCATCCTGGTCAACAAAACAAGGTAGGTCCTCAAATAAAAGCATAGCACCTTCTTCTGTATCAATCACCTTTTGATGGTGAACCTTTTGTTCTAATTGACCTTCAGCCATAGGTAATGGCATGGTTTCTTCTTCATCAATAAAAAGGGGCAACTCATCAAAATTTTCAACAAAGGGCTCCAGCTGGGCATCGATCCCTACCTCCTCAACTTGCAATCTCACTTCATCATAGTCATCACTCAGCACTGATACCTCAGATTTAATCTCCTCCTCATCGCATGTAAGCTCATTTACCATAGGTCCTTTCTCTGAAACTAGACTAGTATCTTTGAAAAGACTTGGCATTTGATAGCCAAGAGGAAGAGTCCATTGGGGTATCCATAGTAGATCATCATCTTGAGAGACTAGAGGGGCCTCTTGGGATAAACAATTTTCTTGAATAGACTGCTCTTGCAAAGTGGTAGATTGGATCTCAAATATAGGCTCTTGAGACAAGTGGGTCTTCCAACTTGGGATCTTAGGCCTAAGGGCCTCTTGTTCAGTAATTTGTGATCTCAGCCTTGTTGACTCAATATCAGTTCGACGATTGATCTCTTCTTGAAATTGCCTCATTTGTTGCTCATCAACAAGAGCCTCTACCACTTGGTTGGAAATGAACACTTGTTCATAACTTTGAGCCTCCACTTCCCACTACTCTTTGATATCAGACACTTGCCTAATCATATCAAGTAATAGATTCTATCTTTTCTTTCTCTTTCATGAAGTCTGAGCTCTGAATCTGTTGCCAATTAGGCTAAGAAGGGGTGGGTGGGTGCCAAGTATGATGAGGTAGCTGCACCTACATCTCTCATTGTGCCCTTAGTGCCCATGATCCCTCTTGTCGAAGGGGGCTCATAATCTTGTACAAGGGCATAACCATTTGGGGCATACTAGATATATTGATAGCCCTATATAGTATGGAAGCTTAGGGTAAAAGCAGGCTTTGGGTGATTTTTATATGGCTGATTTTTAGGAATAAGGTGTCTCAACCTTGGATAATTCCTATTCTTATTATTTGTTTTGTAAATGTATTTTTTTTGCAAATAATGTAATTAAGTGTGAGTGTACATGTCTAGTTGGCATGTTGATGTGTCACTCCACTTGATGTATCAGCATCTTGTGAGTAAGGAGATCATGACTGAAATGGTCATGACGGATTCCTATGATGCGTAAGAACTATTTAAGGAATGTGCTATGAAAGGTGTAAGACCATCTTATGACTTGGGCCTATTTGGGCATCCAAGAAGAAGTGGTTGGAGTGTGTAAGAGAATATGCCAAAAATAGGTTGGTATGATAGATTCTCTTACACTTCTCTTGTGACCATTATTTTTGGCAGATTCTATGACAACCTGTCATAGTCTATTCTAGGGATGGATGCCTATTCTTGGGATTGCATGTAACAACTGTGTACATGTGGCTTTGTACATGGGTCTTGGTGGTTGTGCCTATTTTTGGGTCCAGAGGAGTCTATATATATGATGCTACTCCTATGGGAGAGATATAACAAAATTTAAGCCTTGTTGGCTTTGTCTCTCATCTCCTGAAAGAACTTGCATTGCAAGTGTATTGTAATCTGTGTTGAAGATAATACATTGTGCAGGTTTTGGAGTGCTGGGGTTTTTTACCGAAAGGTTTTCCCCAGGGTATATCATTGTGTCATTCTCTATTTTTCTGTATGCATTGTATGTGGTTGCAATATCTTTGTTAAATTAGTTAACAAATTTGAAATTGTAAGGATTTATAAGAATTTGCACAATACTCTCCTATAGAGATTAGCGTAGGAAGCTGTTTTCGCACCTGAGTTTCCTTACAAGTGGTATCAGAGCTTGATCAAATTTTGATCCTAGTTGTTGGGTAGGATTTTTTGAGCTGATCTCAAGTTTGAGTGGGAGTTTTTTGCAGAGCATTCTGAATCTTATTTGCAGATTGAGATGGCAAGTTCATCATATGGAAGAATGGAGGTGGAGAAATCTAATGGCACTAATTTCGAGTTGTGGAAACTCAAGATGGAAGACATGTTGGAAGATTGTGACCTATGAGAAGTGACTTCAAATGCTACAAGACCAGCAACTATAGCTCAAGCAGATTGGGATATCAAAGACCATAAAGCTAAGGGTCTCATAAGCCTGTTTAACTGATGCAGTCCTTCTGAATGTTCTAGATGAGAAAACCGCAAATAGTTTGTGGGAAAGACTTGCGGCCATGTATCAGGCCAAATCTCTAGTGAACAAGTTGTTCCTAAGGAAGAATTTGTACTCTTTGTGAATGGAGGAAGGTGGATCCTTAACGGATCATTTAAATGCATTTAATCTACTGGATGCACAATTGACATCAGCTGGTGTCAAGTTAGAGGAGGAGGATCGTTGCTACACACTTTTGTGTTCTTTACCGGATTCATGGGACCATCTTGTGATGGCTCTCAGAAGCACTTTAGTCACCTTCAAAATGGATGATGTGGTGTCTTCGCTGCTATCAAAGGAGATGTGAAGAAAGGCTTCCATTTCGGAAAAAGAAGCCCTTGCTATTCGTGGGAGATACACTGAAAGAGGGAAGAAAAATGACAATAAGTCTGACAATAAGGGTAGATCCAAATCTCGTGGGAATCAAAGACTTCCAATAAGTCCAAGGCAAAATGTTGGAACTGTGATAAATCTGGGCACTTCCATAAAGACTGCAAAGAGCCGAAGAAGAAGAAGAAAGGTTCAGATTCAGTTTCAGAAAGATCTCAAGAAGATGGTGATGCATTTATCGTAGCTTTGGCAGCCCATGCATTTGATGATGTGTGGTTGGGTGACTTGGGTGCATCTTTTCACATGACCTCTCATCGAAACTGGTTCTCAAAATATGAAGAGTTCAATGGTGGAAAGGTGTACTTGGGTGATGATTCTCACCTAAAGATAGTTGGATGTGGAAGGGCCACTATCAAATTTCTTGATGGATGAGTAAAGGGAATCAACAGAGTTATGCACATTCTGGGTTTGGCATGAAACCTATTATCTGTAAGTATGTTGAATGATGTAGGTGTGCAAGTTGTTTTTTTGAAAGGATGCAAGATGATAAGAGGATCGATAGTGCTTGCAAGGGGTACTAGGAGAGGTACCTTATTTCAGCTAGATGCATGTATTCCTCTATGTAATAGTTCTTCATCCTCACCATCTGAACAAGCAGTGAAGAAGTCTGTGGCTATTGGTTCCGATGGTAGTGCAAATACTTTGGAAGGTAAGATTCCTGTAGAAAAGACAATGTTGTGGCATATGAGATTTGGCCACATTGGTGAAAAGGGTCTCAGAACCCTGAAAAATAAAAATCTCATTGAGGGGTTAAATGATTGCAATCTCAAGTTTGACTTCTATGAACACTATGTCTATGGTAAACAAAATCATGTTCAATTTTACTCTAGTTCTCACAAATCTTCTGATGTTTTGGATCTTATTCATTCTGATGTATTTGGTCCTGTAAAAGTTCCTTCAATCTCCAAGTCTGTATTTTTTGTATCTTTAATAGATGATTATAGTAGAAGGACATGGATTTATTTCCTTAAAAGTAAGACACAAGTCTTTAGTCAGTTCAAGGAATTTAAAGCTTTTGTAGAGAATCAGACTAGTAAGAAGATTAAGTGTGTGAGAACTGATAATGGTGGTGAGTTTTGCTCAGCAGAATTTGAACAGTTCTGTAAAGAACAAGGTATCGAGAGGCATAAGACAACTCCTTATACCCCACAGCAAAATGGAGTTGCAGAGAGAATGAACAGGACACTGATGGAGAAGGCTAGGAGTATGCTTAGTGGAGTTGGTTTAGCACAAAGGTTTTGGGCCGAAGCTGTGGCCACTGCTTGCTATCTAGTTAACAAATCTTCTACATCAGCCCTTGTTGGTAAGACACCCATGGAGGTGTGGTCTGGTAAGAAGCCTTCAATTAGACATCTTCATGTTTTTGGTTGTGAAGCTTATGCAAATGTTCCAAAGGAGAAAAGATCTAAGTTGGAAAACAAAGCCGTTAAATGTATTTTCATCGGATATAGTGCTGGTGTGAAAGGATACAAGCTTTGGGATCTTGTGACTAGTAAGGTGTTGTATAGTAGAAATGTTATTTTCAGAGAGCTAACATCTTCTCCTATTGTGCTACAACTAGATGAAAAAAAAAAGGAAAAAGATGTTGTTCAGTTGCCTCCTACCCCTAAGAAGACTGAACAGAGAGACCATGTTGGGTCTAATGATGAGGAGAGCTCTAGCAGCTCTGATAGTTCAGAAGAAGAGGAAGAACAACCTCAACCTCAGCCCTTGAGGAGATCCATGAGAGAAAGAAAGCAACCAGAAAGGTTTGGTTATTCTATGTTAGATTCTAGTTGTGCCTTTACTTTGATTACTAACACTGATGAGCCTAGATCTGTGAAAGAGGCTTTGGGCATGGAAGATGCAGGTTCCTGGATTGAGGCTATGGATGATGAGATGGCTTCATCGGAGAAAAACAAAACTTGGGACCTTGTACCTTTTCCTAAAGGGAGAAAATCTATTGGCTGTAAATGGGTGTTCAAGAAGAAATTCTGTGCAGATGGTAGTGTTGAAAGGTATAAAGCTAGATTGGTTGCAAAGGGGTATTCACAGGTAGAGGGAATAGATTATGGTGAAATATTCTCTCCTGTTGCAAAGTTGACATCCATTAGATTTTTGTTATCTCTTGCTACATCATATGATTTAGAGATAGAACAGATGGATGTGAAAACAGTTTTCCTTCATGGTAATTTGGAGGAAGAGATTTATATGTCACAGCCTGAGCACTACATTGTTAAAGGTAAAGAATCCTTAGTTTGCAGATTAAAGAAATCTCTATATGGTTTGAAGCAATCTCCTAGGATGTGGTACCTTAAGTTTGATGCCTTTGTGTTGTCAATTGGATTTGTAAGATCAAAATCAGATCATTGTGTTTATTTTAGAGTTGAAAATGATCACCTTCTTATTGTTGCATTATATGTTGATGATATGTTGCTATTTGGGAAGGGTAAGGGTATGATTTCTGATTTTAAATCTTAGTTGTCAGCACAGCTTGAGATGAAAGATCTTGGGGCAGCTAGGTACATCTTGGGTATGAAAATCAGTAGAGACAGGTCTAACAGAAAACTTTGGTCGAGTCAAAGTAAGTATGTGAAGTCTGTGTTGGACAGGTTCAGCATGGCAGATTGTAGACCACTATGTGTTCCTATTTCTGTGGGAACAAAGTTATCTTTAGATGATTGTCCAAAATCTCCTAGTGAGGTGGAGGACATGAGTAGAGTACCTTATGCTAGTGCGGTTGGTGTAATACCCCAAAAATGGGCTATAAGTTCATTAATCTCCTACATCGACAATTCGAATGAAATCGACATCGAAGTCCTAACCTAAGGCACATCTAAACATCATCGAATCATAATTGATTATCTTAAATTCTGCATCAGGGAATATTCCTAGCAATATTCCTAATCATCATAGTTATCTTTAATTTTATAATTATTTGGTAATAAATCACATTTATCCTAAAGTTTTATTAATTGAATATTTTCATATTTAATTAATTAGATTTAATATTTGCCACTTAATTGTGTAATTAAATTTAATTCTATCTATTATTAATTGTATTATTTAATTTTGACAATAAATCTAATATCATATGAATAATTGATTAAATTCTTATTTAATTAATTAAAG
The DNA here is from genome assembly GCA_027943335.1 of Chamaecyparis obtusa. NCBI lineage: Eukaryota > Viridiplantae > Streptophyta > Pinopsida > Cupressales > Cupressaceae > Chamaecyparis > Chamaecyparis obtusa. The sequence goes on along the minus strand of BSBK01000971.1, from coordinate 842,115 downwards.
CAAGTTGTCATTATTTAATAATATAGTTTTTAATAAAAATTTGATTAAATAATTGATTAACCCATAAATCAATTATTTTATTTTTAAAAGCAGTTAAGTTGGAAATAAATCACTTTATTATTAAATTAATTCATAAATAAAACATGCACAATCATAAAAGCAGACAACTATCAATTATCAATTAAAGCTAAACTCTATTTTGAGTTAAAACTTAGCTTTTGCATGTTTTTGTGAGTTAATTATCTTTTATTTAAAAATAACTCAAAAATCAACCTGAGTTATTTGAGTGATTTATGGCTTTTTTTCATGCACCTCCAAAGCCTTGGATTTCTATAAAAACAAGGCTCATCTCTCATTCATCTCTCAATCATCTCGCAAATTGCAAACTTACTCTATAGGAATCATATCATATCAGATTTGGAGAATTTGCACAATTGGAGCTTGAAAGAATCAACTTGCGAATTCAAAGCTTTGTGAGATCAATTTCAATTGCATAGTTTTTATATCTTAGCATAGAAATTTATAGTTTTCATATCATTGTTAAAATCTTCATTGTTAGATCATTTAGCATTCATTTCATATCAGTTTTCAATAGCATTCATAGATTCATATCAGTTTTTATCATTCTTATTGCATAGAAAATATCAAAAATATAGATTAATTGCATTCAATTTCATATCTAGATCAATTGCATTCAAATCTTTCATTTAGGTGTCATCTAGGTCACTGATCTCGATTACAATCTGAGAACATCAATCTCGCACTTATTAGAAGGCAGTAAATCGCTTGGTTACATAGTTTTTAATTTTGCACAATTTTGATTATCACTAACCTCTAATGTTTTACTGAGTGTTGTGTCTACAGATCAGGTACAATTTTCACACACACATTTCTAGCGCCCACCATGGGGCAACCCACCTTTGCATGCTGATTTTGATTCTTGGAGCTAAAACCCTAAAGTTTCAAAGATTTAATTTTATCTCCCAAAAGGCTTGGGGTTTTGGTCTGAAATTTTTTTTACAAGTTTGAGACATATCAGGGAAGCTTCCAAAAAAAATTCAGAATTTTCTAAATTATTTTAAATTTTTAATATTTTTTTTTCAATTTTTCATAAAAAATTAATATCTGACGTAAATCAGCATATTTTTCTGAAATTTTTACATTTTCAGAAAGCTCTTCAAATTATACAGGGGGTGTATTATTTGTGTTTTAAATTTGGATGCAATTTAATAGCTCAAATAGTCAATTTGCAAAAAATAGTCTGTTTTGATAAAACAGGTCTCTAGGGCACAAATGAAGATATTTTTTTAAAATTTTTGCATTTTTGGAAAGCTCTCTATTTTTAGTAGGGGTCTCTATTCTGAATTTCTATTTTTGTGTCCAAAATCATATCAAAAAAATCAGATCTTGTTGACTAGGTCAAATGTAGTGCAAAAAAATTAAAATTTTATGATGGGTATGCACTTATTTTTCATATGATTCAATGCATGATATGAGTTGTCATTTGGATTAATTTATGGTTATTATTTCTCCTAAAAATTTATTTTTAGAGCTAACCCTATGGTTTTCATAAGTTGAATATATTTTGCATATCTTGTTTGCTTGTTTGCTTGTTGGGGAGTTTGTCACTTGCTTGCATGGAAAAGCTCAACAAAAATTGCTAAAAATTAGGTAAAATCTACTAAGCACGTTGCAAGGATCACAAGGTATTCTCCTTGTTCTGAAAACATTTCAATTTGGACTTAAAATAAATCTCTCACATGTCAAGCTTGTGTGCATCTTTTCATGCTTTTGATCTATTTCTACACACTTGCATAATTTGATACTAGGTTGTGATCCCTTAAGGATTCATTAAGTAGTCTTAGAATAATTGTGATTGATCTTGATTGCTATCTTGGGTTATTGGACTCGCTAATCCACCGGCCCCTCATTTCTGCCCCGTGGTTGCAATCTCAGCGCCATAAAGGGGAGGGGTCAACAGGACAGAAGCGTTAAGTGTTCCACTTGGCAACCCTTTTGTGCTTTTAGGAACTCACTTATTTTCTAAGTTGTGGACTCATTTTCAGCTTGTGTGAGGTGTTAAGTGTTCCACCTTGTGGATTCATCTCATATTTGCTTTAAGCATTAAGTGTTCCTCTTTCTACTTTTTGGATGCTTTTGGTAGATTTGCTTTCGGGAATATATCTATGCTCACATAGTAATTAGGCCCTATGAACACTATTCATGATTATTGAGAGATTGGATTCCTAGAGAAATCTTTCTTGATGATAGAATCCTTGTAGGTAGGGTGATACTTAGTGTGTTTCACATTCAACTTGGTTAGTGCATCTTCTCTTATTGATCGACACATTCTCTCTCTGGAGAGGTTGATAGATCACGTAGGGTTGATATCATGAGCTTTGGTGAATCAAAATTGGTTAGTGCATCTTCTCTTATTGATTGATACATTCTCTCCCCAGAGAGGTTGATAGATCATGTGGAGTTGATATCACAGACTTTGGTGGAACAAAACTTTGTCTTAGCGTGTCGGATTAATCTGCTTGCTTTGTTTGGGTTAAAAGTGAAGAGGTGTCAAAACCTTGAATCTGGAGCCAAGTCCCCTTGTGGTATAGATCTGTGAGTCACCTTTAGAGAGGGTTAACCATAGCGGAAAATCCCTTCACAGGGAAAACTACATTGACAGAACCTCAAGCGGTAATAGCCATTTTCACCATGGTAGTGACAACCGCTATATAAATGTCCTTGTGGAAGAAATCTCCATGGGTATGGTTCATTGTTGGGTTGTCAGATCTCCCTAGCAGCTCTTGAAGATTAAGTTCTCGGACTGTGTCAAAACCCTGGTGCACTGGGATTGGAGTTCACCCCTTTGAATCATAAAAGTTGCAGAGTCAAACCATTACTAAAAACCCTAGAGAGGCCAATTTTTCACTTTCAGGTATATGTGTGTCATTGCAAAACTTTTCAGAACATACACAATTAGTACTCTCAGGGATTAGCACAATTTGGTCACTTGATTGTTCATGTGCAAGGTTGCTTTTGCCCTTGTTCATTATTTTCAGACGTGCTTGGAATCACTTGCTTGCTATTCTACGTGCTTGTTTATCTACTTGGCTATTAAAAATGATCAAATCTGGTATAACCTTCAAAATCTGGATAGTACAATTTGCAAACAATCCAAAACTGAAGACCTTAAATTTTGTAAAAATTGACGTAAAATCTTTTTGGAGTCAAAAGTCATTTCAAGAAGTCAAAAGTCATATGAGTTTTGTCAAGTGTCATTTCAGTATTGCCCATCTATCGTACGATTGAGAACCCAGTGTCGTATGAGTTTTCAAACCAACAAATTCAAGAAAGTCAAAATCCTGTTAGCAACTGTCGTGTGAGTTTTGTCAACTATCATTTCATTGCTACCCAACTATCGTACGAGTTTAGCAACTGTCATTTCATAGACTACCCAGTGTCGTACGAGTCTGTAGAGTGTCGTTTAGAAAAATTTGAGAGAGTTGTCAGAAATTGTCAAATTGCAAGATATCCAATGTTTCCAGCCTAGTTCCAAAATCTGTCAAAAATATCATTGTGTCAGGAACAGAGCAGTAGCTACTGAGCATTCTACCATTTTCTGAGTTTGATCTTTTGAATCCAATCTAGTCTTCTATTTGATCAATTTGACTCTTTTTTATCTCGTGTCAAAACCTTGTCATAACTATCAATCTTCAATCAATCTTCAAAAATAGACTAAGTGTTGAGAACTCGTGTCTGCTATCTTTTGGGCAATCTATCCCATACATCCAGGGCATAGTTTCCTTCACCCACATCTCATCAGATCTTCAAAACTATCATAATCTTGACAAGGTTGCGTCATCCAATTTTCTCGAATCAAATTGTTCTTCAGTTGTCTTCATCCTTTTCTTCTGTTTCATTCAAAGTTAATGGTGGAGACCAGAGATTCTTCACACAAGAAATCAGAAGAAACATCTCAGAACTTACTTTTTACCAATACCCTAGGTCCAACTCTTGAACAACTCATCAAGTCAGGTATCTACGAAGATGACGGTCTCGGTAACTTTCGATTGAAAACTGGTTACATACCTCCTTTATCAACTCACAGAGGTAATCAACAAACTCCTCCTCAATCTGTTCCAGGGAGCCCAAAAACTCCTATCATGTCTCAAGCAGGGACAAACCACAGTTCTCTAGGAGGAGGGTCCCAAGGACACCATTCTCAACATAATGCCGACCAAGAACCTACCCCCTCTGAAATCCATTGATGTCAGAATGACGATGAATTCCAGAGAATGATGAGGCATTTCTTGAAAGTGGATAGAGAGCCATACTTTTTACAATTAGCCCAGGAAGGGGCTAAGCTTCCTCCCAATTTTAACATTGATGATATAATCACACATGAGGATGAAACTCCACTCACAGCTATGACAAAATAGATGCATGCTATACAAGTCAAATTTAACAATCTTAAGAAGGAGAAGGAACCCAAGGAGTTCTCCATGGACGCCCTATGTCCTTTCCCGTTCGACAAAAACTTGTATATGCCACCATTCCCAAAAAGAGTGGAGATACCAAAGTATGACAAATATGAAAAACACTCTGACCCTCAAGATCATGTCAGAGAGTTTTGTATGCAATCCATGGAATTCATGCATGAACCGACTTATCTAATGCATCTTTTTCCTAGATCCTTGGGAGGAGCATCCATTCAGTGGTTTTCAAGATTACCTTCTATGATCAAAACTTTTGAGGAATTGATTAAATTGTTTTATCAACAATATTCCTATAATATTAAACATCCGGTCACCATGATCGATATCTGTAACCTCAAGCAATATCCAGGGGAATCATTCCTAACTTTCCTCAAGAGGTGGAGAAAGAAGTTCTCTCTATATGCTAGACAAATTCATGAAATGGAGAAACTTGAAATCTTTATCAATAACCTTGTTCCAGAGCTCAATTATCCATTACAAATGCAAGATCATGTATCTTTTGATAAAATGGTGGATAATGCAATCAAGATTGAGAAAGTACTTGTCAAGAAAGGAGAAATCACACTTCAAAAGGACAAGTCTGAATCTGGATCTAGCTCAAAAGATAAAAACAAGAGCTGGAATAGAAACAAAGGTATCATCTCTGATGGTGTTGTTGACACTATCCGCACCCCATCAAAGGCACCGGCCTACAATCTCACCCTTGCCACCAAAGCCATTGAAGCTTCAGAGCAAAAATCTACTAAACCATCTCCAAAGAAGCCATTCAAATGATGGGATAATAAATGAAAGTTTACTCCCCTGGGAGAATCTTTGGAATCTACCCTGAGAACCCTGATAGCTAATAACATGATCTCTTTACCACCAATCTGAAACCCTGATCCAGATCCAAAACCATATTGGTGGAAAGATAATACATTCTATGCTTTCCATCAGACTAAAGGCCACAGAACTAATGGATGCTTCCACTTGAAGCATACCATTCAAGACTTGATAGATCAAGGGGACATCATGATCGATAATCCTACTAGCAATAATGATCACACAGCATTTACAGAACTATTTCCACAACATGGCAAGGGAGTTTCCACTTCTCAGCCTAACATGGGGGCAAAAGTCAACTATACCTACCCTGGAAACAATGCTGTCATCAATATGGTTGAACCATGTCTCTCTGAGAGCTGCAATGTCATCATGATTGTACGAAGAGACCGAAATCATTCCTCAACTAATGCAGTTACTAGATCACAAGCTCAGGCTCATCTGAAAGGACAAACACCAAGTTCATCTAATGTCCCTAAGATACCTTTCAATCTCACATCTGCTTCTAAATAGAAGGTTGCCTCAAAATCTTCCAATCCAAAGGATACAAGACCTACATCTTACAGCATCGTCCAACAACTCCAGCATACCAATGCCAAAATCTCTATGTTTGAGTTACTTCAAATATCTCCAGCTCATAGAGATATCCTAGACAAAGCTTTTCTCGACTCTAATGTTGCTGATGATCTAGATCTAGACAGGTTCCAGACTATGGTTGGTCATCTAACATCTCCGCAATATATCTCCTTTTTAGAGGAAGATGACAACTCCCTAAGTCACCCACATAATCAACCCTTGCACATAGAAGCCTTGATCCAGAACCGTTGAGTCAAATGTGTGTTGATAGATGGGGGCGCAGGCCTCAACATTTGTTCTTACAGCTTAATCACACAGTTGGGATTCTCAGAGATGGCTATTGATCCTCAAAAGAAGATCACCATAAAAGCCTATGACGAACAAGAAAGAGCTTCTAAAGGCACCATTGTCTTACCCATCCAAGTGGGTCCGGTCATCAAAGATACCACATGTCAGGTGCTTGATCTACCATTGGCTTACAATATCCTTCTAGGGAGACCCTGGATCCATGAAATGCAAGCCATTCCTTCTATGTACCATCAATGCTTGAAATTTCCCTATGAAGGAGTGGAGGTTACTATCCCAGCAGATCTGAGTACAACTTGCAATACATTGAAGGAAAGTGCCGATAAGCTTGTTCCCAATAACAGAGAATCTTCCATCAAGCAGTTAAATGTTTCTTCCACATCTAAGATGGAAGACATTGCTAAAGAGATCAATATCAAAGAAAATGGGATGGGAGAATACACTATAGAGCCAGTCTTGTCTCTGACATCTCTCCCAATCTCACCTAAGTCGTATGGACAATCCTTGAAGCAGTTTAAATCAGAACCTAAGGAACCTATGGAAGCGTACAAAAGAAATTTTGTGGCGGAGCAAGTATCCAAAGAAGAATTTGAAGAGGATGAAGCTGTGCTGGCATGGCTATACAAAGAGGATTCTGAATCTAAAATTGTTCAACCTAGTGAATCTATAACACCTACAATCCCTTCTAATTCATATGGTCTAGGGAACAAATTGATAGCCAAGATGGGATATTCTGATCAAGGACCTCTAGGAATCTGAGGAAAGGGTCTTGTGACACCCATTTCACATATTGGTAGAGCCAACAAAGATACTGGTGGCTTAGGGTTTAAGAAGAAACCCTATCATCTCAAAGGTGGTTGTTCTCATGTCATAGAACAAATTGCACCAGGAGAACCCCTTCTTAAGAAAGAAGAAATAGAACCCTCTGATGATGATTCAGATAGTTTAGAACTCATCCCCTATGAAAAATTGCCTAAAGAGATCAAAGATCTTCTTGATGATAAAGATGATCCTATCAGAAGAATTAATGTAGTAGAAACACAAGAACCTACTGTAGGGCAAGAGATGGTTGCACCATAAGAACCGGCCAATCTCGAAGGTGATCAAACTGATCTAGAAGTAGAGAGTAGTTATTCTGACACTGATTCCCATGAATATGAATTCAAGTCAGAGACTGAGGGTAATCCTTCTTGGGGTATTCATCCTGACTTCACACATTTTCTCAAATTTCCTAGAGATCCTGAATCAGAAGTTGAGTCAAATGGCTATGAATGGGGTGCCATTCCAGAAGAAGATGAGCTTATAATAGAGAAATATATTGATGTTATTCACCAATATGTATCTCAACCCAATGTAGGTCTAGAGCAAAACAATGAACTTAACGTGTCTGATCCACCTATGGCTGAAGAGGACTCCCATGATGATGTTGAGCTGTAATATCACCTTTGAACTTGAGCGTCAGGTTAGGACCAATGATGACATATCCATGTTTGTGAACACCATATCCCAAGCCTTTCCCGCTTTGACTATCCAACGCCCTGATCTTATCGACCAAACTTCCACAAACCCAAGCCATGGTGTTTACACCTTTTCCAGTGACTATGCCCTTGCTTGTTACCTTAATGCAGTTGAGCCTATGAGGACTTCCATCAGTGAACTGAGCATCAGCATGACTGAGTTGGACATCAAATATCTTAGTCAAAAAAATAAAAAGAAAAAGAAAAAGAGTTCTGAGGGTGAAAACCACTTTATGGCAGTCTCAGAACCTACAAAAGTAAAAAGAAAAGATGTATTTGAAGGTGAAAACCTCTCTGAGGTGCCTAAGGATGAGATATTTGATGTCCTTCCAAGTCATTTACAAGATAGATCTCCAGTTTTGATTGAGCCAACTCAATCCATCAATTTGGGTACAACAGAGGAACCGCAATTGGTACATATAGCACAATCTCTATCAAAAGAAGAGAAACAGAAATTCACTACATTCCTATTAGAAAAAAAGATCAATTTTGCATGGAAATATTCAGATTTGCCAGGATTGGATCCCAATCTCATTATGCACCATCTATCCATTGCTCCTAGAGTAAAACCAATCAAACAAAAATTGAGAAAGATGCATCTTCATGTTGCACTCTTAGTCAAAGAAGAACTAGAAAAACTCCTAAAAGTTGGATTCATCCATGTCATAGACTATGCTGAGTGGATCTCTAACATTGTACCTATTTCAAAACCAGATGGTTCAATTAGAGTGTGCACGGACTTTAGAGATGTGAACAGAGCATGCCCTAAGGATGACTTTCCACTACCTAACATTGATATGATAGTGGACATGACTGCGGGCTATGAAATGTATTCCCTTATGGATGGTTTTTCTAGATACAACCAAATCAAAATTGCTCCAGAAGGCCAAGAGAAAATTGCTTTCACATGTGCGTGGGGAACCTTCTGTTGGAATGTTATGCCATTTGGACTCAAAAATGCTGGAGCTACATATCAAAGAGCAATGACATCTATTTTTCATGATATGATGCATAAAACAATGGAGGATTACATGGATGATACCTTGGAAAAATCCATGATTAGAACTGAACATCTAACAGACCTGAGCATGATCCTAGATAGAATGGAACAGTTTAGTCTCAGAATAAATCCTAAGAAGTGTGCTTTTGGTGTCACTTCTGGAAAGCTCTTAGGATACATAGTTTCAAAGAAAGGCATTGAGGTCAATCCAGCTAAGGTGAAAGCTATCATAGAGATGCAACCTCCCAAGAATATCAGTCAAATGTGAACTTTGCAAGGGAGAGTATAGTCCATCAGAAGATTCATATCATAGTTAGCTGACATATCACAACCTTTCACAAAGACATTACATAAAGGTGTGACCTTTGCATGGAATGAAGACTGTGCAAAGAATTTTGATCATATCAAGAATTATCTCTCGAATCCTCCTATCTTAATGCCTCCTATTCATGGGAAGCCATTAATATTATATGTCTTTGCAACAAATACATCACTAGGGGCATTGCTAGCACAACATGATGAGAACAAAAAGGAAAGAGCCATCTACTATATAAGCAGAACATTGGTGGCATATGAAAAGAACTATTCTATGATTGAGAAAGCTTGTCTCGCTATGATCTTTGCATCACAGAAACTGAGACATTACATGTTAGCTCATACCACTCATTTGGTAGCTAAGATTGATCCACTGAAGTACCTACTAAGCAAAGCTGCCCTCACAGGTAGACTAGCTAAATGGGTCATGCTCTTGAGCGAATTTGACATTGAATATGTTGAAAGAAAAGCTATCAAAGGATAGGTCATTGCTGATCAATTAGCTAAAGCACCACTGTTTGATGATACACCCATGCAAATGGAATTTCCCGATTCCTCTATCATGCACTTCTCTTCTAGAGAATGGCAGTTATTCTTTGATGGCTCCTACACACAGAATGGATCTAGAGCAAGCATATTGTTCATCACTCCTCAAGGATACTCGATACCCAAAGCATTCAGACTAAAGTTTCCTTGCACAAACAATATTGTTGAATATGAGGCACTTCTCAATGGTATGAAAATGGCAATATAGTGGAGAGTTACAGAGATGCACATCCATGGAGACTCACAATTGGTTATCCACCAAGTCAATGATGTGTACCAAACCAAAGATGAAAAGCTCATTCCTTACAAGAGAATGGTAGATGATTTAAAGAAATACTTCATCTCTATCACATTTGAGAAAATACCTAGAATGGAGAATAAGGTTGCCGATGCAATGGAGACATTATCTACTCTCTTACAGTAGCCCGAACATGAGCTACACTATGAGTTCCTCATGGAAGCCCTATCCTATCCTGCATATGACTCCCCTGAAACCCGCATGATCTACACCGTTGTAGGTTATGATTCATCCCGCTACAAAAATCTATTCTCCTATGTCCATGACCAAATCATCCCTGAGTCCTTTAACCATTTTGAGAAATGAAACCTTATCTGATTCGCATCCTGATATGTCATCATTGGTAATGATCTGTACAAATGAGGTCTAGATGGTACACTGCTTAGATGTTTAGAACGGGAAGAGTCTCAACGTGCATTAGAGGAAGTCCACAAGGGTATATGTGGGTCACACTCGAATGGTTTAATGTTAGCTCAAAAAATTATTAGGGCTGGGTACTATTGGCTTGAAATGGAGAAAGAGGGTATTAAATTTGCTAAAAACTGTCAATAGTGTCAAGTACATGGCAACTTGATTCATGCTCTAGGGAGAGATCTAATTCCCTTTACTACACAATGGCCTTTTCAACAATGGGCATTTGATCTCATAGGCGCTATCCATCCACACTCTTCTAATGGACATACCCATATCATCACAGCTACATATTATTTTACAGAATGGGTAGAAGTAGTTCCTCTAACACAAGCAACAGGGAAACAGATCTCTATGTTCATCCTGAACTACATCATTTGCAGATATGGGATCCCTCATTCCATAGTCACAGATAATGGGGGACAATTCAAAAATAAGGACCTAGATGACTTATGTGTCAAATTCAAGATTACTCAACATTGGTCATCTATCTACTATCCTTAAGGGAATGGACAAGCTGAAGCTTCAAAAAAAAATCTCTTGAAAATCTTGCACAGAACAGTGAAAAGAATAGGAAGAGACTGGCATCTCATGATCAATCCAGCTCTCTGGGCATACAGAACTAGTATCAGAACACCTACAGAGGCTACACCTTTCGCTTTAGTTTATGGGTCTGAAGTGGTATTGCCTATTGAGGTTGAAATCCCATCACTCAGAATCAAAATGCATGGACTTGTCACTAATGAAGACTACAGAGTGTCTAGGTTACAAGAACTTGAATTACTAGATGAACGCAGGCAAGCAGCATATGATCATCTCAAAGTGTATCAGAAAAGAATGTCTAGAGGCTACAACAAGAAAGTCTGACACAGAGAATTTCAGGTTGGTGATGTAGTCTTGAGAGAAAATCCTAAAAATCAATCACATTGAGAACGCAAGGGGAAGTTCAAACCCAATTGGTTGGGTCCCTTTGTTATCACTACTACTTTTGGCTCTGGTGCCTATCAACTCTCAACAACTAAAGGAGAACAGCTCCGAGAACCAATCAACATTCTCCATCTGAAGAAATTCTATGCCTAAGGCATTCAGTGCTTGGTAAATGTCTTGAAAAAATCTTAAAAATTAGAAAAAGTCCTGAAAAAAATGAACATCTTGGTGAAAACCTAGCAATAGGTGCCTTGATGATTCACAAAAAAATAAACAAATATCAAAAATTCAAAAAAATTGAAAAAATGAAAAATACAAAAAAAATTGAAAAATGAAAAATACAAAAAAAATGAAAAAAAGAAAAGTGCCTTGGTGAAAACTTGGAAACAGGCGCCTTGGTAGCAAAAATAGAATCTCTACCAAGATGGTGAAAACTCGGCAAACGGGCACCACTTGTTCCAAAATGCTCCATCTATCAGCACAATCTTGGTCTTTCCTAGCTTTCAGTCTTGCTTTAGTTTGTACATATCTCCCAGTTTGTTTCAACATTTCCAGTTTTCAATAAGTCGGTCTGTACACCAATCGGCTCAAGCGTCTGTATCCTATTAATGTTCAACTTGGGGGCAATCAATGTCATATCCTATAGCCTCCAGTGTATCTTAGACATATCATATCCTGTCAGAGTCCTTTGAAGCTTCATTTGAGTCAGTCAAGTCTGTCTTGTCTCCAGAAAGGATTTTGCATCTACAACAACGCAATCAAGCATCAAAACTCAACTGAAAACAATTTGTGCTTTTCATGCTTTTATCTCCTTGTATGCTTACTAATTCACATTGAGATTTTTTCATATTGTGTCCCTTCGAGCTCTTTGATGATGTCCTTTATAGGATTTAGAGAGTGATGACTGGGGGCATAATCTTTTCTTTGTCTTCTACTTGTATGTGAAATTCTAACAACTTTGGAAATTTCGGATTGAAATGGTGTCCAACTATAAGAGCCTCTATCTCAAATTGGATGGCCATGCGTACCTCGACCATTGATACCCAGACAATCCAGGAAGTTTGATCTAACTATTGTCTTTTTGAGTAAGTTCTTTCTCCTACTGTGGAACACAATCTTGCCTAAGGATGTGAATGATAAAGGGTCACTACGGGTAATTCACATTGGATTTAGAATGATCTCTTGACTGTTTGATGTGTTTGCAATGCAAGGCATACTCAGGTCATAATGATATTTATATTTTGATGCTTGTACAAATTTCTATATCAAAATAGACATGATATTCAGGTCATCCTAGCATTTGTGCCTTGGTGCTTATATCTAATCCAACATTCTGAAAATAAAATCAATATTTATATATCCATGGTTATTCACTAGTGGGTGTTGTATTGATTCTTGCGCATACAAATCGATATTCATATGTCTATGGTTTCATGGCTAGTGGGCATTGTATTGATTTATCTGATTACCTAAAAGTTCAATGATGATAACAAATCGACATATGATCAGTGACTAGGTCCTAGGTCTTAGGTTGCATTTCATTTTGCATGTCTCATTGCATTTTGCATGTTTGCATGATCTCACAATGATTAAATGAACTTCAATGCTTAAATGATTCTTCAAATCGCATCTTCAAGTCTAACAAGAGCTGAATCTCACACGAAGGTTCCTCCAACGAAACAGCAAGTAGAATCCTTTTTCGGGATCAAAATTGAAATCTGCGATCATTCATATTATTAACTACTTGCATAATCAACCTTCAATCATCATAGAAATCCATAATTAAACTTAACTGATTATCTTACATCAAACTATCAAAATTTCAACTTGGTCAACTCATTATTTGACCTAGTCAAACTTGGTCTCCAGGACCTCTAAACGATGCAGAATGCACTCTTGAACGTGTATAACCACTTTTACCATCAATCAACATGCTTCTGAGCTCTCAACGCTGACTTTTCTTGTCAGATTTCAATTTTAATCCCGAAGGGGGCATGGTATTGCACATCATTTAAAGTCTGTAAATCAAAATTCTATCAATCAAATTTATCAATATCTTTCATCAGTGATCAAGACAACAATCATGTCTAGTCGCTGATTCATCAAAAGACCTCATCGCTCGGGGCAAATCTATCATCACTTGGGGCATATCAGATTCATCAAGATCCATATCAATCTGGTATTCTCCTAATCTTGTAAACTATATCAGTTTTTGTAACCATCGGATCATAGTGTTCTTTCCTTGGTTCTTCGGCAACTGAAGGGTTCGGATGTGATACCTGCTAGTTCTGCTAAGACAATCAAGTCTAGAATGGGTCACTCACTTCTTATCAATCCTAAGGTTCAGAATCAGGTATTTTGACACTTTTTCACAATCATAGGTTCATCGCTGCTACAGTGAACATTATCTCTGGTCATTCAGGACCTCCTATCTCAATATCTTTCAATTGGTTTCTATCTTGAGATCGGTTTATCTTTTGAATCAGTTTCATATCTTTATCAAACACAGACTATCTTTGAACCACTACACTTCACACAGTAATTCAAAGAGGGGCAAAATGTAATACCCCAAAAATGGGCTATAAGTTCATTAATCTCCTACATCGACAATTCGAACGAAATCAACATCGAAGTCCTAACCTAAGGCACATCTAAACATCATCGAATCATAATTGATTATCTTAAATTTTGCATCAGGGAATATTTCTAGCAATATTTCTAATCATCATAGTTATCTTTAATTTTATAATTATTTGGCAATAAATCACATTTATCCTAAAGTTTGATTAATTGAATATTTTCATATTTAATTAATTAGATTTAATATTAGCCACTTAATTATGTAATTAAATTTAATTCTATCTATTATTAATTGTATTATTTAATTTTGACAATAAATCTAATATCATATGAATAATTGATTAAATTCTTATTTAATTAATTAAAGCAAGTTGTCATTATTTAATAATATAGTTTTTAATAAAAATTTGATTAAATAATTGATTAACCCATAAATCAATTGTTTTATTTTTAAAAGCAGTTAAGTTGGAAATAAATCACTTTATTATTAAATTAATTCATAAATAAAACATGCACAATCATAAAAGCAGACAACTATCAATTATCAATTAAAGCTAAACTCTATTTTGAGTTAAAACTTAGCTTTTGCATGTTTTTGTGAGTTAATTATCCTTTATTTAAAAATAACTCAAAAATCAACCTGAGTTATTTGAGTGATTTATGGCTTTTTTTCATGCACCTCCAAAGCCTTGGATTTCTATAAAAACAAGGCTCATCTCTCATTCATCTCTCAATCATCTCGCAAATTGTAAACTTACTCTATAGGAATCATAGCATATCAGATTTGGAGAATTTGCACAATTGGAGCTTGAAAGAATCAACTTGCGAATTCAAAGCTTTGTGAGATCAATTTCAATTGCATAGTTTTTATATCTTAGCATAGAATTTCATAGTTTTCATATCATTGTTAGAATCTTCATTGTTAGATCATTTAGCATTCATTTCATATCAGTTTTCAATAGCATTCATAGATTCATATCAGTTTTTATCATTCTTATTGCATAGAAAATATCAAAAATATAGATTAATTGCATTCAATTTCATATCTAGATCAATTGCATTCAAATCCTACATTTAGGTGTCGTCTAGGTCATTGATCTTGATTACAATCTGAGAACATCAATCTCTCACCTATTAGAAGGCAGTAAATCGCTTGGTTACATAGTTTTCAATTTTGCACGATTTTGATTATCACTAACCTCTAATGTTTTACTGAGTGTTGTGTCTACAGATCAGGTACAATTTTCACACACACAGTTGGTAGTCTTATGTATGCTATGGTCTGTACTAGACCAGACATTGCCCAAGCAGTGGGAGTCCTGAGTCAGTTTATGGCTAATCCTAGACGGGTACATTGGGATGCAGTTAAGCGAGTATTCAGATATTTGAGGGGTACATCAGATTACTCCATATGTTATCATGGTAACTCTTTTGGATCTCTGCATTCAGTTTGTATTCATGGGTTTGTGGATTCAGATTGGGCAGGTGATATTGATAGTAGGAGATCCACCGGTGCTTATGTGTTCACTATGTTTGGTGGTGCCATCAGTTGGATGAGCAAGCGACAACCTGTGGTTGCTTTGTCCACTATAGAAGCTGAGTACATGGCTGCTACTCATGCTTGTAAAGAAGCCATTTGGCTTAGAAGATTGTGTTCTGATGTTGGCGTTGATGCAAAACAAATTACTATTTGGTGTGACAGTCAGAGCGCTATTTGCCTTGCAAAGAATCCAACTTTCCATGCCAGAACGAAGCACATTGATGTGCAGTTTCACTTTGTGAGAGATATGGTGGAAGATGGAAAGGTAAATTTGGAGAAGGTAGATACTGTGAAGAATGTTGCAGATGCATTAACGAAACCAGTGGGCACTGAGAAGTTTAGATGGTGTTCGGAGTCTATGGGCCTTTTGGCCTATAGTGGTTAAAGTTCCTGTTATGTTCCTGTTTCTCTTACAAGGTGTTCGACAAGTGGGAGAATGTTAGGAATAAGGTGTCTCAACCTTGGATAATTCCTATTCTTATTATTTGTTTTGTAAATGTATTTTTTTTGCAAATAATGTAATTAAGTGTGAGTGTACATGTCTAGTTGGCATGTTGATGTGTCACTCCACTTGATGTGTCGGCATCTTGTACGTAAGGAGATCATGACTGAAATGGTCATGATAAATTCCTATGACGCGTAAGATGTATTTAAGGAATGTGCTATGATAGGTGTAAGAGCATCTTATGACTTGGGCCTATTTGGGTGCCCAAGAAGAAGTGGTTGGAGTGTGTAAGAGAATATGCCAAAAATAGGTTCGTATGATAGATTCTCTTACACTTCTCTTGTGACCATTATTTTTGGCAGATTCTATGACAAGCTGTCATAGTCTATTCTAGGGATGGGCGCCTATTCTTGGGATTGCATGTAACAACTATGTACATGTGGCTTTGTGCATGGGTCTTGGTGGTTGTGCCTATTTTTGGGTCCAGAGGAGTCTATATATATGATGCTGCTCCTATGGGAGAGATATAACAAAATTTAAGCCTTGTTGGCTTTGTCTCTCGTCTCCTGAAAGAACTTGCATTGCAAGTGTATTGTAATCTTTGTGTTGAAGATAATACATTGTAAAGGTTTTGGAGTGCTGGGGTTTTTTACCGAAAGGTTTTCCCCAGGGTATATCATTGTGTCATTCTCTATTTTTCAGTATGCATTGTATGTGGTCGCAATATCTTTGTTAAAGTAGTTAAAGAATCTAAAATTGTAAGGATTTATAAGAATTTGCACAATACTCTCCTATAGAGATTAGCGTAGGAAGCTGTTTCCACACCTGAGTTTCCTTACAATGATGACTAGCCCATTGAGCACTATTCTCATAATAAGATGGTGATTAACCCGACTATCCATAATAGCTTGACATGTCTACTCATGCAATTAGCTAGAATTTGAATATGAAAGATTTGAAACATACCAACACTTGATCTTTGAAACTAGTAGACCTTCCAGAGTTATCAAATATGCAGCAAAATGACCTCCTCTAGGTCTGTAGTATTTTATAAGCATATCAGAGATAGCATAACTTTTTAAGATAAACTTCTTTACTTGTCCCACCGGGCATGCCAAAAATGTTATACACTAAGTTTTCACCCGTGGTTGAAGCTCTCATAGTCTTGATAACCTAGTATAACATGGGAATCATCTTCAAGTTGTGGGACCTATGCTAACTAAGATGAGACCTCCAGGTTCTAGGCTAGTTCCTCATGGATAATCACCTTAATTTTGATTTGACAGGGAAGTAAATCTTTGAGGGAAAAGGGATAGAAGGAATGCTGAAGGGAAATAACTAAAAGAAAACTACCTACTAGGTGATACACCAAAATGACATGAACATAATATATTGACCGAACTAGCATGAAAGCTCTTAGATCTAATAGAACACAATCTTACTAAATAGGCTTGCATAAGTGTTTCACAGAGAGGTTTGAACAAAAGAATCAGACTGTGACCTGCAAGCAAATGTTCTTTTCAGCAAAAAGGCACAGGAATGAGACAAGGTGACAAGGGGTTGAAGTATACCCACAAACTCACTCAAATCAAATCAGACACAATAGTACATAATAAGCTGAAAGAAAGAAGGCTCCTAGAACTTCAAGATTTCTCTAACAAAGTGAGTATATTATACTCAATAAGAGAAATACAGACAAGGGAAAGACTTGAGGGCAGAGAAGATGCCTCTAAAAGCCTCTATTGAATTTGACAAATCAATGAAAGATTACTGACTACAAAATCCAAAGGGCAGAACAAATACCATGGATAGCTCCTAAGAAAGAAAACTCTCTTTTTTACAATTGTAAACTCTTTAGCTCTAAGAGCTCTAAAAACTAATATATACATCTCCCTTGCACGTAGGCAAGAGTCTAAAATCTGATTAGGGTTACATAGATTTTGCATATAATAATAGAAAACCCTAATTCTATCGTTTCTAATCATAAATGCATTGTTAAAATATCTTGATCGATCAGATATCTATTCCTGCACATAATTTCATCACCATAATTATCTGCAAATGAGCTGCCTTGATCCATCCACCTTGTTGCAAGTTGAAAACCTTACGCCACCACCATGACCTTGATCCTACTGAATCAGGTTCATCATGAATGCTCAAATCTAATCTTCATAGATATTTTGATTTAAAATTATAAATAGTCATAGGTGGTGCTAATCCTTCAATGCTTCTTCGATGCAAAAGCCACCGACATGGTACCTTAGGAAACAAAAATCAGCACGTGACGGCCACCTAGATCTTCCTTATCAATATTCTATCTACAACTATCCTGAAAACATCAAATCTGAGCTACTCGTAGCATCACATATGGCCAATAGTAACAAACCAGCAAGAAACCCCACAAAAACATATTTAAATTTGAAACAACGGCTAGTAGGTTTGTGTTTAAAACATGGCCGTCGATATCATTCCTTACCAGAAAATTGAACGGCCTAGATCATTACCCACAATAGTTACAAGGCCCTCTGAGAAGTCTTCCACCACCTCATTAGTCATAAACCAATGAGAAATGAACACCTTAGCATAACCTGGCAACTCAGACCCATGGCACAATTAGCTTAAATTGGACGGTGGTCGCATGATCGCAAAGGGGAAGAATATTCCTTACGATCATGCAAGAACCATAGGTCTAATCGCACTGTCATCCCCTAGGAAAAATTGGGCCCATTGACATATCCTCATCACCATCTAGCTTGAGCAATCAGAAATGAGCACCATGCGCAATGCTTGATACCGGTCCCACCATGACATCAGAATCTTCATTTTGGAAGATCAGACAGTTGTCGTAATGTCAAGAAGATTAACCCTTGAGCACCTTTTCCTTGCGGCATCATGACAATCATCGATCTGAACTAAACTTTAACCTGTCGAGCGACCTAACCGCTAGAAGAAACATAACCGCTCGCTGGATTGCTGAAGGCTAAGGCACAAACCATCAGGGTTGCACGAACACGCGACTGAAGAAAATGTTGTCACTAAATGAAAAGTACTTAACCAATAGAAACAAGAGACCTAGCAAAAACATAGTCACCCAATCACTGAATAAAAACTTAACCGCTAGTAAACTCGGAGAGCAAGCAACTGCATCCTTGGAGAACCGGGCCCCACTGAGTCGCAACAGCACACATAGGAAACGCTTGTATGGTAAAAATGTGACCACACTTCTATGAATCATTACATGCAAGGAAACTCAAGAATGAGCCATCACAAATTGATCCATAGCTCCCTAGGCATGGAGTGCAAGGGTTTTAAGAATGCTCTCAGCTAGAGCTATTAAGCCAATAACCTTGCTAGTAAACCATGCAATGAGAGATTCAATGAATTAATCTAAAGCATAAAGAAAATCTAAACTAAGAATGCCATGAAAATGAAACTACTATGCAAGAAATAAAATCTAACTATGAAGCAAGAAAGCCATGATGATGCAAGAATGAAGACAAGAAGATAGAGTGTTGATGAAGATCCAAGATGAATGCCAACAATGCTCCAAATCTTCAAACCCTAGATGCAAGAATATCTCCAAAAGCTCCAAGATGACCTAGAAAACCTGTAACATAACAATAGCATAAAAATTTGTGTGCCTTGTGTGTGCAAATGAGGAAGAGAGCTCTTCTTTTATAGGAGGTGAAAAATCAATGGACCATGGAGATTAAGAGGCAAAAGATTTAATCAAGGGTGAAGCTTGAAAAAGGAGCAATCCATGTGCACAAATATCCTCCAATGAGAAAATAAGAGTTGACTTTTGTGTCCGTATGAGACAAAAAGTGCTTTTTCCCTTTTTATAAAATAAGAATAATGCTTTACTTGTGCAACTTAGGATAAGAGGAAAAGTGGGGGCTTTTTATTTATTAAAAGGGGAGGGAATATTCCTTTTAATAAATAAAGACTTAGGATAAGATGGTTAGCCCATAGAAAATAATCAAATAAAAACTAGGATTTGATCAAGAATAAACAATTGATGATTTAGCAAATGGGGGCTAATAGTCTAGGTGACCATTTTTAGGTGTATACAACGCTGACGTTAAAGACTAGCTGCGAAGAGGTGAAAAGTAAAAAATAACCAAAGTTTTTTTCTTAAAACCAAAAAGGCATCAGAGAAATAGAAAACATCGAGGGTTTTACACTCAAGCAATTTTGGAACCCTGCGACATAAACTATACCCTGCAAACCTTAAAACTTGAATATCTCCCTGGTCCTTTCGATTTAGCACATGCGATCGGAACTGGAGCATGGTGACATGTTGGAGATATGGGGCTAAGGACGAAAACCATAAAACTTTGTGGATTTACTTCACAAGAGAAAATGGGCCAAAATTATATAATAGGAAATTTTGGGTAACATGAATAAGTTACAATAGTTTCGGTACAGACTAGTCATAGGAACAGAAACAAAGGTCTATGGTAGAGTTAGTCTTTGAATCTATGTGTTTTCTTGGATGCGATATGGATTTAGGATATGCGAGTTTAGGATATGATAGAAGACTTGTTAAAGAATCACTTCCCTTGTTCCTTGATTGTCATGCTCTTGGTGATGTTAGTTATGTTTATAGTTGAACATGGACCTCTAATCTAGCCATAGACACAACATAGTCATTGCTCAATCATCGTATATGGAAATGAACATGAATTGTCCAATTTGCACACTCAATTGAATTGACTTGTTGCCTCCTATTTAGGTGGGGTTTGAATTAATTCTCATAATGAGAGCCCAACAACCATTAGACCAACTCTAAAATGGAGGATTTGAAAGCTTGAAAGTGATTGAAAATGATAATTTAAGCTATATGAGAATGTAAGTGTAATCTAAGAATTTGGATTGCAGATTTAATCTAAAGAGCATGAAAATGAATATGAGAATTAAGCTAAAACAAAATAAGCAAACTAATTAACATGAGAATGCCATTAAATGCTAATAAGATGAGATTATACTAATAATGCAATAAAAGCTTTGAAATTAGGAGAAAGTTGAGACAAAAATGCACTATAGTTTTGGTACTCTAAAATTCCCCCCCCCCCCACAAAAAAAAAAATGAAGGAAAGAAGGTTCATAATATAGAAGAGCCCAGGAGAGGGATGAAGAGTTTCTTGAAAAGAAATGACTGACTCTTCATCTCCATGGAGGAAGATGAGACAAACTAAAGCATATTATTTAATTAAGAAAATGAATTATTGCCACATGGGTGGCTTTACGAATTATTTGAATTATTAAATTCAAATGAGAGTAATTATTTTAAATAACCAAATAACATTTAATTCATTTGATGTGTATTAGCTAAAGGGGGTGGAATTGATTTAATTTAAAGCACTAGGACTTTAGAATTAAATTAATTAATCATAGGGATTTTTTAGCCAATAAATGTCTAATATTTAGGAATTAAATATAGTGTATGATTAATGCAAATTTAGGGTTTTTTGCATTTGATACCAAGTGAAATAAAGTCAATTAGGAGATAGAATCGCCTAGTACAATAGGACTTTGAAGATGTAAAAATTCGAAGGAATGCACCAAAATTGATTAGAATTGTAAGGTGCCAATTTTGGAGAATTACATTTTGCCCCTCTTTGAATTGATGTGCGAGCAATGAACATTGATTCAAAGAATAGTCTGATGTGACAGATGTTGAGGTTTCATGATTATCTCCAAAATAGAGCTTAACCCTCGAAAGTCAAGGTTAGATTGCCAAGACACCGATTAGATCAAGTTGCAGAACCAACTTCAGAATGGAACATGATTCTTCAAAGCCTAAGTTAGATTACGAAGACAAAAATCATATTACCAGTTGAGAGAAGACTGGAATCAGAGTTAGATTGCTCCAATACCCATTGATTAGATGATAACTGATGCATATTTAGGACTATCTTTAGAATGAAGCTTAGTCCTCTGAGACCCAGGTTAGATTGCCTAGATAATAGTCCAAAAGAGCTTTTCGAGAGCCATCTCCAGAATGAAGCTTGACTCTCAAGAATTAGGGTTAGATTGCCCCAATACCTAATGAGATTTTGAGAACCATCTCTAGAATGAAGCTTGATCCTTGGGGATCCGAGTTAGATTGCTCAGATACCTCAAAGATAGATGACAAGATGACAAGATGCGAGGCCCAAAGATGCCCCTAGTGAAGAGATGCCCCAAGCGATGAGGAATTTTGATTCATATCTGACTGAGTCAAGAATTGATTCGACAAGATTCAATGATGCAATCATCTTGCCCCCTCGGGAGAAAAATTGAAAGATGACACATCAGAAAGATGATTGACAACAAAGGGTTGCAGATATAGATAAAATCAGAGATCTAGAGGAACTCAGAACAGATTAAGTAAGGATTGAGAGGATGAAGAAGTGATTTGGAGTGATTTAGAGGTCTTGTTGACCGAGTTTGACCAAGTTTGACCATGGTTGACTAGATTTGACTAGAGTTGACCTTGATGAAAAAGATGAAGATCTTGAGAAAATGATGGTGAGATAAGATTCCAGCAAGAAAATGCCACCAGAAGGTTGACTGCACAACTGTCTGATCTTGGTGGTCCCAAAAATTTAAAATGCAATTTTCAGCTATCTAGGAGTGTCAAATTTTGATTTTGATCCCAAAAATGGATTTAGAATGATCAATTTTTCCAAGGGTGAAGTTTTTGCACAAACGAGAGCACTTTTGAAAATTAGGTCAAAAGCTATATAAGGTCCGGAGGGGTCATTTTCAATTTATTATTCACTTTGTCTTCTAGAGATTTGAGAGCTCTGAGAGAGATGGAGAACATGCCAGTGCATACACATTGATTTGAATGCTCTCGATGACACAACCGGTCACCAGAGTATGACACACCTATAAGTAGTTGATAAACAAGTTTTAATACTTTCTTAGGTCATTTAGGTAAGATTTTAGGCATTTAGGGCTTAGTTCATCAACTTTCATGCAAGGAAATAGTTTCCTCGCATAGGCCTCAATCACGCCTCGTGGGAGGAAATGGTTTCCTCATGAGGGTTAGGGATTCCTCGCACTAGGCTTCTCCGTGAGCTCATGTGAGATGCTTGGTGATGTCATGTGAGATTTCATCCCTAGTGATGAACTCTCGCGTGAGATGAGATCCTGTCTCATGCAACAGAGAAAATCTCACACGAGAAGCTACTGCAATTATGTAGTCTTCATCCAATTTTGCATAAAATCAGTCAATTAGAGTGTCCAAGAGTCATGTTTAGGATAGATGCATAGTTCTAGTTGCTGTTATTGCTTTGAAAAGGCCATCAAGATTGAGATACTGATCAAGTGTCATTGCTTGCTTTGCAGGTTGACTTCCTAGATGTTGTGTTCTGGTCCCACCACCTAGTTGTTGGGGAGTTAGTGTGGAGATTGAATGATACTGAGGGTGCCACATCGATGGGCTAGGATTGACATATCTATGTGATATACCTAACATTCAGGTAAATTACGGTGTACTAGGTGCATTGGTTGAGCGTTTCCACTCAGAGATGAACACCTTCCACTTGCCAATGGAGGAGATGACAATCACTCCTGAGGACATATATAGGATACTGAGGATACCATTCCACAATGCTCACATGAAGTATGAAATTCAATCAAGGGTGGGCACACCGGCACTGAGGGCCATTTTCTAGTATGATTTAGTGATGGGTCGGGGCATCTCATGGGATGAGCTGATCAGCTGATACGGAGCTGGGCACAGATTAGCGGTCATCTTGGCAGTGTTCCTGAGTTATTATCTGATGCTAGATCAGGGACAATATGGACTAGAGTGTGGTTGGGGACACATGCTGGAGTGGATGTTGGAGTAGCCACCAGTGCGATTTGGATGGGGTGAGTGCATGCTCGCACAGATGTACCATGAGATGCACAAGATTGTGTATCAGAGTGTACAGACCATGGCCATAGGAGTGTTTGTTTTACAGATATGGGCCTGGTAGCATCTCCCTATATGCATGCTGATATTTCATGATACTAGGTAGCCCTTAGAGCCCTATATTTATAGGTATGTAGGCCCCATGACTCAGCCAGCGCTGGGTAAGATAGAGCAGTGGCGCAGGCAGCTGGATGACATGGTAGCAATCATATGGAGACCATGGGTAGCCACAAAGGTTTGGGATGATGCCCGACACAAGATACTACACATGTTCTTCTCACATCCTTTGATTGGGTGGACTATCAGCATCATTGAGTGCTTCTTGCTCACACACATGCTACGACAGATTGGGAGACCACGGGATGTCTCCTAGGAGTATTGCACATATGCCCGATTCCTCAATGAGACAAAGAAGGGCTGGTAGCCTAGATTAGACTAGGACAGATGCATGATTGAGACATGGATACCACCAGTGTGGTGGAATTACATGGCGGATGTCACCAATGCAGGGGTTACACCTACATATAGAGATCATATGTTGGCACACCCATACCCCAGGTACATAGATCCTATTGGTATGGGACAAAGGGCACAATAGGTGGTACAAAAGTAATAGGTACCTACACAGCAGCAATAGGTACTCGCATAGTAGTAGACACTAATATAGCAGTAGCCTACATAGCATCAGGTTGCTTAGTAACAGTAGTAGTAGAGGGTATTGAGATTGAGGAGTGGACATACCCCCATTCCTCCCAGGACTATGGGTTCAGATGTAGGTGTTAGCAGTAGTGGGACCTAGCAAAGGTCCACAAGACAGAGGACAGGTGACACATCACAATAGATGCCTCCTGACAAGGGGGCCTAGGTTGATGATACTATCATGCAGGATCCACCTGCAGGAGGGCAGGATGGACAAGTACAGGAGGTTCTAAGGAAGAGTCAAGAGTTGATACGGTAGGCGCGGAGGGAGAGAGATGACTATCACACATAGGTCATCATGTAGGAGACTCGGGTAGCCAAGTGAGATTGAGAGATCAGAGGGCTCCAAGAGGCACTTTCTAGGTCTCAGCTAGATACTAGGTATGAGGTTGTGTAGTCAGCCTACTATTATGCAGCATATGTGGGAGTAGTATTAGATCTAGCAGAGTAGGTACCACCATTTTTAGAGTATGTTGGGGCACGATCCATTCAATAGGGACCTCCACCATAGGGACCACCACCATAGGCACCTCCTTAAGCACCACCGCAGGGTCCACCTCCTCCACCTTCTCCAAGTGGTGATGGGCAGAGCTAGATTCATCTTGATATACATTGTAGCCCATTTTTTATACTGTGCTCGAGTAGCACCATTCTGTTGATGTACATTGACATTGATCGATTGAGATATATGAGATCGTCATTTTGATATCATTGTACTTGTGCATATATTGCTTTGGATATTTATACTTTATGAGATGTTTCCTATATGCTTAGATGTATGGATAGATTTGAGATGCACATGATTCCTTTATGATATGCAAAATAATATGCACATGTTTTATTTATGTAATGTTAAATGCAATGATAGATAAATGTAATGTATGATTTGATTTATGCTTATAATGAATGCATATGTATATGGATATGTAAATGTAGAATGTATGTAGATGTAGAATG
This sequence comes from Chamaecyparis obtusa, assembly GCA_027943335.1. Classification (NCBI taxonomy): domain Eukaryota; kingdom Viridiplantae; phylum Streptophyta; class Pinopsida; order Cupressales; family Cupressaceae; genus Chamaecyparis; species Chamaecyparis obtusa. Next base: position 816,771 of record BSBK01000971.1, on the reverse strand, counting down.
TATGTAGATGCAATTTATGGATGCAAATGGAAATGCAATGTATATGATACTAATCATCTCATGTAGGATGTAGCAATACATGATAGGTACTAACCAAAAGAATTTTTGAAGATTGAGAATGAGGATCAGACACTTGTGCAGCCAAGATGAACCTAAGACTGAAGATGAGAACCCTCAGTGAGTAAATCCAGAAGAAGAAAATAAAGAGAGCACCAAAACACTGTCTCAATGCAAGCCTAAGAATGAAAATGCAAACCTAAGCTAGATGCAACCCTAGGACTTGGTTATTGGACCCATTTATTGTCATCATAGAGTTTTTAGTAATGGATGCTCATAGGATGCCATACAACCCTCACTGATATTGCAATCATGAGAATATGAATATGACATTAGTCTTTGATTTGTTGGAATGAGGTGTAAGCATTAAGGCACAAGAAGCTAGAATGACTGGAACACCTATTCCTTTTGATTTAGCAAGTTAACATAAGCATTAAAGAATAGTTGCTAGAATGGCCTGAATGTTGCTTGCATACAGACACATCAGACACATGAGAGTTTCTTCTTTTAGCTAAAGAATGCTTGTAGTGACCCTTATGTTCACTTAGCAAGACAAGCGTTTGCAATTTCACTTGTAGTAGAAATAAGTCACTTAGACAAACAAGGAGAAGAACCAACCTCACCAAAGCATCCATATAAAAGGAGTTGAGGTACACATGGTCATCCAACATGAGATGAAGGCTCTCATAGTGGACACCCCTCTTATATAGATTTTTTTGGATCATTGGAACTAAACCAGCAAATAGAAAGAAAGAAAAGATCATGCCCCCAGTCTTCACATCTCTCAGTCAAGATAGACATCTTAGATTCACTCGAGGGGAAATGATAAAGTGGAAAAACAAGCACTCAAAAGAAAATAAGCTCATCATGCTTCAGAGAGTTACAAATCCAGTTTCAGTTTAAGCAGATTGAAGTTGGATTTGAAGTATACAACATTCAAAGTCTCAACAGGAAACTGACAATAGGCGGACGCAGTGAGAACCACTGGTGACTATCACAAGAGACAAAGTCTCAAGGAGATATTAGAGTGCTAACCAAGTATTAGTAGGCAAATGCAGTGAGAACCACTGGTGACTGATAAAAGGAAGATCCTCAAGGAGAGATATCTAAGAGTGAATGAAACATCAGCAAGAAGATGCAGTGAGAGCCATTGGTGACTGATGTACAAGAGATCCTAAAAGAGAGGGATTCAAACAAGAGCTAGGTATCAGTAGGAAAGCATAGTGAGAACCACTGGTGACTGATACACGAGAGATCCTCAAGGAGAAAAACCTCAAAAATAGCTAGGTATCAGTTGGTAGGCACAATGAGAACCACTAGCAACTGATGCAAGGAGAATCCTCTGAAAATGATAGGACAATGCCCCCTAGACTAGGAAGGTGCCCACAAGTGTGACTAGTTTCAATCCATGTAGAGTCAAGCATAATCTCGAAGATAGCTGAGAGAAAGTGCATGAGCTAGCAAACTAAAGCAGGAAATAAACTAAAGTAGGAAACATGAAAGCAAACTAAAGCAGGAAAGCAAGAGCCAAGCAGTGCTGCAATAGGTATAGCATTAGGGAACAAGAGGCGCCTATTTACCAGGTTTTCACCATCTTGGTAGAGATTCTATTTTTGCTACCATGACGCCTATCTGCCAGGTTTTCATCAATGGCACATTTTTTCTTTTTCAATTTTTTTGTACTTTTCTCTTTTTTGATTTTTTTGATTTTTTTGTATTTTTGAATTTTCACTTTTTTTTTTGTATTTTTGAATTTTTCACTTTGTTTTGTATTATCAAGGTGCCTGTTTACCAGGTTTTCACTGAGATGATCATTTTTTTAGGACATTTTGTAATTTTAAGGATTTTTTTAGAATAAAGTATGTACATGAGCACATAGGGAATGTCTCAGTTGTAGCATCTCTTCAGGTGCAGAGTGTTGATTGGCTCTTTGAGTTGTTCTCCTTTAGTAGTAGATAGTTGGTAAGCACCAGACCCAAATGTTGTAGTGATAATGTACAGACCAAGCCAATTTGGTTCAAAATTTCCTTTCTATATCTAATGTTGTTGATTCTTGGGGTTCTCTCTCAGGATGAGATCACCCACTTGGAATTCCCTTGGTCTAAATTTCTTATTGTAGCTCTTAGACATTCTTTTTTGGTATGCTCTTAGATGATTAAATGCCACTTGTCGACATTCATCTAGTAACTCTACCTCTTGTAGCCGAGATATTCTAATGTCTTCATCAGTAATGAGGTTCTTCAGAGAGACTCACAATGTAGGAATCTTGACCTCAATAGGAAACACAACATCTGTGTCCTAAACTAAGGTGAAGGGTGTAGCCCCTGTTGGAGTTCAAATGCTTGTTTTGTAGACCCATAAAGCCAGATTAATCTAGAGGTGCCAATCTCTACCAGATTTATGAACTATTCTATGCATGATCTTGAGAATTATTTTGTTAGAAGCTTCTGCCTGTCCATTACCCTAAGGATAATAGATCAAGGACCAATGTTGGATGATTATGAATTTAGTGCATAACTCCTTTAGATCCTTGTTCTTGAATCTTTAGATCCTTGTTCTTGAATTGCCCCCATTTTCAGTGATTATTAAGGAGGGTACACCATATCTACAAATGATGTAATTCAGTATGAACCTGGAAATAGATTTTCCATTAGCTATAGTTAGAGGCACTACCTTGACCCATTTGGTAAAATAATCTATAGCTGTGATAATGAACTTGTGTCCTCTTGAGGAAGATGGATGTATCTGACCCACCAAGTCAAAGGCCCATTGCTGAAACAACTAGAAAATGATTAAGGGAATGAGCTCCTTGGCAGGAGCGTGAATTAGATTTTTGTGAAGCTGACATTGCTTGCAAGATTTAGCATATTGTATAGCTTCTTTTTCCATCTCTGGCCAGTAGTAACCAGCTCTAATAAGTTTATGAGCTAATGTCAAACTACTCAAATGAGAACCACAGATGCCTTCATGCACCTCAGCTAATGCACGTTTGGACTCATTTGGATCTAGACACCTAAGGAGGGTACCATCTAGACCTCATGTATGCAAGTCATTAGCTACTATGACATATCATGAAGCACTGCGGATTAGGTGGCATTTTTTGTTCTAGGTATAAGTGTTTAGAATAATTTGGTCTCAGAGGTAGGATTAGATATGATGGTAGCAAGATGAATCATGTCCAATGACTGAATAGATCATCTTGGAGTCAAGGGTATTGTAGGCTTTGTAGTGTAATGTCTCCACCAGGAATTCATGTCCGAAGTTATTTTCTGGCATTTGCAGCATGGAGGCATGATTAGCCATGGCATTAGCTTCTTTATTATCTGCTCTTGGAATTTTTTGGAAATTAATGTGTGCAAAGTAACTTTTGAGATCATCAACCATTCATTTATAAGGCACCAAAGTTTCATCCTTGGTTTGATAGATATCATTAACTTGATTGATAACCAATTGCGAGTCTCCAAAGACCTTAAGTTCATCCACATGCCATTCAATAGCTATCTTCATACCATTTATTAAAGCTTCATATTCAATGATGTTATTTGTGCAAGGGAATAACATCTTATATGCCTTTGGTAAAGAGTATCTTTGTGGTGTGATAAATAGTATTCTGGCACCCGACCCCTGCTGGGTAAATGAGCCATCAAAGAACATGTTCCATGTTTGATGTGTAAGAAGCATTATAGACTCATCTGGAAATTCAATTTTCAATGGTTGATGATCCTTGAGGGGAGCTTCTGCCAGTTGATCTACAATAGCTTGTCCTTCAATAGATTTTCTCTCTACATACTCAATGTCAAACTCACTAAGTATCATGACCCAGTTGGCCAGTTTTCCTGTAAGGGAAACTTTGCTGAGTAGGTACTTTAATGGATCAATTTTAGCAATAAGTCTTGTAGTGTGAGAAAGCATATAGTGCCATAATTTCTATGAAGAAAACACCATTGCTAGACAAGCCTTTTCAATGACTAAATAGTTCATCTCATAAGAGACCAGAGTTCTGCTGATGTAATAAATGGCTCTTTCCTTATTATTTTGGTCTTCTTGAGCCAAAAGAGGACTCAAAGATGTGTTTGTAGCTTAAATATAAAGGATGAGTCACTTCCCATGAATAGGAGGCATCAAGATTGGTGGATTTGTAAGATATTGCTTGATTTGAGTGAGCCCTTTGTCACATTCTTCATTCCACTCATAAGTCATACCTTTGTGTAGAGTTTTGGTGAATGGTTCTGACTTATCAGCTAGTTGTGCAATGAAGTGCTGAATGGATTGTAGTATACCTTGAAGTCCTCTCATCTAACTGATGTTCTTTGGTGGAGGAATCTCCATGATAGCTTGAACTTTCTCGGGATCTACCTCTATGCCTTTAGCAGATATGATGTAACCCAATAGTTTTTCAAAACTGACACCAAATGCACACTTCTTCAAATTGAGTCTCAGACTGAATTGTTCCATTCAATCTAGTATAGGACCTAGATCTGTGAGATGTGTTTTCTGCTGCATGCTTTTAGCCAAAGTGTCATCTACATGATCTTCCATTGTTTTGTGCATCATGTCGTGAAAAATAGTAGTGACAGCTCTTTGATATGTAGCTCCGACATTTTTCAGTCCAAAGGGCATGACATTCCAATAGAATGTTCCCCAAACACATGTGAAGGCTGTCTTTTCTTGGTCTTCTAGCACAATTTTTATTTGATTATAACTAGAAAAGCCATCCATTAGAGAGTACATTTGGTAGCCAACTATCATGTCAATATTGGGTAATGGAAAGTCATCTTTAGGACATGTTTTATTCAGGTCTCTAAAGTTTGTGCACACATAGATAGATTTATCATGCTTTGTAACTGGAACAATATTAGAGATCCATTTTGCATAGTCAATAGCTTTGATGAAACTAGCCTTGAGAATTTTTTCTAATTCAGCTTTGACTAAAAGTGCCACATGTGGATGCATCTTTCAAAGCTTTTTTTTGATAGGCTTAATGCTTGGTGCAATAGACAGATGATGCATGATTAGATTGGGATCCAATCTAGACATATCAAAGTAAGTCCATGCAAAATTAATTTTCTTTCTTTGAAAGAAACTAGTGAACTCTTCTTTCTCTTCTGCAGATAGAGACTATGCTAGATGATTAATCTGAGGTGTAGCTTCTGTACCCAAATTCATTGGTTGGGTCGGCTCAATCAACATTGATGATCTCTCTTGAAAATGACTCAGAAGTGTATCAAGTATCTCATCTTTGGGCACCTTAGAGAGGTTTTCACCCTCAGATATGTCTTTTATTTTTACTTTTTTCGGCTCTGACACTACCACAATGTGGTTTTCACCATCAGAGCACCTATTCTTTTTTCTTTTAATTTTATGACTAAGATACTTGATATAAGCTTTAGTCATGTTGATACTATCTTCACTAGTGGAGAACATTATAGGTTCAACAACTTTAAGATAATAGGCAAGAGTGTAGTCATTCTGGAACATAAGGACTTCGCTAGCTAGAGAGGGAGAGTTATAGTTGATAAGTTTAGGATGGTGGAGTGAAAGAGAAGTGGTGGGTTCAAGTGAGTTCATAGTATAACCATCGAAAGCATGAACGAGTAAGTCAAGACCTAGAGTGATCTCATCCAAAGGTGTGTTTGATTCTTCTTGAGTCCTCACAATAGAAGTAGAGGGAATGTTAGCATTAGTAAATTCACACTCGATCGTCCTAACACTAGACCCTTCACCTACTTCAAAAAAGTTTTCATACACATGAACAACATCTATATCTTTATCAAAAGTTGCATAAGACAGAGAATCAAACTCATATTCATGTGAATCAGTGATGCCTGATATGGGAATTCCATCAACACTAGCCGTACCATCTGACTCATCTTCATTTCTTGCAGTATTAATGGTTTGCTGAAGTTGATCTTGTTCAAATCACTCTTGGAAATGTAGTGGTATGAACCATTCATCTTGAAAATTAGGATCGGCCATTTGTATTTCTCTCCATTGGTCATATGTGAGTCAATGCATTGAAGTGGTGTCATCAGAATCACTATCAATCTCTACCAGGCGGACAGGTATAATAGGTTCTAGTTCTGCAAAGAGTGCAAAAAATTTTAGAGGAATAGGATATGGAAAAGTATACTCATCAAAACTGTTCTTTGATTTATCAGCTGTGGTAATGTCTTCAAATTTTGGCCGAAATTTTGGTTCTGGTTCTGGCTTTGGTACTAGTACAAACTTGTTAATCCCTAGATGAAATGGGATTTTCTTGAAGCCTAGACCCGTGGTGTCCTTGGTGCGATGACCTATGGCTTTAGTTGGTTTAGGAAAACCATTATCATTCACCCCTATAGGGCCACTTCCTTTATAACTGAAGCACTTCATGATTTTGAAGGCTTCACTGTATGGTTCTTATTCTAAGTCACGAGTAGGAGTGATTTTCTTAGATGTTTCTTTTCCTTTGTAAAGCTAAGTTGTAATAGCTCTGTCCTCATCTTCATCTTCTAATGGTGTTGTGACCTTGAAAAAGGCACCATCATAGATTATTTGGGGAGAACAAGCAGAAGGTTTGTTGTTCTCAGAGGGTCTCCCATAGGAACGTGTAGATGGAGGTAGAGCTACTAATGATAACACAGGTTCAATTTGATACCCTACTATGCTTGTATCCTTAAGCTTAAGAGTCTGTTCCATTTCCTTGAGCTTGGCATCATATAATTCAGTGGACTCTCTATTAGTTGGGACAAGACTTTCTGTAGATTGTGCGAGTGTGTTGCGAGAATAGTTGGTATTGGCAGGTACTGTAACTTTTGCTACATGGAATGGGAACTTAATACATTGGTGATATGTGGATGGAACCGCCTGCATTTCATGGATCCATGGTCTACCCAACAGTATATTATATGCTAGAAGAATATCTAGAACTTGGCAAATGACATCTCTTTCAATAGGCCCAACTCAGATTGGCAGCACAACTAGACCTTTGGATTTGTGTTCTTCTTCATCATATGCCTTAATGGTGATTTTCTTATAGACATCTATGCAATCTTCATCATAGCCTAATTGGGTGAGTAGCTTAGCAGAGAAAATATTGAGGCCATCACCATTGTCAATGAGGACGTGATGGACACACTTTGGACCTATCATGACTTCTATATGCAAAGGAGCATTGTGTGGATATCTCAGCAAGTGGTAATCTTCTTCAGAAAAGGACAAATAGTGGGGTGAGGTCAAGTAACCCACCATGGATTGAAACTGATTATGATCCAAATATTTTGGGATGGTCACCTCGGTGAGGGCTTTATCCAAAATCTCCATATGAGCAGGCGAGATCTTCAACAGCTCAAAGATAGTGATCTGAGTGTTGGTACATTGGAGTTGGTCTAGAATGCTATAATTAGTCATGCTAGGTGTAGGGATTGATTTTGAGTTCTTGTTGGTAGGACCAACAATAGTTTTATCCCCAGGTTGTTTCGGAGTGGATGTAGAAGGGTCAGGACCCTTAATGGTTATTTTTGCACGAGAGAAAGTAACAATGTTTGTGTAATCCTGAGACAATTCAAGTTTGGAAGAATGAGACTTGGGGCCTTGTAAGACAAATGGAGTCTTAGTCTTAGGAGAATCTTTGCTCCCCTTAATAGTAATTACATTGCAATACTCAACCTCAACAGGTTCAATCATGTTGATGACATTTTCATTGGTAGTGTATGTGTAATTGACCTTGGCATTGGTGTTCTTAGTCTTGGAAGATTCACCTTTCTCATGAGGAGTAAAGGAATCTTTAAATGCCTAATGATCTAAATTCTTATTATGGTCATCCATAATAATGTCACCATTGTCTATTAGATCTTGGACCTTATGGTGTAGCTGGAGACAAGTAGAAGTTTTATGACCCTTATTTTGGTGATAATCATAGTATGCATTGTCATTCCACCAATGAGGTCGCAGTTGCGGATCATAGAGACATTTTTCCAAAGGAGTGAGTATCTAGTTTTGCACAAGAGTCTTATAAACCACATCAAGTGGTTCTCCTAAGGATGTGAATTCATGCTTGGGTCAAGATGCCCAATGTTTGTTTTTAGGAAATCTTGAAGGCTATTGAGTGTCCGTTGCAGCCTTTTCAGTAGCTTTGATTGCTTGTATACTAGAGGAAAGATTGAAAATAGATTTCGTAGGCTTCGGGGTCACATTGTCAACCACTCCATCATTTACAACATCTCTATTCTTGTTGAAAAACTTCCCTTTATCTTTGTTTCAGGAGGAAGACCCTTGTTTGTTATCCTTTTGCAAAGTCAACTCTCCTTTCTTGATCATAAATGCTTCTATGTGCACAACTTGCATAATCATGCTATCAGAGGTTAGGGGACCTTTTAATTGTACTTGCTATCCAAAATCTAGGACAAGATTGTCGAAAAAGATGTCAAGTTTTTCAGACTCATGCAGTTTGCGGGGATATTTTTTACAGGGCTATCTCCATCTCTAGAGAAATGCCAGGAAAGGTTCCCCTTGTCACTATTTCAGATTACAAAGATCTCAGATATTGACTGGATGCTGAATATTGTGTGAGTAATGTTGGATAAATAGATTAGCAATCTCATCAAAAGATTTGATTCCAGTGGATAACCAAGAAAACCACTCCATAGCTGACCTGCCCAAACTATGAGGAAAGAGGCACATAAGATATGTCTAATCATTTATGAGTTCCATGGATAAAACACCAAACTCCCTCAAATGATCTTGGGGATCGGTAGTACCCAAGTATTTGTCATATTTAGGTAGCTCTACACCTTTGGGAAAAGGTGGCATGCAAAGACTCTTATCGAAAGGGAAAGGATAGATTCTTTCCATTGTGAATTGTTGTATAGGTTTATCTTTATCCTTTGCAAGTTGGCTAATTTTGTCTTGCATGTCTTGAATCATCTTTTGCAACTTGGTGGTCTTAGTCTCTTCTTATTTGGTCACAAGCATTTCAACTTGGTTATCTAGGGGTAATTTGGCCCCTTGTTTAGCCAGCTCTAGAAAATATTTCTCCTTCTCCTCTAGAAGGAGGATCTCCATCATCTTGATAAGACCCTTGTTGGCTTTCACAGCATCTATGTCATTTTGGCTTATCATCTCATCATCATTACCAAGGATCTCATAAATGCTTGGGACTTGATTTTGGTCACTTTGGTTTTGATTTTGGTCATATGGAGGAGGGTGATAGTGATATGGTTGTCGATTTCCTTGAGGTTTGTTTTGAGATTGGTCTTGATTTTGATCATTTTGGGATTGATCATAATGTTGATCATTTTGAGAGTGATCAGGACGCTGGTTTTTTTAAATTTCTCATGAATTTGGTTGTATTTTCCCGATTGGAAGTCGAATGGATCTCCCATCTTTTCAATGTAGGATTGTGCAGCAAGTGTAGACTCAATAAAATGGTATGAATGATGCTGAAAGGGCATGGCTAAGGTAACCTTTGGTGCTTTAACAGGATCAAAAGGGTTGATAGGTTCAAACGGGTTGATAGGTTTGACATAGTCGGTAGGTTCAATAATGCTAATAGGATTAGTTCGAGGAAGTGGCCTCTCAAAGTTACAAAACAATGAGTTGTCTTGTTCTTGAAACAATAAGTCATGTTGTGCTAGAAATAATGGATTATTGCACACCTAGAATACTAGAGATGAGGATTGAGGTGGGCTATCTTTCAATGTAATCAATGAAGAGGAACTTGTGGATCCCTCACAATACTTAGATTGGATAATAGGTTCAGGACAACATATTTATTGATTACGAGGTTTACCTCTACCTTGTCTGATTCCATGGATGGGTAATGTGTTGCTGCTTCTAGTCATAACAAGTATATACAAAAATGTAATGAGAGAGGACTTGGGATTATGCTAGAACTCTGTCTCTAGGATAGTGAAAAAAAAGAGATATGAGAGGCTAGAACAACAAAGATGTGAAATGCACCCAACACAAATCATCAAGAGAATGGCTAGAATACCTGAGATGTGACTATCACATCGCAAGGTACAAAAGTATAGTAAGATAGTACAAGTAACAAAGAGACAATATGAGTTTAGGTAGTAATCATTCGGTTCATAGCTCGAGGCACTCAGTTTTAGATAGTGAACAATAGGAGAACATGCACACAGACCTCAGGCAAAAATTAGATCAGGCAGAAAATTCACCAGTCAATGGGAAATAGCTTGTTGTTTTGAAAATTAGGGTACAGGTTCACATGAGAAAGTGCCAGATTACGCGTGAGAGAATGAAATCTTGTGTGAGGAAATGCTCATGTTCTAAAATCTCGTGTAGGAAAAGACCAAATTTTGATAGATTCGATGCAGTTTTCAAGGTAAAAGTCAGATTTCAAGACATAGTGTGGGCTATTCTCTAACAAAATTTCTAGTTTTTGGATAGTTTTAAGAGAGTTTGAATCAACAATCTCAGTTTCAATGTTGCAAGCACTTGTTTACAAGCATGAAGTTTTAGATCAAGCAATAGTGACACAAGAAAGTAGTCGCAAACAATTTTACCAAGGACAAAGAGACTTGGTAGAATCATGGGAGTCTTTATTTAATCATGATGGACAGTTTAAGACTCGAAACAATCACTTATTTATCCCTACAAAAAAAAATGGCAGAGAATGTTGGAAATATAATTGGGAAATATGATACTGAGCGGTGAATCAGATATCACCTAGTAATCCATTTTGATATGTATAAATCATTTGCATAACATCAACAATACTTGATCATAACAAAATAACTAACATACTAAGCAACATCCATGAAAGTACTCATAACACAGTAATTTTGGTTACCTAGAAACCCTTGAAAGGTAAAAATGGGGTGGGGATGACACCCACAAATATTCACTACTGCAGTAATAAATTTTCCTATTAGGACTTAAAAAATTTGATCAAAGGCATGATCGACCCTATGAGGGATCTGCTCTGTTAAGAGCTAAAATACTTATACAGTCTACCTTGCTAAAGGATTTGAAACTTACAACAAAGTAAGCACTCGGTTAAGAGATTACAAAAAGTCTGTTAGGACTACTTAGTTAAGAGATTTACCCTGATACACTGGTTAGAATGTCTCAGTACCTGATCTTTTAGTTTGCACTGTATGCAGATTACATATCTTCTCTTTATTATATTGTATTGATCTCTTCTATCAGATTTATCTCTATTCTATCCTTTCATTGCTTAGCTTAGTCACTGAATTCTATCTGAATGCTTCACTACTCTGAATGTGCCTCTCTACTCATTCCTTTCACATTCTCTCCTTCATGCTATCTTTCACTCTTACACATTTTAGGGTTTAGATCTTAACCTTATATAATTAACAAAACATATTCAAGATTCAAGATCTATGGTTCAGATTAATTCCTTTTGCCGCTTAAGCCTTACTAATTTCTTATTGGATCTAAGTATTACATAGGGATCAATGATTGAAAAATAGATGTGTAATCATCTCCGTAATTACCTCAACAAACAAAATACAAAACATGAATGTCACCCAAAATGATTTACCTCGATCACTGTGCCATAACAAACTCATATGTCATTCTTGGCTAACTTGACAAATGTAGTTCCTGATACTCGACATTCACTATACTTGGCATATGTTGATATCTCTATCACTCAGTAATCATTGCATATATGCCTTGGCAAAACTAGACTCGACATAATACAAAAATACATAGTGACCATAAGTTTACTTGGTAGTACTACTGCTCGGTAAGTATACATTATATAATTCAGCCTTTACATAATGACTTGGTCACAGTGATGGCCGACCATCATTTCCTAGATAAATGACTAAATGTGGCTCACTAATAGTCAACAAAACTATAGAGATCTATAGAGAAGACAAAATCCGTGCCTCACAGCTTACGTGCATGCGTTCACCTCACACAGCCATGTCACCCCCTAGAGGGCGCCCGTGTTTTTGGTGTTTCCAAGGACTCAATAGTATATGTTCAAAGGTTACCCTTGAAGTAGGGACCAGTGTCATATACCACCTTCAAGCATCCAGGTGCATGCCTGTGGTGAGAATCTAGGAGAGAGATTCTTCCCCCTCCCTGCACAGAGATTATGTCTCCTTTCGGAGGTGATCTAGGTAGGCAAATAAATAAGTTTTTAGTGGGCTTCCATTCACACTAACCTTTGGTGCCCCTGATATAGGGCTAGGGCCTCGCAGCCACACCAACACCCGAAAGTCATACACCCCTGCAAGCAGGGCTAGGAGCGGCGCCGCTCAGTACAATATACAGAGCTTTCTCAAGATGATAGTTGAAATCAAGAGAAAGAAGTTAACATGGCTTTGGGGTCTTTAGACTCAACAAAGAATTATTTCTTATAGTGAGGTGGAATCATTGGAAATAGGTGTGTACTCACTTGGGTCGTTCCCAAAGGTTCAACTTTTGGCAGGCCCTGTAAAGGTGACACAGACTTTGGCTTGGATCCAAGGGTCAAATTTTCTGATTCTCTCAAAGAGAGAAGAGCATACTTCTCTACCTCTTCACCTTACCCAAACACACAAGACATGTCTATCACCGAGCTAGTTCCTCTTCAACCATTCCATAATATTTTGGGTTTCTAGTTCTCTCAAAGAGAGAAGAGCATAATCCCCTAACAAGTAGACGTGCTAAAGATTCACTACCTTTCCTTGCTTCCCTAGGTATCTATCATTCTAGCAAGATCTGGGTCTCGGATTCATCCATGGGCATCACTTCCATCTAACAAAGAGCCTATTACCCTAGCTCACTATCAAGACCCTTAAGAAATCTTCACAAGGCCCTAGTTATACTATGTGAGTAAAAATAGTAAACAAGTACAATGTTTAAAATAGTCTTCGACAACCATCCTACAAGAAAACCGTTAGCAAGTTTTTTATGTCTTGGACAATCATCCTGCAACCCATTGTTATGCTGTCAGAAAAATTAGAAATATAAAAACAACAGTAAATGATAGATGTCGAGAAATAGTAACAGGAAATTGTAGAAATAGAAGGATTTTTAAAAAACTGAGACCAAGTCTCCCATGAGGAAGTACACCACTGCACGTGAGAAAGTACTATGAGGCATGCGAGAAAATGCTATTGGCAGCAAACCTGCATGTGAGAAAGTACTGTAGGGAGAAAATCTTCATGCAACATAGTTAGAAAGCTCACGCGAGATTTTGTACATAGTTGTATGGACAGTACGGACATAGTGAAAAATTCTTATCAGAAATTTTTTGAGAGTGAGGCTAGAAATCAATTTTCTGCCCCACAGTGGGCACCAAAATGTTTATAGCTGAATGTGGACCTCTAATCTAGCCATAGACACAACATATTCATTTCTCAATCATCATATATGGAAATGAACATGAATTGTCCAATTTGCACACTCAATGAATCGACCTGTTGCCTCCTATTTAGGTGGGGTGTTTGAATTTACTCTCAGAACAAGAGCCCAACAACCATTAGACCAACTCTAAAATGGAGGATTTGAAAGCTTGAAGGTGATTGAAAATGATAATTTAAGCTATATGAGAATGCAAGTGTAATCTAACAATTTGAATTGCAGATTTAATCTAAAGAGCATGAAGATGAATATGAGAATTAAGCTAAAACAAAATAAGCAAACTAATTAACATGAGAATGCCATTAAATTCTAATAACATGAGATTATACTAATAATGCAATAAAAGCTTTGAAATTAGGAGAAAGTTGAGACAAAAATGTAGTATAGTTTTGGTACTCTAAAATTGCACCCCCCCCCCCCAAAAAAAAAAATGAAGGAAAGAAGGTTCATAATATAGAAGAGCCCGAGAGAGGGATGAAGAGTTTCTTGAAAAGAAATGATTGACTCTTCATCTCCATGGAGGAAGATGAGACTAATTGAAGGATATTATTTAATTAAGAAAATGAATTATTGCCACATGGGTGGCTTTTCAAATTATTTGAATTATTAAATCCAAATGAGAGTAATTCATTTAAATAACCAAATAACATTTAATTCCTTTGATGTGTATTAGCTAAAGGGGGTGGAATTAATTTAATTTAAAGCACTAGGACTTTAGAATTAAATTAATTAATCATAGGGATTTTTTAGCCAATAAATGTTGAATATTTAGGAATTAAATATATTGTATGATTAATGCAAATTTAGGGTTTTTTGCATTTGACACCAAGTCAAATAAATTCAATTAGGAGATAGAATTGCCTAGTACAATAGGACTTTGAAGGTGTAGAAATTCGAAGGAATGCACCAAAATTGATTAGAATTGTAAGGTGCCAATTTTGGGGTATTACAAGTTGTAGTGTGTGACCTTGCAAGGTCTTATTTGGGGTCAACCTATGGGATGTTGCATGTTCTACCTTGTGTGAAGATAAGTTATGGATTATGGAGTATGTTGGTCGATTGATGATTGTTATTTGCTTGTCCAAGATCTTGTGTGTATCTTGACAAGAGTTTGTGTAAATCATTTTTATTAGGAAAGTCCTAGTTGGTGTCGACCTAATAAATCATTTGTATCTTGTATAGAGGAGTAAAACAAGTGAGGTGAAGAGTGTGGGTGTGGATGTGAATGTGTGGATCCAAGGACTACTAATGTAGAGTAGGCAGTGTGATTATTGTACTTCATTGGAACTATTTTACCAAAGGAGTTGTTGTTAGTTAGTTCATTATCTTTGATCAATATATTTATATACTTTCATTTGGAAAGTGGTTCCAAAAGGTGGGTTTAACCTTAAAAGGGTGAAATTAACCTTCACATTGGGCAAGTTACTCCAAGAAAAGAAAGGCTTATCCTATCAACTCCTAACAAGGTTGTTGACTTGAAGAAAGGAGACTATACTTTAACAGGGACTTTGTACTAGTTGTATTTATATTCTCCTAATAGGACAAGATCTTGTAACTGAGTTACTTTATTACTAGTGCATTATTTATGGGTTTCATCGCCACAAGGGTTTTTTCTTTAATAGGTTTTCCTCGAGAATAATTCTTGGCATTTTGATTTGTGTTACTTTTGAGGTTTTAGATTTGCATTTACTATTTTGATATGAAAAGATAATGTTTTATATAAATGACATACAACTGCTTCACCCCCCCCTCCCCTCTTAGTTGTATCCAACATAAATGTAAGAATACCAATATTTTTTCGTAACACCTTAGAGCTCAAAAAATGAACATTGACACAATAAACCCCCCAAGATGACACACCCCACCATTTAAATCCAATTCAAGGGGTGATAAGAGTAGTCAGTACAAATTTAATATAAAAAGTGGGATCTATGAAGTTGAGATCCTAAATGATAGCAAAATTAATGTTGGAACCAATAGGTATGACATTTTATAGCATTTCATATGAAACCTTGCTAAAGCACTCTGTGAAAAATAATTTTATATTATAAGCATACATGTTTAATTATATTAATTAATGCACGATTTAATTAATTAATACTTGTATGTTCTATTATTCAATTTTATATATTTATATGATTATTATATTTAATTTATATTATTTCTTATATTTTATGATTTTATAATTTAAAATTATGCTTTGATAATGTCATTTAAATACATGTTTTAAACATTTTATTATATTTATTATTTCAATTTCAATTAAATTTTTTTAATGAATAGTTATTTTCATTAATTTAGTAACAAAAGTACATATTTGCAAAAAAAGTTGGGGGATAAGAAATCACCCCACACTTTTCAAATAGGACCAAGTCCGGATAGCAACAACAACAAGAAAACAAGGGTCAAGCCCAAAAACTAACTCTGCATCAAGTGGCTAGAGTAGTACCAGCTAACTGAGGAGGATCTTGATCATCCTTGTTATCCCATACATCAATGGGGCCTAGATTTGGGTATGGAAGGGACCATTTATCTTTAACTTTATCTTCTTCCTCTCCTTTTCTAGACATGGAAATAGCCAGAGAAATCCATGTGAACTACTTCGAAGAAGTGGGCCAACTAGAATCACCTCTAGGAATCAGCCAGCCAGAGCCACTCAAAGTGGCAGGAGCATTACTATTAGACAACCAAGTCGAGGCTGAACCACCACAAGGTGGATAAGTCGAGTGGTGCCTCCAAGAATATCTTCCCCTTCTAGAAGAGTGGCAAAGGGCCTAGGAACGTGGTGTTTGTGAGTGGTGGGTGGAGGAACTGTGACCATGATAATTCCCACAAGGTGGAGATCTGTCATTGGAAGAATAAATATCTGGTGGAACTCTAGCAACCATACAAGGTGCATTACCCCAATGCTTAAGTAATTCTTGTAAGTGGGTCACTATAAGCACCACTTTATTAGCTTGAACCTGAATCTATAAAATCACATTATTACATATACAAGCTTTAGTGTACATTGAAACATTAATATCATGAAAGTTGTGAGTGAAAAGAATAACATTTCTATCCTTCTAAAGAGTGAAAAGGATTTCCATCCTGAAAGCATGCCATATTTGCAAAAAATTGAAGGGAAGCCTTGAATAATCTCCTAGCTGAACCATATGCCAAGAAAAGGGTTCAGACCTAAAAGGATGGAAAAAATCATGAATCCAAGTCCAATATTGGTGAGCTCTTCTATAGAACCAAAAAATGTGGCTAAAAGTCTTAGGATGCCCATAGAAAGGGCATCAAGGATCTGGCACATGCAAATGTTGAAGCCTAGAACCCAAGGGCAAGCCTTGGAAAAGAATACACTGGGCAAAGTGAGCCACCTTGGGTTCACCAATGGAGGACTAGACAATAAGGAATTTGAGTCACCAAGTTTTCTGAGAAGACTACAAATACCAATGTTGGTTGAGGGTGGAGACCATTGGCAGATGGGAACTAGCCATTGGTATCCCATCTTGACCTCTAGTTACAAAATGAAGTACGGGGGAACCACTTGAACCAATCTTTCCACCATGGCTTGACAGATTGTATGCCAAGCTTGTGAAGCATTTTCATAGTCAGAGTTGAGACCACCAAGTCAAAAGTTTTTCAATTTGGGAGAGAAAGATGAAGTGGACCTAAAGGTAATCCCAGGAATAAAGATTCATAGTAGTTCTGGAAAAAATATCTCCCAGAGTGTAGATGCCACATTTGTAAAAAATGTAAAGCACGAATCCTTGGAATCTTGGCTAAAGGAAGTCCCTGAGACTGAATTTGTAGAGACCACCAAATATTATGTTGGTTGAATGAGAGGTCATCACAAAAACTAGGCCTATCACAACAAAGCCATGGTTTGAGAGCCTCCCAAGCATGCCAGATGCTTTTGGCAACAAAAGTAACTTGAATATTGAATTGATCTCTCATAGCTAGAAGGGTTTGAAGACCAATCCCATTCCAAGTAGGTCTATGAACATGATACCTAGACAAAATACAATGCCTAAGAAGAATCTTCCAAGTTTCATCACCAGAGATGGTTCTAATAACCCATTTAGCACATAAGGATAAGCCTTTATTCTGGGTAGAAAGAAGGCCAAGGCCTCCAAAATCCCTTAGGTGACAATAATGCTCCAAGGCCGCTCTATAAAATCCATGTTGGTCAGCTCCAAAGGCCCATAAAAATCTCCCAAGAGATTTTCAATCTTTCTATAGGAGGCTTTTGAAGGAGTCTAGCAAGAAGAGTAGTACACATGAGTGGAAACCAACACTTTTGAGAAGATATGGAACTTTCTAGCCAAATAGAGCAGCTTGGTAATCTAATAAGATAATTTCTTCTCTATTAGAGAAAGAACCACATTCAAAAGTTCAATAAATGAACCTTGGAAGGAAAATGGAATGCCCAGAAAGCGAAAATTTTTCCCATGTTAAATCTATTTCCACCCATCTTCAATAATACAAGGTGGAGGCGAAAGAAAGGATTGCCTATAACATTGCATTTTATGCCACTGGATGGAAGACCTAGAAGCTTGAAAAAAATTATCAAAGCATTGAAGATCTTCCTTAACATTATTGTGATCCTCAATCAAAGTGAGGAAGGAATAATCTACAAACTGGCCATTGACAATTTGAGAAGGTGACTAGGATAGGGAAATTCCCCTTACACGACCATCAAAAATAGCTGAGGCTAACAAATAGCCAAACCACTTGTTCAGAAGAACATATAAAGAGGGAGCTAGAGGACATCCCTGGAAGATAGATCTGAAAAGGTCAAAAGTTGAGGATTGTCATCCATTAATGGTGATGCAAGCAGAAGCATCCCCAAAGAGCATTTGAATGAACTAGATGAATCTGGGGCCAAAGCCAAGAGCCTTAAGCATTGTAAGAATAAAAGGCCATTCAATGCGATCATAGAGTTTGACAAATTCTATTTTGACAAAAATAGCATTCTATTTAGAATGACAAGCCCATTCGAATTGCCTTCCTAGACAACAATAATGTTGTCAAGGATGAATCTTGACTTGATAAAACCAGTCTTCTCAGGCCAAATAATGAGTGATAGAATGTGCCTAATTTCTAGGGCAAGGGCTTTACCTATAATCTTGTAGGAGACATTAAGGAAAGTAATAGGTCTCCAATTACAAATATCCTTAGGATCCTTTGCCTTAGGGATGAAATTGATGTTACTTTTATTGATGATCTAGCCAAATGACTAAGAGTGAAAAGCTTCCAGATAGACCTTATGAATGTTGAGACCAACACAAGGCTAGAAGGCTTTGTAGAACCCACAAGGAAAGCCATCAAAACTAGGGGCATTATCATTGACCATGGAAGAGAAAAATTCCTTGATATATTCAAGGGTTAGCATCTGGTCACAAAATATTCTCTGAGAATCTAAAAGCCAAGAAGGAACAACAACAATGCAGTCCGTTAAAGCTTGGTCACTACCAAGGGAACTTTCCTACATCATGAACACCTTCTCATAATCCCTAAAAAAATCTTAAAGGATATTTGGAAGCTTAGAGAGCACCGAAAGACCTTCTTTATTACATTTAATTCCAAGAGAAGAATGACAAGCTCCAAGAGCTAGGAAAAATTCCTCATAAGTTCTATCACCCACCTTAAGCCAGTGCATTCTAGCCTTCATTTGGGTGCCTGATGCAGTCAAGGTTAGAGGATTCAATTAAGGACTATCCAAACTTGTAGCCAAACACCAACAATGTGGAATAACATAACACAACATAATATAGAATCAAAATCTTCTTTATTCATCAGTAATCAAGCTTACAAGAAACATGCCAAGCTGTAAGGCCTTCTCTATTATGACCAAATACATCAAAGATTACAATAGTTCAACAAGATCATACAAGATCCAACACAACTCTTAGCTAGCCTAGGTCTGTAACACAATGGGACACCGGTAGGTACTCCAAGAAAGATCTAAACTTCTGCTCGCAAGCCACCAAGCAATCTTCTTGTTCCTAAGCTCGCAAGCTACTAACTCTGCTACACTTCTACTTCCTTCTACCTACCAAATCTTCTCTATATCTCTAGATCTTTTCCAAATCTACCCCTAAACAACTACACAAGAACCCTCTTAAATGCTAATCTTCATCCAAAAGTCAGCTTTACAAACAAATAAATCCCAAAACCCAGTCAGCTTCCAAAGACAAACAAATATTAAATGAAACATCAGTCAACTCTCACATAGCCTTCCAATAATTAATTCATCATGTTGGCATCCAAATCCACACAGGGGAATACAACATGCCAGATCTAGGTCCCCACATGTCCAACGATCAATCCATAACTTGAGGAGCGCAACCCAAATTAAATGCACTAGTCAGCCAAGATGATTTATCCAAACACAAAAGTCGGTCAGCAAGAACACTAAGTACCAGTAATAAACACCGAGACCTCATTGGTAACCAAGCACCAAGCACCAAAAACACTGAGTCACCGAGTGACCATCATCCACCGAGCTCCGTCGGTACTTCCAACCGATAACCTTTACCATGACCACTGAGCTCCATCACTGAAGCCAAATAGACTCTGATCGAGAACTATCACCAAAGATCAAGAAATTCCAGTCTTCTACCGAGATCACCAGCCAAATAACTAAACTGTACCAGACAATTACCAAAATTGCCAGAATCTTTAGGAACCGAGGATGCCCCTACATCAGACACCTGAGGTAAATAATAAAGTGTGTCCCACACTTTTCTCCTTCAAGAAAATCTGCCATCTACTTCATCTTCACACAAGGCTTGTCAATCCATGAAGCCATGAAAATGCACAAGTTCATCAGCCAAGTCCTCCTTAACCAATCAATCAATAACCATTCAGCATGTTCAACATATAGAACAAACTGAGCCTTCAACCCATCATCAAGTATCAAGTCAGAATCCCATCTCAGAACCTCATCACAAGACTTATCACTTTCAACCAGCGACTCAAGTCCGTAACTAGCAAACAACATTTGAACCTCAACACCGAACAAAAGAAATTTGGTAACACCATCATCACAAAGGTGTTCAGCAGTAGGTAACTCCTCATCAACAACAAATTGACCAAGCACAACCAGATGTCTTCTCTCTCAGACCAGTCTTCTAACAGGCCAAACAAATCTCTTCTGAATTGGCATGTCCCAACTCAGGTAAGCTTTACAAAGCTCAACAACACTTTCCTTCACAAGGTTATCCACTTGGTTCTCCATATGATTCAACAAATCCATTTCCCACTGAGAAAACCTCTCAGAAATCTTTTCTTCCACCACATCATAGAGATCTGCAATCGCACCAGGGTCCAATCTTCTTAGAGGCATCTCCAAAGATCTTCGATAACCCTCTGCAAAAAATCTAACAATGACCACCTTGTGACAACCTCTGAGTTGTATGCAAATCAGATTGCAACCCACCACCTCGCATGAACAACTAGGTCATGATTTAAAAAGTTCAGTAGCACGGATCTGCAACTCAAATTGCACACAATCTTTTCTCCAACCTTTCTCCAAACAAGATCAACTCTCTCTAATACCACCTAATGCAGTCAAGGTCGGAGGATCTAATTAAGGACTGTCCAAACTTGTAGCCAAACACCAACAATGCAAAATAACACAACACAACACAATATAGAATCAAAATATTCTTTATTCATCAGTAACCAAGCTTACAAGCAACATGTTGATCTATAAGGCCTTCTCGGTTATGACCAAATACATCAAAGATTACAATAGTTCAACAAGATCATGCAGGATCCAACACAACTCTCAGCTAGCCTAGGTTTGTAACACAATAGGACACTGGTAGGTACTCTAAGAAAGATCTAAACTTGTGCTCGCAAGCCACCAAGCAATCTTCTTGTTCCTAAGCTCGCAAGCTACTAACTCTTCTACACTTCTTCTACTTCCTTCTACTTGTCAACTATGCTCTGTCTCTCTAGATCTCTGCCAAATGTGCCCCTAAACAACTACCCAAGCACCCTCTTAAATACTAATCTTCAGCCACAAGTTAGCTTTACAAACAAATAAATCCCAAAACCCAGTTGGCTTCCAAAGACAAAAAAATATGAAATGAAACATCAGTTGGCTCTCACATAGCCTTCCAACAATTTATTCATCATGTCAGCATCTAGATCCACATAGGGGAATGCAACACGCCAGATCTAGGTCCCCACACATCCAACAGTCAATCCATAACTTGTCGGCCAAGCTGATTTATCCAAACACACAAGTCGGTCAGTAAGAACACTGAGCGCCAGTAATAAACACTGAGACCTCATCGGTAACTAAGCACTGAGCACCAGAAACACCGAGTCACCAAGTGACCATCATCCACCGAGCTCCGCTGGTACTTCCAACCTAGAACCTTTACCATGACCATCGAGCTCCATCGGTGAAGCCAAATAGACTCTGACTGAGAACTATCACCAAAGACTGAGAAACTCTAGTCTTCTACCGAGATCACCATCCAAATAACCAAACTTCACCAGATAGTTACCGAGACTGCCAGAATCTTCAGGAATTGAGGATGCCCCTACATCAGTGCCTCTAGCAGCATGGTGGTTAGCAACTTTCTGGTGATGGGAAGCTAGGAAACCTTGACATGCAAGTCAGAGTTGAAGGGATTCAAATCCAGGGCCTTGGTAGTAGCACACAAATCCTTGGTATTTTTTTCATAAGAATGTAGACAGTACATGACCAACTATCTATCATAAATGAAGAGAAGCCTCACAATGTGAGTGATGACATCATTCCACCAAGCAATCCAACCTGTTGGTGAGTGGGTCTTGGCTCCAAATTCTAGACTCTTTGAATGTGGGCCATATTGGGTTGGTGATGAAACAATAACATATTTAGAAAGAATTGAATCTTGGAGGGATGCATCTAAGCTATCTTCCATTCAATACTAAATTTGAAGGGATAATGATCTGACAAGGTCACAAAAGCAAGAGGCAAAACATGTAGACCTTGATTTTCGCTAAAGGAAAAAAAAAGATTGAGCAATGACCATGGCACAATCTAGCCATTTGAAAATCCTATCAGAACCATCTTGGTAGCTACACCAAATGTGCCAAGTAGAGTGAGGAGGACATTGATGGATGTTAGGATCAAAAAGACCTAACTTATTTCGCATGTAGAACTAGGCCTCACATTCTCTAGTTGTCCATCAAAAAGAAGAAATACCATCCTTATCAGAAGCCACCTCAACCATATTGAAATCTCCACACATAACCTAGGTAGCAGGTGACAAATATTCAATCGCCCAATGCCATAGGTGTGATCTTTCCACAACATCATTGAGAGTGTAAACATTAATGATCCCCAAAAAATGATTGTTGACTGACAAAAGAACCCAAATAATTCTCTGCATGGGTTCAGACCCATGTTTCACAATAGAAGATTGCCAATGGGGGGAAATGAGAGTAAAAAATCCACCTTTACTAGCTTCATGTTGAGAAGAAAAAATGAGGCTATTCGGCTAAATGATATGACATGTAGTAGAAAACATGAACACAACAATTTTAACTTCCTAGAGGCAAAAAATATCTATGCCAGGAAAACATTGACTAGTATCCCTTACAAAATAATTTTTGGTGAGGTGTGTGAGACCTCTTACATTCTAAGAGATGTAATTCATGGGTCAACCGCTTACATATCATCCTCGTCACCAAGGGAGGAAAAATTATTATGCAAGAAATCTAAAGCAGTTCTGAAACTAGGGAAGGCGTCCCCACCTAGGACCACCCGCCACTTCTCAAGGCCTCCATCACTAATATTAGCTCATCTAGAAGGGCTACAAGAGTGCCTTAACAATGATGATGGAGAAACAACCACAAAAAAACTTGAGGAGTGTGAACCCACCCAAGGTAGGAAGCAATTCTCAACTAAAACATTCCCTTGCGTGCTAGGGTTTGAAATAGGAACAACATACACTTGATTCTGTGACATCTTTTGTTGACCCACATCTTGAGCTGGCTGTTGAGAAGCTAAGCTATTAGGTTGCTTCAGAGAAAACACCAAAGAGTTCTTTCCATTGTGAACCATTGTGGTCCATCCTTCATCAGTTTTAGCTCCCTTAGAAGAAAGAGGAGCAAGTTCCTTAAGAGAGGACAATCCCTAATCGTGTGCTCAATAGATTGACACCAAAAGAAGGCGTTGGGAAAATTCAAATAAAGCACTTTTTGGGTGAAACATTGGCCACCCACTTGAATATCAATGGTCTCCTTGAGATCACGTGACATATCAACTTCAACACAAACCCTCTTTTGGGGATGGGCATGAAAGAAACAATTTGGTTCCATGCAAACCACCTTGCCAAGGGTTTGAGAAATAGTTTGCAGGAATGACCAACAAGGCAAAGGGAGACTTGGGAACTCTATCTAGATAGGGACCTTGAGTTTTTCCTCATTCGAGATAGTGAAGTATCAAGACCATGGTTGAAAAACAAGCAATGAGGACCTAACAAACCAAGGCCCATGCTTGTTAATAACCTCAACATGGGAGGGATTGGAAAAATGAAACAAAAAGAAACCCTTTGTGAAATTTTGGACACCATCAAGCCGGACCCCATGAGGGGCCCAAGCTTTGGCCACCCATTCATGAAGCATCCTTTCAAGTGGAACCCTCCCCACAAAATATCTAATCAAAATAAACTTCTCACATGCATTATCAAACTCCTAAACAGGAAGAATAACATCAAGAGAGGTCATACCTCATGAAACACCTTTGGAACAAACTTGCAAGGGTGCTTATTCGAAGGAGTCATGGATATCTGTCGCCAAAACACCAGTACCAACATCAACTGTTGAGCTAAAGTCGGTCATAAACATAATAAACTCTTGATCTCCCACAATAAATGCATAAAAGGGATTTAGAAAAATAGTACGACAAACTGAACCCTAGCATAACACATTTCCTTCTCCCCTGATTTTCAATTTGAATTTGAACTTTTTATTTTTTATTTTTTTAATCTTTTTTCTTCTTGCTTCCCTTTCCTTTTCATTAAATACCTTGATCTTTGTGTAGTTTATACCTTTCCCTCTCTTTTTTAGTGTCTTAGTCTCGAGCAAATTCTTGTGCCACTTATTACCCTCTTTACCACTCCTTTTTAGTGTCATAGTCTCTAGCAAATTCTTTTTCTCTACTCTAGTACTCTTTTATCTTAATGACGGATCATTAAATATGATCTTAAAAACCAATGAAAAATACTCTACATAATTGAATTCAGAAATAATATTACATAATAAAAAAATGTAGAAAAAATCATTTAACACAAATGTAATTTTTATAGAGTTCAATTTCCACATAATCTCACCCGAGACAAATTGCATAACAACTTATTCAATCATATCGCTCTTCAAATATTAAAGAAAACTTAAAAACAAATTTATTAAAAAAAAAAACAAACACTTTAAACTTTATTGGAAAAAACAAAACAAAACTATATACGGACAACTACAGCTTTGCACCCTTCGATTCTTTGACGGTCAAGGAAAAATTTCCTTGATTGTATTTCACAGCAAAAAAAAGCGCAAATACGGCCATACAGCTATCAAATATAGGTCGGGCTAAGAGGAAGCTGCAAGAGTCATTGGTGACTCTGGGTCATGTTCTTTTGCCAGCAGATGAAGAGCGCTCATTATCAACAGTCTCAGAGACCGTCGTGACAGCTAAAACCAAAGCAATAACGGTGCTGACCTTTGATATTTTCATGCTATTTGGGTGACTCAAAAGTACTATGATATATAATGATCAGGTTATGATATTTTCATACCATTTGGGTGACTCAAAAGCTTTAAGATATATAATGATCAGATTATGATATTTTCATACCATTTGGGTGACTCAAAAGCTTTAAGATATATAATGATCAGATTATGATAGTTTACAACTCAAAAGAAGTAAAAATGATTCTGTTTTCAAACGCGTGGCATGGAGATAAAAGGTGGCAGCACTATACAATCAAATAATAAGCCCACAGGGACAACCGTATCGTGTAACAATTAGGTACTTCGTTTAAAATATTCGTTATAGAAGTTACAATCTCCTGTATTTAAAATGGATCTCAATACTGTCATGACTGACCTTCTCCTTTCTCCTGCTCTGCCAACGATTTTGAAGGTCTAGAGAAAGGATTAATTGAAAATTTATCAATATCAATGGAGAGCCCAGATCTTAGCCTGAATTCAGGCAAGCCTTGGAAGGTGGAATACGCCAAATCCTCGCGATCTTCCTGCAAAACGTGCAAGAAACCCATCGAGAAAAGCACTCTCAGAATCGCAAAAATGGTCATCGCCAGGCAATACGAGGGAGGAGTTATGCCTGTAATCTTTCTTACTTTCTTTTTAGGGAAACAATTTATGATTTGACTATGTCTTTTCCAATTTATACGCATTAGCATTTCCCCTATTCTCTGGGTTTTAAGCGGGAATTTGGAAAAAAACTTAATGATAGATTGTATATGCAACTCTGGTCCATTGTACTGAAAAAATGTTTCTGTGCCTTGGTTTGCCAACTTTATGATATTTGCTGTATTTATTGACAGTTAATATGATTCGCGTTTGGAATAAATGCTCTAGATCTTATATTCATCTGCAATGATTGCTTATGGTTTTAGTTCTTACAAGGGCTATTTTTCATTGTAATATAAATTACCAAGTCAAAGAAAACCCAAGCAGGCTTTTAGTTTTAGAATCAGCACTTGGAACTGAAGTGGCAAGGCAAAGCGAATTCCACCCAAAAAGTTGGAGTCTAGTCTTGCAGGCTACTAGTGGTAGCTGATAAGGTGAGGCAACCCTGTTGGATCCAAAAATATTCCCTGTGATGAAGTTGCAAATTCTTTAATAGCGCTTCTATGGAAGGTTTTTTTCCTTAAAAATATGTGTAGGGTGATTTATTATGCATTCCATGCGATAACTAAATGTGGGTGTAATAGTTAATAAGTTGAATATTCCAAGAGAACTGGGGACAACATATTAATGAATCTCAAATTAAAAACACTAGAGAAACTGCAGAAGCTATAATAGAATTTCGAAGTTTTGCAGAGGTTATTTAAACAAACTATTGATAGCTAAATGTATACTAATGGGGGTGTTATGAATAATATATTAATATCCAAACTGAATTGACAAGGTAGCATGCATTAGCATGTATATTTTATTTGTACAGAAAAGAAATGTCAAAGTAGCTTGTGTAAGCTTAAGCAAGACACTATCACTGAAACTGTACTAACCATTGTGTAATGACAAATGAAGCCATAGTCACATTTATGCTTAACTCCTGGTATGCATATTTCTGTGATTTCCATCAGAGAGATTTCTCGGATTAATGCCTAAAGCTGGTGCCGTCAGAAGCTGATTCTTCTCTAGTACTTTAACCTCCCTAATAAGATAGTTCAAGCGGAAGTGACAAGCTATATTCAGCTTACACTGTTATTTACTGAAATTTTTGAAATGCGTATAATTTTAAGCGTAATCTTTTCTTCTTTGAAACGTGAAAATTACAATATATCTCAAAAAATGGACAGGGGAAGTCATTTAAAGAGTCAAGCTCTGCCTTTTGTCCAACGGATGACTACATGTCACATACTCTGAAACTCACTTTAGAGCAGTATGGTCCTTGAACCCTTTTCTAACATTTGTGGAATGCTTCTTCCAACAAAGTAGGAATAGTAGGATCCAAAATTTCGCTTATCATCCATATTGAAGGAGCATCATAAACTTTAACCCCTGCTTGAATTCTTCTTCTGTCATGCTAGAATTCAGAACCCCTGTATTGAGGGCTTTGCAAGCAGCAATGCACTAGAAAGGGGAAAGATCTTTCCTTTTCTAGAATATAGAACTCTTACCCAAGGCATCAGGCATGCTTCAAGAGGGCTTTCAAAGCCAAAATCTGGAAACTTAGCACACCATAGTAGGAGGGATGAAAACTGAAAGTTGAGAGAGAAAAGGAAACTGACTATGATAATAAGCAACATAAATAAGGCGCTTGATTAAATCTTCATCTTATGAAATCAAACAAACCCACTTTCTATCAGAGCAAGACCAATTGAAAGCCGTCAACCTGAATTTATGCAGACAATCCTATCCTATGTATGTAGTATCCGCGAGGTGAAAGCATATGCCAATCTAGCACTTTTATGTCTTTTTATTGAGGAAACTTTAGCATTTAATAAACAGTGATCGTACCTTATTCTAACCTGCAAAGTGGGAGCCGAAAAGAATGGCAAATCAAATGTAATCTCTGACAACCATTTATCTAAGCCTTCCCATAAAGTTACAAATAAGTGTATGTATTAAAGGCGGTGTTGACTATGCTAAATGCATTTTTCAACAACCATTTCTCTCATGACCTAAATGCTTCAAGAGAGGTCAAACTGTAAAAATAATCATTCCAATTCCAGAATGGAATTTCAAGATGATTGAAGGGCAATATGGTATTACGGTTTATATGAAGAAAGAAACATGAGCATTTTTATCTTCCCATATCCATAATTTTGTTTGTTGGCCTATATCATAATGAGAATTCTAATCTAAAGTTATCATTTTATGAAAAGTATTTTTAATTTAAGGATATTCTTTATCAAGTATTAGATTTATGTGGCAGACTTGGATTAAGTCTCAGATGATCATCAAATATGTATCATTCCCTGCATGGTGATAGTTGCGTTACTGCTCATTTTCTTGCCAAGAATTTATAAGTAAATGATAGGGACTTATCTCACTCTGATTAACATGCCTAACAAAGTCTATAGAAACTTCTCTTTCGAGTCATCTCTCAAAGATCAAGTAAGGTTGTCAGGCTTTTTGGGGCTCATTATGTACAATTGTAGATCTTTTTAAAGGTAAAAGCTTTATGTTAATGTAATAATGAAAAGAAATTTGGTATGGTAGAATGGATCCTAGATGAAGATGGCTACCGCAGATTAGAGTACTACATTGTCCAAACCACCATCTGAGTATTTATTAATGTTGAAAAAAAAATCCTTGATGGGGCATCCAGAATCTAGATCGATTAATTCTATTGGCTACATCCATTCCTGTTAAACCAAGAAAAGTCTGTGAAAGCACCCCATACAGAAGCTGTAGAATCTCAAAAAAGGCTTAACAAGGTGCGTGAAGATTATTCGACTAGCAAAAGTAGCTATTTCTTTAGTTTGTTAAATGTTTGTTCCTTGTCAATTACATACACTAATCACCATCTTCTTACAATTTTGATATTATCAAGGAATTATTCCTATGATGTGGTATCAGTTGGGCTGGTTGGTTGAGAGTATCATAAGATCTTGACGTCATTGCAGCACAGTTTCAAAATTTGTTACACACCTAATGATCACAAGGAAAACTTGATAATTATTTTTCATGTTGTTTGACTCAGGTGTGGAATCATGCAGATTGTATTCTTAATCATCGCGATCAATTTCAGAAGTATGCAACTTTTCTTTTTGTTGTTTTTGGGTTCTTTTATTTAACATGCTATCTGTAAATTATGTAACATTATCTATGCATCTTTGTTTCAGAATAGAAGATTTGGAAGGATTTGATGCTCTTCAAATTGAAGACCAAGAGAAGATAAAGAAGTACTTACATGATCTGGATGACAAATCTATTGTTGCTACTTTTGAAAAGAGTGAAATTGATGGTATTGGCGATTCTTTCATTGAGAAGGCTAAGAGTTCCCGTTCCACTTGTAAAAGTTGCAATGAAAAGATTCTAAAGGGGGAGGTAAGATTTCTTTGCTTTTACGATTTATCATTTATGCTGTCTCCATATCATTGCTAATTTGTATGACATGTCCATGGTATCAATAATATTCATCTCATTCAGATTATATAAATGTGACTTTTTATTGCCATTTTTGTATGGAGCACTCCAAATTTATCTTCTATTCATCTCAGTTTCTCTTGTATACATCAGTTTTATTTCTTTCCTCTTGTTATGTATGGTATCATCATAGTTCAGCCTCTTTCAACCTTCAGTCAGGATTGGTTGTCCTTGGATGAAAAAATAATGGTTCTAATGATTCAAACTAAGCTGATATGGTTCATTTGTGAAATTGAAATATTTTACTGCTACCCAGTTCTCTTTAACATGAAGATGATAGTTTTAGTCACCATGCCCATCATCTATGCTTAAAAAATAAGCATTTAAAAGTGAGTTGCAATCAGTTTTTATTTCTGACAGCTACTTTTGTATTTTTTCCTTCTCATTCTACCTCCCAAAAGATGACTATAACATTTTTGCTGATGAACCATTACACACGTTCTATAACATATAAGATTGTGTTGCAACAGTTTCAATTTTTGCAACTACTTTTGCACTCTAGACCTTCCAAAACTTGACTACACACTCTGCTGACCAACCATTATACATGTTCCATCCGTGGGTCCCTTGACTGACGTCTTTCTTTGGGATGTGTCTGTGTTTGTGTCAAATTGAGGCCTACTGAAAGTGTTTTTAATAAGTTATTTATGGAAAGAGAAGAAAAATAAAAAGGGGGTCATTTACTCATCTCAGATGTAACAATTTAGTTTTTAATTATTATTTTATAGAAATTATTATCCCAACAATTTTAGTGGAGATGTAGAGTATTAGTGACCCTAGACACACATGGGATGGGAGTCTAAGAGATCCAAAACTTAAATTGATTGAAGTTCAATATCTTGTGGAACAAGATGAAACTATTTGAATAAAATCTCTTTTTAAGCGTGTATGCAAATCTGAATATAATTCCTTATCCAAGGATTGCAATATGATTATTTGATTACATAAAATCAGAAAATCATATGAACATTGTATTCGCGTGGAGAAATAGGAGAGGAATTTACACGGAAACCACATTTTTAATATCAATTTAAAAAGGAAAATCATATGAACCAATCTTCAAACCGACATTGAGGAAGGGATACAAACTGCAGTTGATATGGAAACCACATTTTTAATATCAATTTAAGACAGCAATAATTAAATAGGAAGGTGGCTTGATTAGTCATGAGAACCAATCTTCAAACTGACATTGAGGAAGGGATATGAACTGCGTTTGCCCAGTGATCTTCTGTGTGAGCTATATGTTTAAACTTGACTCCATATGCTCTCCGAATTTGATGATGTGGATTGAAGTTGGGGCAAGCATTGTATAGGCCTAGCAAATAAAACTCGAATTCTTTCTCAACCGCCTCTGCTGCTAGGAGTGATGGGGAAATCTCGCTTGAGCTTCCAATATGGAAAGGGAAAGACACCCCGAGCATGTGCTTATGCTTTTGGATCTTGTCATATGCCAACAACTATCTCGCTACTTCCATTGGCATTATCACTAACTTGTTAGGTGGGAAATGTGGAAGCTTCATTGGGCATACTATGCTTCCTAATACTTTGATATAGGTGAACTTAGCGAATTGGGTGTACCAAAAGCCATGTTTCTTGACCAGATCCTCTGCCTGCTTTGACAATCTTTTATGTGGATTTCCTTCCAATACTCGACTGTGCACATGGCGAAGACATCATTCACAATTCTGAATTCTCCATTGTGGTGAAGTCATAGTTGTGGGTAACAATTGTACACAATGTACTTCCCTTCTTTCATCCCAAGTTCACCCACAACTTCAAATCCTCTGAACTTTTGAAGCCACACCATAATGTACACCATGTAGGAGCTCATGTAGAATTTATTTGACTTTGGCAGCACCTTTAATTGTTGATCCATGTTGTTTCTGATCATAGTTGCCCAATCAAACATATCATTGTATT
This sequence comes from Chamaecyparis obtusa, assembly GCA_027943335.1. Lineage (NCBI taxonomy): Eukaryota > Viridiplantae > Streptophyta > Pinopsida > Cupressales > Cupressaceae > Chamaecyparis > Chamaecyparis obtusa. The sequence continues at coordinate 785,628 of BSBK01000971.1, read as the reverse complement.
AGTGATCTTTTGGATAAAGTAACATATCCATGGCTCGAAGGGTGCTGCGTGCTGGCTCCCCATAACTCTGTTTAGCATAAGAATGAGGTCTCCGATGTCCTCTTTAAATCAGACTTCGTTAATTTTGGGAGCTTCGAATGATACTTCCTTGGCCCTGCCAACCATTCATTATTAACAAGAGTGACATATGTGCTAGAGCTGTTCTCAAATTCCTCCATGGCCCGTTCTTTTGTCTTGTAAATGCTACCTTTGTAATGAGGGATATTGAACACCTCCCATACATCCTTGGCTGTTATCACTATTGCAACGCTTCCTTTTGGAGTAACCACCTCTCTTGTCTCTGAATTGTATCTCTTGACACATTTAATCACTAATTCTGTCCATTGCAATGCTGGTGGAAAAGTGGCTGCATGCACAATCCCACTTTTCACCATCTTCTTGGCTTCTTCTTGGCCCATTCCAAAGGATTACTTGAAAGGTAGAATTGCACCGTTAGTTGGGTTCAAGAGCCCCACGGAAGGTGGAACTCCACCCTTCCTTGGGTGCAGCCCAAATTTGTTGCCCTCAAAAACATGTTAAATTGGCTTAAACTTTCAACTTTACCACTAATTTCCCCTCCATTTTGATTGACCCTAACAGCAAATCAATTTACCTTCTCAGAATTTTGCCTATGAACATGAACTTCTGATTTTTCTTTACTTTCAGCAGCCTGTACAATCTCCAAGTCTCAAAATTCATCTCTCAAGTGTCAAAACTTCACTTACAACTTGCCATAATTGTCTCATCATGTTCGGATTTTGGTGTAGAGGCTGGGCGAATTTGGGAGTTAGCTGGGTATGGAGCCAAGCAAAGGGTGGTAATCTGACCTTGCTTGGGCTCTGGAGCCCCACGGAGGGTGGAATTCCACCCTCTCTTGGGCTCGGCCCAAGCAACTCTTCCTTTAACACACTAAAAAATTAATTTATTTTTTATGTCTGCACTTGCCTTCAAATCTGACTTGAACATCATTCACTCGCACTCCGATTTTATCTCCAACTTTGTTGTTGACTTCAAATTTTTGCTTCTCTTCAAGTCTTCCACTTGCATACAAGCCTCTAGAGGGTTGTGATTTCACCAAAATTTTAACGGCAACCTCCTTCTCATGACCCCTACATTCTTGCCTCATACTCAAACTTAACATTTGTCCCCCTTATGATGGTAATCTTCATTTTCATTTTGGGGATTTGATTAGCTCTTGCTCTCCTTTACTCTTAAGACTTGACTCCCTAAAAAGATCATACTGTCCAAACTAGACTCTCTAGACAAGAAACCCAAACTACTACTAAACCTAAAAAAACTAAGACAACTAACCTATTGCTAAGTGAAAAGAGGGGGTCCCCATTTGCAATGGAGTGATGGTGTGAAAACCTCATAACAAAACCTTGGCATTGAAAGGAAAGGAGTCAACAGAAACACAAAATTCAGAAAATGATAGAGACAAGCAAACGAGAAAACTCTTTGAGGAAGCTATGGCAAGCAAAGAAAGCGGGAAATTATCGGATAGTGCTGAAGACGTGAAAAGAACTCTACAACTATGTGAATGGTGGAATGAGAAAGATAAGCATGCCAAGATGATAGCTTCACAAGCAAGAGAGAACTTGTGTAAAATCAAGCAAAGGCATGAACATTTAAATGAACAAGAGATGAATGTTTAGACTAAGTATTGCGATTTAAATATTGCATCAAGATTTTCACACACACGCGCATCTAACAAAGAATCACAACAAATGACATTGAAGGCTTTGGAGGTTGTTACACCTAAGAGAGAGTGTGAAAGGTTTGACAGATGAAAGTCATGAGACCTTGGATTTATATAAACAAGAAAAGCCTAAATTGATAAATGATCATCTAGCAGTACAAGAAGCAGAAAATCAGAATTCAGGGAGCCAAAAAACAAGGGAAGAATTGAAGAAATCAAGAGGCTAAGCTATACACATAAACCTATGACCATTGTCCCAAAGAATCAGATAAGGAAAATTTTGAAATAGATAGGTCTACGTTTGGATCTAAGGATAAAATTCAACTTTTGAATAATCCCTTGTTTAAGGTTGAAGCCAAAATAACTTATGATAATCCACTTTTTGAGTTGGACAAAGGAGCTCTACAAGAATAAGGAAGTGAGATTGAAGTCAATCACAAAACTTGGGATCGAGTTGCATTCTCTATTAGTTAAGTATTGAGGTAAGATAAGGGTTGTAAGACAAACCACTCTCCCATCAAATTGCAAGAGATTGAAATTCGCGACAAACCAAGGAGTGACTTTCTTTTGATCAACAATCAAATGATGAGTGTTTAAGTTTGGCGAAAAGAAGAAATGACACTTCAATTGCATCTATGTCCATACCTTCTACACAATTTTTCTTGTTTCCATTGTTTGCCCACGGTGATGACATCAGTTCACTATCAAATGGATTCTAAACCATAGATATAGGGGAGGTAGCTAATAGTGAGAGATTGCAATAAGATGGAGAATTTGCAATTTTTGTCATGACATCTTGAGAGAATACATAAAGATTTCTTTTCCATTTATCATGAATGATATCTATTTCAGTTTGAAGTTTGGTAAAATTGTTCTTATAGAGTTAAGGATTGAGGCCATCAGAATGCAATCTTCTAAGTAGTTTGTGCAGCACCGGAATGTTCTTTCTCTTGTCGGTTTTCAAGAAATTACTTTTACTCCACAAGATTATGTTTTGAATAGATGGTGCTACAAAGCTTGGGACCTAGGAGTTTACATGATAGGTAGATTGCATAAATTTTTTCATAGAATGATGGAGTTTGAAAAATCTGATGAGTTCATTGGCATTTGCATGAAACGAGAAATATGTGTTGAATGCAAGAGAGGAATGTGTTGAAGCATTCAATAGACTTAATTAGGATCCTGGTATTGTCACGAAGATTTAAGTTTTCTTGTGGGCGAGCAATTCCAAGTAGGGGAGACTGTAATATCCCGATTGGATTTATAAAGTATGTCAGCACAAACAATACCTTTAACCCAAGGTATAGCAAACATTGGGCACTACACACATAAAAGAAAATCGCTGCCAGTAGAGAATAGTAAATCCATCAAAGATAATTAGTTAGTATCGCTGTCCTAGGGAAGTGTAAAACAGATCTAATTGCTGTCTATAAAGATGCAAATATAAGATGAACAGACAAGCAATATCCTTCCAATCACTGAGAAAGAAAGTACTCTAGATCGACCCTTGGACAAGAGATTGTCCTCTATTATCGTAGCCCAGGGAGGATAATTCTGATCTGCATTAGTTAATTAACTAATGACAAATTAATTATAAGGAAGATGCATGAATTGGTCAATGGTTGTGAAAGGTTGTGGAAGTTGGGACACAACTTCTCAAATCATATCTAATTGCCGAATACATAAGGATGATCACAAGTTCCCTGCAGGACATCGAAGTTGCTTTATTATTTGTTTTTTCCAATTGAGCGCTCAAGAGGGCGTTTAACATCCATGTCACAGGGGGGGGTATCTGTTGAATTATGTAGCCGTGATAGACACCTTGATGTATTCGCATCTCTTACAACTATTGCTAACGGTTTGGACAATTATTCCTACCTCCATCTATTGCAATTGTTTATCACCTTATGCGTTGACGCTTCAACGTATGTAACGTATGTATCATATGTAATGGTGACGCTTCACCTTACTGAGCGGATCACCAAGCAAGGTGAAGCGTCACCTGCCTTGGCGCACTCATTCATTTTTTATGAGTTACATATTCACTTGGTAACTGCTCTTCATTCATGCGATTGATCCCGAGCACGTGAGGTGAATTTGCTGGAGTATACGTTTCATAGTATTCGATATAGGGAGATTTTCCTATCCCGTGCATTAACGTTTTCAGTCTCTCTCTGTTCATGTGATATGGACTCTGCAATTAGTATTGTTGGTGAGTGATACTTGTTTCGGGAAAAGCTGTGTCTTAGCAGGGACATCCTTTCGCATTGTATTCTCCGTAGACTATTTCCCGTACTGTGCATGCCGTGGTTGGCATTAGAAATATTCATGAGCTGTGTTGTGTATCAGGCACACCTTCTATCTTCAACGTGTTGCTCTACTAGAGGGCTCATGTCTCATGCTGTGCTTCGTTCTATCAGTGAGGCACTGTTCGAATTATGTTATGAGCTTCAGTATATGCAAGCAGACAGTGTGATTGTCATCTTTCTTCGTGCATGCTCATCACAGAGCCGTGATATCTTCCTTGTGTTCGATCAGTGAGCTTTTGTTGACTCTTATATCTTTCATTTGAGATTCTTCACCTCTTGTATTTTATATATTGAAAATAAAATAAAGGAGTATTGCTTTTGTGGGCTGGGTTGTTTCCCTCTACCAAGAGGGTTTTTCCCAGGGTAATTGGATTGTGCTTTTGTACCTTGCTTTATGTATCTTTTTGGTTCAATTTTTAACATGGTATTAGAGCGGGTTTAGACATTCGATCCAGAATTAGAAAGACAAGAAATCCTCTTCCACATTTCTTCTTCTTGCTGCGTCATCATGGTCAACGGTTTAAAGGTTGAGGACAAACTTGACGGTTCTTCCAACTTCTCTTCCTGGAAGTTTAGGATCCTGATCGCCCTAGAGGAAAATGATCTTCTTACCTACATAAATTCTGATCTGGAAGAACCTGCTGATGATGCTGAGAAAGCACTTTGGAAAAAGAACAGAATAATGGCAAAGAAAATTCTTATTGATTCTGTGAAGGATCATACTGTCCCCATTATTTCCAACTTGTCTACAGCAAATGTGATGTTTCAGACCTTGAAAGATCTTTACGAGATTAATAATACTAGCAGAGCATTGGCCTTGAGACTTCAGATCCTTCACATCAAGATGGCTCGAGGAAAATCAGCTATATCCTACTTCATGAAAATCTCAGAACTCAGGGACCAGCTTACTACTATTGGTGACTCCATTCCTGACAAAGACCTGGTTATGCTTGCTATGAATGGTCTCCCTCACTCTTGGGAATCGTTTGTTCAAGGCATTAGTGGACGTGACGATCTCCCTAAATTTGATAGATTGAGAGTTGACTGCATTCAAGAAGAATGCAAACTTGAGGCTAGAGGTAATGGTCGCAAAAGTCATCATGAAGATGATCAAGTGCTGGCAGCCCACACCTCTGAAGGAAGAGGAAAGAAACCTTACTTCAAGTGATCTAGGAATAACAACTCTCATCCAGATTCTTCTCACAAAAGAAAGAAGGTTGATATCTCTAAAGTTCAATGCTTTAGATGCGACAAATTCAGCCACTATGCTAGGGATTGCACCTTTAGGCCGAAGCCTCAAGTCTCTACTGCACATGTTGAAGACTCTTCTCCCAAGAGAGAATCATGTGATGAACCTGAGGGTTTTAGTTTCATCTCTGCTTTATCCAGCAACATTCCTACCAATTGTGACACTTGGCTGATTGATAGCAGAGCTTCTCGTCACATCACAGGTTACCGTGATCACCTTTTCAACCTCAGTGAAAAGGATTCGCACCTTCAAGTGATCATTGGAGATGATGCTAGTTATTCAGTGAAAGGGACTGGCTCTACTTCTTTCCAACTTGATTCAGGCATTCCTTTGCATCTAAGTGATGTTTTATTTGTTCCTGGCATTAAGAGAAACCTGATCTCTATTTCAGCTCTTGAAGACAAAGGATATCATGTGTCCTTCATTGATGGTAAGGTCCTGGCTTGGAAGAAGAACTCTAACTTCACTTCAGCTTGTGAGATAGGAGTTCATCATGGCAGCCTCTACAGACTTTCAGCCCGGCCCATTCAAGCTCTTACTCTTTGTTCCTCAAATCCAAACATTCTTTGGCACAAGAGATTTGGACACTTAAATTTCGGAACCTTGGCATCTATGGGGAAGGCTGTCATTGGTCTTCCTAAGCTGAAGAAGGATCATGAAGGTATTTGCAAAGGATGCGCTCTAGGTAAGAATACTAAAAGTACATTCCATAGCAGTGAATCAAGAGCTAAAGGCATTTTAGATTTAATTCATTCAGATTTATGTGGCCCTATGTCTGTTGCTTCACTTAGCGGTTCTTGGTATTACATTACTTTCATTGATGATTTTTCTCTGAAGTGTTGGATCTACTTTCTTAAGTCTAAGGAATTAGATGAAGTGCTGTCTCGTTTCAAAACACTCAAGGCCTTGGTTGAAAATTCAACTGAAAAAAGGATCAAGACCTTGAGATCTGATAATGGTGGGGAATTTGTATCCAGAGTTTTTCATAGTTTTTGTGCTGATGCTGGAATTAAGAGGGAGCTTTGCGTTCCCTATAACCCTCAACAAAATGGTGTGGCTGAAAGGAAGAACAGGACGCTTTGCGTTCCCTATAACCCTCAACAAAATGGTGTGGTTGAAAGGAAGAATAGGACTCTTTGCGTTCCCTATAACCCTCAACAAAATGGTGTGGCTGAAAGGAAGAATAGGACAATTGTTGAGGCAGCAAAAGCAATGATTCATGATCAGAATGTTCCTATGTTCTTGTGGGCTGAAGCTTGCAGCACAACTGTCTTTATTCAGAATCGCAGCCCTCATCAGATCCTTGGTGACATGTCTCCTGAATAGGCCTTCTCAGGATTAAAACCAGATGTTAGTTTCTTCGAAATCTTTGGCTGCGCAGTAGTGATTCACATTCCAAAAGAGAAAAAATCCAAGTTGGAACCTTCGGGCAAGAAAGGATTCTTTGTTGGCTACAATGACTCTTCTAAAGCTTTCAGAATTTATGTACCTGGTCAAAGGTAGATTGAAATCAATAGAGATGTCATCTTTGATGAAGACATAGCTTGTAATCCTCCCAAGGAATCTGAAGTTGTAGTTAATGAGGAAGATCTTGAACTCCCTCAAGATTCCACCATAGCTGATTCGAACTCCCCTTCAGAGGTTGAGAGGGAGTGTGAAGACCTTGTTGATCCTACTTCTACTCCTTCACCAGTTGTTCCCATAGGTCCCCACTCTTCTTCCACCAATAAGAAGAGACCCCTATGGGCTAGAAACATTGTGGAAGAAGCCACACCCTTCACAGCTCCTCGAGGGACTTTTAGGGAAAGCAAACGGCCTCACAAGTTTGCTAGCTATGTTGAGTTGATGAGTCACATTATTTCATCTGAACCTCCTAATGTTGAGGAGGCCTCCAAACATCAAGTGTGGAGAGATGCTATGGTGGAGGAATACAAGTTCATCATTCAGAATGACGTATGGGACATTGTCCCTAGGCGTCAAGACAAAACAGTTGTCTCATCTAAATGGTTGTTCAAGATTAAACATGCGGCTGATGGGAGCATAGACAAATACAAGGCACAATTTGTGGCTACAAGCTTTTCCCAAAAGGAAGGTGTTGACTATGATGAGACATTTGCACCAGTGGCTCGATACACCTCCATCAGAACCATCATTGCCATAGCTGCAATTAAAGGTTGGAAACTCGACCAAATGGATGTGAAAACAACATTCCTAAATGGAGTGATTGAAGAGGAAGTCTACTTGGAACAGCTAGAAGGATTCATCATCCATGACAGAGCTTCTCATGTGTGTAAGTTGAAAAGAGCCTTGTATGGACTCAAGCAAGCATCACGTGCCTGGTATGAGAGAATAGATAAATATCTTTTGGGTTTAGGCTTTCAAAAGAATGTTGCTGATCCTAACTTATACTTAAAGCTTCAGGATGATAAAATTTTGATTTTGGTTCTATATGTAGATGATTTGTTTCTCACAGGCAGTGATGATCTCATCATCATGTGTAAGAAGGAGCTAACTTCAGAATTTGAAATGAAAGATCTTGGCATGCTGCACTATTTCCTTGGCCTTGAAGTATGGCAGAACTCATATGGCATCATCCTAAGTCAAGGGAAATATGCCATTGATATTCTGAAAAGGTTTGGTATGTTGGACTGTAAATCTATGGCAACTCCCATGGAAGTGAATCTGAAGAGGCTTCATGACGATTCAATCAATTCAGATTTAGTTGATCCTTCTATGTACAATCAACTCATTGGTTCCTTGATGTACTTGGTCAACACAAGACCTGACATATGTTTTGCTATCAATACGTTGAGCCAATTCATGTCTGAACCAAGACACATCCATCATATGGTATCCAAGCATGTGTTGAGATATGTCCGTGGCACCATTGGATATGGACTCAAGTATTCTTCTTGTACTGAGCTGAAGTTGCAAGGATTCTTTGATTCGGATTGGGCAGGTTGTGTATCTGATAGGAAGAGCACTTCAGGTAGCTGTTTCAATCTTGGTTCCGTTGGTGTCTGATAGGAAGAGCACTTCAGGTAGCTGTTTCAATCTTGGTTCCACTGTGATTTCCTGGAGCAGCAGGAAACAGTCTTGTGTAGCTCAAAGTACAGCTAAGGCAAAATATGTGGCAGCATGTATGGCTGCCAAAGAAGTCGTATGGCTTCGTAAATTGCTTGGAGGATTATTTGGACAGCCTCTTGAGCCTTCTGTTATCATGTGTGATAACCAAAGCTGCATAAAGCTTTCCGTCAATCCAATATTTCATGACAGGTCCAAACATGTGGAAATCAAGTTTCATTACTTGAGAGACATGGTACAAAGAAATGTAGTTGAACTGAAATACATTCCTATTGAAGAACAAACTGCGGACATCCTCACTAAGCCACTTCCAAGGGTGAAGTTTTGTTACTTTTGAGAACAGCTTGGTTTGGTGGAAAATGAAGCTCTTGCTGAGAAGGCACCTCAGGCGGATTGCTTCATTTCATATATGCATTCTTCTCTGGGAGAAGTTTGTGGTGAAAGCCCTTCACCCACCCTCTGCATGTAGGCAAGGTGGTTAATGTATTCTTCTCTGTGAGAAGTTTGAGGTGAAAGCCCTTGATCCACCCTCTGTGAGTAGGTATGGTGGAGTCACCCTCTGCGAGTAGGCAAGGTGATAATGCATTCTTCTCGGGGAGAAGTTTGAGGTGAAAGCCCTTGATCCACCCTCTGGGAGTAGCCATGGTGGAAGTTGTTCATGTGGATTCCATGATTTTGGTTGTGATCTTTAAATAATCATGTTGAATATTTTGTTGTGATATGTTATATTCATGCTCTAGATGCAGCTATAATGAGTGGTTTGTGATTTTCATTATTGCCCTCTAGATTAGCCATGGTTAACTCTTTTGTGTAAGATAACAATATTTGGATGTATTGAAGTTGTCTATTGATGTTGATTCTTTTGCAGCTGAATATATTTGTCCAGGTGAATTATTCATAAGGTCTCTATCTTGCTAAGAGGGAGTGTTGAATTATGTAGCCGCGATAGACACCTTGATGTATTCGCATCTCTTACAACTGTTGCTAATGGTTCGGACGGTTATTCCTACCTCTGTTTGTTGCAATTGTTTATCACGTTGTGCATTGACACTTCAACGTATGTAACATATGTATCATATGTAATGGTGATGCTTCACCTTACTGAGTGGATCGCCAAGCAAGGTGAAGCGTCACCTACCTTGGCGCACTCATTTATTTTTTATGAGTTACATATTCACTTGGTAACTGCTCTTCATTCATGCGATTGATCCCGAGCACGTGAGGTGGATTTGCTGGTGTATACGTTTCATAGTATTCGATATAGGGAGATTTTCCTATCCCGTGCATTAACGTTTTCAGTCTCTCTCTGTTCATGTGATACGGACTCTACAATTAGTATTGTTGGCGAGTGATACTTGTTTCGGGAAAAGTTGTCTTAGCAGGGACATCCTTTCGCGTTGTATTCTCAGTAGACTATTTCCCGTACTGTGCATGCCATGATTGGCATCAGAAATATTCACAAGCTGTGTTGTGTATCGGGCACACCTTCTATCTTCAGCGTGTTGCTCTACCAGAGGGCTCACGTCTCATGCTGTGCTTCGTTCTATCAGTGAGGCACTGTTCGAATTATGTTATGAGCTTCAGTATATGCAAGCAGACAGTGTGATTGTCATCTTTCTTCGTGCATGCTCATCATAGAGCCGTGATATCTTCCTTGTGTTCGATCAATGAGCTTTTGTTGACTCTTATATCTTTCATTCGAGATTCTTCACCTCTTGTATTTTATATATTGAAAATAAAATAAAGGTGTACTGCTTTTGTGGGCTGGGTTGTTTCCCTCCGCCAAGAGGGTTTTTCCTAGGGTAATTGGATTGTGCTTTTGTACCTTGCTTTATGTATCTTTCTGGTTCAGTTTTTAACAGTATCAACCCGTCCTACTGCAAGGAGAAGTGCGCATAAGTAGAAGGCAGTATTTCAGACACAATGACATAGAGTATAGCAGAGACACAAAGATAGATCAGGCACAGTTACACGATTGAGGCCTAGCCTCTCTTAGATATGGAATTTTGTTACTGCCATCCCCAAAATATGGCATCTAGACTGCCATCCTTACTTTGGAAATGCCATGGTACATAGGATTGAACATGTCTATGTATGATTGTGCAAGCTCCACTGGAATGAATAATCCTTCTAAAATACCAAGAAAATAAATCATAGACATGTGGGCAATGTTGAAGGGTTTTATCAAGGGTAGGTGGAATTGTGATAGATCATACCATGTGATCAATCAAGTTAATCTTTAGGACAACATGAGAATGGAAACAAGACTTGTGAGAGTGAAAAAATAGTCAGCATGAATTCATATGAATGAAGGCTAGAATTTCTTTGAAACAAGTTTGAAGTGATGTAAAACATAGTGTGCATATGTTCTATTCTTTGGACACTTTCAGAGAATTTTCAAATGAAATATATTGTATTTAACTGTTAAATATAAAAGAATAATCAAAGGAAAAATAGGAAGAGGAAGCAGAACATTTGTATCATCAAGCATGAAGGAGAACATCTGCTAGTGGCCAAGTATGACCAAATAGTATAGAAGAAAAGCACCTACCAAAAAGTGCATAATGGGAATGTCTTGTAGGTCTCCACTAAAGTCACATGGAATCTGGAGACAACAAGAATATGGATCAACCAAAATGCCATTTAAGAAACAAAAAACGTAATTGAAAGGTGCAGTACCTCAAAATCTAAAGCCCTATCAAAATCGTCTCTCAAGACATTTGAAATCGAGGATTCAGTGATGGGATTCATCTTGATATTTGTTTAGGCCATTAGGGTGACTAAGATGGATGTTTTTTGAATGATCTAATTCATGCCATTTGGTTGTAGAGTCTTTTGTTGCTTGGTCCACCCATAATCTTTGGAAGTTGGAGGTGCTTGGAGCTAATAGGATGATTTTGATTGTGTTTTATGGAAGTGAAACCTCACTAAAAAAAAACTAAACCTGTATGATCCTCATATTGAACAAATGTCCCCCAGGAAGCATAAGATTTTGTTAATATGTAGTGCAATCTCCCATATATCCCATAAAAAATAGGGTATCTAGAAATGAAATGGTCCGTTGAATCAGGGACCTGAAGACAGCTTACATGCATGTCCCTCTTGTAGGAGGTGGTGATCCATCAATATTCACAATTGATGGGAAGAAAATCAAAATTGTAGAAGAGGGACTCAACAGCTCTCTAAGAATGATTTATTGACAAATTTTAAATAAAATGGAACCAACCATTACATCCTAATGTGCTTTGTTGGGAGGGAAACTGTCAATTTAGTGCATAAGAAACAATCCTTCTGTCCAATTTGTACAACAAGATAGTCACAAGGGCTTTTGGGGACTTGGGTAAATCCTATCATGGGTGCAATATAATGATCTTGTTCTTTCTATACCAGGGGATAAATGTTTGGAAGAATCTTGTTTGTTTCTTAGAGTATATGCTGTAGCATAACTAGGTTTGCATATTTGTTTAGTATTGTATAGAAATTTTCACTTTTGAGGAATATGCTAGCTTTTGTGGTCTTAACGATTCTTCCATAAAATGAAATGCAAATAAAGTGAGGAGAGGAAAATTCCATATCATGCTTAAATAATTGAACATGGAACTGTTTCCTTTTCTGAATGTGTTTTAGAATCAAAGAAATGAAATTTATCTCATTACAGATGTGACCTTTGTCTCAAATATATACATGAAATCTCACCTGTAAGGCAGTGGGGGGTGTCAAATGTGTAGAAGAAATGGATCTTGACTTGAATATGTTAAAACCAAAGCTAACAACATTATCTAGGGATGCCAATGTTGTTTATCCTTTTCCGATTCTTTTTGTTGCTACAGGTATCGGTCTGAATTACAACCCATATACCTTTACTCAAGTAGTTATAAAAAGATACCACCTTAACCAGTTTGCCTTTCTTTGTCAAACTAACTGTAGATTGTTAAATGTTGTAATCTTTATCTTTACAGTATTTTGCTTGAAGATCATGACAATTACAAAATGAATTTAGAACATTGGCTTGTTCCTGGAGAATTATAATTGATCATGATAACATAATGTCAATTTCAAACACTGACAATCCACATACTGTTGATAGTTCTGTGTCTCATACCTCCCGAAAGTTTTAGGTGCAGGGTTCTCTAAATCATCAATAAGTAAATCAAAGAGCATGGGTAATAGTGGGCTTTTTTATTTTACATATACAGTATATTCAAACCGCCCTCAAATAGATATAGGAAGATGCCTCCTCAATCAATTTCCCTTTGATTGCTAATTTAACAATAGATGGTTCTTTACTAAAGTGCCATAGTATTTTGCTTTACAAGATTTACTTGAACATTCTGATTATAAAATGAAGCACACTAGTTTGTTTTGGAGACTTGATTTCAAGTATGATATCCAGATAATTTCAATTTCAATCACTAAGATGACAATGTAGATCTGGCTGATGGTGCACTGGCCCATACCTCCCAAAGAGTTAAAAGCAAGGTCCTCTAAATCATCAATAAATAGACGAAAGAGCATGGGTAAAGGTGGGCATCATTATTTTACATCTAATGTATTTTGTATGCTCTATGTAGTGTAAGTTTCTGTATAGATCTTCCCAAAAGCTACCCTGTATAAAGTCATTCAAGGGCCTCGTGAAAGTATGCAAAACAATAGTAATCCTTTCGTTTGTGAACCTTTGCATCCTCAATGATAGCTGCAAAAGTAAATATATACTCATTGGTGGTTTTTTCTAACTTATGCTCAGAATTTAGCCTAGTTTTATGGTCATGATCATATAATTATATAGCTAATATTCAATCCAAGAAATGTCAGATGATGCTGGTATTGTAGTTATTTGATTCTTATGACACTAAATTTAAAAATAATTGATAATTAATCATTGTTACACGAGGACGCATCCCCACCCCAAAACCCCTGTGTTCCCGGGATGGGGAGACCCTGTCCCCACGTTCCACTGCTGTTGAACTGCTGCTCAATCACCACCAGAACGTGGGGACGCCCTAGAGTCCAAGTGTCCTGTCCCTAGACATTTGAAAAAGTTTATTTTTAAAAAATTTATATGTTCATTTTTCAATGTTCAAGTATTTGGTGTCCCACTGTCCCCAACAGGTGGGCTAACTAGTAAATATATATATAAGTCAAACCCAAAAGTTCGAAATCTAGTAAACATATATCATTACAATCTCCCCAAAATTCATTTAATACACCTATTATATTCGTTCATATGAAAGCATAGAAATTAATTCGGAAAACACTATGAAAACTTATAAAATTTGCCATTTAAAAAAAGTCCATAAATTCTGGTGCACACGAGTTTGGACCCTCAACCACCTGGTAATGAAAGACATGTTTTCCCTCACGTTAAATATTTGCTTCACACCAGGACACAGCCATGGAGGTGGACGATTTAGCTGATGCATCAGTCCCTTTTGCTAGACTCCAGTTATTTAAATTAAATCCCTAAGTATATCTGTAATTAGTAAAAGTTAAAACTAAAGAGTTAAACTATAGTTATATCTAGCGATTAAAATATTTTATATTTCATTTAAAATTATTAAATATTTATTTTCGTCTTTTTGAACATTTAGTATAAAATTATATTAATTAGAAATCATTACTGTAATATGAGTTAATATAATTTTAATTTAAAATCTAAAAATATACGAATATAATTTTAAATTAATAAACATATACTAAATTATTGCAATTTAATTTAGGTTTTAAATTCTGTTTTATTTTTTAAATTTAATCTTCAATTTCAATATTACATTTAATGTTTGTAAAATATTTAAACAATTTATATTATTAAATAATAATGTAATAAGTACTTTGGTATTATATCATTAAAATTGGAGCTTTGTATTCTATGATTTTAAGCATGATTTTCTTTTCCTCAAATTTTATCAGCTGACTAACTTGTTCCAGATATTTTCCTTGTTGAACTTGAACACCAACCCAAACCTCACGGCATGTCAAAATAAGAAACGTGGCTTTATGTGTTTTATTATCTCCAAGGTTTCCTTGTTATTTTTTTAGTTCCTTAATTATTTTTTGTAATTAACCATCTAGGTTCTTTTTGCTTTTCCAAACTTATGTCTTTGTAATCTTGATCCTTTCTTTCTTTTGTTTTCTATCTAGATATAATCCTTTATCTATATGCACAAGAAAACTACAAATGAAGTTAGATGGGGTGTAGCAAAATCAGCTTCAAAAAGACCTCATTTCCTATAGTATTTGAGGGGTTCTTTTTAGGCTTAGTAATTTTCATTTTTTTTTAATATTAAATGAGATCAGCTGAAATGGAATCCTGCAATGGTCCGCATTTATGAGTTTGCATGAATGATATTTCATCACTTCATTATATTTTGGCAATGTGACATTTTGATCTCATTGGTGCAGGAACGAATATCAACCACAGCTGACCCAGATAATCCGTGGTATCATGGGACAATGGCTGCTTGGCGTCATGCCAAATGCTTTTTGGAGATTGGTTGGTGGACCAGTCCAATGGAGAACATGTCTGGTTGGAACAAACTAAGCGAGGAGGATAAACAAGCTGTTCAAAGCATGGCGGAACAATATATTCAATGTGGAAAAACAGGTGTGGCATTATCTTCAATCCTACTTTCTGGTGATCCATATCATTTTTTTGTTTCAAAATCAGTTGATGTTTTACTGAGGACTAATGGTCACAATAAATTGGCTTTTTAGATCCAAAGCATAAACTTGACGAAGACCAAAATACTAGGCCTTCCCCAAAGAAAGCCAAGAATTTGGAAAGCCACTTTGAAGCTCCAAAAAAAAGTGTTGAAAGTCTTACAAAGCAAGTGAAGGTAATGGAGACATTTTGAGGTGGTTTTAATTTTTACATCAGTAAGAGGTGGGTCAATTTTACTTCCTCGAGCTTAGTTTATCAATATAGAGCCATTTATTATGTAGAGAAATAATGCATTTTTAGAGTCTTAGTTAATGCCTCTTAAATAAATATAAGGCGTCTTTGATTGTCACTTTAATTATTACACCATGTAGAGTCGAAAATATGCATATTTCACCTTTTTCTATTCAGATTTTGCATCTGCTTTGATGTTCATCATCAATAGACATGACTTATCCATTTTGACTCTTCTCGAGTCCAAAACATTGAAGAGCATCTCATTTCACTAAAGCATGACCCCTTTTCTTGTTGACTCCTTGCACCAAGACACCAACACTAATGTCCCTTGACATTTTGAATCCTATTTCCCTCCAATAGTCATCCTACTTGTCAATCTTAACCCTAATGCATTTTTAGTGTTCACTTGGTCCTAGGCTTGTTTATCATGAAAAATCCATTTTGGAAAGGATTTTTCATTTACTCTTCAATTCATCACTTTGCACCTTCACACACATATTATATTAGGAAAATACCATTGTTGTACTTGCACACACCATAATTATTGCAAAAGCCTACATTTTTAGGTCTCAAACTTTCATGCTAATACATGCCAACTAGGGGCTTGAGTAAGGCAAACTATTAAACATGCCCTAGGACCAAATATTCCTTCCTTACAACTTATGCCATCTTTCTACAATCTTAACAGCTGCATTTGTTAATTACACAAACAAATTGGATAGGTACAAGAAAATAATAGTGTCAAACATCTAATATCATTGTCTCAAATAGGTCACTAGTGTCCCTGGATGTCACCAATATGCCCTAGAGGTCACCTCTAACGCTCCTAGAGATCACCAATATGCTTATATTTGTCACTAGAGTGTCCTAGAGATCTAGACACCAAAGTGCCCTAGAGATCACTAGCATGAGAATCAATATATGAGCTTCTCCTGACCATCATTAAGTTCTGCTCAATTTCAATTTCCTACAATCATTTCTACACATAATCTCTCTCTTACTATTTTTTTTCCTCTTTTAGTTTCTGATGCAAACTCAAATCTAGTGTTGGCTCGTATCAAGGAGACATATGTATAAATCTCATATTATGTCTATATATGTTAATGATTCCCAAAGTTTAAAAAGTGAAGCAGTTATAAGTTATACTAAATCTAATGTCCAAATTTGTTCCCATTGTGGACATCAAGACCATCTTTCTAGTTATGGCTTTGATTTAAAACCTTGTACATCACATGGTTTGCATACCTATTTTGTCAAGCATTGTTATCTATTAGATTGAGATTCAAGGTCTATGAGGTGTATGCTATAGGATTTAATAATAAACAATAATAATAAAATTAAAATATAAAAGAATAAAAATAAAATTTAAATTATACATACAAAAGAAGAAAATTAAACATAACATAACTAAAATTTAGTTAAGTTTAATGAAAGGTCAAATGACATTAGATGAAAAGTTGTGACTTCCTCAAACATAAGATATAAAAGGGAGATAAGATAGGATAAATTTATTAATGCCCAACAAAAGACCAACAAACGGGTCAAGAGACTGCCAAAACAAATAGGAGGCCAGCCCACAAAGGGAACACCAAACGGTGCCCGAGGAGAGAAAATGAAACAACAGGAGCAAGAGAAACAACCAACCAAAAAAAAAAAAAAACCAACGCCTATCTGCCCCTGGCAGCAGAGAAGAAGTCTAGAACCGAAGGATAGGCTCAAAAGAGAACTTCATTTGAAAGGGGTAGAGGAAGGAAGAGAAAAGGGAAGGTTTGAAGCAAGTAAAAATTTAATAGAGAAGAAAATTAAGTGACTCCTTCAAAAGGCAAAAGTCATGAAGGGTTGTGAAAGGGGTAGAGGAAGGAAGAGAACTTCATTTGAAAGGGGTAGAGGAAGGAAGAGAAAAGGGAAGGTGTGAAGAAAGAAGAAATTTAATAGAGAAGAAAATAAGTGACTCCTTCAAAAGGCAAAAGTCATGAAGGGTTGTGACTCTTTTGTGAAGAAGGGTTGCGACTCTCTCAAAAGGTTGAAAGGTTGCGACTCTTTCAAAGGACAACAATGATGAAATATTGTGACTCTTTTGAAGGGTGGTAATTGTGAAAGGTTGCACTCTTGTCAAGGGGTAGATATGATGAAGAGGTGTGACTTCTCCCTTACATTGGAAGATATGAAGCGGAGAAGGTTTGATTTGAGGAGGATCGAAGGGAGATCAATTTGGGGGAATAATATGAAAAGTGGTCTCAATTCTCATGAAAGTTGGTGACTGTTGTGAGGTTTTCACACCATTGTTGTGATGTCCCCTTCTAGCTAGCGACATCATTCTAGCTATTGATTATCCTATCAGTGGACCCTCGTAGGCTAGTAGAGATGAATTGAGGGTCAATTTGTGGATAGGGGAGATATGCTTATCTGATGGTTCAACTTTGGCAGAGTACAGTGCCTTTGTTTTGGTATGGAGAGATGATTCTGACTAAGTTATTTGAGTTTTGCTATTTTTAGCAATTTTTGAGTTATAGAGATAGACCCCGGCTATTTTTAGAAATATGATTTGATCACATGGGAAATTATTATGCTAACTTCAGTTTCAAACGGTTAAGCCAAATTCACTTTTTTGAAGGAGTTATTTAGTTTTTAGTGGTTATATAACTTATATATTAATTAAATGGCAAAGGATTTAATATTAAGCCATTTGGTTAAGGAAACTCATTGTGGGATTGTTTGGACAAACCATGGAACCTACTGTTATTTATTGTGATAATCAGAGTTGCATTAACCTTGCTATTAACCCTGTGTTCCATAATAGGTTCAAACATATTAAGATTCCTTATCACTATGTCAGGGATACGCTGGAAAGAAAGGCCATTCAAGTAGAATATGTATGTGCTAATGAACAAATTGTAGATATTCTCACCAAACCCCTAGCAAGGAACAAAATTGAACATTTCAGGAATAAACTTGGCATGGTGAAAATATGAGTTTGTTGTACTAACATTTCTTTTATGTTTTATGATTTCATATCTCTTTGTGGCAAAGGTTATATGAATTCATTCTTTTATGCTTAGATTTATGTGGATTGTGGCAGTTCACATTTGATATTCGCTGGATATCATGGACTTGATATTCACTGGATATCATGGATTTGATATCCTTTGAGTCTTGGAGACTCGTGGATCAGGGATCCACATTTGAGTATTGGTGACATCATGGAATTGATGTCAGGAGACCATTACTCCGAGCATTTGGTGAATATCATGGACTTGATATTCGTTAGGCCAATGCTCTTGATATCATGGATTTGATATCTATTGAGTCAAGGTGACTCGTGAATAATTAACATGATGGACTTGATGTTACATTGAATATCATGGATTTGATATTCCTATTTATTTGAGAATTTGGTGGTTTGATGTTATCATGAATATCATGGACTTGATATTCTTGTGGATATGATCAATCCACAAAGAGGAAGGATAACATCATGGAACTAAATGATGATATACATATGGACTTATGTTTTCATCTTATTTGGTAGATATGGATCTACCTTCATAGATGTGGAATCTATAACATCTTAGGATAAGGTATCTGAGATGGTTATGTTTTTGTTACCACTATCAAGGATGATAGTCAGAGTAAAAGGGTGTGTCCTACTATAGATGGGATCTATAGGTTGATCTTACCCTCAAGTCTAAGAGGGAGTGTTAACATTATAGCCTTTACGGCTAAGATCAACTCCAGTATTTGAAGATAATAATAATTTGCTATTTATTATCACCCTTGTGATATATATATACATGTGCGATTTTATAATAATAACTAAGGCATTATTATTATAAAATAAACAAATAAAATAATTAACTAAAAGGGCCCAAGTTGGCAATCTCTTGGAGGGATAGTTAATTACCAAGGCACATATATATTCAAGTTTGATTCTTGGAAAAGAACACACCAAAAACATATCTTTTGTTCTTCCTCTCAAGAATCCAAAGAAGGCAAATTATCCTTGCATTATAGAGAGAAATTTATCAGCAAATTGGGGTGAAATTTAGCAGCGAATTGGAGCAAATTATTTCAGGCATTCATCAGCGAATTTATATATTTACTTGGAGTCCGAATTGATACAAAATGTGGTGTGCGATTTGGATCAGAATATTATAGGGTGCAAATTTCCCTATCTAGGGCTTGATCCCCATCTACTATTTTACACATTACTTGAGGGCAATTTCTTGGACAGAATTCGCATGCCTTGGGGATTCAAATTTAACACTTTAGAGGGCTGCGATTTTTTTTTCGGACCTATGTGGGAGAATTTTCTACATCACATCAATATTCGAGTTGCAGATCTAAAACAAGGGCAGACTTATCAAGATAAATTGGTGTACAAAATTGGTACCATCTTTCCACCTTTCTTTGTCAATTTTGTCTCTATTGTTTCAGTTTTACATGCTATCTATAGATTGTATTTTCCAAACATAAATTTGAAAATATCAACATAAGTATCATAAAGGGGGCCAAATTAATGTATTAATTTACTGACACGTTTTCCTAAGTCTAAATCATTAAATTTATTTAATGATTATTTTTTAATGCCTTAAAGAGAGAAATCGCAGCCTTCCAAGGAATTGCGGTTTAGGGTTGGAAAGTTTATTTATGCTTGCTTGGGAAGAAGGAAGCCATCCATTTGTTATTTGCAAAAAATGATCATTGTTAGTTTTGAGCTTTGAGAAGGGTTTACAACTTTACCATTGGAGAACATAGATCTTCTGTGTGTTTCCATTTGAGCTGGTGAAATATCCAGTGAATTTAGAATATCAGAGAGTTTCATCCAGAGACTTTGTTTGTGCTTCAACAATATTGGGTTTCAGCAGTCAGGAAGGAATAAGATAATATTATTATTGCAGAATAAGGAGGAACAAGCTACAGCGGGTTATCATTCAAGTTGCAGCCCAAAAATGAGAAAATTGCAGCTTACAGGCAAATTGGCGCAAATCCCCAAGGTCAGTGATTTTAAGTTAAAAATCAAATAAATTACATATGGTGTGTGTTTTTTGGTTGAAGGCTTGAAGGAGTAGCTTGGATCATATTAGAACTTACAGAGTTGGAAGAAATAATTTTTCTTCAGTAGCTGGTGTACTCTTCTAGGTTTTTGTATGCATTTCATAGTTGCTTTTTGTGCTCCTTTTTCCAATAAAGAATTTTCTGGATTCTTACATGTATTTCATCAGAAAATAAATAGAAGTTGCAGTGGTTGATTAAATTGTTTCAGAATTTCAGATTATTGCATAATTGCTTTTTGTTTCTAAAACCCTTGAAAATAAAAAAAATTCATAAACTTTCAAACTACAAATTTGAGACAAACATCTACAGTAGTTAGGGACTGATTGGGGTTCTTACATTGGTATCAGAGGTATCAGAGCTATTGTCCCCTTCTAGCTAGAGACATCGTTCTAACTATTGATTAGCCTATCAGTGGACCCTTGTAGGCTAGTAGAGACGGATAGAGGGTCAATTCGTGCATAGGGGAGATATGCTTATCTGATGGTTTGACTTTTGTAGAGCTCAATGCCTTCATTTTGGTATGGAGAGATGATTTTGACTTAGTTATTTGAGTTTTGCTATTTTTAGCAATTTTTGAGTCATAGAGATGGACCCCGACTATTTTTAGAAATATGATTTGATCACATGGAAAATTATTATGCCAACTCCAGTTTTAGATGGTTAAGCCAGATTCACATTTTTGAAGGAGTTATTCAGTTTTTAATGGTTATATATTAATTAAATGGCAAAGGATTTAATATTAAGTTGTAAATTGACTTTATATTAAATCACTTAAGTGATGGGTCTAAGTATCATGAAGGGGCCAAATTAATGTATTAATTTATTGGCACATTTTCCTAAGTCCAAATCGTTAAATTTATTTAATGATTATTTTTTAATGCCTTAAAGAATAAAATCGCAGCCTTCTAAGGGATTGCGAGTTAGGGTTGGAAAGCTTATTTATGCTTGCTTGGGAAGAAGGAAGCCATCCATTTGTTATTTGCAAAAATTGATCATTGTTGGTGTTGAGCTCTGAGAAGGGTTTACAACTTTACCATTGGAGAACGTAGTTCTTCTGTGTGTCTCCATTTGAGCTGGTGAAATATCCAGTGAATTTGGAATATCAGAGAGTTTCATCCAGAGAATTTGTTTGCGTTTCAACAGTATTGGGTTTCAGCAGTCAGGAAGGAAGAAGATAGTATTATTATTGCAGAATAAGGAGGAACAAGTTAAAACGGGTTATCATTCAAGTTGCAGCCCAAAAATGAGAAAATTGCAGACTACAGGCAAATTGACGCAAATCCCCAAGGCTAGCGATTTTTATTTAAAATTCAAATAAATTACATATGGTGTGTGTTTTCTGGTTGAAGGCTTGAAGGAGCAGATTGGATCATATTACAACTTAAAGAGTTGGAAGAAATAATTTTTCTTCAGCAGCTGGTGTACTCTTCTAGGTTTTTGTATGCATTTCATAGTTGCTTTTTGTGCTCATTTTTCCAATAAAGAATTGTCCGGATTCTTACATGTATTTCATCAGAAAATAAATAGAAGTTGCAGTGGTTGGTTAAATTGTTTCAGAATTTTAGATTAATGCATAATTGCTTTTTATATCTAAAAACCTTGAAAATAAAAAAAAATTCATGAACTTTCAAACTACAAATTTGAGACAAACATCTACAGCAGTTAGGGACCAATTGGGGTTCTTACAATCGCCCCATTGTAAATGGGGACCCCCTCTTTTCACTTGGCAGTAGGAGTAGTGGTCTTAGTTGGTGGTAATTTTCAAGTCTACAAGTTGAAGAGATGAGTTTGGGCGACTTTGGCCCGTTGGGTAGTCAAGTTTATCGAGGGTGTGAGCAAGAGCTAGGCTTAAGCTAACCAAGTATGTGGAGTTGTAATCAAAGGATTTGTGATGAAGTGTGTTATAACCTTTGAATATCCTTGTTCTAGTTTCAATAACATCCTAGAAAGTCAGGAAAGATTATGGTAGGCAACACTACTGGAGGCGTGCTGAATCTTGAAATTTGGCTAAGTTCGGAATTTTTTTTGTTCACTCCCAAAATCTAAAATCTTTATTATAACTCCTATGAAGTTGAAACCTATCTCAAACATCCTGACAGTATTTATATAAAAAATAACAATAAATGTAACTTATACTTGAATGCTATATTTTATATAAATCATTTCCTCCTCTGAGTTAAAAAATTGGAGTGACAAGTTGGGAATTTCAACATGTAAAATAGGGTAAAAAATCCCAAGATCCTAGGATTTCCGTCCTTGCAAAATCCTATCTTTTCAAAAATTCCACCTAGCTTTAAGTGATATTTCAATCAAAGCTATCAACTCCAAGTTGATCACAAGGATGAAAAATGATGTTTAAGGGCCAAGTTGCATGAAAGTTGGAGTGAAATTTCAGGGCAGAATTCTCCAAATCCTAGGATTTCTGCCCAATTCGAATCTTTGAAAGCAAAAATCTCTGCCCAAGGAAAAGGGGACCTTAGAGGGAAGTTAAGTGCCAAGTCGAAGAGAAGATAAAACTGATGATTGATTTTAGTCAAATTCAAATTGGATCAAGATTAATGATGAGTGAGTCTTACATGAGTGTGAGTTTAAAGGTGACAAAGTGGGCATATAAAGTAGGAATCGAAAATCCTAGGATGTCAGGATTTCCGCCCTAGCAAAATCATAAGGATTCAAAATTTCCGCTCAGCCATTATGAACTTTTCAATGAAAATCATCAACTCAAGTTGATCAAGAAAGTGAAAGAATGAGGTTTGAAGAACAAATTTGATGGGGGAGCCAACTTTTTGACAAGAAATGAGGAGAAATCTAACCAAAGATGAGGTCAGAATTCCTAGCACTCTAGGATTTCCCCCACATTGTCAAGGAGATATTAGACAAAGAAACAAGTCCAAGACTTCTCTATAGTCCCAAAATGCCGAAGTTGGCCAAGTCACATGAATTTAACGATGAAGAAAAGCCCACACAAGGGGGCACAATTTTCCAAGAACGGGGATTTTTAGTCCTCACATCCCCAAATCTCCGCCATGCTCCCAAGGTAAGCTATGAAATGGGTAACAAGACAACAATCTCACATGAGATTTTGGACTGCGAATGGAGCTTTTTCTCCTTCAACGATGATCAAAGCTCCTAACCAAAGGCGATACAAGTTAGTTTGTGGCATGGTGGAAATCCTAGGATCTCAAGATTTCTGCCCAATACTAATCCTCAAAAATTAGAATCTCCGCCATGGAGAAACATGTGCCAAACTCACCTAAACATGAGATATTTTAATCTCAATTATTTCAAAGCCTTCACCACTTAAAAATGGGGATTTTAATTAAGTTGAAATCAATCCAAGCATGAAGAAATTCAATCTGCCTAAACTGACAAAAGGGCTGAAGCAATAACGACCTCTATGTTTGAAAAGAAAGCAAAATTAAATTGAATTTCACATTCAAGCAAGTCGGCCATATTAAGGGAGTTGCAATTGTTTAAACAAATCAAATTGATTGGCCAAACATGGTGCAAGTTGGCTCAACCAAAAGACATACCCCCTTAGCCTTGAAATTGCCTATAGAAGGAAGGTAAAAGAATTTCATTTCAAGAGCAGATTGGGCTACCAAATGAGAAGACAGTGAACCCATCAAAAGGGGCAGTGATTTCATATAAGGCAGCGATTTCATTGATTAAGGAGTGATTTTGAGAGGGTTTTGGAGGATAAATCTTTGTTTTTTTTTCATGAAATCAGAATTAAATCTTGCTGGAAGTGGAAATCTGGGCTAAAAGACAGAAAATCAGAATTTGGAGTGTGCAAAAAAGGAGAAATCTGGGCAGAAATTTAAAAATCAGACCTTAGAAAATTGAGGACAAGGCCAAAGCGAGGAGAGAACGAAGGATGGTGGCAAAGTTAGGCTCATAAATTCAAATGAGGAGGGGTTCAAAATCAGATTATCAAAAGGTGAATTTAAGGATTAAGATCAAGATGGAGTTCAAGAAAGCAAAGATACAAGTGAAAGAAAATTTTCATCAACTTGAATTTCCTCTAGAAATCCAAGTTTACTTTGAAGGATCTAGCTACATGAAAAATTTCACCACTTCAAGAAGATCAAGGTCAAGACATTGAAAGAGACATCAAGTTTGCAAGTACAAACAATTTCAAATCATGGCAATGAGAAAATTTCCAAGAACGAAGATGGAGAAAATTTGAGAAGATGAAGCAATTTGGGAATATGCTATCACAAGTGAAGGCTTGATAACGTTGAGTATCAAGAGATATTTTCTCATCACCCAAAGAATTGATCAAGTCAATGAGATAATGATATTGAGGTGGTGCCCACTTGTCTTCTACCAATCAAAAAATTCTAGTTACATGTGGTCAAGCACACTCAATCATATTATGCCAAGTGTATAATTTTCTCATTGGCTCTCAAAAGCATTATAATTTTCTCATTATCCCATAGGGTGGTGCCTTCATGTAATTGGATGATATTGCAGCAACCCTAATTAGGATTTGTGATGAGTAAATCTTGTACCTTGATCTTGAATCAATCTTGACCCTTGTAATTGAACAACTATAAAAGGCCAGGGCTGTCTCATTTGTAAGGGGGTTAGAGATTAGATTCATTAGAGAAAAGATTAGTTAGAGAATAGAGTAGGAGGAGACTTGTTGAAATTGTTGCCATAATGCTATCAAAGTAATTGTTGATTCATTGTTGGTCTTCATGGTGGATTACTTGGGTTGCTTTTAAATATTGCATGGTTTCTTCAATTCCTCATTCAAAGTAGATTAGAACTAATGTTTAGTTGGATGGAAGATATTTGGGATGTTTCTTTGGTGAACTCGCTTAGACCAAGTCACTAGCTACTTGTTGATTGTAAGTTTTTCTTGTGTGGTTGAATGACATTTATATGAACTTGACTTTGATTATTGCTTGCACATTGATATGCATCGATGGATGGTGTACTTTGAATATCTTACATTTACCTTAGGTTGATCTCAATGGCTAAACTAAGTTTAGTAGAGTCAAAAAGGCATCCACAGTTTCTTGCGTTCTAGGAGTAGAATAGCTTTCTAAACCCTTTCCCTTGCAGTTTATTTGGTTGGAAGTAATTGAAGAAGTTAAAGTTAGATTGATATCCATTGAATGAAGAGTGTAAGTCTCTTTGTGATAACCAACATATCACATCATAAAATTGAGTGAAAGTCCACAATAAGAAGGAACCTTGAGGTTGTCTCATTTGATCACACAATCCATATATATTGTTTAGCATATTAGCATCCTTATTCAAGAGAGAGTTGGAAATTTGTCATTTCATCTTGGAATACTAAGTGTTCAATTCTGCATATTGTAGTAGAACAAAACTCACATCAATAGGACCCCCTCTTTTTGCTTAGCGGTAGGAGTAGTGGTCTTAGTTGGTGGCAATTTTCAAGTCTCCAAGTCTTAGAGATGATTTTGGGCAACTTTGGCTTATTGGGTAATCAAGTCGGTCAGGGGTGTGAACAAGAGCTGGGCTAAGCTAGTCAATGAGGAGAGATTGAAATCAAGTGATTTGTGATGAAACAAGTTGAAATCTTTTGAAAATCCTTGTTTGACTTCCAATTTTATCTTAGGAAGTCAAAAAAAGATTGTGGGAGATAACACTAATGGAGGCGTGATAGGGAGACTCCTCCAAGAACTATCCTAGTTCTTCACTAAGTTTGTTTTTAGACTTATTAGGGCTTCCTCACTCTTAGAACCCTATTGCCACAGGAGGTTCACTTTGCAATCCTCCTTCACCTAGAGTTTCCCTACCAATTCAGGTGCTCTCTTCTCCCATGAACTCACAACTATAAGTTCATTTATCAACTACTTGTCCCTCTTCCTATTATCTTGCAAGAGATGAGGGCTCCTCTCCATTCTGTTCACTCACTGAACAGTTCTTCTTGACTGGTCTGACAGTCATCTTTCTTGACTCTGTCATCAAGATCACTAGAAAATGTGTTTCTATTACTCTTCCCTAGCCGGACTATGGTCAAGCTCGCCTAGGGTAAGAGAATTTCACATGTCTGCATTCCTGCCAGAAAACTAACAAAAAGATAAAGAATGTACAAAGGCTCCATTTATTCTATGTACAATGCTAAATAGCAAAGATAAAATGGAATCCATTATTCACAACTTGGTTGTTCCTCAGAATCCAACCAAGTAACAAGACTGTATCTACATAAACAAAACAAAACTGCAAACAGAAAGTAAACACACAAGTAACTAGCAACAGTAATTTTGATTAATTGCAACTGGTAATTACACTCAACAAATTCAACTCTACATCTATTCCATGAACTCCACTACCTACATCAACCAACCCTACAACTAGAAATTCAGAGGTCTTATATCGGCCTCAAATTCGTTACAAAACTAACAAAATAGAAAAAACCAATAGAACTTCCATTCTGCGTATAGGTTTCAAAACTGCCTCATCAGTGTAGCCTTTCCCGATGCTGTAACCGGGGATCAGTCTAACTGATTTCAGGCTCCTCCGCTAATCGGTCATCCATCGACCTAGCTTTCCCTGATGATTCCATCACAGATTGGTCTAACCGATTTTTGGTTGTTTCGCTAATTGGTCACCCATCGGCAACACCCACTCCGACGAAACCATCGGTCATTGGTCTACCCCTTTGTCACTCCTCCGTTAGTGTAAGTCATACCGATAAGCAACATTGGCATGACTTAACCTGATACTCCCATCAGCATGACTTAACTCGATACCCTCATTGGCTATTGGTTAGACTCAAACTCCCAGTGCCGAAAAACCAAGTTGCTTCGACGGTTTGGTCGGCAAGACTCCACGTGATCGTCATTTTGGCATACCTTAGCCTAATCTTACCATCATCTATCGGTCGGACTCGAAATGCACTTTGCCGCTCGCCGATACTAATGTCGGCCTGACTTAGCTCGATATTGCCATTGGCCATCGCGTTGACTCCAAATGCACTTTGCGCTAGTGTTGGCTAACCCGATGACTATGATCGGTATGTGCTGTGCCGATCAGGATATCGGTCTATGCTATACCAATAGTCCAAATTTAAACACCCTATGTACATCCTTCTACAAATCAAAATTTTGGGGCAAATTGGCTAACTCCTAGGTGCTCCACGCCGTGTTGAATCTTGAAATTTGGTTAAGTCTGAAATTTTTTAAAACCTCCCAAAACCTAAAATCTTTATTATAACTCCTACGAGTGTGAAACCACTCTCAAACATCCTGAAAGTATTTATATAATAACTTATGCTTAAATGTTCTATTTTATATAAATCATTTTGCCATCTGAGCTGAAAAAATTGAAGTGAGCAAATTGGGAATTAACTTGCAAAATGAAAAATCATGAGAGTAGGTTGGAATCCAACCATATCTTAGGACTCCCAATCCCAAAAAACCTCAAATTCCTGCCCAATTCTACATG
This sequence comes from Chamaecyparis obtusa, assembly GCA_027943335.1. NCBI lineage: Eukaryota > Viridiplantae > Streptophyta > Pinopsida > Cupressales > Cupressaceae > Chamaecyparis > Chamaecyparis obtusa. Next base: position 757,873 of record BSBK01000971.1, on the reverse strand, counting down.
ATTTCCAAGCAACTACAAGGTGAGATTTAAGTGCAAACTAATGGAAAGGGGGAATATGAGAAGATTAATCAAGAAAAGTAGTCCCTAGAGGAGGTCGGAATCCGACCACCTCTTAGATTTTCAAATCCTAACACTAGGTCAGAATCCAACCATGTCTCAGGATTCTTAATCTCGAGAGACCACAAAATTCTGCCCCTTTTCCCAAGAAAAATCTTGATAGGTAGTGGACTTCCGCCCAATTTTAGGGTCAATTCAATGCAAAATTCCACTCCAAGCTGGTGAAAGGTGATGGAAATTGAGGATGAAAGGTGTAAATCAATTGAAATTTTGGAGAAAATGACCAGATTTGGAGTAAAGTGAGGATAATAAATCAGATGTTGATGAATTTCAATCAACTAAGGGTGCAAACCAGATTGAAAAGAAAACAACATGAAAATGAGCCTTGAAAGTGAACTTGGAACATGAAATGTGAATTGACAGGCTGAATTGACAAGGAGGAAACCATGTGAAAGGGGAAATAATCTTGACATAGGGTTGGAATCTGACCTCATGTCAGGATTCTTAGTCCCGACATACCCCAAATTTCTGCCCTATTTTAGGCAGATTCTAAGTGGCTAAAGGGAAATCTTTTAATGCAAAAGTGATGAAGGGAACAATGGAGTGGAGTAATAAGATAAATCAAGGTTAAGATGATGACTTTGTAAATGCAGATCCTTGGTAAAATTCAGTAAAATCTGATGGAAAAGGGAAGAGATTATCAAAATAAAGGGCGGAAGTTGGAAGATCCAATTGAATAGATAAAGTCTTGAGGATTTACAAGATCCAATGAAGGAAAAGATATTCCTAAATCCGACCACCTCTCAGGATTCTTAATCTTGACAACCATCGGATTTCCACCCCTTTCACTTTGCAAAATCCTGACAACTTCAAAATCGCGCCAAAACATAAAGACTTTTCAATGAAAATTCTCAATTCCAAGCTGAACAAAACAGTGAAAAATGAAGACTAGATGCGAAATCTATGGGATTTTCAAGGAAGATCGATTTTCAGAGTAAGAAATGGATTAAAGTTAAATGGAAATGGGCTTCAATCAGCTGCAAATACAAATTGATACCAAAGAAACTATGATGATCAAACTTATTCGAAGGCATGAAATGAGGATTGGAAAGGGGAAAAGGCAGTTTAAGAGTCAAAGACAAAATCAGAGATAATCCTGACATAGGGTCGGATTCCGACCCCTTGTCAGGATTCACAATATTGACAATGCTTAAAAATTCTACCTTGGCATTATGATATGGAGAGTTCTAAATGTGGAAAACATGATGCTTCCCTTCCAATGTGGATTGCACAAGGATAAAGAGGCAAGGAAAATGCTCAATCCCGACACTAGGTTGGAATCCGACCTCATGTCAGGATTCTTAATCTCGATACCCCCTTGATTTCCACCCTTTGTTCCTAGTCAGATTTGCACTCCATGATGTTTCCCTTCACAAATTTGGTCATTTTGAATTGTAACTAAGCTGCTGTCCTATGAAAATCAGATCTGATATTGGCTAAAAACTCAGAAAATTAGAAAAAATAGAATAAAAATCAGGTTAAAATGTGTGGTTAATTGGTTTTCATACAAAGCTTACATGGGTAGAACTTCAATAATCAAGTTAAGTTTGCCATAGAAGTACCTTAATTCTGTTTTGTTCATCATTTTTGCAACCTTAACATCAAATTGTTTTTCTCTCTTGTTTTTGCAAGGTAACTACGAGGGAGGGAAGGCTGAATTGAGATCCACACATTGGAGCAATTTGGAATATTAGAACATGGATGGTATGCAAATCCTCAATCATCACCTACAAGGTCAAGCTCAAAACCTCAAGCAAGAGGATAGATTGAGGACAAGAAAGATGATGCTCAAAGTTGAATGTGTAGATTCAAGGAAAGATCAAGATGGAGTTCAAGAAAACAAAGAACAAGGAGAAGAAAAAATCAGAGTCTACAAGTGAAAGAAACTTTTCACCAGCTTTATAAATCCAAGTTCATTTTGAAGGATCTAGCTACATGAAAAATTTCATCACTTAAAGAAGATCAAGGTCGAGGCATCAAAAGAGCCATCAAGTTTGCAAGTACAATCAAGTTCAAATCATGGCAATGAGAATTTATAGGAATGAAGATGGAGAGAATTTGAGACGATAAAGCAATTTGGGAATATGCCATCACAATTGAAGGCTCAATAATGTTGAGTATGAAGATATATTTGCTCAATCACCAAAGAATTGATCAAGTCTATGAGATAAGGATACTGAGGTGGCACCCACTTGTCTTCAACCAATCAGAAAACTCCACTTTGCACTTGTTCAAGCACATTCAATCGTACTATGCCAAGTGTACATATGGAATGCATCTAGTGCCTCTACCCAATCTATTTTCTCATTGGCTTTGAAAAACGTTGCAATTTTCTTATTGACCCATAAGGTGGTGTTTCATGTAATTGGATGATAGTGTGCCAACTTAATTAGGGTTGTAATGGATCAATTTTGGTCCTTGATCTTGAATCAATCTCGACCCTCATTGTAATTGAACAACTATAAAAAGCCAAGGCCTTCTCATTTGTAGCTCATTAGTTAGAGAGAAGAGTGGGAGGAGACTTGTTGAAATTGTTTCCATAATGCTATCAAAGTAATTGTTGATTCATTGTTGGTCTTCATGGTGGATTACTTGTGTTGCTTTGGAGTGTTGTATGGTTTCTTAGACCAAACCACTAGGTACTTGTTGATTGTAAGTTTTCCTTGCATGGTCGAATGACATTTATATGAACTTAACTTTGATTATTGCTAGCACATTGATATGCATCATTGGATGGTGTTAATGAAATGGTGGTAGTTTGAACATCTTACATTTACATTAGGAGATTGCACTAGCTTGGTTGATGTTGATGGCTAAACTAAGTCTAGTAGAGTCACAAAGACATCCACTATTTCTTACATTCTAGGAGTAGAATAGCTTTCTAAACCCTTATCCTTTGTAGTTTATTTGGTTGGAAGTGATTGAAGAAGTTAAAGTCAAGTTGATATCCTTTGATTGAATAGCGTAAGTCCCTTTGTGATAACCAGCATACCAGATCATAAAACCGAGTGAAAGTCCATGATAAGAAGGAACCTTGAGGTCGTCTCATTTGATCACACAATACATGTACATTGTTTAGCATATGAGCATCCTTATTCAAGAGAGTTGGAGATTTGATGTTTTATCTCAAAATACTAAGTATTTGACTCAGCATGTTGTAGTGGAACAAAACTCACAATCAACAATCACCCTTTCACCAATAAAGGAGAAATCATTCCAAGCATTCAAGGGACTTATCTATCATCACTCACCAATACATCAAAATAACACTCAATCATCACTCACCAATACAAGAAAATAACACTCAATCATCACTCAACACTTTATCAATTCCCATTTATTCAATCATCATTCACTAATATATTGAATCATCAAACCAGAGGAAATCATTCAATCATCCATCAAACATCAATTGGGAACCAAGCAAATGGACCAGCAATTAATTCTTTCATCAATTCAATCAGTCCATATAAATCATTCAAACATTAACCAAGTTAGGGCATCGAAAAAGAAGAACGACAGAGAATAGAATCAGCATTGATCTAATACAAGTTATAGACTCAAAATATATAAATATCAGTCAACAGCTTATACACCTATCTAGTATTTTGGTATGAAGTATAATGCATACTGATTTGGCTTATTATTATTGGTCCTTTATTTGATAGGAAATAGAACATTACACATTGCTATTGTAAGAATATATATATATATATATATATATATATATATATATATATATATATATATATATATATATATATATATATATAGTTATTCTTGCTATGATTTTGTCTATGCATAATTGACTAGAAATAATGATTTCCTTAAAATTCTTATCCAATTGGCCATCCCATTTTGGAAGGAAGATAGTGCATATGAGGAATGCAAGTATCAAGGAAGCCATTATGGGAGAAACACCTCAAGTGGGGTGGGAGGCCGAATGATGGTTGTCCTACTGTGCTTCTGGGTTGGATGGAACAACTTGAGGCGCCTTATATGATCTCCCAACTGGTGCTCCCTAATGTAAATGGGTTATTAACTTATTTGGGTAGAACTTTTATGGAAACCCTTATGTACACTTCGAATATTATAGTAGTGAATTAGAATTCTATATGTAGCATTGTTGGATGATATGTTTATTTAGCTTTTGAAACTAACCTGGTTGCAGGCTCTAAATCAGGGAATTAAGTTGACAATTACATATCCCAATATCATCCATACTTCATTTAGGAATTATAGGGCAAATTGAGTTTAAGTCCCAGTAGGGGACATTACATATGAATTTTGGTTGATAGATCATTCTAGGTGGAGATCCAAGGTTAATTTTTTAAACAGATCTTATATGAGAGTTCAATCTATTAATTGATGGTGAAAACATGCCTACACATAATGGTGATTCTTTTAACAACAACATTGACTACTATGAATGTTGATATTTCTGAGATGCCACTTGGTATATTCGATAAGCCACCCATTGTTGAAAAGATTGAAGAAGTGAATCTAGTTCCCACGATGAATAATTTTGTAACTAATGTATTTCACTTATTTGAGACTATGGAGGTAATAGGTTCATTATTAAAAGTTGAGACCTGCAAAGAAAGAAGCTTAAAAATAGAGTTTGAACCCTTTCAAGGTAACAGAGTTAGTTCAAAGTTTCAAACAAAGAAACTTTAGATCAGCCAGCAAATGTTCCATCATCCACCAAAGTGCTAGGCCAAGAGAAACTCAAGAAGTTCAAAATACTGATTGGTTTCATGATAACCTTTTAGATTAAGTGGGGGATGTTAATATGTTAATCTTCTAGGTTACGCATTTGAAATTTACTTTTTAGTTCAGGTAGCTATGTGGTACTTAAATTATATTTCCACCTATAAAATAAATTTGAACATTTCTTCAAACATAATGAAATTGCAATAATAAAATATTTTTTGTATTCTGCCCATCCATTTAATATCCTACACTACTTCTTCCTCCGGTGAGTGTTCCAGCTGCCTATTAATTAATAAAGGTTGTGCCGCATATAATACATAAAGTCGGCCAGTTGAGCTTACCTGAATATGTAGGTCCAATTGCAGATAATGGATATGGATGCTTGAAAAGCCCACATCCCATTTGACGACAAATCTTTTGCCGGAAGGCAACTATGCCCACTGGAGCAGGTGTAGCCGTAGCCAGTAGCACTTGTACCCCCAATCAATTTGTGACCTATTACAATGCCAAGATAATTGTTCCAGCATCAAAACTGGATAAAAAAATTCTTGAGAGTAGACTTAACAATATTTTTTTATAGATTTATCCCTAAAGCATTTTTTTTATTAACATCTTCAGCTTTTAAAGTAGGAGGTTCATTTGTAGTAATCACAAACCTTAGTCCAAGGAATAAAAAATTACTTGAAATAGACTTAACAATATTTAAAAAAAGATTTGGTCTTAAAGTACTTTTCTTTAGATTTTAAAGTAGGAGGTTTGTATGTAGTAAACGTGAATGTAATAGGTTTTTCTGTAACTTCAATATCAGGCATTTCTTTGCCTATGATTTCATTATCCATCAGTTCAATGAGAGGGACCTCTACTTTGAGAAATGCTTGATTTATCTTTTCAATTCCTTTTGAGTAGATGTTGCTGTCTAAAACTCTGCCATTTTAGACAATAGATATGTATTTGGGACCTAGAGGGATGCCTTAAAGGGGAAAAAGGCTCGACAAAATAACCAAGACAACAGTATCAGCCAAATATCCTTTTAAAGAGAAACAGAGATATCTAACTTTCCTCTACTTTGAGAAATGCTTGATTTATCATTTCAATTCCTTTTGAGTAGATGTTGCTGCCTAAAACTCTGCCATTTTAGACTATAGATATGTATTTGGGACCTAGAGGGATGCCTTAGAGGGGAATAAGGCTCGACAAAATAACCAAGACAACAGTATCAGCCAAATATCCTTTTATAGAGAAACACAGATATCTAACTTTCTTGTTCTGGCTAACTTTTAGCAAAACTCGATAAATTCAAAGGTAATTATGGCTTTGATACCATAAATATGTAGAGGCCATTCAGCTTGCTGGAAGTGAGCTAGGTAGAAGTAAATATGCAAAAACAAAGTGGTAAGTTGTTTACACCGCTAATGGACTAGTGTGGCCTGCTACAACTACAAGTCCAAAAGGGCAACTAAAGGCAGTTTTATGTTAGTCTTCATTATCCACCTACTTTATGTTAGGCCTGCTCGCACCTTTGGTGTCACTGTATCTCTAGGTCAACTGAGGCTCGTTTAAGCATTAAGTAGCCTTAGGTTTTCTCGAGTCTTGAGTCCTTGTTTGCAAGAAATATTCTGCTCTTCTTGTACACTTAGTGTGATATTTGTGATATTAAGAATAAAAATTTGCTTTGCATATTGTACGGAAAAGCTCTATAATATTTTGTTATAAGTAATATGAAGCCTTAGCCATTCGTTTGTCAACCTGTGTTGGTACTTGCTCACTTCCAACTCGCTGCATGGTCTCTGCATATTTTATGACCAGCTTGATTCTAGTTCATTTTTGTCCATTTCATTCTAAGTTGTATCGGTTTGGGTACGCTGTTTTGACAATTTTTTGGGCGGACCATATTTTTTGTCTAAATTCAGGAATTAAGTTTAGATAACAATATAACATGAATATAATAAACAAAACAACCATAAAATATATCCTATATAGAACATAAAGTCTTCATCTATCGTCAGGTTATATCCCATATAGAACATAAAGTCTTCAACCACCGAGAGGGGTGGAAAGAAGGCTGAGAATCGACGAAAGCAAAAATTCACATACATTGGACATTAAAGACCAATAAGTAAAGTTCTGAGAAGTATTATAGTGCACTAATAATTATCATGAAGAAACAAAAGGATCTCAGATTATAAATAATTTTTCCTAGTTTATATTAGGCATAGGACTTGGAATGAACTTAAATGATTTCTGGAATTTGAAAAGAATGAAGGTCCATTCTAATTCACAGAAAGAGATAAATGAGATTTGAAACCAAATCCTTATTTTCATACCTGCCATCGCAATTAGATGCAGTTATCAAGGCTAACTTATCAAATATAGACCGAGAAGTATTCTAACAAATCCACAAAGGAGGGCCAAGTGTCCACTGTTAGTAGTCAGTGCCATGAGAGCTGACATGTTTATCATCTAGAATGCATGAATGGAAGAAGACGGCCTGAAATGAAAATGCAAATACTATCTTTACTGTGGACAAACCTGACATATTTACATACATGGACAAATCTATTATGCAAATACAGATTCCTGTCTGAACTCTTAGTGAACTGAACCTGAACCTGAATGGAAAAAAAATTGTAGTTGAATCCATGTTTACAGGTTTGCATAGCGGTAACATAGATTTCACTTGATAAATTTTAGTTACTTCTTTTTCATTTTTTCTTGTTTGTTTCCGTTTTGTCTATTTTCTTCTGTTTTTGCAGGTGTATCATATTTTCCCAGAAAAATAGGATGTTAATAGTTTCTTATCTTTTGAAAGCTTCTCCGTGTTTAACAACTCCTATATATGCCCCTGGAGCAACAAAACCTCTTCGGTCAAGAATGCTAGAAAAAGGAGACTACTCATTTTTCTCTAGGAGTTCTCAAAACTTTATCATTCTTCAATAGAAAGAAGATGATCATCTTTTCCATTATGTAGGATAATAATGGAAAAAACTACACACAATCACCTTCATGAATCAGTAGGATAAGTTACTGTGGGGAAAAACTACACATGACTATGTTGAGTTGTTGAATACCTTAATTTGATGAACCTCTTATTGAATATTTATATATATTTAATTTTGCTATGCATCACAATCATTTTTCATAATAATAAACCCAAGAATCTTGTTTTGGCAGCACGGAGGCTTGGTTACCAACGCCTTGGAGTTCCTGAAAACTCTGGTTGGAGATTTTTTTGGCAGGATACCATTGCAAACTGATGATCCAAAAACCATTGAAAAGATGGAAGATGTTCCAGTTGACATAGCAGATACTGTAAAATACCTCAGAAATGCGAAGGCTCAACTAGAACACCTACAAGCTTATAATGAAGATCTGAAAATGACAAATGCGCTTGCAAAGGAAAAGCTGGAAAAAGAATTTTCTTCTGTACAGTTGTTGGCTATTCATCGAAAAGAACTGGAAACTTTTGCAGATGATCAGCGCCCCCTGATGGAAGTTATTTACAAAGCATGCCAATACAAACAAATGCAGAAGCGTTAGCAGGAATGCACATCAAATGAAGATATAAAATTGTATCACAAAACTAAAATAGGACCATATATGGACTCCAAACTTGTCAACCATTTTGTTTAACTGATGCATATGTTCTATTTGCAGTTCTAATTATGTCAGTCCTGAACGCTTTCACATGGCAGCTGGAAATTGAATCAGATTTTTAAGATGGTGTAATTTATTTCGAAAATTTGAGTTTTAGGTAATAATATTTTTGAGAAATTAACAGTGAATTATGTGACCTATTTTGTGAACCCATCTCTTCTGTGTGCTTCAAAATGTCTATAGGGACTTGTGACTCATCTTATTGGATCACAAAAACCCACTTTAGCAAGACTTACTGGGAGGTCTTCTATCTGAATACCATCCTGGCTCATTCATGCTCAACCATAGAGTTTCCCTTATCCATGCTCAAGCATAGACTTTGCCTTATAATTAGACCTGCTTAATATATTTCTTATTTTATTTTTCATTAGAAATATATGATTCCACAACAAAGAGCTCGGAGCAGGATTCCACCTCCCTTTAGATTAACTCTGGTACAAAATTCCTTTTTAGGATTTTTCACAGTTTCTAGTTATAGTTGTTATCTTTAGTCTGAATTTTCTAGATAGAAACTGTATTTGCTCCATGTTTTGGGATGGCTGTAGTGGTGCTGAGCACCTTTTGTTATGTTAAGACATTATTTATATTAATACAAACCCTTCGGCTCAGGCCCTTTACAGATTAAAAAAAACAGAAAAAATATATGAAAAATCTATTTCTTTCCGTAAAAGAGTATTTTATTTCTATATTAGAACTATATAAGACACATTTTCTTTACAATTGAAATATAGCTATCCACCATCATTCATCAAATGATTGAAAAAACTAGTAGTTAGTTGCTTTTATAATTTTTTAAATTATTTTTAAACTTTGTATTATAGACTATGAAATCTATTATAAAACTAGTAATGGATTTTTCTTAGTGTCTTTTATGTAGATTTTTCTAAAGATCAAACATAGAAAAGGTAAAAAAGTTATCAAATTTTTTCTAAAGATCAAACATAGAAAAGGTAAAAAAATTATCAAAAGTGAATTTAAAAGTTACAAAAGATCATTTTTCCATGAAATTTATAGTAGTTGTTGAATTTCCATGAAATTTATAGTAGTTGTTGAAAAATAAAAGGATTCTATTGAATCTTAAGTAGCTGGAAAATAGTATTGTGAGCAAAATATTATATTCTTATTTAAGTTATAACTTATATTCAACCTTAAATGATCATAAAAGACCACTTTACATGAACTAATGTGTTCAATTTAACACAATCACTTACACAATATCACATATATCAAAATTTTAAACATATAAAACTTTTTACTTCAAAGTGTAAAGTTTAAGTCATACAAGTCTTCGTCCTTTGCCCTTCAAAGTTTGTTTGATTTCTTTATTTAAAGATGTTAGTGAATTTTTATAATTAACCTATTAATAGGACTAATGTCCATTAGGCAAATTCAGCATAATGCTAATAAATTATTTTCCATAGAAATTTACATTTCACGTACATGAATGGATTTTTCACTATAGCCTATAACCAATTTATTAATACGACTATAATCTATTAATTCAGCTATGTAGTCATCCATAATGCTAATAAATTATTTGCAGTAGAAATTTATCAAAATAATATAAGAAACTATTACGAAGGCTAGTAAATTATAATTAAATTGACTTTTTGTATGTGATGATTCCAATTTCTAGTTTCTTATACAAAGTTATCATTTTGAAATTCAAAATTATTAATTCTTATGCAATAAATTTGAATTGAGAAAGGCTTATAAATTTTCATTCAAAAAATTGAAATAGATAATATCCTACATGTAATACAAAATAAAAATGCTGACATCAATTTATATAAAATTTAATACATATTTAAATCTTACATATCTTTATCTTTTGCATATAGCTATTGTGATGAATGTCATTAAGACACTCTTATTGTGTAGATGATTAAAAATGTAAGATTTTTTATTTAGCTTAAATTCTTGGTGTTTTGGTGCATTTTTCTTCTAACCACATAAAAATACTCATCATTTTATAAATTTAAAATTTACTATTACTAAAGGAATAATTTGGTGCCCTCCATTCTTAATAGAGTTCATTAAATTATTTATTGTGTTGCTTGCACTAAAATATTATTATATTGAATAGACAGTTGAATTTGGAGGGTTCTCTTTATAATTTAAGACATTTAATATTTGATAAGACTTAGTTGACCATGAAAGAAGTGACAACCAAACATTTAACTTAGCAATGACTACTATCAATACAATCAAATGCATGCCATTATTTTTTTATTATGTGAATGCACATTATAATTTTTAGTAAATTTTCTCTCTTTAGAATTTAAATCTCTATTCAAGATCCAAGGTTGGTGTTAATGTATTTAGTTTTTTTTACATAGATGTCTAAAATGTTTTAATTTTCAATTGGAAGTTGTATACAATGTGAGCATATGTGCATAAATATGTCATGATTTAGGGAAATAAATTTGTTCACTTTTAGTTTTTATTATAAATAATTGAAAATCTATAATTTGGTTCTTTTTTTTCTCAATAAAGTGGCAAGTTACTAATATATTTATAATACTAATATTTGGTTCAAGAGCTCAAGAGGGAAAGAACCAATAAGAAAACCCTCAATCCTTGCTCAAATACAAATAGAGAAGAAGAGAGTCCAACCTATAGGGCTAGAGACCCCATAATTTCCTAAATACATCACATTCTAATGCCTAGTCTTTAGATAGACAACAATTTAAAAAGCCCATAAAATTAGTACATGAAGTGCTTAACAAGATAGGGACACAATGCTCCAAATAAAAAAACTTTGAGAATGAAGCCTTTCCTTGGAGCTCAAAATAGTTAGCATTTATCTACCTATGCATCCACATGTGCACATATATTTCGAGGGTGCATAGCTGGCAATAAATGAGTACGGGCCCTAGTGCAAAATTATCCATCCCGCATGACTATTTATATCCAATGAAATTTATCAGGGAGACTCCAACTGATATCTATATTCCATCTCATCAGAATATGGTATACTGATGCATCTTATCAACAACCTTCGTGAAAACATATCATTGTAGGTTATACTGAGTACTTCATTGGGAGTCGGGGAAACTTTGAAATACCTATCCCGATTCCTCCAGTTATACCAATGACATTTATCAGAAAGAGTTACAATTCACCATTTCCTCTTGGAATTCCTATCAGTGAAAGTCTTACCGATAATCTCGTCGGCAAGCAGGAAAGTGGATGAAACTTTATGTCGCTTGTGTTCTCTTTGCCGATGAGGAAATCGGTATATATTCTACTCATTTGATGACTTTTAGAAAGTCATTAGGCATCAGTGCAATATCCAAATTGAAATGCCGATGGCCGATGAATCTTAACGAGGAGACTCCCATCAAGGCCTTCATACCATTTCATCGGCATATGTTATCTTGATGTTTCTTTTAATAGCCTTTGAATCTAGAATCACTAAAGGATATACCAATCGCTTCATCGGTTGTCAGGCGGAATTTGAAATAACTATCCCAATTATTCATGCTATACTGATGCATCATACATCAGAGAAGATTATGCCGAAACACCACTCCCTCTTGGACTTCCTATTGGAAAAGGTCTTGCCGATAGCCATGTCGGGAATTGACAAGACATATAAAGAACTTTTCCACTTGTGTTCGCTTTGCTGATGGAGGTTATCGATATATGTTATACCGATATGCTTCCATTTACCATATTTTACCGATGTGATTTTGCCTTACTGCTCTGCCATTCTCTAAATATCGGTGAATATTTAATCGATGTCATTGGAGGAGCTTCTTGTTCATTCTCATCAGGATAATTCATGCAGGAGCTTCAAACCAATAAAAAGTATGAATAATTTAACAAGGCTTTATCATTTTTGTAGCGTGTCTATAACTATTTGTCACTTGGCAATACTCTCTAATCTGGGAAAATCTGCTAAGTTGTAATTATGGCATGTCGAGTCGAGAGTCATTTTATAACAACCCATATTTGCTAAGCAATCAGCCAACGTGTTACCTTCTCCATAAGTATGAGAGAGAACATTTTTTAAAAGAATCTATAAGTGCCCATACTTGCTTGAGAACGTGAAATATTTTCCAATTGAAAGATGATCTATTAATATATGCATTTAACATCATAGATGAATCTCCTTCAACATAGTTTTTTGTGATTTTTAATGTTTTTTCTAAGACTAGTACACTCAAAAGGGCATGAGCTTCAACAACATTATTCTTACTTGGGGAATAGGATAAGCTATAAAAGTCTTTAACAAACCCAGATGATCTCTAATGTTGACACCAATTCCTGACTCACCTGGATTACCTCTTGATGATCCATCAAAATTTACCTTCACAAATCCAGGAGACAAAGGCTACCACTTAATTGATGCTCTGTCGACTTATTTATTTTCATAACTGTGTGCAGTGAGAAAATATGGAACAAAAAGGCCCTCCCAATCCTTAATAATATTTTTATCCCATGTACTGAATTGAAAATTGCTTCTTATGTTCTTTAAATTGGCATTAACTATTTTTGAGATAGATTTTACAATAGCTTCTACCACCTTATCTGTAGGAGTGACAAATTTCCTAAAAATATGTTTGTTCCGTTCCCACCAGATTGACCATACAACTGAAGCAAGTGTGCAATTCCAAATGCTTGCAAATAATGAATTCTGATAAGGAGTGGGCCAACTTTGAAACAAATACCATATTGAATTTGGCAATGGCATCTTTAAAACTTATTTATAATGGATAACCAACAATGTTGAGCAAAGGGGAACCTCAGAAATAAATGGTCGACAGTCTCAAAATCTTCCCCACATAAAACACAGTGAAAAGGTTGAGCACTATGTAATTTTTCCAATTTATCACTAGTCAAAACCCTCTTTCTTAATGCTAACCAAGAAAAACACCCTTCCTTTGACAAAATCAAGTTATTCCAGCAAAATAAAAAATCTCTATGACTCACTATCTGACAATCCATATGACGAATAGCCTTATACCTAGCCTTAATAGAATAATTTCCATTAGGACAGGGGCTCCAAACCAGCTTGTCTTCATGATTCGTAATGAAGACAACTCTCTATGAAAAAATATTTTGAAGACACGCCTTATTAGCATCCCTAATAGGTAAATCACTTGGATCCTTGTGAATAGCCTTACCCAAGAAAAGTTCAACACCATAAATATAATCAATTAACATGGATTGCCAACAAGGTTTAATGATTTGAATGGTATCTAACATACTACCTATTTTATTTAATGGAGGCAACCCATTCCAAGAATCCTCCCAAAATTGAATACTTTCACCATTATAGACTTCCCAAGACACATATTTTGTAATGACATCTCGGGAGAAGATCATAAAATTCCAAACTGCAGATCCCAATGGAGGGTCTAAGATAGTAATAATATGCATAGGATTAGGAGAATCTAATTATTTTTGTTACATGATCTTGCACCAATTACTATTTGATTTACTATACATATGCCAAATAAGTTTCCCCACAAAAGCCTTGTTCCTTTTTGAGAAATCATGTAGCCCAACATCCCCAACCTCCTTTGTTGATGCTAGCAAAAACTTTAGTGGCGATTATTCGCCAATTGGAAAATGTCGCTTGTCGTCGACCCTCGATTTGGTGAATATATTGGCCATATGGGAATGATCATATCGCCCCGCATTTATGAAAATTGGGTCCAATGCCCGGGATCATCACCAATTGGTTTATCAAAATTGGGTCCAATGGTCGGGATCATCGCCAATGGCATATAATTTTTGGGCACAATATTTTTTTAACATTCGCCTATAATTTCAAAGTGGCCCCAAATGGATGGCCTATATTTGCCAATAGTTATATATATATATTTTTTAGGCGGACCCAACTTCGCTAGCCATTTTACAGATGTGTGTCTCAAACCGATTGATTTTTGCCAACTTTATTAATATTACCATGGTATTGGACGGCCCATAATCGCCTAGGATATAACACAAGATGTGTTATAATTATGCGGGCTTTGCCAAATATTTGGACACCGACCTAATACCTCCCACCCAATTCACCAATAAAGATTAGTATAAATACATTCATACATCAATGTTATTGTACACAATTTGGATTGGTTCAATTTGATGGATAGCAAAGTTTAGACTATTGAGTCTTGACTGCTTTGGCGAGTCGCGACTGCGATTGAATTTGAGGCAAAGGTAAGTGATTATTATTTTGCGACTATGTAAACATTATATATTATAGTTCTATTGTCATTTGTCACTTCTTCAACAAATAAACATTTTTTTTTACATTGGTAGGCCGATAGCCTTTATTTCATTGAAGAATCGAGATGTCGAACAAGAATAAGGGTAAGGCTCCGGCATATGGGGAAAGCCAAGAGAGGCCAACAAAATGCAGAACCTTATCATCGTACTTTGGTCATGGTGTTGGAAATGTTTCTGGCCAAAATCGGGAAGCTACTTCATCACAAGAAGATTTTCAAGATTCACAACCCGAGGCTAAACCTATGCGACATATTGAAGAAGTCAGTGAACCTGATATCTCAGATCATGATGAACTTGAAGAAGATTTTTAGTTAAATACCCAGAGACCATAATGATATAATCGACTTGGATGAGTCTGAGAATGTTAGAGAAGATGATGGTGCAGGGAAGAAAAGAAAATACAAATCAAAGAATGATAGAATGTGGGATCTGTCGAGGAATTTTCAAATAGAATGGGTGTCAAAGTATCCATTCATTGAACCAGTGGATAATCCAATTGAAGGGGAGCCTCCGGTAGAATGCAGATGTAAGATTTGCAGTGAGATAAATAAGAAGGAAAAGAGGTTGCAACTAAAAATCGACACCATAGAGAAGCATATGGGTAAAGTTTACGAAAAGAAAACCATAGATGGAGTTCAAAAATCAATGATAAGATGGAAAACAAAGGAGGAATCTCAACATGTTAGGAATGCAAAATTATATGAATTTTAGCATAATATAAAGACGAAGCCTGGTGAAGTTAAAGGCTCTATTGAAGCTTGTTTTGGAAAAGCATTGGAAGTAGAACTAATGGGAAAAATTGTTCAATTAAGTGTCGTGTTTAATATTTTGAGCAGAGGGCATCCTATGACAGACTACCCATCATTGAGTGCTTTATTACACTTTCTGAAAGTTTGTAACTATCCTAATAGTCACTGGTCAGTAAACAGTGGATGGGAATGGGCAAGTTGTCTTACCGAGGTTGAAAAAGAGGATCTGAAGGAAAAAATTAAAGAGTCAAATTTTATTGCATTGTCTTTAGACGAGGTTACAGCAGTAGACAATACTTCCTGGGTATGCATGCATGTTTATACTATACAAAATTTTGTTCGCCAACCTCATCTACTAACTGTTGCTAAAATGAGGGATAATGTGACAACGGAAAATTTATTTGAACTAGTAAAGAGTTCTCTAATTGAATATGGAGGTATAAATGACATGACCATTTCCAAAAAGCTGGTGTGTGTTGGAGCGGATGGAGCTTTAGTAATGCAAGGCCATAGGGGTGGTCTTTGCACAAAGATGCAATCTTCTTGTGCACCCTACGTTACTCCCATTCACTGCATGGCCCACATAATGAATCTAGCTTTTGGAGTTGTCAGCAAGCATGCTCTAGTACAAAAAATTGAAGCTTTAATCAAAGAGCTCTATCAATACTTCTATCAAAGTCTGAAATGATTGAGGGAATTTCAACACTTTTCCAAAGGACTAACTGATGGGAACAAGCTTCTTAAGGATAATGATACCAGATGGATCTCTTTGGATGGACCAGCACATCGAGTTTTTTTAGAATATCAATCGTTGATTGGTCTAATGAACTCAAGTCATGACGAAGCAGGGCAACCAAAATTTCCTGCACTGCTGGCAATGTTAACTAATGTAGAGACACTGTTAACATTAGCAAGTATTCTCCTCATGCTTGAGGAAATGAGAAATTTAATGAAAAAGGCCCAGCAAAAAGCTATGTATATTGCAGAATATGCTTCACTGCATAAATTGACATGCATGGTGCTCGATAGTCTCTATCAATTATGTGAAGATGATGTAAAATTTTTCAGCTGGCTGAAAGTCACAGATTTGGACAATCCTGATAACTTTTTAAAAATTGGTTCAAATGGGGAGTTATGTGCAGAAGTTCATGGAGTTGAGATACCAATGCACTACTTTGCCAGGATCGAGTCGAGGAACCAAGAAAGAACACCAGGACTCGATGAGTATCAAGTATTAAAAGGGAAGACTTTACCAAGATCGTTGAGTCTGTAACAGCTTCTGTGAAGCACATTGCCTATGATCTTTCCTCACAGATTAGAGCAAGATTCCCTCTAGTCAAACTACTTGAATCCATGGCTATTGTGTTTCCTCGATATTAGAGTATGAACAATCCGAAAGATTTTAAAACTAGGCTACTAACTTTGATAGATCATTTTTGCAAAACCAAAGAGTTAAATGGAGTAACTCTAAATGGAATTTTAGATGGAAATCATTTGAGAGAGAAATCAGGTCATTTTTCAATAACAATGAGGGAACAATATAATATTATGCAGAACCCTCACGAAGATGGATCAGTATCAAGGCTTTGGAAAAATCTAGCTGAGAGCAAATTATTGACTGATTCAATATCAGAATCTTTCAAGCTTGCTAATTTATGTCTGACCATGATATTGGGATCAGTGGAGGATGAGAGAGTTTTCAGTGCTTTGGGATTCCTAAAGTCAAAGCTAAAAAACAAACTAGACAAGAATCTGGAAAATTGCTTGAGGCTCTATACATCCAAGTATGAAGTCAATACTTTTCCTTACGAAAGGGCACTAAAATTGTGGAGGAAGAAATGTTAGAGAAGAGGGTTGGGCAACATTTCAAACCAAAGTGGGACTGGGAGTGGGAATGCCAGAGACAATGATGTCATTGACTCATGTACTACTAGTACTGGTACTACTAGCAGTGAACATCAGTTAAGCGGTGGTATGCAGAGTGAAGAAAACCTATTTAATTTCATCAATTTTGGTGCATTATCTCGATTTTACATCACCAAAGTCCTAGTTCCCTAGGCAATTTTCTCTCTCCTACATGACTTAATTTGACTTGATGTCAATTGCAAAGACCATAAATTGCAATAATCAAATATTAATATTAATTCCTAAAGTCCTTGACTTTAATTAGCTAAATTACCTCTATGATAATTTAATTTAGTTCTAAAGTCCTAAGCACTTTGAATTAAATTAAAATCTACCCCTTTGGCTAATTACCCTTAAAAAGGAATTAATAAATATTTAGTTAATTGAATGGACACCTCTTTATTTGAATTTAATAATTCAAATTACTTGAAAGGTCACTCCCCACATGTGGCAAATTTTATTCTTTTAATTAAATAATTCATACCTTTTTGTCTCAAAGGGGAATGAAGAGTCAAGAGTTTCAAATCAAGAAACTCTTCATTCCTCTCCGGGCTTCTCTATTTAATGAACCTCCTTTTCTCATTCAAGAGAGAGCAATTTTTGAGAGCATCTACACTATAGACATTTTTTAGTCTCATTTGATTCATTATTTTCAAAGATTTTTATTGCATTTATTAGATTAATATCTCATTATTAGTATAATCTTTGCATCACATTTTAGACTAAATTTGCTTATTTGTTCTTAGTTTAATATCATATTTGTTTCAAGTTCTTAGATTAAGTTGCATCTCATCTTTATTTTCAAGCTCTTAGATTAATTGCATCCTCATTCTTAGATTAAATTGCACTTCATCTTAGATTAATTTCATCTTGCTCATCTTTATTGCTTCTTGGAAATCCTCCATTATTGAATTGGTCTCCCGGCTGTTGGCTCTCGTTCTGAGAGTATTCAAACACCCCATTCACATAGGAGGCAACAGGTCACCTCACCATGGAATTTGGATTGAGTTCTTCATACTCTCTCCCAAATTCTATCAAGTGAATAATGACCATGTTGTGTTGTGCCTGATTTAGAGGTCACATTCAGTCACATACATTTTGGCGCCCACCGTGGGGCAGAAAAGATCAATTTCTGGCCTCATTCTTGATTGGTTTTTCAGTTTTAGTGTTGGTTCCAAGCCTTGTACGGCCATGTACAGCTTGGAAACCTTGTAATATAGTAATGGATGGATAGAATGATGAATCTTATTTCTCATACTTTTGGTTTGGTTCATTTTTATAAAGAAATGAATAAGTTATGATCATTTTGGTAAAAGTGGGTATTTGCAGATTTGAGATTCTCTGAATAGTCAGATTGAAACATCTGGTGTGGAAAAATTGTAAAGAATCAAGATCTCTAATAATATTCATTGGAAAGATACATGAATTATCTTTCATTCCCTTTTGGTTTGAGTCATTTTTATGTAGATTTGTGAAAGTTATGGGCATTTGAGTGAAAACTAGTTTTTAACAATCTGCATTGGAGTTGCAGGCAATGATTTGCTCTTAGAAAATGATTTATGAATGGAAAAAATAAATGGCTTACATATTTGGAAATGATATTCATTAATAGTTACTGTGAAATTGGTTTGGTTTCATTTGGATTCTTTTTGAGAAAGATATGTGATTCCCTAGGTAGGGTCTGGTGTTTTAAATCTAATTTATGACAGAAAAATTACAGTCTGAAAAGGTTATTGGTTGAGGAACCAAATGGAATCATAAGACCTTGTAATTTTGAAAATGGTAGTTCTTGATGTTGGCTAAAAAATTCATTCTTTCCATAAATTTTAATATTGTGATTTTGTGGGTCAAATAAATCAATCTTTAAAGATTGTCTTGAAGACAGCAATGTTACATATGTTAAATCAAACTCCTAACAATTGATTTTCATATCTAACCATCTTAGGGTTTGTATAACCTGGATATACATTGCATATATTATTTGCTTGTTTTCTTGTCTTATTTATTTGAAGGTTCATGGTTTTCTTTCATGGAAAATGTTTAAAACAAACAAAAAAAAAGAGGGTAAAATCTGCTAAGTGCGTTGCGTTGGACTTGAGGTATTTTGTTACATCTCTACAACATTTGGATTTTGGAAATAAGAATGAACCTCTCATGTGTTTGGCTTGAGTGTTTACATGCTTTCATAGAACACATTTCAACTGATGCTCTTAATGGGAAATGAATAAACATAGATTTGCTTTCATACAAGTTTGTGTAAGTGAATGCTTGTGTTTACACCTTAAGTAATTCTTGGTTCCAATATCAAAAATCTCATTGAGTAATTTAGGGCGTGGATTCATTCCTTGTTTACATGAAGGTTAAATGCACCACTTTGTGGACTCACTTCATGTTTACTTGGAAAGTTAAATATTCCATGGTTCAAACCCTTCTGCACTTGTGAGTAGTATTGATAAGCAATCTTAGAGTACTTTTGATTGATCTTGTTAGCTAAATTGGGTTGTTGGACTCGCTTATTTCTAATCGCCCCTCATTACTGCCCTTTGGATGCAAGGTTAGCATTCATACATAGGGGATGGGTCTACTTGAAAAGAGCATTAAGTGTTCCACAAAGTTTCTCCCTTTTTAGGCTTTCTTGATCTCATTAGTTTTCTAAGGTGTAGACTCGTTTTGAGTTTGTGTGAGGAGTTAAATGTTCCACCTTGTGGACTCACTTCACACTCACTTGAAGAGTTAAATGTTCCACTTTTTGGACTCACTTCACATTTACTTGAAGAGTTAAGTGTTCCACCTTTAGTGCTTTACATACTTTTGATAGTGAATTACTTACTTTTTTATTTTTAGAAGGCTTGCTTGGGGATTTCATCACCTCAAGGGACAACCTTAACTCCTGTTTTCCGGTAGAGTATAAATAGAGGGTGGTGAATCGAAAGACACCTCTCTTGGGAATGAGTTAGATTTCACTCTTAGCTAAGCCTCAAAGAACTTTATACCTTTGAGAAGTGAAGGAGGAGATTTGGGTTACCGTCTCCCCCCGGCTATGTGATTTTGGATTCTTCTCATCTACGGATTTGGGCCTCACCTACCTTGCGTATATCAAGGAATCCCTTTAGAAGAGCTATGTATAGCCTTGTAGATAGCTTGCTAGGATGTTGTTGTGTTTTAAGTGCCTGCTAAAAAATTCTCAAGAACATACACAAGTAGAGTCCTTAGGGAGTAGAAATACTAAGTCACTATTCTTGTTCATGCGCAAGGTTGCTTTGTCCCTTGCCCATTGCTTGAAGACTATTTGCTTGAACTCCTTGATTGCTATCTTATGTGCAGGATCAATGGCATAAATCTAATCTGCCTTTTTGTCCATGATCTATTTTTCTATTTTCCTATCATTCACCGTCAGAAACTAGTTGTCTTGAGTTAGGAATCGATCGATCTTTGCTTTGACTTGTGTTGTCTCTCATCTATTCATCTTATCTCTTTATGCATTTTGTACCTTGTGTTGTGATAGTCTTATCTTGGCTATTCTAGCCACTCCTTTTTTGACGAGTCATACCAGGTTCATCTTGCATCTTGGCTGTTCTAGCCATTTATCCTCTTTTCGTTATCTTAGCGACAGAGTCTAGCATTATGCCAAATCTTTTCTCATCACATCTTCGTCTATGACTATCACGACTCAAAGTGGCAAGACTTATCCCATTCAGAATGCTGATCAAGATAGAAGCAAACCTCATAATCAAGGAAGAGGTCATTCTGAACCTGTCGCGCAATCTGAGTGTTGTGAGGAATCCTCACATTCTTCGTCATTCCAAGAGTATTACAATCCATTGTTTCAGATACAGTCTGACTTATTATTTCAAGAATATTATAACCCATTGTTTGAAGACCAGCAAGAATCTAAAGGGTCACTTTCTAGAATCGATCCTCTCAAACCTATTGACTCTTTTGATCCTATTTTCAAGATGGGAGATCCATTCCACTTCCCAGGGGGAGGTAAATTCAGCGATAGTCATGAGCAATCTCCAAATGACCAAGGTCATAGTCAGTCTCAAAATGATAAGAGTTATGGTCAATCCCACAATATTCAATATTCGGTCAACATCCAGGACCTTTGTAATTTGAAACAACGACAAGGGGAACCTCTCTTAACATTTCTCCAGAGATGGAGACAACTATGCACGAAGTATCTGCATGAATTACCCGAGTCTGAAAAGCTTGATATCTTCTTGGACAATCTTGTCCCAAATTTTGGATACCAAGTGCGATTACAAGGTCCCCTCACTTTTGACAATATGATTAGGTGAGTTGTGAGGATAGAAGCATTTATTGTCAAGAAGGGAGAATTAACTTTGAACAAAGACAACAAGCAAGGACCTTCTCCCTTGGACAAGGATAAGGATAAGATTGTCAACAAAAAAATAGATATTATGAATGACGGTGTTGTTGACAATATGATGCCAAAACCCTCAAAGTTGGTTTTCAATCTTAGCTCTAACATATAAATGATCAAAGCCACTGAGAAGGCTATGATAGAAGCTCAACCACCTTCCAGATTTGCTAGAAAAAAACCTTGGATCTCTCACTGCGACATGATCATTGCTCCAGGGAGTGAGGATACTCCTAAACCCAAAACTCCCTTTGTCTTGCGAGGCCCTGCATCTCCCTCTTATAACTCCACATAGTCTCTATCTTGTGTGAATGCTATCACTCGATCTCATGAAAAGATTGTTCTCAAAGGTCCCAAACCTTTGACATCCAGACCAAAACTATCTATGGATAAAGCCCTCACTAAGGAAAACATCCCCAAAGATCTTGATCTCAATCAGTTCCAATCTATGGTGGGTCACCTGACCTCACCTCACTATTTGTCCTTTTCTAAAGAGCATGATCATTCGTTAAGCCATCCACATGATGCTCTCCTGCACAATGAAGTTATGATAGGTCCCAAGCAAGTCCACCACATCCTCATTGACAATAGTGCTGGCCTAAATATTTGCTCTACTAAGCTGCTTACCCAAATGATAGACAACCTTGTTCCTGCCAATAGAGAGTCCACTGAGTTCTATGATGCTAAGCTGATAAAAGATATTGGCATGGGGGAATATCAGATTGAATCTGTCTTGTCTTTGACATCTCTCCCTCCATCTCCACGTTCTTGTGAGGAACCTTCTAAAGATGGATTTGGTATTGGCTATTAGAGCTATGAGCTTGACCAACCTAGCTGCAGCTTGCACTCATATGCAGATTTAGATGATGAAGAAACACAGATTCAACCTATGACACATGAGAGACCCTTGAATGATCAAAATTTCAATTCAGACTACTAGAAAGAGTCTTATCTACCTTCTCAAGTGCTTCAAGAACATGATCTTGGTCCTCACGAGGAGGATTTTATACACTCTACTAAATAGATTTCTACTACTATAGCTACTACTGAATATGTCACTGCCTCTAATGGCACACATACTGATCGGGAGCAACTGTTGGATGCTTCCCTTATTTTGGTATGCCTCAAGGTATGCCTATTCTAGATTATTCTACCACTTCTACTGTTGAACAAAATCCTACTACTACCGATTCCAATGATACACATACTGACTGGGAGAAACTATTGGATACTTCCCTTATCTTGGGTATGCCCCAAGGTATGCCTATTTCAGATTACTCTGCTGCTCCTACTAATGAACAAGATCCTGCTGTTGAAGAAACATTTCCTTTGATAGATGATAGTGATGAAGAAAATATGCCTCTGACTATGTCTCTAGCTGAATGGGACTCCATATCAGATGCTACTACAGAAATACCAGTTGATGCTACGCACTTATATGCTAGTCTTAACAACTCAGAAAGAAGAGAAAGTTATGATCCTCTAGATCAAGCTATTGATGATGATCCTTTCCACCCTCCTATGGAGATCATTCCTGTGGCTCCTAGGCCATCTGCTCCAAGTTATACTTCTACTGCTCCAACAAATCATGGGTATCTGAGATCCCATCTTGTTACAATCTCATGGAATCCTGGTATATCCAGAATAGAATTGGTTCCTACTCATGCACTCTTACCACCTAAAAGGGGGCCTAACTCTTGGAATAGACCATCTTGGTTAGGCTCACATAATATTCCTCCAAACTTATCTGACTCTTCTAAGATGACTCACAATCAACAACGCTCTATGGAAGATTACTTTCTTGATCTATCTAATGCATTCATGAATGATGAGGATGATATTGATATATTTGCACTTGAGCCCATCCCATTGACTTTTCTTCCCCCTTCATCTCCCAGAAAAGTGGCTTGTCCACTTCCATCTCCATCTCTCCACCTAAACCAGTCATATAAGCCTTTTTCATCCACAATTCCTGAGTCTTTTGGAAGTAACTTGGATGTACAACATAAAAGAAAAAATAATAAGAATCCACTTATATCTCAAGGTCAACATGTCTCATCTAATCGACATGTGACTCCGAAGAAAGAAAAAAGAAATAGAGGTGTTGAAAAGACCGCAAAGGTCCTCAAAGAGAAGAAGACAATCAAAAGCCAGAAAATAAATAAAAAATGGATCTCGAAATCCATCTTACAGGTGTTGTCATCAAAAGCACCTCAAAGTAAAGAAGAAAAAGTTCAAAAGCTATGTGGATTCCAAAAAAAGGAAAATCAAAGTTGCCATTCGAGCTTCCAAAATTCTCATGCTTCCCTCCATTCCATCACCCTTGCCTCTCATACTTTACCCTCTTCACTCCATCTTGCCTTGTCCCAAAGTGCATATCAGCATCTCCTCATTGCTAATGACATGACTAAGAGAAATCTAGAATGTACTCTCCCTAAGTGTTTAGAGCGTGGGAAATCTGATAAAGAGTTAAGATGTGTCCACGAGGATGTTTGTGGGTCTCACTTAAGTGATCTTTCCTTGACTATGGATCTCTCGATAGTTGGACACTACTGGTTGGATCTCTTGTTACTGCTACAACATCTGGTTCTAATTCTACAACTTCTCGATTGCCTACTGCTACAAATACTGCGTTCTCAGAGATTCCTACTGAAGGAGAGAAACTCAAAGAGCCCATCAACGCTCTTCATCTAAAGAAGTTCTACAGTTGACATTCTCTATGTGCTCATGTAAATACTTATTGATACTGAAAAAATCCTAAAAATTGATATATTGCAAAAAATCCTAAAAATTGCAAAATGTCCTGAAAAAATGATCATCTTAGTGAAAACCCGACAAACAGGCGCTTTGATGTATCTATTATCCTGGTGAAAACCTAGTAAACAGGCGCCTTGATAATACAAAAAAAAAATAAAAATTTCAAAAATACAAATAAAATAGAAATTGAAAAAAAAATACAAAAAAAATCAAAAGATCAAAAATACAAAAAAATGAAATATTCAAAAAAATACAAAAAAATCAAAAAAAGAGAAAAGTACAAAAAAATTGAAAAAGAGAAAAATGTGCCATTGATGAAAACCTGGTAAACAGGCGTCATGGTAGCAAAAATAGAATCTCTGCCAAGATGGTGAAAACATGGTAAACAAGCGCCTCTTGTTTCCTGAAGCTGCATCTCATCTCAGCATCGCTTGGCTCTTAGTTTCCTGCTTTAGTTTCCTTCCTTTCCTGCTTTAGTTTGTTTCCTGCTTTGGTTTGCTAGCTCATGCACTTGTCTTTGAGTTTTCCTCGACTCTTCATGGATTGGAACTAGTCATACTTGGGGGCATCTCCCTAGTCTAGGGGGCATTGTCCTATCGCTTTCAGAAGATTCATTTGTGCATTAATCACCAGCGTTTCATGCTATGTCTGCTTGCTGATGCCTAGCTACTTTTGAGATGTCTCCTCAAGGATCTCTCGTGTATCGGTCGCCAGTGGTTCTCATTGTGCCTGCCTGCTCATCAAAGGTTCTCATCTTTTGTCCTAGTCTCATCTTGGCTGCATCCTTTTTTCGGATTGAAATCAAAATCTGACATCTCTAAGTGGCTCAAAATCACATTTTAAATATTGGACTCCTTCTGGATCGGATGCTTGTGTAGTCAGCCTTCTGGTGTCATCTTCCTGCCAGATCCTCATCTTTGCATCATGTTCTCAAATCTTTTCTTCTTTTCATCAAGTCAACCCTAGTCAAAATTTGGTCAACCATGGTCAACTATGGTCAAACTTGGTCAACAAGACCTCTGCTTTGCTCCGATTCACTTCTACAGCTTCACGAATCTAGTCTAATTGCTTTTGCTCTACAATGTCTTGTTGTTTATCATCCTTCTAACATGTCATCTTTCAATTTCGCTCCCGAGGGGGCAGGATGATTACATCATTTGAATCTTGTCGAATCTATTCTTGAATCAGTCTGATTTGAATCATCAGTCCTCATTGCTAGGGGCATCTTCACGCCTCGCATCTTGTCATCTGGAAATCTATCTCTTAGGTATCTGAGTAATCTAACTCGGATCCTCAAGGAGCACTCTTCATTCTGGAGATGGTTCTTGAAATCTTTTGGGTATTGGGGTAATCTAACCCTGATTCTTGGGAGTCAATCTTCGTTCTGGAGATGACTCTCGAAATCTTTTAGACCATTATTTGGGCAATCTAACCTAGGTCTCAGAGGGCTGAGCTTCGTATTGGGGCAATCTAACCCCGATTTTGGAGACAGTCCTAATCTGCATCTAAATCTCACTCTGGGGCATTGGGGCAATCTAATCCCGATTCTCGTCTCTCTCAAGAATCGTTGTCTTTGCAATCTAACTTAGACTTCAGAAAATTCATGATTTGATCTACTTTTATCTGTCACTTCAGACTATTCTTTGAATCAATGCACTGCTCGCACATCAATTCAAAGAGGAACAAATGTAATACCCCAAAATTGGCACCTATTTAATTTCATCAATTTTGGTGCATTATCTCAATTTTACATCACCAAAGTCCTAGTTCCCTAGGCAATTTTCTCTCTCCTACCTGACTTAATTTGACTTGATGTCAATTGCAAAGACCATAAATTGCAATAATCAAATATTAATATTAATTCCTAAAGTCCTTGACTTTAATTAGCTAAATTACCTCTATGATAATTTAATTTAGTTCTAAAGTCCTAAGCACTTTGAATTAAATTAAAATCTACCCCTTTGGCTAATTACCCTTAAAAAGGAATTAATAAATATTTAGTTAATTGAATGGACACCTCTTTATTTGAATTTAATAATTCAAATTACTCGAAAGGTCACTCCCCACATGTGGCAAATTTCATTCTTTTAATTAAATAATTCATACCTTTTTGTCTCAAAGGGGAATGAAGAGTCAGGAGTTTCAAATCAAGAAACTCTTCATTCCTCTCCAGGCTTCTCTATTTAATGAACCTCTTTTTCTCACTCAAGAGAGAGCAATTTTTGAGAGCATCTACACTATAGGCATTTTTTAGTCTCATTTGATTCATTGTTTTCAAAGATTTTTATTGCATTTATTAGATTAATATCTCATTATTAGTATAATCTTTGCATCACATTTTAGACTAAATTTGCTTATTTGTTCTTAGTTTAATATCATATTTGTTTCAAGTTCTTAGATTAAGTTGCATCTCATCTTTATTTTCAAGCTCTTAGATTAATTGCATCCTCATTCTTAGATTAAATTGCACTTCATCTTAGATTAATTTCATCTTGCTCATCTTTATTGCTTCTTGGAAATCCTCCATTGTTGAATTGGTCTCCCGGCTATTGGCTCTCGTTCTGAGAGTATTCAAACACCCCATTCACATAGGAGGCAACAGGTCACCTCACCATTGAATTTGGATTGAGTTCTTCATACTCTCTCCTAAATTCTATCAAGTGAATAATAACCATGTTGTGTTGTGCCTGATTTAGAGGTCACATTCAGTCACATACACTAGTAAGAACACAACTCTGTGATTCTATTTACAAAACTCAATGACTCAATACCCATTGGAAATTTGGCACATTGCCCAATTTCAATTTCATTACCCTAAGCCAATGACCCTGAATTCCCTTTTATAGAAACAAGGGAGCAACACTAGCTTCAGGTTGATTTTTCTAATGTGAAGTGAGAAGTCTCAAAATCTAAGTCAGTAAGACAACTACGAGTCTACAACATCTCTACAACTTTAGTTGTACATTTCTGCATTTGACAGGCCGGTTCAGTAAATTAGCATTGGCAATAGCATCTGCAAGACTGCAACATTCATCTTGTTCAAAAAACAAAGTTCAAACTTGTTACTTTAAACTCAATTCTAGACTCTAGTATTTAGGATAATATCAAAGATATATACTAAAGATATAGAGATGATTGAAATTGAAAGTAATTTCACATACTATGATTGATGAGATCAAGATGATTGTGTTAGTTTCTTTAGTATGCTCCATTCTTCGTCGGTTGGAAGGGAAAAATTTGTCATGTTATAGTACATGACCTACAACCTCGTCAGCCATCCATACTTGGAAGAGTGAGTTGAAAGCAATGTTCCTTCCATTATTGCATGCAAATTTGTGAATGTTTTGATGCACTTTGCAATGCCTTCATAAGTTCTATCCTGAGGAAGGTTGCCTAAATCAGACGTCACTGTGTCCTCCAACTTTTTTTTGTAAGCTTCTCTTCTAATGAAACTCATTGATGAGTAATCAGGACCAGGACTTGGCAAACCAAGAGATATCAATTTGCTTGTTTTACTATTCATCTTGGCAAGCTTTGGCCTGAATAAGGCAACATTTTCTTCTACTTCTGTTAGTTTCTAACATTTTTGAAAGATAGAGTTCGCCTTTATTGTTGCAACAACACGGTCTTGAATTCCCTTGCTTACCAAATGCCTGTCACTACTTCTCTTGATTTCTTGCATAATTTGCTTTGTAGTTTTCTGTCTCTGACAAATTTTTTTGTTCTTCTCAATGTGCTCTTTCAGTTTCCCAAAAACATCTATAAGAGTTTCATTCAGTTCAAACCAATCACACAACCTATCAGAAGACATCTTTATTTGGCCCCAGAAGTATTTTCTTATTTGCTTGACTGTATTATTTACATGGTCATTCAAGTTTTTTTCATAATTTTTAATTGTATTATTTGCCTTCTTTAGGTCTTCTCTCATTTCTGAGAACTGGTGTTCACTATCTTTTCTTATTTTCTCTGCTTTCTCTTCCCACTCTTTTGCTTTCTCTTTCCACTATTTTGTTTTTACCCTCTCATTCTCCAATTCTTTCTTTAAGTTATTGGTTGCCTTTCCCGCACTCTCCAAGTTTTTGTAAAAACTTAATGAAGAGGCTTTTTCATTCTCAAGTTTTTGTTCGCTCTGTTCCAATTTTTCCCTCAGAGATTTTAGTTCTACGTCCATGTGTTCTTGTTGTCCAAATCCAATTGCTTCTTTAGAGGACATGAATTTTTTATCCTTCTCTCTAATTCTTTGCACCTATTTTTCGTTGCTTTCTCATTTGCCTTTACATTTTCCAGGTCTGCCTTTAACTTATCTATTGTGCCCTGAAGCTTTCCTTTCTCTCTCTCCAACTTCATCACTGAACTGTAGACCACTTGGTTGGTCATTTTGGACACATTTATCTTGTCCACATTTTTAATTTTAGATAAATCCATTTGGAGGGTGCTAACTTGAAATTGAGATGGATCTAACTGACTCTCTAGTGGATTGTTATCTCTAGCTAGGGGCATAACAACCATGAATTCCATCATAATCTTTATTTGGGTCATATGTGGGAAATATCCTGTTTGTTGCAGGTTCTGCATCACGAGCTATATCAACTGCTTCCATCTTCATTGTCTTACTATGTTGTCTATTCCTATTTTTTGATTGTTCATAGTTAGTTAAAAAATCATTGTAACGAAAATTAGGGTTTTGTGACACAATCGAATGTTTGAATGGTGAAATAGAACTTTCACTGATGTAGGAGCTTCCACCTATCTTTCGTGTGGTGCTGCTAATTACACCATGAGGATTAACAACACCCTAACCCATTACAAGTGGAGTTTTTGGACTGTTCTGAGCCTGAGGGTTTTGTCCTGAAGGTTGGGCAATTGTTGGAGTCCTAGTCACCATTGGCATTGTTGTACCAATACTTGTCAAAACCTTTTGCTTCTTTACACTGCCTTTATCTCTGGGAACAATTATTTTTGTGTCTATCTATAATGTCCTTTTCGAACCACTAGTTGTAGTTGTACCCATGATATCCACAGTTGTGGGAGTGGCAATTGATTTAGATTGAATCTAAGTGCTTTGAGGAAATGGAATTGATTGAGTAGATGATTTTGATGATTGAAATCCAAGCCCAAGGCCTGGTTTCTCACCATGTTTTGGTGGAGGTGCTAGGTCAGGTGCAGACCAAACCCCTTCTCCAGTAGGACCCAAACCACCAAAACCTTGGTAGCCCATTTTTTCTATAATATCTGCCCCTTTGGTATATTGATCTTTTTTGGATGCATCTACTCCTCTACTAATTGAATATACTTTACTGGATGTGGGATTCATAGAATCCTGGTCCTGGTCATCATCATTTGGATATGCTTCAGCTGGATGCTCCTTATTCCACAATTCGTTAAACATTGTATCCTCTTCCATGTCATAAAGATCTGCAGAGGTCTTTGGCTCACCGAGATTCTTCCTCATTTCCCAAAATTAGAAATTTTGGTTCGAGTCCAATTATCATCAATAAATTCATTCATTAGCTCTTTTGGAATAGAATTTGTAGATGGTTGAGCAGCTTTCTGGTAGAAATTGGATGATGTCATACTCATGGCCTACACTTTTCCCTTCTATTTCTGCAATGCCATTATTTGTGATGACAATTCATGTATTGACATATTATTTTCAGCAACATATTTCTCCATCTCTTTTCTGACCTCATCCCAGGACTCCATGTTTTTAAATTTTTCAATCAATGGCATACTTTCATGTTGACATTTGCTTGTAGAGTTCTCATTCTCTCTAAGCTTTGTTCCAATTATGTTGAGTGGATCATACTACTAGTGCCTGTCAACATCAAAGCGAAAAATTGAAAAAAAGGCTTGTGCCACTTTGAATCCTCTTCTCTCAAATGTGAACCCTCCAAGTGAGAAAGGCAAAGAAGGAAATATAATTTTATTTTGCTGACCATTAAAGAGTACATTTGTGCTCTCCATTTTCCGTACATATTCCAATGCAAATATCCTCTCTGTTACATGTATTGGAAGTTTGTAGGGTTCTACCTCTGAACCATAAAACCTTAACATAGTTTACTCTTCCATTAAGTACCAGTCAACCAATTGTAATTGACTTCCTAGTTGAATGCAATTTCTACAAGTAACAGGCATTCTAGGCATCAGAGTGCCTATAATTTTATGGTACATTGGTGCCAAAAGAAGTCTACAAAATTGTTGTAGTTTCTTTTGTTATCAATCATCCTTATTTGAGGTGTCCACTCATATATTGGATTTTGGCCCTGACTGCAAAGCTTGTTTGTCTGAAATATTGCACGATGCTTTGCTAAGAGAAGACAACACAAGTAGGTTGTGAATCTAAATGTCTTATGTGAACCTCTTTGAATCATTAGTAATTGATCTTGCATGCAACGAACAATGTGCTCAATAAAACAATATTTTACTTGTTCTTTTTCAAAATAAATATGAAAAAGCATTTCAAGAATGCTAGCACCCACTTGTTTGTTACTATCCAATCCCAAACAAAATGCTAGCAAGGAAATACTGTCCTGTGCCCATGGCACAAAAATATCATAATCATAAGGAGGCTTATGATTTGGACTCAGACTATAACCATTTGTTATTCCTCTGATATAAGAATCTCTCTGTGTTACATCTAACTTTTCATAATCCGCTGCCAACTTTCCCAAGTCAATGTGCATGTTTGAGTTTTGTTGTTGAAACCCTAGGTTCAACAGACTAGCAAATTCACTCTTGGTTATGGACAAAATTTCCTCCTGAGTATTTTTATTCACAATTGCTTTTCTATTTTCATCATAATTTTCAGCGCAAACCATGACAATTTCTGGGCAAGGGAATACTTGAGGTAACACCATGTGTGCCAACCCAGCAACCCACGATCCAATTTTATTTGCTGTTGCATTTATCATGGGGTTAAATGAAATTTTTTTTGAAGCCTTATTTGGATCGTTCCACTTGTTTTCAAGTGCAAATCTAATTTCCATTATTCCCTTATTTCCATGAATAACAGGATCATAAATATCATGGAATAAATCAGTGAAACTTGGTGTTTTAAGTAGATTGTGGAATTCCAGTATTTGACTTGGCCTTTTACTCGTAGTCTTATTCTTGATATTTGTTTTTCCCATCGTGGTAAGTTGGTAAGTGGTATCACTATTTACTCGTAGGAAAATTCAAATATTTATACATAGCTACAAGCCTACAATTTACAGGGGTGATTCAAAATTAAACCCTAACAAGATAATTTTTTTTTATAAAATATAAACAGTAAAGTTGATTTCATTAAACCCTAATAGGCTAATTTTTTTTATATAATATAAACAGTAAAGTTGTAAATGAAGAGATATGAAAAATTTAAAATGCGGGACGTAGGTGTTTAGGATTTTAATAGTTACCCGTTACCCTTAGTTTCAATTTTTGCAGACTATGACTAGAAAGAGAGCTGAGAGACTTTGTTGCTTTCCTTGGGCTCAAACATCAATCCTCAACCTAGAAATTTAGAATCTGTAACCCCTATCTAAATCTGCAGACTACTTATAGTTTATACTTATGAATGAAAATTTAGATTGGAAATTTTAAGTGCAAAAATTATACAATCTATAGCCATCACACTTGTTACTGACTCACTGACCATATGAGTGGACACGCATCATGAATCTAGAATGGGTTTGCAAAAATGGGTTTTGTTTTCCATTTTAGGCCGAAATACAGCTCCGATCGTTGATCTACAATCATCCAATGATAATAATGTCATGAGACTCATGACTCATTGTTAGTCACATTAACGTAGGTCCCATTAAAGAGTCGGATGTGTCACGTCATCATCAAATGACATTGTTGACAATTGGTAGACCGTGTGAGATTGCGAGTGGAATGTGTTTAATGAGTCATGACACGTGTCATGATACTGGAAAAGGTTTTGAAAAGATGGGGTTACTTTTCCCATTCGACCCAAAATACAACTTCGGTCATTGATCTACAATCATCCAATGGTCAAAATTTCATTGTTAGTCACTGTGAGTGGTGAGGTGGCCCTGTGGGTCCCACTCCCATTAACTCACCATGTCACGTCATCATCAAATTGAAATGACATTGTTGGTAGATTGTGACTAATGTTTATTGAGTAGAACATGTTTAACTTTAGTGACATGTGTCATGATTCCGGAAAGGGTTTGAAAAGATGGGGTTACTTTTCCCATTCGACCTGAAATACAACTTTGATC
The DNA here is from genome assembly GCA_027943335.1 of Chamaecyparis obtusa. NCBI lineage: Eukaryota > Viridiplantae > Streptophyta > Pinopsida > Cupressales > Cupressaceae > Chamaecyparis > Chamaecyparis obtusa. The sequence continues at coordinate 725,129 of BSBK01000971.1, read as the reverse complement.
ATTAATCTACAATCATCCAATGACCAAAATTTCATTGTTAGTCACCAAGAGTGGTGAGGTGGCCCCATGGGTCCCACTCCCATTAACTCACCATGTCACATCATCATCAAATTAAAATGACATTGTTGGTAGACTGAGACTAATGTTTAGTGAGGGGAACGTGTTTAGTGACATGTTTCATGATTCCGAAAAGGGTTTGAAAAGATGGGGTTGATTTTCCCTTTCATCTCAAAGTCCATTGTACATTGTCGATCTATTCTCATCCAATGGTAGTTATTTGCAACAGACGTCAAACATTGTTAAATATTATACTATTTTTTTAGTAATATTACTTAAGTTAGTGTTTAGAGATTACGAGATTTCTCAAACATGAGTTATCAGTTAAAGTAATATTTTTTATTGATTATATAGTATACTTAAAGTTAAAATGATATTTTTTATTGATTATAACTTTAACATTGATAATCATAATCACATATAATTCTCATACCTTATAATTAGAAAACCATAAATTCTTTCTCTAACCTGTTACCTTATTAATTCACTTGTCCTTCAAATTGATTATATACTTATAGTATACTTAATGTTAAAATGATATTTTTTATTGATTATAACTTTAACGTTGATAATTATAATCACATATAATTCTCATACATTATAATTAGAAAACCATAAATTCTTTCTCTAGCCTTATTAATTTATTTGTCCTTTGAAATTCTGTAAATCTTTCATATTAACTACATTGTACAACTATGATACGGTGATACATTTTAAATATTCATATTTAAAAATGGAAATACCATCCGCATCATTTGAACATTTCCTTATTTGTACTGAAACATACTTACAAGTTACATCATACATGTTAAATACACAGATAAATAATTTAAGCAACTAATTAAAATATTGCAATCACAGTGAAAGAGAAGTTTAAAAACCATTTTTTGTACCCATAAAACACAGTGACAGAGAAGTCTAAAAGCTTGCAAAATTTTCATTATACTTTTTCATAAAATTATAATTACATTGTACTCTTCCAGTACAATACTACAAAGAGAAACCTACTATTATACTATAAACAAAAAAAACACAAAAATGAGGTACATTTTTTTTCAAAAAAAACCACTAGTAGTCCACTAGTGATTTTGCCCTGCGGCTCCATCTGAGTAGAATTCTGCAGAGAGAATTAACTGCAAGAATTCATCGATCCACCTAAATTTCCCCTCCTGAGGCTCCTCTTCATCAAGCATAAACCACATATGAAGAAAATCCCTGGCAATCAGCGCCCATTTCCTATGGCACTTCAACTGCCCAGTAGTCAGGCCCAACATAAAAAGTTGCATGGCCACATTCTAGCCTGGGAGGAGAAGCTTGGGTATTTCACTTGCCCAAGGGATCCCCAGTGTACATGACAACATTAACATTGTCCCCCAGGTGTTCTTCTTTAAAAACCCTCCTTAGTAGCATTAGCATGTCCACCTTCTCTCCTCTAAGGTCGAGAAGAGATGCTAGAAAATGGGACATAATGTCCGTGCAGACCCGGTGCCTATCTTCATTGTGTAGAAAATCTCTGCCCAACACCATTTTAATAACCTCTAATATGATAGGCCCACCCTCCTTACAAATAGACTCTAAGGTTTCATCAAAAAAGGAACCCAGAAAGGTCTTTTGGGCCTCCTCAGATGTGCATCTAAGCCTAATTGGAGTGTCCATCTCAAAAAGTAAAACTTCAGAAAACTTAAAAACAATTTTTTTGCAAAGTGCAGAGTGTAGACCCTAAACAAAAAAATTATCTAGCAAAGATGAATCGATGAATAATGAAGCGAGATCATCTATAAATAGCCCTTGAATCCTTGATCGTTACTTAGCAATAAATTGTTCTTTCTTTAATGGTATTAAATCCATTGTCCTTAATATGCCTCTAAATCTTTCATGTAAATCTTTCCCCTAAATGCATACATGTGAGAAATTAAAATTTTGTACTTAATCTTTCATATCTGGCAGTAAATCTTTCCCATTTATGCAGAACTGTCAGAAATCGGTTAGATTGTCTATACAAATTTGGAAGTGTTGCGTGACAGCTAAAGAATGTCACTTGTCACTAACAAGGCATTTATTTCTTACTGAATTAAGAGGTTACAAGTTGCATTATAGGACCGTGATTATCGATACCAACATGTGTACACTGTAATCTGCAAACATGTTGACAACCCTAATTTGATACGTGTCAACATTCCGGTGACTTCCTGGACAATTTTGTTTCCTTCAAGAAATTGGGCCTGAAATTGAACTTTAGCCATTGATCTTGGATCATCAAACGGTCCTAAATAATACATTTAACATTATAAAATAATGTATGTATGTTAGGAACTTAGGTTAGGTTACGTGTCCGTGTTATGTCCCATCTTTTGGAAATCGCCAATAAATTGTTTTTTTTCCCAGGATTAACGAACGATTAGCCAATAAATTATTTTTTTTCCCATAATTAACGAATGATTAGCCAATAAATTATTTTTTTTCCCATAATTAACGAACGATTAGCCAATACAATTATTTTTTTTCCCTTCAAAAAAATATTATTTGCCTCATATATTATAATTTTTTACTTCAAAAGAAAATTATTTGCCTCATATATTATAATTTTTTACTTCACAAGAAAATTATTCGCTAGCAATTTATGAAATTTTCATTCGACGGGGAAAAAATTGCCAATACAAACTATGAAAAATCATGAATTTGAAAAAATATTTCACCTGGATTAAAACAAATTCCCCCCTAAAATAGTGTATGATTCGCTAGGATTTTACACTTTTTCCTAAAAGGGGGTTTCTTAAAGTTATCCCTGGTTGATGCCACATCCTTTAATGAAATTAAAGGGATCTTCTTTGCGTCTAACATTTTAACTTTCCATAAAAAATCCTTGATTAATTTTTCAATTTGTTGAACTTCACCTTTAGGGGCTTTAAGCACTGATATATAATAATTTGGAATTGTTGTTAGTACTAATCTGATTAGAAAAATTCTCCCTAACAATGACAACCAACTAACTTTCCATGCTAAAATTAAACCCTTGATTCTCTCAATAATAGACTTCCAATATGCTTCCTTATTTGAACCCACAAAAAGGAAATACCTAGGTATATAAAAGGAAGCTATTCCTTCAAAAAACCTAAAATATTCACAATTTTCTTTGAAATAATCACATTCATGTTAAAGATATAGATTTTTGACTTGTGACCATTAATTCTCTAACCTAAACAACCATGTAGAGGTCCAGTGTGTTCTTAATTTTCTTTTCTTCCTGAATACATGATTTTCAAAACAAGAGAGTGTCATTAGCAAATAGAGAATGCATGAAAGAGATAGATGTACCTTCAATGTGAGCTCCCAACCATAACCCCTAATCATTTCTAACCCTGATTATTCTACTAAAAGCCTCTGCAATTATTATAAACAAGATGGGAGATAAAGGACCCCCTTGCGTAACACCCTGAGAGATGACAAAGAAACTAGTTGGAGCAAGGAGATTCTTAAAAAATCTAGCCCCTTCATCTTGTATTCCTTGGTCATCTGAAATCAGGTTACCTGAAGATGTTTCCTTAATGGAAAATATTGTGTTGGTTGCATGCTTTTGTTTGGCTGATATGTGAAAAATTGTGTTCTTATCACCATGTTAGAGCCATAGTTCCTGAGATTTTTGCCTCCAATATTCCTCTTCTCTCTTACATAGTTCTTCCCAATCCAATTGTAATTGTTTCTGCTTAGTATAAATAGCTGAATCCAACCCATGGGAAATAATGTGATCATTTAATTGTACTAGTTCCTTTTCCACTTTGACTTTCTTAGAAAAATATTCCCCAAAACTTATGAACTTCATATTTTAATTTGTGATTTAACATACTGAAATTTCTTATAAAATATGAACATTTTTGTACCTTCTTGATATGGTGCACTGACCCACCACTGTCTTAACAATGCATGAAAATGTGGATGTTGGAATGACATTCTCTCAAATTTGAAAGAGGGTCTATGTTTTTGTTGTGATAATGGCACTGATTTAATGATACTCAAGAAAATGAGGAAATAATCAGACCCTAAGTAATTTAATATTTTTGATTGAAGAGTAAAGTCTAATAACTTCCAACATTGAGATACAAGAAACCTGTCTAACCTTTTTGCAATTTGAAGAAAACCCATATGTCTATTTGTCCATGTGAAGGCACCATTTTGTTGAGGAATATCTATCAAAGCATTGTCATTTATGAAAGATGTAAAGTCTTCAATGGTTTTAGTGGGAGGGAAAATGCCACATTTTTTCTTTTCTAATGAAGTTCTTGCATTAAAACCACCTCCTAATACAAAACTCCAATCTGCATATTGTTGCATGACATCAATGCGTGTCATCTATATCATCTTCTTATCCTACATTGAAGTAGATCCATATACATTCAATATGTTCAAAGATAAATCAAAATTTTGAATATGCAATAGATTCCAATGTGTGTCCTATTGAAGGACTTTCCCCTTAATTGTTTTGGGATTCCATAAAACTATAAGACCACCAAAAGCACCCAAACCTTTAGAATGAATTGAATTCCATTGAGACCGTTTGAAAACTATTTTTTGATAAGTTTCCCATGACAATTTTGTTTCCTAAAGAAAGACTACATCTCCATGTGAATAATCAAGTTTTCTTGATTCTAAGCCCTTTTTCAGAGGCATTAATGCCTCTAACATTCCATGATATTCTTTTCATTTCTAACAAGGAGAACACATTGTTTTCCTCATCATTATTTTTGTAGATATAAACTTTTCATAAATGATTGACTACAGACCTGCTTCTATTTCCTCTTTGGCCTTGGCACTTTCTAATTTCCTACCCCTTTGCTTAGGTGTTTTCTTTTCCAATTTTTCAACAGAGGGAGTTTGAGAAATTGATAAAGTTTGAGAAAAGTCAAAATTTTCCTTTATTTGAATATCTGAAGATGACTGCAAGTTTGAGATGGGAATTAGGTCTTCTTTAAGTGACAAATTTTGTCGAACATGATTTAATTTATTAGTTCCTAGTAATTGTAAAGATTTATCATTGAAACAGTCATCATTCTCCTCTAAACACACTTCAATAACCTAAGATAAACTACTAGCCGGTTGTGGTAGATCATGATTTGCAACCTTATCATACAATTCCTCTTTTGTAATTTCCTCAATAAGATATGAAGCAATAAAGATGACCATATCATTGGCCATGTTTTTAAATTCATCTTCCAAATTTCCCCCCTATATAAAAAAAATGTCCAAAGAGAAAAGGTAAATTTTCATGACATTTCTTAGACTACTCTAATACATCAATGAGTGAACAAGTTTTTGTAATTCTTGTTGTAAAGGTAATTTACAAGTAGAGTTGAAGACTCTCCATTCTGAGACAATTTTTGGAGGAATAACAGACCCCTCAAGGACCATTGGAGAATTATAACCAATTGTTCTTTGATGCTGATGGTGACTCACATTTATTGCAACAAAGGAATTGGAGACATTTAAGATGTCCATGAAAAAAGGGATCTTTTTATTTTCATATGTATTACATGAAAGCTTCCCTTGTAGGAAAATTTCATCTATAAAGAAATTCTAGGTATATGAATGTACCCTAAAAATAATATCTTAGATTTTCAACCTTTTCATGAAAATCAAGCTCTTATTTTGTTGCACTGGAGTACCATTATGCATATTAATCTCTTGTGGAATTGAAAACAAAGATGAAATCATTTCTCTATTACTATAAGAGGATTGTCTAAAAATTTATTATTGAGGATCATGAGATTAATCCTTATAGATAGACATAACTAGTTAATGAGGCCCCTAAAATTGTGTATTATAATGCCCCAAGGAGATAGCATGCATGTCCATAGTATTAGCATTTTCTATATTAATTTTTTGATCCTAGGATCCCCATCTAGAAGAGATAGATATTCGAGAAGGAAAAGGCTTGGATAAATTCAAAAGAAAAAAAATCATTACTAGCAATTGAGTCTCCTCAAAAGGAATAAAATCATGATGAATCCAAATGCCAATTTTATTTGCAAACATTTCAAAGATTTATGGATCCTGGTTGTTGGAAACAATTGTCTGAAGGAAATTGCTACTCAATTATGTATTGTCTTTGATGTCACACTATGTCATAGTCCGCAGCAATCAGCTTCTACCGAGCTCAGTCGGTCTACCAGACAGGAATATTTAGTGTTTACCGAGTTCACTCGGTTGCCAAAGAAAGTTTAGTGTTTACCGAGTTCACTCGGTTATCGAAGAAATTTAGTGTTTACCGAGTTCACTCGGTTGCCGAAGAAAAGATAGTGTTTACCGAGTTCACTCGGTTGCCAAAGAAAAGATAGTGTTTACTGAGTTCAGTCGGTTATCAAAGGTAAAGAATTGTCGGTGTTTACCGAGTTCCCTCGGTCACCGAAAGATTATAGAAAGATATGGTCACCGAGCACTGTCGGCCCTTGAAGGATTTTTGCAAATAGAGTTTACTTAATTCAGCCGACTGTTATACTAAATAATGTCGATTTGACTAATCCAAAATCATATAAATAAAAGGTCAAAAGTGAAAAGTAAATAACAATATAGTAGAAGATTTACAGAAGAAAAGAAGGAAAGGTATATGCGAACTTGTGAAGGATGTTCAGATATCCTTGAGGAGCAGCAGAGATTTATTTGATCAGAAAGGATCAGAATTATGCAGAACAGAGATCTCTAATCAGCAAGACAGTTGCATTATTATACAGGTCACTTTTTCATTGTTACCTTCTTATCATTGTAACAGTGAATTCTAAATCTCTTAACCGAGTTGGTTTAACAGCCATAATATAAATCCTCTAACAAGGTGACAATTCCATTGAATTGTTTTCAAGACCTCTTACCAGGCCACTCCTAGCAGGGTGTTTTAAATCCTCTAACAAGGTCACACCTAACAGTGTGTTTTGTAACCTTTTACCGGGTTGGCTTCTAACCGGGCATCACTTCAGAAAAGTGAAAATCAGTATCTAGATACATTGGTGGTTTTTCCCATATTGGGTTTCCACGTTAAATCTTGTGTCTCTTGTGTTCTTAATTGCTTTCACAATCATATACATGTTTTGATGAAAATCTAAAGATAATATTGATAATACTTTCTGCATCTTCAAAGTTACTGCAATCTATTTACCGAGTGCTAAAACAGATAACATTGTTAAGATATCTTAAAGGGATCTGCAAAGAATTAATTGTGAAAATATTTATGGTTGACTGATTCACCCCCCCCCTCTCAGTCACTTCATCCATATTCCATCAATTGGTATCAGAGCTTTTGGTGCTTGCAGGAAAGGTTTCAAAGACCTAAGCTAAAGATCAGGATGTCTTACAAGAGGGAAATTCCAAAGCTTAACAGAGATAACTTTTGAGCATGGCAAGGTCTCATGTGACTTCATCTGGCTTCCATTGGTGATTCAGGATGCAAATACATTGATGAAGAATACACAATTCCTAATGGCGCATTAACTGTAGAAGACATTGCAGATAAAAAGACTCACGACACCATGATGATAGACATTGCATCTGCTCTCAGCTATGAAGAATTTGATGATATTAAAGACTGCACTACTACATATGAAATGTGGGTGGCACTGAAGAAGATATATGGTGGTGATGCAAATGTGAAGAGAGCCAAAGCAGAAAGCCTAAGAGGACAGTTTGACAAGATGAATATGAAGGAAGATGAAAACATTGCAAAATATGTTGAAAGAATCAAAGCAAGTGTAAGTGCAATCAGAGCTTCTGGGGGAACAATCTCAGATGAGACTGTTATAAGTAAGGTACTCAGAACACTACTCCCTATCTATGCAATAAGAGTATCAGCTATTCAAGAAAGAAGATGTGAAACAAACCACAGTATAACCTTGGATGCTTTAGTTGGAAGATTGACAGCTTTTGAATTAGACAACTATGACAACTATGTTCCTAGTTCCAAAAATATTGAATCAGCATTTGAGGCCAAGCTTTCACTAAAGAAGAACAAGAAAATTAAAGAAGTTCAGACAGACAGTGAAGAGGAATCAGAAGAAAGTTCTGATAGTGATCTTGAAATTGTAGAAGCATTACTTGCAAAGAAGTACTCCAGAGGGAAAGGTAAATATAAAGGTAAAACTCCTTTAATCTGTTTTTCATGCGAAGAAATTGGACATATTGCAGCTAGGTGCCCAAACAAGCAAGTCAAGGAAGAAAAGAGAAGTCACAAGTACTATGGCAAAAAGAATTTCAAATCATACAAGGATAAAGGTAAGAAATCATGTTTTATGGTTAAAGATTCTGATGATAGTGAAGAAGAAATTGTCTTTATTGCTATAAAAGATGAATCTGATGATGATGAAGATAAGATAGCACTTATTTCTCATATAAGTAAAGATGATATATGGATAATAGACAGCGGATGTTCACACCACATGACTGGTGACAAGACAAAATTTGAATATCTAGAAGACTGTGACAATGGTAATGTAAGATTTGGAAACAATGAACCTTGTTGTATAAAAGGAAAAGGAAGAATCTCATTAACCAAAGAACTCATATGTGATAATGCTTACTGGGTTGAAGGACTAAAACATAATCTTCTAAGTGTAGCACAGCTAATCAACACTGGTTTCAAGGTTGAATTCATGAATGGTCAAGCAAGACTGCTGGATGGAAAAGGAAAACTCATTGGATCAGGCAAACAAACAAAAGGTAACCTATTTTATCTTGATCTCAATGAATATTCATGCCTTATTGCTCAAATAGAAGAAAGTTGGCTATGGCACAAAAGGTTATGTCATGTGAATTTTGATAACATGATAAAAATAAGCAAATTCAAGAAGGTTAGAGGCATTCCTACTTTGAAGAAACCTGACACTAGTCTATGTAAGAATTGTCAGATTGGCAAAATGAGTAAAACTAGTTTCAAAAGTAAGAACTATCAGTCTAAAGAAATTTTGGAAATTGTGCATACTGATTTATGTGGACCTATTGGAATACAAAGCTATACTGGAGATAAATTCTTTATTCTTTTCGTTGATGATTATTCTAGAATGATGACTGTTATGTATTTAAGAGAAAAATTAGAGGCATTTGAAAAGTTCAAATGGTACTTAGCAAGAGTAGAAAAAGAAACAGGGAAAAGATTGAAATGCTTAAGATCAGACAAAGGTGGTGAATTCATCTCCCATGATTTTAACAACTTCTGCATTGAAAGAGGAATCAAAAGACAGGTATCAGCTCCTAGAACTCCTGAGCAGAATGGAATAGCAGAAAGAAGAAACAGATCTATTATGGATTGTGCAAGGACTCTAATGATAGAAAAGAACATCGCTATAAAGTACTGGAAGGAAGCTATCAGCACTGCAGTTCATACCTTGAACCGAGTACAACTGAAGAAAGACACATTCAAAACTCCTTATGAATTATGGTATGGCTATAAACCTAATGTAAGGTATATGAAAATATTTGGTAGCAAGTGTTATATCTTAAAAGAATCCAGAAGAAATAAATTTGATGTGAAAAGTGATGAAGGAATATTCCTAGGATATTCTAGCAAAAGCAAGGCATACAAATGTCTGAACTTATCTACTCACAAAGTCATAGAAAGTATACATGTAAAATTTGATGAGTTTGCAGAAAAGACTGAGGAAGAAAGCAAAAGGGAACCTGAGAACTACAGAAGATTCGTTTACATTGAACCTGAAACATTGACAGACACAACTATCAATAAGGAAGCTATATCTACCGAGCCGAGCACAGTTACCGAGTCACAGACCGAGTCGCAGGAAGAAGTTCAAACCGAGTCACAGGAAGAAATTCAGACCGAGTCTCAGCCTGAAGTTACCGAGCAAATATCTACCGAGTCCGAGCAACCTGAAGAAGAGATCCTAGAAGACAACAGCATGATTCATTCAAAAGGCAAGGAACCTATACTAGCCAAATATGTCAGAAGACATCATACACCAGATCAAATCATCGGAAACAAATCAGATGGTACTATGACAAGAAGCAAGCTAAAAGGTACATGTCTACTTACTGATTTTGAACCTAGAAATATCAAAGATGCATTAGAGAATGAAAGTTGGATTGAAGCAATGAATGAAGAATTAGAACAAATACAAAAGAACAAAACTTGGACTCTTGTACCTAGACCTAAAGATAAGAATGTAATTGGAACAAAATGGGTATTCAGAAATAAACTGAATGAAGATGGTCAAGTATCTAGAAACAAAGCTAGACTGGTATGTAAAGGTTACTCTCAAGAAGAAGGTATAGATTATGGAGAAACTTTTGCTCCTGTTGCAAGATTAGAAGGTGTAAGAACTCTACTTGCTTATGCAGCACACAAAGGATTTAAGGTATATCAGATGGATATAAAATCTGCATTTCTCAATGGAATTCTTGATGAAGAAGTCTACATTGAACAACCTGAAGGTTTTGTTGATCCAGACAAAAGGGACATGGTCTGCAGGTTACACAAAGCATTGTATGGTTTGAAACAAGCTCCTAGAGCATGGTATGAAAGACTCCATAACTATTTAATCCAGATTAATTTCAAAAGAGCTAATGATAACAGCAATCTGTATATTAAAGAAGGACCGGATGACAAAATTGTACTGGCAGAAATATTTTTGGATGACACTATATTTACAGGGAATGAGGATCAGTGCAAAGAATTTTCAGAACAAATGAACAGAGAATTTGAAATGTCTATGTTTGGTTTAATAAAATTCTTTGTTGGTCTTCAAATTCAGCAAAGCAAGAATGGTATATACATTACTCAATCCAAATACATTAAGGAGATACTTAAGAAGTTTGGAATGGAAGATTCAAAACCAGTTGGTACACCCATGTGTACTGGACTGAAACTTACCAAAAATGATGATTCAAAAGAAGTTGATCAGACCCTATACCGATCTATGATTGGAAAATTACAGTATGTGGTACATACAAGACCTGATATTGCCTAGCAGTCGGTATAGTAGCTAGATTCTCAGCAAAACCTAAGGAAAATCACATGATGGCAATCAAAAGAATCTTAAAATACTTAAAAGGAACTGAAGAGTATGGTTTGTGGTATAAATTTGGAGGCAATCTAGACTTGAAAGTGTTTACTGATGCTGATTGGGCAGGAAACATTGATGACAGAAAAAGCACAAGTGGTGGAGCATTTTTTCTTGGAAAAAGACTAGTATCTTGGACTAGTAAAAAGCAGAATTGCACATCTCAATCCACAGCTGAAGCAGAATATGTTGCTGCTGCAGTAAACTGTTCAAATATTGTTTGGTTTAAACAGATATTAGAAGGTATGAAGGTTGAAATCAAAGAACCAGTTGTTATATTTTGTGACAATACCAGTGCAATAAACATTTCTAAGAATCCAGTGATGCATTCCAAAACCAAGCACATTGCTATTAAATATCACTTTGTCAGAGAATTGGTGCAGGACAAGGAAATCAGATTAGAATATATTCATACAAAAGAACAGATTGCAGACATTTTTACCAAACCATTACCTAAGGATGCATTTATGTATCTAAGAGGTAAGTTAGGGGTCATTCCCCTATCCGAGGCTCACTAAATACAGTTTTAGTGATGCATCAACCAGAACATAACTGAAAATCAACTTGTTGATGCAGTATATTAAAGGAATCATTGCATATGAATCAGTACTTGAGGTACATTAATTTTCACCGGTAATATGTGAATTATCTTTGGCATATGTTGTCAAAGAGGGAGTGTTTACTATGTCTTTACTATTACTTCAAGAAATTTTCAAATAGTCAGAAGGAGAAATTTTCAGGATACAGGAAGTTTGCTGACAAAGGGAGATTTGAATCTAAACCGAGCTAACTCTTTCAAATTTCTTATGATATGACATATTGTGTTGCCATCAATGCCAAAGAGGGAGATTGTTGGAAACAATTGTCTGAAGGAAATTGCTACTCAATTATGTATTGTCTTTGATGTCACACTATGTCATAGTCCGCAGCAATCAGCTTCTACCGAGCTCAGTCGGTCTACCAGACAGGAATATTTAGTGTTTACCGAGTTCACTCGGTTGCCGAAGAAAGTTTAGTGTTTACCGAGTTCACTCGGTTATCGAAGAAATTTAGTGTTTACCGAGTTCACTCGGTTGCCGAAGAAAAGATAGTGTTTACCGAGTTCACTCGGTTGCCAAAGAAAAGATAGTGTTTACTGAGTTCAGTCGGTTATCAAAGGTAAAGAATTGTCGGTGTTTACCGAGTTCCCTCGGTCACCGAAAGATTATAGAAAGATATGGTCACCGAGCACTGTCGGCCCTTGAAGGATTTTTGCAAATAGAGTTTACTTAATTCAGCCGACTGTTATACTAAATAATGTCGATTTGACTAATCCAAAATCATATAAATAAAAGGTCAAAAGTGAAAAGTAAATAACAATATAGTAGAAGATTTACAGAAGAAAAGAAGGAAAGGTATATGTGAACTTGTGAAGGATGTTCAGATATCCTTGAGGAGCAGCAGAGATTTATTTGATCAGAAAGGATCAGAATTATGCAGAACAGAGATCTCTAATCAGCAAGACAGTTGCATTATTATACAGGTCACTTTTTCATTGTTACCTTCTTATCATTGTAACAGTGAATTCTAAATCTCTTAACCGAGTTGGTTTAACAGCCATAATATAAATCCTCTAACAAGGTGACAATTCCATTGAATTGTTTTCAAGACCTCTTACCAGGCCACTCCTAGCAGGGTTTTTTAAATCCTCTAACAAGGTCACACCTAACAGTGTGTTTTGTAACCTTTTACCGGGTTGGCTTCTAACCGGGCATCACTTCAGAAAAGTGAAAATCAGTATCTAGATACATTGGTGGTTTTTCCCATATTGGGTTTCCACGTTAAATCTCGTGTCTCTTGTGTTCTTAATTGCTTTCACAATCATATACATGTTTTGATGAAAATCTAAAGATAATATTGATAATACTTTCTGCATCTTCAAAGTTACTGCAATCTATTTACCGAGTGCTAAAACAGATAACATTGTTAAGATATCTTAAAGGGATCTGCAAAGAATTAATTGTGAAAAGATTTATGGTTGACTGATTCACCCCCCCCCCCTCTCAGTCACTTCATCCATATTCCATCACTGGTATCCTAAAGGTAAGGATGGAAAATTAATCCAAAAGGACATAAACATACACAAGATAGTATCAGGTTTAAAATTAGGAATCCCTGGAATAGTAAAAAGTGCCAAACCTTTATGAAACCATCCTTTAACCCTATGAGCTTTGTCTCTATGAGTTTTGGATTAAAATAAAATAATAAAGTATTAGAGTCAGAATCAATAAAAAACACTTCTTTAAGACCATTCTAGTTTTCTCCCAATCAAAAATATCTTTGATATAGAGTAGAGGGTCCCATAATTTACCTATTAGCGCTATCTCCCATAAGAATGAAATATGAGATTCTAGAATGTGATATGAGAAAGAGATCACATAATTATGGGCTTCCTTATTGGAGTCATTGTGCACACTGATAGACTCACTATCTAACTTTTGAAAACCTGGATTGGCTCCTTTGAAGACCTTGTCTCAATGAACTCCTTGTTTATGAATAGGGATGGAGACCTTGTCAATGGGTTGTTTGAATGACTCCTTCCTTCTCAACACTTTGAATGTCTTCTTTGGGATGAGGGGTGTTGAGTATTTTTTCCATTTTTCTGAGAATGTCTCTTCAGGTCTTTGTTTTTTGTCTCTGCAAATGTTTTTATCTGGTTTAGGGTTTTAAATCCTCAAAATTTGTGGTGTTCCTGCTTTGAATATCCTTGCCCTAGGTCTTTTTGCCTTTGGTAGGGGTAATCCCTCGACATATCTTAAGTTTTCCCTAGTTCTTTATGTTTTCACGTTACCTTTTTGGCCACTTAAGATTTTCAATTTGCATGTGCTCTTTCTTTCCCTAGGCATTCGATGAATCTCAAAATAATGTTTCAAGTCACTTTCTTATTTAGCAAACTGGCAATTGTGTCTAGGTCTTTGCTATGTGTTCCTTTGGTCGCTGAATCTCCAAGTTTGAATCATGGTTAATCTTTCCTTTATCAATTCAGTGAGTGTATGGTTTCCCATTCTCATCATGATCTTTGGTGGTTTTCTCATAACATTTAGTGACTTGGCTCAGCGGTTATCTCTTAATCGCTAAATTGGGTGGTCAAGTCTTAAGTTTTCTGGTGATTCAACGAGGATTGTTGATTATCTATGGGATCAACGGTGATGTTTTAATCTCATAATGGATTGGGCAATTGATAAGGTATTCAACGGTTCAACGACTAGGTAGTAGTCTCATGTTCTCTTGATTTTAGCGGTCCCACTAAAAGAATTTGGCGATTCAGCAACAAAGTGTGCTAAAGATATATGTTTTCCTTAGTCGCTTGATCTCAAAATAAATTAGCTAATGTCTAAATCTTTTGGTGATTCAATGAATAAGGTATTCACTGAATCTTGTGATTAAGCAGTGATGATTTAAAATATTGGGAGACTCAGCGACAACCCTTGATTGCTTTCAGGATCTACAACTAACGCTTAATCTCAGAATCAAACCCAAGTCAAGAAAAGTATTCAATGATTTGACAAATAAGGTTATTTTCCCAATCTCATAATAAAACCATGGCTAAGCATTTCATTCAGAGATTACGAGATACCTTTGTTTGCTAAATCACGGGATAGATCAAGAGTTAAATGAAGCATTTGGAGATTAAGAGATAAAGGTGGTTGCCGAATCTCTAGATGGTAACTGTGGTTAAGGTTCAAGGTGCTTGGGTTTAGAAAAGGTCTTTGTTCACTGGATCGTTGGATGACTGATGGGTTCAGGCAAGAATTGCAAGAATTAGCGAAGTCTTTGTTCGCTGAAACTCTGAATTAGACCATGGTTGATCCAAGTATTATGAGAATCAATGAGTGCCTTCAATCGCTTATTCTCTGAATAGCGATTAAGTTGTTCATGAGTTTCAAAGGTAATTTTGAGGACCATTGATCATTTATCATCTCTGGGATCAATGGTAGTCGCTGAGTCTCGAAGAAATATTGTGAGTTAACAAATCATTCTGAGATTGCACAAAAGGCTCATTCGCTGGATCTCCAAATCTAACCCAAGGTTAACATTTCATTCAGAGATCGTGAGAGCCTTTGTTCACTGGATCTCTGAATCAAGCCCGGTTAATTGCTCATTAAAGAAAAAGGGTTAAGTGTCATTGCTACGTGGAAAAGTACTACACCAAGCTAGAATAAAGTAAAAGGCCATCCAATCAAATTTGATCAAGGGTTTTAAAAAGTAATTAAGGGTTTTAAAGATAAACTATGATCATTTCTTTTCTGCTTTATTTCTGAGTTTTTTAATCAACCTGTCAACATCCATGTATTGGCTAGCCTTGATTTGAAATTAGTAAATGTGCAGAATTGAATGTAGAAGTGATTGGGGGGGTATGTGCAGGATCATGGTATGTCAAACTAGGCCCTTAAGTGGCAATAAAAATTCAGAAAATCAAGTTTAGGCAAGTTGACATAAAAATTTGAACAAGTTATAAGTATTATATCAAAAATATGTAAGAAGAGAATCTGTAGAAAATTGAATTTAGTTTCTAACATACTAGGCCTTTTTTGAAAAAAAATTATTCTATATGTTGAAAATTTCAAATTTCAATGTAGTAGTACGAAAATTTCAGGAAAAAAATAAGTAGGTGTATGTCTGACCACCTTAAAGACAATCAAATGAGAAATATTTTTACAAGATTCTAGATATAAGTAGTAGACTCATGTGTGGATGTGACACATATTTTTTTGTAATTTTTTTTTAAGTAAACAATTAATTATGATTTTCCTTGTACAAATTTTCTAGAATACAAAAACTCTCGTGTCTGACCACGTTAACTTAGTCTAAAATTTAACAAATTGAAAACTTTTTTTATTTTTCTTGTAGTAGGAAAATCATAGAATGTGACACATGTTTTGAATTTCAAAAATGTTATACAGTTTGAAAGTTATAGCTATTTTTCAATATGTCTATCAATCAGGATTAGAAAGATAACAAATAGGTGTATGTCTGACCACATTAAACAAAATCAAATGATAATATTTTTTATAATATTCTAGATAAAAGTAGTAGACTCATGTCTAGATGTGATGTACATTTTTTTGTATTTTTTTTCAAGTAAATAATTAATTATGATTTTTATCCTACAATTTTTTTTGAATATAAAAATCTCATGTCTGACCACCTTAACTTAGTCTAAACTACATCAAATTGAAAGAATTATTTATTATTATTGTATTAGGTGAAGCATAGAATGTGATGCATACTTCAGATTTCAAAAATGTTATACTGTTTGAAAGTTATAGTTGTTTTTCAAAGAGTCTATCAATCAGGACTTCTTTTTCACATCGCCACTTTTTGACATACCATGATCCTGCACATTTCTGGGGATAAATTTGCAATGATTTTGGCAACTGCACACATTCAATTATTGATGATATATAGATGACACTTCACTGCTTACAATGTCCAAAGTTTTCTGAAGTTGTGAAGATAATTAGAGTAGTTGCAGGGAGTTTCAAGGTGTTCAAGAAATTACAGAATTAAAAGGATATCCAGAGTGTAAAAATGAGTCAATCAGAGCTGAGCATGGCATCTTCCAATGGGGAAGCCAAGGACAAAGGTGGTGAGGAGAAAGGAAAACCAAATTACTTAGATAAATTTCTCAAGCTGCTCCCCAGTTCAAACCAGAATAAGAAAGCTATTGATGAAGCTTTTGAGGAATTTATGGAGAACTATACAAATGCTACTGTAATACCCCAAAAATGGGCTATAGGTTCATTAACCTCTTATATCTTCAAATCGAATGAAATCGATACAAAAGTCCTAACCTAAGGCACATCTGCACATCATCAAAATTCTAATTGATTTTATCTTAATTCTGCATCGGGGAATATTCCTAGCAATATTCCTATTTATCCTAATTATCTTTAATTAAATAATTATTTGGTGATAAATCTTATTTATCCTAAAGTTTGATTAATTGAATAGTTTGAATATTTAATTAATCAGATTTAACACCGCCATTTAATTATTTAATTATATTTAACTATATTTATTCCTAAATTGTATTATTTAATTTTGACAATAAATCAAATATCTTATGACTAATTGATTAAATTCTTATTTAATTAATTAAAGTCAGTTGTCAATATTTAATAATATAGTTTTTGAATAAAAGTTTGATTTAATAATTGATTAACCCATAAATCAATTGTTTTAATTTTAAAATCAGTTAAGTTCAGAATAAATCACTTTATTTTTAAATTAATTCATATTAAAACATGCACAATAAAAAAAAGCAGTCAACTTTAAAACAACTTTAAATCAACTTTCAATTTCAATTTGTTAACTTTCTAAACTCAACATCTGATGATGAGTTGAAAAAGTGAACTAAAACTCTATTTTGAGATAAAAACTGCTTTTGCATGATTTTATTAGTTTATTTATTCTTAATTTCTTGTTAACTAAAAATCAACTTGAGTTTATCAAGAGTGATTTATGGTTTTTCTCAATGCATCCTCAAGCCTAGATTTCTATAAAAACAAGGCTCAACTCTTCATAATTGATCTCTCTAAAAATCCCTCAAGCTTTCAATCTCACATCTCTCGAATTTGCACAATTACTCTGGTGAAATTTACAACTGAAGAACAAAGCTTTTGTGACAGACAATTTTGTGAGATCATTTCATAGTTTTTCATAGATTTTGCATACTTTTGCATTAATCTTCATAGCATTGTTAGATTAATTTTCATATCAATTTCAATTCATTATAGATTAATTTCATACAATTTTTCATATTATTGCATAGAAAATACAAAAATCTAGATTAATCTGCATTCATATAGTCTTTCATATTTTGCATTCAAAATCTTTCATTTAGGTGTTTCATTTTCATTGATCTTGATTTCAATCTGAGAACATCATACTCGCACCTACTAGAAGGCAGTAAATTGTCTGGTTAGCATAGTTTCAATTACTTGCAGATTTCAATTTTTGCTAACCTCTAATGTTTTACTGAAGTGTTGTGTCTACAGCTAGGTACAAATTTCACACACACATTTTTGGCACCCACTATGGGGCCCTGAAATGGGTTTCCATTCTATTCTATCAAATTTCTATCATTTTTCTCTAACCCATGACCACAAGGTTAATTTTTGTGAGTTTTGTGATAAATTTTTGGGCTGTTTTTCCAAAAATCTAACTGATGTTTTTATTAGTACATGCACATATGACATGATAAAGATACAAAATTTATATTTATAAAAAGGTATTTGAGTTATCTTTCATTTTCCATTGGTTTGGATTAATTTTGTTTTGATTTGCAAAAGTTATGATCATTTTAGTGAAGACCGGTCTGAACCTGATTTTATGAAATCCGACTGATGTTTTTATTGGTACATGCACATATGACATGATAAAGATCCTAAATTTATATTTATGGAAAGGTATTTGAGTTATATTTCATTTTCCATTGGTTTGGATTAATTTCATTTTTATTTGCAAAAGTTATGATCATTTTAGTGAAGATTGGTCTGAACCTGATTTTATGAAATTTGACTGATGTTTTTATTGGTACATGCACATATGACATGATACAGATCCAAAATTTATATTTATGGAAAGGTATTTCAATTAGCTTTCATTTTCCATTGGTTTGGATTAATTTTGTTTTTATTTGCAAAATTTATTATTGATTTAGTACAGACTGGTCAGAATCTGATTTTTTTATGACAACATGTTTTTCGATTATCAAATGACATATTATCTTTGACTAACCTAATTTTCTACCACGTGGGGTTGACAAGTTGCATTTATTTTTTTAAGGATTTTTATAACAGTGGGTTTCATGTACAAGAATAGGTAATTTTTTCATAACAGTGGTTTGCAGGTACATCCTATGGGTACAAAAGATAGAAGACAAATGCTCAAAAATTGCTAAAACAGGTAAAATCTACTAAGTGCGTTGCGAGGAATTCAGGTATTCTATTACATCTGATAACACTTCATTTTGGGACATAAAAAAAACTCTCTTGTGTCAAGCTTGAGTGCCTTTACAACTTTCATAATTCACACTTCAATTTTGGGCTCTAAAACGAACATAGATTTGCTTTTTGCATATCTATTACACATAGTAATTAGGCCCTATGAACACTATTTGTGGATGATCTTGAGAGAGTGGGCTTATTTCTCTTATTCATTCATGTGAAGCTCTTCTTGATGAAAGATCCCCTTGTAGGTAGGGAGGTTACTGAGATTGTCTTGCATTCTACTAGATTTGTGCATCTTCAACTTTTGATTGATACATTCTCTCTCCGGAGAGGTTGATAGATCATAAGTGGTTGACATCATAGATCTTTGTGAGATAATTTTGGTCTTAGAGTGTCAGATTAATCTTTTTTTTTTGTCTTGGTGAAGTGAAGAGGTTAGGGGATTATGCTCTACTTCCTTTTTGGATAGTACCAGAAACCCAGATCCTTGAATTTGATCTAGTCCCCCTGTGGTATCTTTTGTGAGTCACCTTTAGAGAGGGTTAACCGTAGTGGACATTACCTGAATTGGGTCAACCACATGGATGGAATCTCAAGTGGTAATAGCCATTTTCACTATGGTAGCAACAACCGCTATATAAATATCCTTGTGGAGAAAATCTTCACAAGTGTGGTCTCTTGTTGGGCTATCAGATCTCCCTAGCAGCTCCTGATTGATTAAATTCTCAGACTGTGTCAAAACCCCAGTGCGCCTGGATTGGAGTTTTCCCTCTTGAGATCACAAAAGTTGTAGATTCAGACCATTACTACAAACCTTAGTGAGGCTAAATGTTTCATTTTCTAGGAATATGTGCAGTATTGAAAAACTTTTTGGAACATACACAAGTAGTATTTCTAGGGATTAGCACAATAAGTCACTATTGCTTGTTCATGCACAAGGTTGATTTTGCCCTTGTTCATTGTTTTCAAATGATTGCTTTCTTTGCTTTTTTGCTATTTTGTGTGCTTGATATCTTCTTGGTTACTTGAAACGAACGGTTACACGGATCTTTGAAATTTGCATAACAATATGATACTAAAATATTGAAAAATTGCAAAATCTGAGCAAAAATCCTTTTTTAGAGTGAACTAAATATTCTATCAGAGAAAAGCCAGCACTATGTCTCAAAATCTATGCCTCAAAAATTGTGTCTAAACTATCAAACTGTGTCCTTTTATCATGCAAAATTTCACTTTCTAAGCATTCCTTCACGTGAGATAGCACATTCTCACGTGCAACCTGGTACTTCCTCGCGTGAAACAACATTCTCTCACGCGAACCTAGCCTAAAATTTTCAAAACAAAGAGCTTATTACTGTGAGTTGGTCAACTTTTCATCAGATCTAATTTTTGTCTGGGGTCTGTATACCTATTTTCTTGTTGCACACTGTCTGAAACTGCATGTCTAGAGTTGAAAAACAAATCCTGGAATCTGTCAAACAAATCATTGCATCAAAAATAGAGTAGAGCCTATAAAGAATCCATTCATTTTCCTAAACTGGTCTCTTGAGTCTGATTTAGCCTTCTGATTTATCAATTTGAGTCTTTTTCATCTTGTGTCAAAACCTTGTCAAAATTATCTTCAAATTCAATCTTTTTACTAAATGGCTAAGTGTTGTGAGCTCATGCCCACCATCTATTGGGAATCTACCCACACTAATGTGGCACAGTATCCTTCATTTACATCTGATCTAATCTTTAATCACTTCAATCTTGACAAGGTTGCGTCATTTGATCTTCTTGAATCAATTCATTCTTCGGTTGTCTTCATCTTATTCTTTTTCTTCACCCAAGGTTAATGGTGGAAACTAGAGCTTCCTCTCACAAGAAATCTATAGAAGCACTTAACATTGTACCTTTGACTACTCAAAAGGGTCCAACTCTTGAACGACTACAATTTTGGTCTTTACGAAGATGACGGTCTTGGCCATTTTTGATTGAAAATTGGTTACATACCCCCTCCATCAACTCACGGAGGTAATCAACAAAATCCACCTCAATCTAATCCAGGGAGCCCTAAAAATCCTAACATGTCTCATGGAGGGACACATCATGGGTCCCAAGGACATAAGTCTCAACATGGTATGGATCAAGAACCCACACCTTCTGAAATTGCTCAATATCAAAATGATGATAACTTCAAAAGAATGATGAAACATTTCTTGAAAGAAGATAGATAAGCATATTTTCTAGAGTTAGCTCATCAAGGAGCTAAACTTCCTCCAAACTTTAATGTGGAAGATATCATTACACATGAGGAAGAAACTCCTATCATGGCTATGATGAAACAGATGCATGCCATGTAAGTCAAACTTAACAAACTTGAAAAAGAAAAGGAACCTAAGGAGTTATCCATGGAAGCTCTATTCCCTTTTCCATTTGATAAAGACTTGTACATGCCACCATTCCCTAAAAAAGTGGAAATGCCTAAGTATGATAAGTATGATGGAAACTTTGATCCTCAAGATCATGTCAGTGAATTTTGTACTCAATCTATGGAGTTCATGCACGAACCAACCTACTTAATGTGTCTCTTCCCTCAATATCTAGGAGGAGCAGCCATTCATTGGTTCTCTAGAATGCCTCCAACTATCAAAACTTTTAAGGAGTTAATCAAACTATTCTATCAACAATACTCCTACAATATTCAACATCCAGTCACCATGATCGACATCTACAATCTGAAACAATATCCAGGTGAACCATTCATAACATTTCTCAAGAGATGGAGGAAGAACTTTTCTCTATATGCTAGACCCATTCCAAAAACTGAAAAGCTGGAAATCTTCATCAACAATCTTGTTCCAGAACTCAACTACCACTTGCAAATGCAAAATCATACATCCTTTGATAAGATGGTAGAAAATGAAATCAAAATTAAGAAAATACTTGTGCAAAAAGGAGACATATCACTTCAAAAGGACAAGTATGAATCTGGATCTAGTTCTAAAGATAAAGGCAAAAAATGGAACAATAATAAAGGCATCATCATAGATGGTGGTGTTGATAATATTTGTGCCCCATCTAAGGCACCCACTTTCAATCTCACTATTGGCACCTAAGCCATCAAAGTTGCTAAAGCTAAAACATCTGAATCTAACAAAAAGTCATCTGATTATAGACCTTGGGCTACAGATCCTAATAAAAATTTCACTCCTCTTGGAGAGTCCTTGGAATCTGCCATGAAAACTCTATTGGAAAACAAAATCATCTACTAGCCTGAGATAAAAGTCTTTGATCCCGAACCAAAACCAAAATGGTGGAGAGAGAATGATTTTTGTGAATTCCATCGCAATAAAGGTCATAAGACTAATAACTACGTTCTCTTGAAGCACATCATACAAGACAAAATTGATAATGGAGACATCATGATTGACAATCATAAGAGTAATAATGATCATACAACTTTCACAAAACCATTTCGTAAACATGGTAAAGAAGATTCTTCTTCTCAGCCTAATATGGGTGCTAAAGTCAATTATGCCTACTTTGGAAACAATGCTATTATCAATATGGTTGAACCATGTCTATCTGAGCATTGCAATGTCATCACAATTGTAAGGAAAGATAGAGAAAATCAATAAGCTAATGTAGTTACTTGATCACAAGCTCAGGCACAGCTAGAAGGACAAATACCAGATTCATCCAATGTCCCTAAGGTGCCTTTCAATCTTTCATTTACTTCTAAATAGAAGGCTACATCTAAATCTTCAAATCCTAAAGACACAAGGCCTACTTCATACAGTATTGTTCAACAACTCCAGCACACAAATGCAAAAATCTCCATGTTTGAGTTGCTTCGGATATCTCCAGCTCATAGAGCCATTCTAGACAAAGCTCTGCTCAGATCCAATGTTCCTGATAACCTCAATTTAGATAGATTCCAAACTATGGTTGGTCATCTTACGTCTCCATAGTACATTTCCTTTTCAGAGGAAGATGATAACTCCTTGAGTCACTCGCATAACCGGCCATTGCATATTGAAGTCTTGATCCAAAACCATCATGTCAAACGTGTGTTAATAGATGGGGGCACTGGTCTAAACATTTTTTCTTTCAACTTGATTACACAATTGGGATTTTTAGAAATGGGCATTGATCCTAGAAAGTAACTATCAAAGCATATGATGAGCAAGAAAGATCTTCCAAAGGAACAATTGTCTTACCTATCAGAGTAGGTCCTGTCATTAGAGATACTATATGTCAAGTTCTTGATCTACCTTTGGCTTACAATATCCTTCGAGGGAGACCTTGGATACATGAGATGAAAGCTATTCCTTCTACATATCATCAATTTTTGAAATTTCCTTATGAAGGAGTAGAGGTGACAATTCCAGCTGATCTATATACAACTTGCAATACATTGAAAGAGAGTGCTGATAAACTTGTTCCTAATAATAGGGAATCTTCCACTAAGCAGCTAGACATTGCTTCAACATCCAAGATGGAAGAAATTTCTAAAGAGGTTAAAATCAAAGAAAATGGTATGGGAGAATATACTTTAGAGCCAGTCTTATCTTTGACATCTCTCCCTATCTCTCCTAAGTCTTATGGACAAACTCTGAAATAGTCCAAACTAGAGTCTAAAGAATCTCTCGAAGCATAGAAAGGAAATTTTGTTGCAGAAAAAGTATCTAAACAAGAGTTATAAGAGGATGAAGCTATGCTCACATGGCTATACAAAGATGAACCTAAATCTCAAGTTGTTAAAAAATGTGATGCTAAAATACCGAATATCCCTTCTAAGTCATATGGCCTAGGAGACAAATTGATCACAAAAATGGGATATACAAGAAAAGGACCTCTAGGACTATAGGGTAAAGGTCTTCTATCACCTCTTGATCATCATGGCTGAGAAAACAAGAATACAATAGGTCTAGGATACAAGAAGAAGCCTTTTTGTCTTAGCAAGAACTCCCCACATGTCTTAGAATAGGTTGAGCCTTCCACAACAAATCAACTAAAGGGAGAAACAATAGAACAATCTAATAGTGATGATTCAGACATCGCTGAAGATATCATTCCCTATGAGCATTTTCCTAAAGAAATAAAAGACCCCCTTGAAGCTAAAGATGATCCAGTAAAAATAATTAATGTAGTAGAAACACAAGAACCTACTATAGAGCAAGAGATAGTTGCACCACAAGAACTAGATAATCTCAAAGACAATCAAATAGACAAAGAGGAAGGTGGTAGTTATTCTAAGATAGATTCTCATGAGTATGAATTCAAATCAGAATCTAAGGGTAACCCTTCTTGGGGTATTCATCCTGACTTTACTCATGTTATTAGATTTCCTAGAGGCATAGATGAAGAATCTAATGACTATGAATGGGGAGCCATTCCAGAAGAAGATGAGCTTATTACAGAAAAACATGTTGATGTTATTCACCAATATGCACCTAAACCCAATGTAAGTCTAGAGTGAAATGATGAACTTATCGAGTCTGATCCACTGATGATTGAAGTGGACTTCCACAATGACATTGAGCCTATTCATGAATTGAACATCTTAAGTTGTAATATCACCTTTGAACTTGAGCATCGAGTTAGGACCAATGATGATAGATCCATATCCGTAAACACTCTTTCCCAATCTTTTACCACTTTGACTATCCAACATCCTGACCTTCTTGACCAAACTTCCACAAATCTGAGCTATGGTATTTATACCTTCTTGAATGACTATGCCCTTTCTTGCTACCTAAATATAGTTGAGCCTATGAGGACTTCCATCAGTGAACTGAGTGTTAGCATGACTGAGTCGGACATCAAGTATCTTATTCAGAAAAATAAGAATAAGAATATAAAGAAAAGGAGTTCTGAGGGTGAAAACCACTTTGTGGCAGTCTCAAAACCTACAAAAGTAAAAATAAAAGACATATCTGATGGTGAAAACCTCTCTGAGGTGCCTAAGGATGAGATATTTGATGTCCTTCTAAGTCATTTATAGGACAGATCTCTTGTTCTAATTGAGCCCACTCAATCCATCAACTTGGGAACATCAAAAGAACCACAATTGTTCCAGGTAGCACAATCCTTGTCAGAAGGAGAAAAACAAAAAATTACAGCATTCTTAAGAGAGAAAAAGATCAACTTTGCATGGAAATATTTAGATATGCCAGGATTGGATCCTGATCTTATAATGCACCATTTATTTATAGCTCCAAATGTTAAACCTGTTAAGCAAAAACTGAGAAAGATGCACCCACATGTTGCACTCTTGGTAAAAGCTAAATTAGAGAAGCTCCTAAAAGCTGGATTTATCCGAGTTATTGATTATGAAGAATGGATCTATAATATTGTACCTATTTCAAAACTAGACAAATCAATAAGAGTATGCACAAATTTTAGAGATGTAAACAAGGCATGCCCTAAGGATGATTTTCCATTAACTAACATTGATATAATAGTGGACATGATTGCAGGCTTTGAGATGTATTCTTTAATGGATGGTTTTTTTGGATATAATCAAATAAAAATTGCTCTAGAAGATCAAGAGAAAATTGCTTTCACATGTGCGTGGGGTACCTTCTATTGGAATGTCATGCCATTTGGGCTTAAGAATGCTAGAGCTACATATCAAAGAGCTATGACATCTATTTTTCATGACATGATGCATCAAACTATGGAGGATTATATTGATGACACTTTAGGAAAACCTATGACAAGATCTGAACATCTAAATGACTTGAGCAAGATACTAGACAGAATGGAAAAATTTAGTCTCAGACTAAATACTAAGAAGTGTGCTTTTGGTGTCACTTCTAGAAAGCTTTTAGGATACATAGTTTCAAAGAAGGGCATTGAAGTTGATCCAGCTAAAGTAAAGGCTATAATGGAGATGCAACCTCCTAAGAATATTAGTCAAATGAGAACATTACAAGGGAGAGTACAATCTATCAGACACTTCATATCTTAGCTAGTAGACATATCACAACCTTTTACAAAGACATTACATAAAGGTGTGACCTTTGCATGGAGTGAGGAATGTGAGAAGAAATTTAATCATATCAAGAAATATCTATCAAATCCTCCTATTTTGATGCCTCCCATTCAAGGGAAGCCTTTGATCTTATATGTCTCCACTACAGATACATCACTGGGGGCATTACTTGCACAACATGATGAGAACAAGAAGGAAAGAGCTATATACTATATCAGTAGAACACTGGTGGCATATGAAAAGAACTATTATATGATTGAAAAATCTTGTCTAGCTATGATCTTTGCATCACAAAAATTGAGACATTATATGTTGGCTCATACCACGTATTTAGTAGCTAAGATTGATCCACTAAAGTACTTACTAAGCAAAGCTGCCCTCACGGGTAGATTAGCCAAATGGGTCATGCTCTTAAGTGAATTTGACATTGAATATGTTGAAAGAAAAGCTATTAAAGGCCAAGTTATTGCTGATCAATTAGTAGATGAACCTTATTTTGATGACACACCAATGCAAATGGAATTTCTAGCTTCCTCTATCATGAATCTTTCTTCTAGAGAATGGAAATTGTTCTTTGATGGCTCCTATACACAGAATGGATCGAGAGCAGGCATGTTGTTTATCACTCCTCAAGGATACTCCATTCCTAAGGCATTCAGAATTAAATTTCCTTGTACACAAATAATATTGCTGAATATGAAGCCCTTTTGAATGGTATGAAAATAGCAATTGAGTGGAGGGTAACAAAATTACACATTCATGGAGACTCATAACTTGTAATACATCAAGTCAATGATGTGTACCAAAAAAAGGATGAAAAGATCATTCCATACAAGAGAATGGTAGATGATCTAAAGAAATACTTCATATCTATCACCTTTGAGCAAATACCTAGAACAGAGAATAAGGCTGCCGATGCAATGGAAATGCTATCTACTTTATTACAACAGCCTGAACATGAGCTACGCTATGAGTTCCCGGTGGAAGCACTATCTTATCATGCATATGACTCCCCTGATACTTGTATGATTTGCACTGTTGTGGGTCATGATTCATCCTGATATAAAAACCTATTCTCCTATCTCAAAGACCAAATCATTCCCGATACCTTTAATTGTCATGAAAAGAGATACCTTATCCGTAATGCCTCCTGATATGTCATCATTGGTCACGATCTGTACAAATGAGGTCTAGATGGTACGCTACTTAGATGTTTAGAATGGGAAGAGTCTCAACATGTGTTAGAGGAAGTCCATGATGGTATTTGTGGGTCGCACTCGAACAATTTAACACTAGCCCAAAAACTTATTAGGGCTAGGTACTATTGGCTGGAAATGGAGAAAGAGTCTAGCAAGTTTTCTAAGAACTGTCAAAAGTGCCAAGTGCATGGAAACTTAATTCATGCTCCAGGGAGAGATCTAATCCCCTTCACTACACAATGACCTTTTCATCAATGGGCATTTGATCTTATAGGATCCATACATCCTCATTCTTCTAATGGGCATACCCACATTATTACAGCTATAGATTATTTCATGAAATGGGTAGAAGCAATCCCGTTAACACAAGCAACTGGAAAACAAATATCTATGTTCATCTTGAACAAAAATCTATTGAAAATCTTGCATCGTACAGTTAATAAGATAGGAAGAGACTAACATCTCATGATCAATCCAGCTCTCTGGGCCTACAAAACAAGTATCAGAATGCCTACTGGGGCTACACCTTTCACTTTAGTTTATGGGTCTAAAGTGGTACTACCTATTGAGGTTGAAATCCCATCACTAAGAATCATAATGCATGGTCTAGTAACTGATGATGACTACAAAGTATCTAGGTTGCAAGAACTTGAACTACTAGATGAGCATAGTCAAGCAGCATATGATCATCTCAGAGTATATTAGAAGAGAATGTCTAGAGGATACAACAAGAAAGTCAGACACAAAGAATTTCAGGTTGGCGATCTAGTCTTGAGAGAGAATCCTAAAAATCAATCACATAGAGAGCTCAAGGGGAAGTTTGAACCCAACTGGATGGGTCCCTTTGTTATCATTGCTACTTTTGGCTCTAGATCCTATCAACTCTCAATGCCTGAAGGAGAACAGCTCTGAGAACCAATCAATGTTCTCCATCTGAAGAAATTCTATGCCTAAGGCATTCAGTGTATGGTAAAATGTCCTAAAAAAATCTTAAAAATTAGAAAAAGTCCTGAAAAAATGAACATCTTGGTGAAAACCTAGCAATGGGCACTTTGATGATTCACAAAAAAAATTGAAAATATCAAAAATATCAAAAAAATTGGAAAAATGAAAAATACAAAAAAATGAGAAAAAGAAAAAGTGCCTTGGTGAAAGCCTGGAAACATGTGCCCTGGTAGCAAACATAGAATCTCTGCAAATATGGTGAAAACCTGGCAAATAGGTGCCACTTGTTTCAAAATACTCCATCTATCAACGCAATCTTGGTCTTTCCCAGCTTTCAGTCCTGCTTTAGTTTGTACATATTTCCTAGTTTGTTTCTGCATTCCTATTTTTAATAAGTTGGTTTGTACACCAATCAGCTCAAGCGTCTGTATCCTATCAATGTTTAACACTTGGGGGAAATCAATGTCATATCCTATGGCCTCCAGTTGATCTTAGATGAGTCATATCTATTCAAGGTCCTTTGAAGCTTTATCCGAGTCAGTTAGTCAGTCTCCTCTCCAAAAAGGATTTTGCATCTACAACAACGCAATCAGACATCAAACTAAAAACAATCTATGCTTCTTCATGCTTTTATCTCCTTGTATGCTTACTGATTCACATTGAGATTTCTACATATTATGTCCCTTTGAGCTCTTCAATGATGTCCTTTACAAGATTTAGAGAGTGATGACTTGGGGCATAATATTTTCTTTGTCTTCTGCTTGTATGTGAAAATCTAACAACTTTGGAAATTCTGGATTGAAATGGTATCTATCTGTAAGAGCCTCTATCTTGAATTGGATGGCCATGAGTACCTCGACCATTGATACTCAAAAAATTCAAGGAAGTTTGATCTCACTATTGTCTTTTTGAGTGAATTATTTCTCCTACTGTGAAACGTGATCTTACCTAAGGATGTGAACAATAAAGGGTCACTATGGGTAACTCACACTGGACTTAGAATGATCTCTTGACCATTTGATGTAATGCAAGGTGTATTCAGGTCATCACGATGTTTATGTTCTGATGCTTATATAAATTGCTATATCAAAATGGACATGATATTCAGGTCATCTTGGCGTTTGTGCCTTGGTGCTTATATCTAATCTGACATTCCAAAAATAAAATCAATATTCATATGTCCATGGTTGTCTAACCAATGGGCATTGTATTGATTCTTGCACATACAAATCAATATTCATATGTCTATAGTTTCCTAACTAGTGGGCATTGTATTGATTTATCTGGTTACCTAAAAAGTTCAATGATGAGAATGAATTGACACATGATCAGTGACTAGGTCCTAGGTCCTAGGTTTGCATTTCATTCTTCATGTCATTTTACATTTTGCACTTTGCATGATCTCACAAATTGCTTGAACACTTAAATGATTCTTCAAAAAAACAAAAACCAAAAAAAATGACACAAGAGCTGAATCTCACATGAAGGTTCTTCCAACGAAACATCAAGTAGAATCCTTTTTCAGGATCAAAATCAAAATTTGAGATTGTTTATATTATTCACTACTTGCATAATCAACCTTCAATCATCATAGAAATCTAGAACTTAACTGATTATCTCACATCAAACTATCAAAATTTCAACTTGGTCAACCATGGTCAACTCATGGTCAAACCTAGTCAAACTTGGTCTTCAGGACCTCCAAACGATGTAGAACTCATTCTCGAACGTGTATAACCAATTCTCAAATCAATTAACATGCTTCTAAACTATAACGATGACTTTTCTTGTCAGATTTCAATTTTAATCCCGAAGGGGGCATGGTATTACACATCATTCAAAGTCTGTAACTCAAATCTATAAATCAATATCTTTCTCTTAGTGATCAAGACAACAACCACATCTAGTTACTGATTCATCAAAATTCCTCGTTGCTTGGGGAAAATCTTTCATTTCTTGGGGCATATCAGATTCATGGAGATCCATATGAATTTGGTATCCTAAATCTATCTTGTAAACTGTATTAGATTTTCATAACCATCGGTTCATTAGTGTTATTTCCTTGGTTCTTCATAACTGATGGGTTCAGGATGTGATACTAATATGATTCATACAAGGACATTCAGGTCTTGAATCAGTCACTCACTTCTTCACAATCATAAGGTTCAGAATCAAGCATTTTGGCACTTTTTCATAATCACCGGTTCATTGCTGTTATAGTTAACATTATCTTTGGTCATTTATGACCTAACATCTTCAAATATTTTAATTAGTTTCTATCTCAGAATCGGTTAATCTTTCAAATCAGTTTCATACATCTTTATCATACACAGATTATTGTTTGAACCACTGCGCTTCACACAGTAATTCAAAGAGGGGCAAAATGTAATACCCCAAAAATGGGCTATAGGTTCGTTAACCTCCTACATCTTCAAATCAAATGAAATTGATACAAAAGTTCTAACCTAAGGCACATCTACACATCATCAAAATTCTAATTGATTTTATCTTAATTCTGCATCAGAGAATATTCCTAGCAATATTCCTATTTATCCTAATTATCTTTAATTTAATAATTATTTGACGATAAATCTTATTTATCCTAGAGTTTGATTAATTGAATAGTTTGAATATTTAATTAATCAGATTTAATACTGCCACTTAATTATTTAATTACATTTAATTATATTTATTCCTAAATTGTATTATTTAATTTTGACAATAAATCAAATATCTTATGACTACTTGATTAAATTCCTATTTAATTAGTTAAAGTTAGTTGTCAATATTTAATAATATAGTTTTCGAATAAAAGTTTGATTTAATAATTGATTAAGCCATAAATCAATTGTTTTAATTTTAAAATCAATTAAGTTGAGAATAAATCACTTTATTTTTAAATTAATTCATATTAAAACATGCACAATAAAAAAAAGCAGTCAACTTTAAAACAACTTTAAATCAACTTTCAATTTCAATTTGTTAACTTTCTAAACTCAACATCTGATGATGAGTTGAAAAAGTGAACTAAAACTCTATTTTGAGATAAAAACTGCTTTTGCATGATTTTATTAGTTTATTTTTTCTTAATTTCTTGTTAAGTCAAAAATCAACCTGAGTTTATCAAGAGTGATTTATGGTTTTTCTCAATGCATCCTCAAGCCTTGGATTTCTATAAAACCAAGGCTCAACTCTTCATAATTGATCTCTCTAAAAATCCCTCAAGCTTTCAATCTCACATCTCTTGAATTTGCACAATTACTCTGATGAAATTTACAACTGAAGAACAAAGCTTTTGTGACAGACAGTTTTGTGAGATCATTTCATAGTTTTTCATAGATTTTGCATACTTTTCCATTCATCTTCATAGCATTGTTAGATTAATTTGCATATCAATTTCAATTCATTATAGATTAATTTCATACAATTTTTCATATTATTGCATAGAAAATACAAAAGTCTAGATTAATCTGCATTCATATAGTCTTTCATATTTTGCATTCAAAATCCTTCATTTAGGTGTTGCATTGTCACTGATCTCGATTTCAATCTGAGAACATCATACTTGCACCTACTAGAAGGCAGTAAATCACCTAGTTAGCATAGTTTCAATTACTTGCAGATTTCAGTTTTTGCTAACCTCTAATGTTTTACTAAAGTGTTGTGTCTACAGCTAGGTACAAAATTCACACACACAGCTACCACCCCTTCTAGTTCAGGTTACACTATATTCACCTATTTTTACAACAATAGAAATAAGGCAATTCCAATTTGCAATGCTTGGGCTTTGGGGATGGAAAAATTGATTGTGCCTGATGTTTTCTTGGATGTGGATTTAATCATTGAGTTGGCTAGGTTGTATGACCCAATTTCCAAGACAATTAGAAAGGGTGACCAGTCTACTTTAGTGACTTTGGATAGGGGGTCATTAATGAAGGCCTTTGATTTCTACTCCTCTTCCTCTATTGAAATAGATTTGAAAAAAGAAAAGCAAAAGTATTCTAGTCACATAGGTTCAGTAAAAAGCCAAATGGTTAGGCACATTCCAAAACAGGGTAAATACATAGCTCCTCTCCCTACAAGCATGAATTCCCCTTATGAGTTGAAATCCCTCAACTTCTATATGAAGTTTTTTTGTCATGGGTTGTGTAGAGTTCTGAGAATAGATGGAGATGCTGAGAAATTTCATGCTGACTTGTTGATAATAATTCTGGGCATTCAAATTCCCATGCCAATAATGACTATGATTACATCCAATATGTAATTGATAGAATGCATGAAGGTCTAGTGTCTGTCAAAGAAAATAAAAGGCCCATTAGATTCAAGCATTACTCCCTTTTGATGCACTTGATCCTGTACTTCAATATCAACAGTTTGGATGCAAGGGTTCTTAAGCCAAGGTTCATGTTTGAAGGCCAGCCCAATCTAGTATAGTATTGGCTTAGGGTCTAGAATTACACTTCTAATGAGTGTAATTTTTGTATTTTCCAAAATTGGATAGTCCACCCAATTCTCAATTTGATGGGGACTAATGTGGTGAGGTTGCAAGTCTGGGTTCTGAAGCTTTTGAGGCCCATGCATTATGAGAATAAATGGAAGGGAAATCACAATTGGGGTGATTTATATTTAGGAGAATAGCACCATAATTAGGGTCTATAGGTGCCCTCAACCCCCACATCTACTTCCAAAGTTTGTGCCACCAAGGGTTGCCCAATTAGAATTTTTATGGCAGCTGATTTGGACTGACAAAGAACATTTGGCTCCTCATAGAAAGGGCACATTCACACCGAGGAAATTTAGGATTGGGAATTTCTTGGTTGGTAAGAGGGCACTACCTGAAATTATTTCATGGCTCAACCATTTCAAGATGACATCTAGCAGTTGCAGATATGTAGATTCTAAAAATTTCATGAGAACTGCAAGAATGACACTGATTCCCAACATTGGGACAATAAGGGAACTTGAGGGCTATGATGAAGAAGTTGTGATAAGAAACATGTTAGATGAAGATGAGATTGGAAGGAGGCTCACCAAATTATATGATTTATTGAAGCTATAAGCTCAAATAAGAAAGACTGAGATTGATTTTGGAGGGTTTTTTTCTGATCTCCCCTATTTGCAGAGACTTGATAGAATGATTAAAATGCATGGTGCCCTATCTAGTCAATTGGAAGGGATGCTTGAGGAGAAGTTAGATGTGGACAAGAATTATTCTTGATGAAGGGTGCTCCCTTTAATACCACAAACACATAACAAAAACAAAGAAACAACAACAATTTGCAAGAACAGAAAATGGGCTTCTTATTATCTCCACAAATGTGGAATTACAAATTTTAGAATTACAATATGCAAAGCCACATGGGCATTTCCCTTACAATATTCTATAGGAAAAAGCCTTGAATTATTACCTAGAACTACTCTGAACTGCTCCGAACTGCCTAAGACAACACTACAGTCTTCCTTATATAAGCAATTTTCCATCGCCAGGGAGGGTTCCAAAATTTTAGCTAATAAGGCTAACCAAACTTAGAATTATTTTATTTTAAAATTTATTACATCAGATTCGGCTCAAAATGAATTTTGAAACCCAAGCAAAAATTTTAAAGAAAAATTATTTTCTGCCATTTTAGGTGACCCAACTTCTGAAGACCATATGTCATCACCTATTGACCCGATTATCTATTATGACCCCATTTTAGAAAGGGCACAAAGCACTCTACAATGCTTGAATTAAGAAAGCTTCATTTAGCCAAATTTTCAACCTCACCCGGGACCTCTAAAGCCTTCAAAATTGAGTTCAAAATTTTTGTACCCTGATGCCAATAACGAAAATTTTCAATATCTTCAAAACTAGACTTGATCTGACAATGAAAATTTATTGGCAGGATGATACGACCAAAATGAACCTGCAGGGAAGAAAACATACCATTCTGAGCCTGAACAAAAAACTTACTAAAAATAATAAATTTCCAAAAATAGTAGCTCTGCACAAGATAACCCATATTGAAAAGAAACTAGAAATATTTTTTGGGTGATGCAAGATTTCTCTTACACCCAGGATGCCCCTGCATTAGACACTCGAGGTAGTTTGAGAAGTGATACTGTCATGACTCAGGTGTGAAGAGGGAAACTAAGATGGTTAACCTCCTTCGTTGTTAGCCATGATGAATCTTCAATAGGTCATCCTTTCCATTTGATCAGATATTCTTCATATGTCCTATTCCTTGTGCTTCTACCAACATGACTATCTAGTATGTCCTCAATCTCATTGGTATCTGAACTAGTTGTTGGAATACTCCACTGTGTTGCTGTGATCTCATCTTCAACACCCCCTTCATGATACTCTATCAAATCTAAAATGTTAAATACTAGTAAAATGTTCAGCTCTATAGGCAACTCGACCTCATAGGCTTTTCCAGAATCATGCTTCTTTAGTATCTTACATGGCCCAAACCTCTTCATTTTCAGCTTGTTATATGTACCAACTAGAAATATCTCCTTCCAAAAATGAACCATGACTTCATCCCCAACCTGAAATTCCTTATGCCTTCTTTTCTCATCTACCTTAGCCTTATACTGTGCATTCATCTTGGTAATGTGTTTCCTCACTTCCTCATGGATGTTCTTCAAATATTCTACAAAATCCTCAGCTTCAACACTACTTATTTCTCCTTTATCTATCTTCCTCAACTCAGATGCATTTCTAGGACTACTTCCATATACAATCTGGAATGGTAATTTACCAGTGCTCCAATTGACAAAATTATTGTATGCAAATTTTGCTTGTGGTAAAATCAAATCCCATCTTTTTGGCTTGTCTCCAACCAAACATCTCTATAAATTTCCCAAAATCCTATTCACCACCTCTGTCTATCCATCAGTCAGTGGATGATGTGATGAAATAAACTTCAAATTTGTCTTCAACTTCTTCCACAATGTGTGCCAGAAATATCCAATGAACTTAGTGTCCTGATCTGAAACTATGCTCTTCAAAAAACCATGTAGTCTCACCACTTCTCTGAAAAACAATTCTACTACATGAACAACATCATTAGTCTTCTTGCAGGAAATAAAATGTGCCATCTTTGAAAATCTATCAACTACCAAAAAAATTGAATCATGTCCCCGCTGTGTCCTCGGCAAACCAAGAATAAAGTCCATATTGATATCCTCCCAAGGTTTCTTTAGTACAGGTAATGGTTGATACAACCCTATATTTTGCTTCACTCCTTTCACCATCTGACATACTCTGCAACCTTATACAAACTTCTTGACATCTTGCTGCAACTGTGGCCAATAATAATTCTCACTAACCAAAGAAAGGGTTTTATCTCGACCAAAATGTCCAACCAATCCTCCGCTATGCTTCTCCTTGATGAGATTCTCTCTCATAGAGCTTCATGGAATGCATGATTGACTCCCTCTGAATAGCATATAATCCTAAATGATGAAATCCAACCACTTTGTTCTATCTAGAGTAATAGGTTCTTTACAAGCTTTCCAAGCTTCTCCAAAATCAGGATCCTCTAGATACAAATTCATGAGTTCCTTAAACCCAACCACCTTAATCTACATCTCTATCAGCAATAGTTACCTTCTGCTAAGAGCATCTGCAACCCTATTAGACTTTCCACTCCTGTGTTTCAAAACAAATGTGTAACTCTGCAAAAACTCAACCCATTTCAAATGTCTTTGATTCAACTTTCCTTGACTATTCAAATATTGCAAAGCTTGATGATCAGTATACAAAACAAATTCCTTAGGAAGCAGATAGTGTCTCCACTTCTTTAATGCTTGAACTATAGCATAAAAATCCTAATCGTAAACATAATATTTTCTCTTGGCATCATTTAACTTCTCACTAAAATAAGCAACAAGTTTACCTTCTTGACTCATAGCAACTCATATTGTAGTACCACTAGCATCAGAGTCTACTTGAAACACCTTATTAAAATCTGGAAGTGCTAAAATAGGTTGTTTTGTAAATTTTTGTTTCAACAATTGAAAACTCTTATCTACCCCATTAGTCCACTTGAACTCTTTTCTATCCCCTCTCATTGTTTTAGTCAAGGGTCCACAAATACTGCTAAAAAATCTGATAAAATTTCTATAAAAGCTAGCCAAACCATGAAAAGATCTTACCTCAGTAGCACTCCTTGGAGTAGGCCATTCAAGAATAGCCTACACTTTCTCTGGGTCCATTTTTAGACCTTCTGCTGAGACTACAAATCCCAAATACATGAACTCCTTCACAAAACTGCACTTCTTCAAATTAATCAACAATTTCTCTTCCCTCAACTTCTCAAACACCATATGAATATGCATCATACGCTCCTCCAATATCTTACTAAAGATCAAAATATCAGCTAGGTAAACAATGACAAACTTACCCATAAATTCTTTTAGAACCTCATTCATGAGCCGCATGAAAGTGCTTGGTGCATTGGTTAGCCCAAAAGGTATGACTAACCACTCATACAGTCCTTCCTTTGTCTTGAAATTAGTCTTCCATTCATCTCCTTCTCTGATCCAAATCTGGTGATATCCACTCTTCAGATCTATCTTTGAGAAATACACAGCTCTGCTCAAACAGTTCATAATATCATCCATTCATGGCAATGGAAACCTATACTTGATTGTGGTCTTGTTTATTTCTCTAGAATCTATACACATGCTTCATTCTCCATTCTTTTTCAGTGCTAATACTATTGGTACAACACATGGACTTAGACTCTCCTGAATCAACCCCTTCTATAACAACTCATGTACTTGTCTATTCAACTCTTCACTTTCTACTGGTGTCATTCTATGTGCTGTCTTATTTGGAAAACTGGCTCCTAGAATCAAGTCCATCTAATGATTGATCTTCCTTACTGGTGGTAATCCATCAAGAATATTATCGGATACAATATCCTAAAACTCATTCAACAAATCTACAACTTCTATAGGTACATCTTCTACTTCCTCTTTACCAACTTTTGGAATTAAAGAAAAACACACATGCTCATGCCTCATACCATCTAAGAATTTTCTTCCATCAACAAAAGTTATACTTGCATTACCACATACCTTTTCTTTAGTCTCCTTCAATGGCTTTAGCTTATGTCGCACTCCATCCTTTGTCAGGGAATAGGTATTCGCATGACCATCATGTACAACATGCCTATCAAACTACCATGGTCTACCCAAAAACATATGACATGCATCCACTGGTATGATCTCACATAGTACCTCATCATGGTATGCACCAATCTTGAACTTTACTAAGCACTGTTCATTGACCATGACCTTGTGGTCATCCTGCACCCAAGAAATCCAATATGGATGTGGGTGTTTCTCTCTCTTGAGCTTAAAATTTGTCACCATCTCTTTTGACACCAAATTTTTAGTGCTTCTCCTATCGATAATCATATCACAACATTTACCTTCACACTTGCACCTAGTGCGAAACAAGCTTCTTCTTTACTCGGGTTCATTCTCCTCACTCAGCAGGACTCTTCTGTTAATTAGCATTTCTCCTCTTTCAGCATCTTCAGAATGTGATGATCTGACATCTTCATCTACATGTGAAACTCTAGCCTGGCCTTCAGTTATCCTATCTATCCTTCCTTGGCATTGAGGACATTCATATGCCCTATGACCTTCTTCTCCACAATGAAAACATGTTCCATGAAATCCTCCTCTTCTAGATCCTTGTCCTCTTCCTCTTCCTCTCTGATCTCTATTATTCTAATCCTAGAAATGATTAGAATTGTTTCCTCTCAGATTTTGACTGCTACTGGCATCATCCTTCTTTTTTGGATCTTCATTTTGGCCTCCATATGACCATCCACCAGATCTTCCACCATGACCTCTTCCATTTTGTTTGCTCTCAAACTTCTTGTTCAACTTTTCCTCTACTTTTGGGGAAAACTGGTATGCCTCTTCAATATTGTTCATTCAAACTAAATTCAACTCCTCCTAAATGCTTGACCTCAACCCATTAAGGTAATGGGAAAATTTATCCTTATCAGCTTCCGCATGGCATGTTCTGATGAGGATTCAATAGAACTCCTCTATATACTCCTGAACAGATCTGCCTACTTACTTCAAACTTTGTATTTTTTTCAGTAGGTCAAGCTCATAATCAACATGAATGAACTATCACTTCAATTTGTCCACCATTTTATCCCATTTTGTGATTTTCTCCTTTCCTCTTCTATTTCTCTCCAATTGAATCTCTTGCCACCAGATCTTTGCATGACCCTTCAGTCTGGCCTTCGCAAACTTGACCCTATTAGGATCCTCAATATCTTCATACTCAAAATATTCTTCACATTCATTGATCTAGTCAATCAACTCCTCTGGGTTAAGATTTCCTAAAAATGTAGGAACCTCAATCTTAGGTCTTTTCCCGATCTTGGAAATGGCCCAAAAAAGATTTTCTTCTTCCTGATTCACAATTTTGACTTCTCCTTCATAATTTCCTTCTTCTTCAGCTTTATCCTCACTTTCGTCTCTGACATTAAGATTCATTCCTCTGCGAATCTCTTCTTGCAATGCTCGCACTTGTCTCTAGAGTGCTCTAACCTCAGGTGTTACACTACCAGCTCTTCTACCACGTTCCCTTTGTGGAGGCATTTTTGCGTTGCTTTCTGGAACCCTAACCATGGTCTTGGTGCAAACTGCCTCACAGTCGATGATCTGTTTACAAACTTAGGAACTCCTGCTCTAATACAACTTGATGAAGGGTGCTCCCCTTAATACCGCAAACACATCATAGAAAAAGAGAAACAACAACAATTTGCAAGAATATAGAATGGGCTTCTTATTATCTCCACAAATGTGGAATTACAAATTTTAGAATTACAATATGCAAAGCCACATGGGCATTTCCCTTACAATATTTTGTAGGACAAAGCCTCAAATTATTACCCAGAACTACTCTAAACTGTTGTGAACTACCTAAGAAAACACTATAGCCTTCCTTATATAAGCAATTTTCCACCACCGGTGAAGGTTCCAGAATTTTAGCCAATAAGGCTGACCAAACTTAGAATTATTTTATTTTACAATTTATTACATCAAAGTCAGCTCAAAACAACTTTTGAAACCCAAACAAAAATTTTGAAGAAAAATTATTTTCTGCCATTTTAGGTGACCCAACTTCCGAAGACCATAAGTCATCACCCGTTGACCCGATTGACTATTATG
This sequence comes from Chamaecyparis obtusa, assembly GCA_027943335.1. Taxonomy (NCBI): domain Eukaryota; kingdom Viridiplantae; phylum Streptophyta; class Pinopsida; order Cupressales; family Cupressaceae; genus Chamaecyparis; species Chamaecyparis obtusa. The sequence continues at coordinate 685,708 of BSBK01000971.1, read as the reverse complement.
ACCCTGTTTCAAAAATGGCATGAAGCATTATACAACATTTAAATCAAGCAAGCTTCATTCAGCCAAAGTTTCGACCTCATCTGGGACCTCTAAAGCCTTCAAAACTAAGTTCAAAGTTTCTGTACCCTACTACTAATATTGAAATTTTTTAATATCTTCAAAACTAGACTTGATCTGGCAATGAAACTTTACTGGTAGGCTGATACAACCAAAATGAACCTCCAAGGAAGAAAATAGACCATTCTAAGCCTGAACAAAAAACTTACTAAAAATATTAACTTTCCAAAAATAGCAGCTCTGCACAAGATAGCTCTTATTGAAAAGAAACTAGAAATATTTTTTGGGTGATGCAAGATTGCTCCTACACCCAGAATGCTCATGCATCAATTCCACTTCTAATTATGAAGAATATAGAGATGAGTCATAGGAGGGTGATAGTCCACCTCAAAAAAATGAACCTCCTATTATTCACATCACCCAAGAAGCAGAGGATACCCCTGAACCACCCTAGAAAAAACAAAAACTTGAAGTAGGTGGGCCCTCTAAGGAAAAGAAATGAAAGAAAGTTGTTGATAGGGATTTTGTTCTAGTGCCTGGTGATCATGCATACCATCAAAATCTGAGGAATGCAATCAGAGAAGGCAAGAAGATAGTGTCAAAAGAAGAGGAGGAATTGCCTCTACTACTGGGAAAAGATGAAAGGGAGCTGTATCAAGAGGAATTCCTCACTGATGACCAATTCAACAAGAGTGATGAATTTAGAAATTTTCTTAATTGGAGGAAGCAGTTCAAGAAGTGGCTAAGTCTCTACCAGAGGGTATGGAACCAAGTGATGAGACCTTAAGGGCTCTAACTTCTTATGACCCTAGCCTTGAAAATATAACTGTTGATGAGGCCAGAGAAATGGTGAAGTCTAGTGGGATGCTTCTGACTCCTGGATGGGATCTTACCTCAGCCTTCATTATTGATCAAATTAGAAAGCAACCAGTGGCCAATTTTTCTGATGAGCGAAACATTAGAGATATGATAAGGGGAAGTGGGTTTGATCCTAAGTCCCAAGCTATTGCAATGTGGTCTCTAGCCCAAAGGACCCAAAAGCTTGCTTTGGTGAGTATAGAAGATAAGATGGAGGGGAAAAAAATTATCTAGACTGTCTAGAATACTAGTGACCTTGAGATGTCAAAGGTTGTGACACATTTTTCCCACCTCAATGAAGAAAAGACAGCCTAGTTATCAAACAAATATGCTCTTTTGTTTGATAATTTAGTGAAAGCTGCCAAGGATAGAGACCTAAAGCTAATGAAAATCAAGGCTTTGGAAGATGAGTTGGTTGATCTAAAGGACAAGCTTGAAGAAGCATCAAAGGTAGCTCTCTCTCCAACTTTGCAAATTGAAGTTGTAACTCAGCTAGTGGAAGAAACTTCTAACAGACTATCTCAAGACTTAGAGAAGGTAAGGCTTGATGTAGCCTTAAAGGCCATATTAGATATTGTGCAGCATAGGTGTGAGAGAATTAAAGAGAAAATTGATTTAGTTCATCAATTAGTGGGCATGTTGCATAAGGTTAATGAGAAGGTGAATGAGGTAGTGGGTACTCTGGAACCATTTTATAGTGTTTGGTCTGGGAGGAGCTCATTATTTGAAAAGCTTGATGCATTGCAGCCTCATAGGCAAGATATCCCTGAGCTGGTTACTAAGGTTTTAGAGAAGAGAGAATTAGTCAGTGCCACCTCAAGCTTTTTCAAGGGAAAGTCAAATCAGGTAAAGGCCAAGTTGGCCATGTTTGATCAAGGTTATAGCAAGCACTTGCTTTCAATTTACAAGGATGATGGAAGTGTACTAGGTTTGGACGAGTGGAAGTCATAGATGGGTGAGGTAATGATTAAGTAAGAGGCTTTCCTTGATAGTAATCGTTCTTTGGACATGGATGGGTGTAACAACATAATTGATAACTTGATCAAGGTTGAAAATGATTGCATCAAGTTTGCTACAGATATTAAGGCCATCACTGATTCTAGATGGGATAGGAAAATCAAGTTGTTATAGGATTTGCAGGGGTACTATTGGCCCTCAAAAGATGATGTGGCAGCATGGGACAAGAATACAAGGCAAAAGAAGAAGAAGCCAGCTGTCATGGAGCTAGAAGTGGAAGAAGAAGAGTGAGCCCCATCTGGCACCTGATCCAGAAATATAGGGAGAGTGAGTATCATACAAAGAATGATGTAAGTTATCCTTTAATGGTAATCATCATTCATGTAACAACCTCATGCAAATGCTTAGAAATATCCTCAGATGAAGGTTCTAACTATGAAGATTCCATTTGTTTGAAAACTACTTTCTGTTGTTCTAGTCTTTAGTCATCATGTTTTGTACTTTTTTCTATAGTGCAAGTCACCATCCTGGCTATTGGAAGCTTGTTGCATCCTTTCTTTGAAGATTCCAAGACAACTAGTGATATATATATAGAAAGTTTTCTTCTTTTGTAAGGGTGGTGGATATTACTTTGTAAAGAGAGTTATGATAATAGTATTTTTGCCTTACAATTCTCTGTGAAGAATGTATTGGTGCAGGTGAAATATCAATACAATATACTAGAACTCCTTTGTTTATTTCGGTTGTCTTCACATGTGGATGTTTGAATTATTTTATGTATTAATTTTTAAGGCATATTAGTACATTGATTACAAGGTAGATATAAGGGTTAAGCTTGAGTTTCTTTCAAGGAAAGAATAAACCTTAAGGGATATCTCTAGGAATTTATAATCCAGATATGAATTTGATAGCAGGATTTAGCAATTGGGAAAATGAAGTGTCAGGCACCTTATTTGAGTTTTAGGATATTTTTTTTGATAAGTTTTCTGTTGATGTATAATTTTGACTCTGATGCCCTAGGATATCACACTAGTTATAAGCTTAATTTGCATGTGTTCACCATCAACAAATCAAGTAACCTATTCATTTTAAATTTGTTATATGTTTTGAAGTGGTATAATCTATGTCAAGCACATAGATCACTGTTGTAATGCTTTATAGAAGCAATTATGGAAGGTAAACCCGCTTGAATTTTAAGCTCGAAGAGAAGAAGATTTTTCAACCTTAGTACTTTAGTGTTTGGATTTTGTTAGATGCATTTGTTGGGAATGCTAGAGTTTTAATTTTAGATGTTTCTGAATCCTGTTTAATCATCTACAAGTTTAAGCACTAACAAAATTGGTGACTATACTTGGGAACTTAAAATAGATAATGCACAATGGATTTTTTATGTTCGTGCTAAACTATCTATTGTCTTGTTGCAGACTAGTTTATACATATTCTATTCCCATTTGTTTGCAGGTGGCGACTCTGAGCTCTGTGTTTACCAGTTGCTAGTATTCGTACTGAAAGTTAGTTGTATTTTGTTGAACACGTCATGAGTCGACAAAGATTTACTAGGTCATATTTCAAAGATCATCCATATAGTAACATGGGTGATGAACTCCACACACCTAGTAGGAAACAATGGTCCAGGAGGGGTTTCTTCAATCCCAATTCTCCCAGACCCTCTAAAGATCAAATCCCTACACCCATTCCTCAAGAAGCCTCTTCTTCTTCTGATGAGCCTAAAATTACTAGGAAAACCAATCCTAGTGCCGTTAATCCTTCTCAGGAAGAAGAAGTCCCAAAAATAGGCTTTTTCCCTGCATTATAAACTCTAGACCAACCAGGGGAAACATCTACTATAGAAACTACCTCTTATGATTCATAAAAGTCGAGAGAGGAAGTAATAGCTTTGAGGAAGAAAGAATGTGAGCAATTTTTATAAATTTCCAACAGGAGAAAGGTGAGGGAACAATAGATCTATGAATTACTTATGGAAAGGCAAGATCTCATAAGGAAAAAAAAGAATAATGATATCCAGGCTAAAGCTCTAAATCAAAATGTCCAAGGTTTAGGCAATGAGTTGTTTGGTGATATAGGAGGCTTAAGAAAACAAGATGATGGTGGTAAACCTAATCCACAGAAAGATGAATTTGAAGGAGAGGGTCATGTTCTTAGACAATTGCATCCATCAGAAATCAAAAGAAATGAAGAGCTTAGAAATGCCACAAGGGATGTCTCAGATAAAGGAAAATAGAAGGTAGTTGGCATAAGTATCAATGAACCTAAAAATAATTTTTTTTCTCCTAACACTATATCCTAAGAAAACCTAGAGTTGGAAAAGGCTAGAAAGGATAAGGAGGATTTAGCTCTCCAGTTGGAGAAGTTGGAGTTGGAGGCTGTTGTAGATGAAATGAAAAGAAAGATAGCTTTCCTGCATTGCAATATGAACATGTCTACTAGTAGCTCAGTCCTTGTTACTTTAGGGATAGTGCCACCAAATCAAACTTGTAGTATGATTCCCAATCCCCAAATCTCCAATCCCAAACAAAGTACACTTGGACCAGTTCTAAATACCAACCCAATAGCCCCATTGACTAGTGGTCCAATTGGGAATATGCCTTGTCAAAATTTTGGAGGAGAACCCCAAGTTCAGCCAAATTTCCAGAGAAGACCAGTTCACTTAGACATGTATAGGTCTTTGTTCTTTGATGGTATCCTTGGTCAACCTAATGCTATCCCAAATGAGGTGAGGGAGAAGATCCCTAAGTTTACCAGAAACAATGTTGCTACATGTGAAGAGCATCTAAAGTTTTTTATAGATAAAATCAATGATTATGAGATTGAACATGATGTTGTAATGAAGCTTTTTGTTCAGTCACTAATTGAAGATGCTAGAGATTGGTATAGAGGTTTACCAGAGAATAGCATTGCATCATGGGATGAATTTGTTAGAAGTTTTAAGGAACAATATGCAGAGCATGTTAACTCGAGCTACATCCTCAATGAGTTTAATAACATAAAAAAGAATCAAAATAAGAGCATGTAAGAGTTCAATGGTAGATTCCAAAAGGAAATGTACAAATTGTTTCAAGTTTTGAGGTTAGATGATGTAGTTTGCTTGACCACATATTTTAATGCCTTAGATGGTAAGATGTCATATCTTTGGAGAGATAAGATTCCTCATACCCTAAGAGATGATTTTATACTAGCTATAAAAATTGAAATTAATAGGAATGCATCTGTTTAGATGTATAAAAGGGGTGATGAAAAATTGTGGAAGGAAACTAAACCACATACTACAAGACCGACTAAAGATGATGACAAGGTTGACAAGCTAGCAAGTGTAGTCAAGGATATCTCAACCAAATTTGAAAAGGGTGGGAGAAATTATCAAGACACTAGGCCACCTTATTAGAGGCAAGAAAGGTTCCCTAGGCTACAAGATATGCCTTACAAGACAAATTGGAAAGATGGGAAACCTGTCTTTGACAATCATGAAACTCAAAAAGGAAGGGACACCCCAGATCCTTTGAAGAAAAGTACAACACACAATGTGGAGATCATTCCTTGGTGTGTGGCTTGTAGTATGCCTCATTCACCTTTCCAGTGTGTAGTAGCTCAGGCTTTTGAGGAAGAAGTTGATAATCCACATGTAGTAGATTATGAAGAATCTGAAAAGCCTGCTGTCAACATGTTTACCACTGAAAAGATGGAAGAGCTTTTGTCTTCAGATGATGAAGAGATTTGTGTTGATATTGATTATAAGAGGAGGATTCTCCCTACCTATGAGAAACATGTATTTACCAAATTTGATCATGATGAGTTTGATTATGATATGTGTAAAGCTAATATGGTCAGATCAGAGTTGGATGGTATTTAGTGGAGAAAGCCTAGTGAAGAAGAAATTAGAACTCTGACTATGGCTGCTATCTCACAAGCTTGGTCATCATACAATTTGAGCAATAGAAGAGTGGATCTTGATCAAGGGGTACCAAGGTAAGTATTTTTTAAAGATAATCCTTAGAATAAAGAGCCCTCTAAACCAAATGTTATCAAGGGTAAAGATGGAAATAATAGGAGAGAGAAACCTATTATTAAAAATAAAAAGAATGAGGAGGCTGTTACAGATAAGGTCAAGAAGAAGGTTGGTAGAACAAAAGATACTTCAGATCTTTCCACTGATCCCCCTACTTTTGACATGAGACATGCCTTGTCTCAAATGAAGGTCTCTATTCCTTTGTTGGAAATGTTGAAGATTGAAGAGCATAAAACAACAACTCTAGCTCTAATAAGTGAGCAAGGTGTAGATCCTATTGTGATAGAAAAGGGAAATGTAGTGGATAGACCTGAAACAACAAAGGATATTTCTAAATTTTGTGTTGGAAACATCATCACACAAGAACCATCTTGCATTGATCCTTTCTATGTTACACTGATTGTGAACAATTATTTGCTAAAAAATTGTATGATTGACTCAGTCGCTGCTGCCATTGTAATGCCTTATCATGTGATGAAAGAGTTAGGGTTACAAGTTGATACATCCAATGGTAGGTGTTATGCCATGGATAACAAGGTAGTACCTATTGTGGGAACCTTAGTAGGGATAGAAGTGAAGATTGCTGCATTCCTGGAGGCTACATACAAGATGGATGTGGTTGTAGTTGATACTAAACCCCATTACGACATGCTTCTGTCAAGACAGTGGGCTGCAACAGTTGGAGGGAAACTGCAATTGGATTTATCATATGCCACTATTACAACTAATGGAAAAGAAGTGAAGTTGTATAGGGAACCCCTTTCCTCAATAATGGTTGAGAAGGTTGCACTAGAGGACTTGAACTGTTGCATTGATATTAACATGGAGAACTTCATGGCGGAAGAGATAGTACCCCAAATGAAAAACACTGATCCAATAGTGGAGGAATTGATACTATAGCAAGGTGGACTCTGGAAAATGTATTTTGATGGAGGATGTTCTAAGGGAGGATTAGGAGCTGGTGTTTTTCTTATCTCTCCATCATGTACTACCTTCAAGTACTCATTTCTGTTAAATTTCCAATGTACTAATAACACTACTGAGTATGAGGCTTTGATATTGGGTTTAGATGTTTCTATAAAACAAGGTATAAAATACTTAAAAGTCCATGGTGATTCCTAATTGATTATAGCACAAGTTAGATCTAAATATGCTGCTAAAGATGACAGACTAAAATTGTACAAACATGTTGTTTGGGATAGATTATAATTCTTTGAAGCCTTTAATATCCTTTGAGTAGAAAGGTCAAATAACATCATGGCTGATGTCCTTGCCAATGTTGCCCTAAAAAATAATGATATTAATCTGACTAGTGTATCAATGTTAGAAATAAAAAGTAGGCCTGGAGTGCCTGATAATGTATATAATTGGAAAGTCTTTGAGGATGACTTTGATATCCTTAAATTTCTTCAAAGTTTAGATCAGTATGATGGGAAAAAAATAGATTTCAATGCTTCAGAATAGATTGTTGATGGAAAGGAATGTATTATGGGAAATAAGATTTTCCAATTAGCCTCAAATCATATACCTAAGGTATTAATGGAATTAGAAGGCATGTTCAAGATAAATGATGGATATATGTCTCAGAAGTCTAATACCAAAATGGAGGACCTAGAGAAAATAAATTTGGGTTCAGAAACATCCCCTTAAATAGTATACATTGGAAAAAAGCTGAGTAGGGAAGTTAGGTGAAATTTGATAAGGTTGTTGAAAAGGTACAAACATGTGTTTGCTTGGTCTTATGATGGCCTCAAAGTATATAGGGTAGATTTGTTTCAACATGAGATCCATCTAAAGGAGGACACTAAACCTTTCAGGCGGAAACAAAGGCCCATCAATCCCCTATTAGCCACAAAGATGCAGGCATAATTAACAAAATTGAGAGATGATAGTATCATTGAGCCTATTAGGAATTCCTCATGGGTTTCAAATATCATGCCAGTTACGAAAAAGAATGGTGATATTAGACTTTGTGTGAACTTTAGAAACTTAAATGTTGCTTCACTTAAGGACAATTATGGATTGCCAAATATGGAGGCTATGCTGCATAGAGTGACTAGTTGTGAGTTATTGTCTATGATGGATGGTTTTTCAGGTTATAACCAGATTTTGGTCAAAGAGTTAGAATAGTTCAAGACAACATTCACTACTCCATGGGGAACTTATGTTTATGTTTGTATGCCTTTTGGTTTGAAAAATGCTGGAGAAACTTTTCAAAGGGAAATGGATATTTCTTTCAAGGATTTGATTAATGTCCTCATGGTTGTATATCAAGATGATTTGACTTCATACTCTAAAAGGGTAGAAGATCATTGTAACCACTTAGAGAAGGTCCTAGTCAAGGCTTTGGAATTTGGTATCTCGTTGAATCCCAAGAAGTGTCAATTTTCTATAACTGAAGGAAAATTGCTTGGACATATAGTTTCAAAAGATAAAGTAAGAATTGACCTTGAGAGAGTTGAGGAAATAAAAAAGGTCCCTCCCCCAAAAAATATTAAAGGTGTGCAATCCTTTTTGGGACAGATCAATTTTGTCTAGAGATTTATTGCTAATTTTGCAGAACTAGTCAAGCCCATAGTCAAGCTCCTAAAGAAAGATGTAAAGTTTGATTGGAACTGTGAAGCTCAAGAAGCTTTTGAAAAAATAAAACAAGAAATCCAAGAGGCACCTGTCCTAATATCTCCTAATCATTCCAATCCTTTTTCTTTGTTCCCTTTTGCATCTTTTCACACTATTGCAGCCATTCTATTACAGAAGGATAAGGAAGGATTTGAGCACCCAATTTCTTTCTTTAAGTCACTGCAATCTACTGAGTTGAATTATGAACTGATGGAAAATAAGACATATGTGTAATCACCTAAAAATGGACAAAGACAATTTAATGATAATTCAAAGCAAATGAAGTACAATCAAAGTAAATCAAGGACATAATTGAATCAATTGAATCACAATGCATAATTATCCAATCAAAATGAAAATCAAGTCTTAATTCAAGATCAATAAAAAATGAGAACATTTTAATCAAGTGCAATCAAATCAAAATACAATTAATTCAATTAATTGTATAGTCTTGAATTAAATTAAATTCAACCCATTCAAGGGGTGCATGGCTAAAGAAAATCAATTAAACCAATTAATTAAAATCAATTACTCTCAACAAACCAAAAGGAGAGGAAAATCAATCAACCAATGAAATTAAAGGAAAGACACTCACATGGATCAAGTCAAATTGAATCTCAATCACTCAAAGGGAAAGAGAATCTCAACCATCCATCTTGTCTACTTGTCCCAAGCTTTGAGGACACAAACTTTGCTTTGTCTTCAAAGGGTGGAACCAAAACCTTAACCCCAACTCAACCATGATCAAATGCAACCACACCCCCTCACATTGGGAAAATCTATAAAAGGAAGGCTAAAATCCTTCATAATTAATCAACCACGTATCTGAGAATTGCATCAAACCTCTTGCAATTTGAATTTAGAAAGCATTTTGAGAGCAATTTTAGTATTTCATATTGATAATTGTGAGCTTTAGCATTAGCATTGTCTTATCATCATCATTCTCTTATTAGAACTATCATTAGTGAGCTTGCTGAGAGCTGCATTATTCATTATAATTAGAGATCCATAGGATGCTCAATTAGTCTTTGATATTGTGAAATATTTACTTAATTGTGGTTGTATTTAGTTCTTATTTCATTTATTTGTCATTGATTAACACTAATTCTATGAAGGTACATTTATTTGTATACAATATGCACTAGTCAAGGTAGTAAAATCTTTTAGACCTTATCTTTTTTGTCCAAAGGTTAATGCATATGTACCTCATGCTACAGTAAAGGACATTTTAAGTCAAAGTGAAGTTGCTGGAAAAAGATACAAATGGATTAATAGGATCCAAGAATTTGATTTGGAGCTCCATATTACCAATCTTGTAAGGGGTTTGGGATTTTCAAAGCTTATGATAGAAGAGAGTATGGACCTTGTACAAGTAAATAATGTTTCCATTGGTTGAGGAACATTGACTAGTATTGAGATGCAACCATGGTATACAAACATTGTTCATTTTCTTAAAAATGCTAGTTGCCCATGGGACGTGAATGATAATTAAAGGAGAAGTTTGATATTGCAAGCTTAGAGGTATGTGTTGATACAAGGTGATTTGTATTGGAAAGACAATGATGGAATATTTCTTTTATGTTTAGACAAGGGGAAATCTGAATTTTTTTTGAGTGATATGCACTCTGGGTTATGTGGAGGGCATCATTTAGCCCGGGCCACAACTCATAAGATTCTAAGGGATGGATACTATTGCCCTGTATTGTTTAAGGACACCCATTCATTTTTCCATAAATGTGAGCTATGCCAAAGATTCTCAAAGAAGTTAAAATTCTCAGGTGTCTTGTTATTGAACCCTGTGGTTGCAGAAGCTCCCTTTTCCATGTGGGGAATGGATTTCATTGGAGAATTTTCCAAGAAGTCTAGTGGAGGACATAGTTACATTTTGGTGGCCACTAATTATTTTACCAAATAGATTGAAGCAATCCCAACTAAAAAGTCCACTAGTGCAATAGTGATTGAATTCTTGATGAATAACATAATTACTAGATTTGGTGTCCCCACTAAACTGGTAATGGACAATGCCATGAGCTTTAGGTCACAAGAATTCACTAAATTTTGTTCAAAGATGGGAATAGTTCCATCATATTCATCCCCATACCATCCACAAGCTAATGGGCAAGTAGAATCTAGTAACAAGAGTATTCTGCAGATTTTAAAGAAGACTTTGGAAAAGAACAAAAGGAGTTGGCATCTAAAATTAAAATTGGCATTGTGGGTAGATCAAATTGTTGAGAAGAGGGAAACAGGGAAGTCCCCATTTGAGTTGGTGTATGGTGTGAAATCTAGACTTCCTATGAACAATTTGTTACCTATTTACCAATTCATACAAGAGGAAGATATGGAAATCAGTGATCCATTACAAGACAAGATGGTCCAATTAGTTGAATTGGATGAGATTAGAAGGGAAGGTCAAAAAGAAAATGTGAAGTTGCAACAAAAGATGAAGTATCTTTTTTGACAAGAGAGCTATTATTAGAAAGTTCCACCTTGGTGATATGGTTCTTCAATGGAATGCCAGGGCTGAAGATAAATGTAAGCATGAGAAATTTGAATCCTTGTTGCTAGGCCCTTTTATCATCTGTCAGATTCATGGAAAGGATTCATATTTCTTAAGAAATTTGGATGGTGAAGAACAGGAATTTCCAGTGCATGGACAATTTTTGAAATATTTCTTCAATTGATCCTCAATCTTTTCCATGCATAGTAGCCTTTGTAAACATGTATAGGTGTGTTTTTTTCTATTGTGTGTTTATTTTTTGTTTTAGGTTAGGGTTTTTTGGTCTGCCACCTAGAGATTCATGGTTCCTTGCTATGAACTTGCATTCAAGCATCCTCAAATAGAGCCACTGTTGGTTATTTTTTCTAATTTTTTGAGAATGTCTCTTCAAGTCTTTATTTTTTTGTCTCTACAAATGTTTTTATTCGATTAAGGGTTTGAAATCCTCAAAATTTGTGGTGTTCCTGCTTTGAATATCCTTGCCCTAGGTCTTTTTGCCTTTGGTAGGGTTAGTCCCTCGACGTATCTTAAGTTTTCCCTAGTTCTTTATGTTTTCGCATTACCTTTTTGGCCACTTAAAATTTTCAATTTTCACGTGCTCTTTCTTTCCCTAGGCATTTGCTGAATCTCATAATAATATTTAAGTAACTTTCTTATTTAGTGAACTGGTGACTGTGTCTAGGTCTTTGCTATGTTTTCCTTTGGTCGCTGAATCTCCAAGTTTGAATTGTGGTTAGTCTTTCCTTCAACAATTTAGCAACTTTATGGTCTCCCATTCTTGTGATCTTTGGTGGTTTTCTCATAACATTCAATGACTTGGTGCATCGGTTATCTCTTAATCACTAAATTGGGCGGTCAAATCTTAAGTTTTCTAGCAATTTAGCAAGGATCATTAGTTATCTACGGGATCAATGGTGATGTTTTAATCTCATAATGGACTGGGAAATTGATAAGGTATTCATCGATTTAGTGACTAGGTAGTAGGCTCATGTTCTCTTGATTTTGGCAGTCCCACTGAAAGAATTTGGTGATTTAGTGACAAAGTGTTTTAAAGATATATTTTTTCCTTAGTCGCTTGATCTCATAATAAATTAGCTAATGTCTAAATCTTTTGGCGATTCAACAAATAAGGTATTCACTGAATCTTGTGATTAAGCAGTGATGATTTAAAATATTGGGTGACTCAGTGACAACCCTTGATTGCTTTCAAGATCTATGACCAATGCTTAATCTTAGAATCAAACCCAAGTCAAGAAAAGTATTCAATGATTTGATGAATAAGGTTATTCACCCAATCTCCTAATAAAATAATAGTTAAGCATTTCATTCAGAGATTACGAGATACCTTTGTTCACTGAATCGCTAGATAGATCAAGAGTTAAATGAAGCATTTGGAGATTAAGAGATAAAGGTGGTCACCGAATCTCTAGATGGGAACTGTGGTCAAGGTTCAAGGTGCTCAAGTTTAGAAAAGGTCTTTGTTTGCTAGATCACTAGATGATTGATGGGTTGAGTTAAGAATTGTGATAATCATTGAAGTCTTTGTTCGCTGAATCTCTAAATTAGACCATGGTTGATCCAAGTATTACAAGAATCAATGAGTGCCTTTAGTGGTTTATTCTCTGAATATAGATTAGGTTGTTGATGAGTTTCAAAGGTAATTTTAAGGACCGTTGATCATCATTGGGATCAATGGTAGTCGCTAAGTCTCAAAGAAAGATCATGAGTTAACATATCATTCTAAGATTGCGTGAATGGCTCATTCACTGGATCTCCAAATCTAACCCAAGGTCAACATTTCATTCAGAGATTGCAAGAGCCTTTGTTTTCTGGATCTCCTAATCAAGCTCAGTTAATTGCTCATTAAAGAAAAAGGGTTAAGTTTCATTGCTACGTGGAAAAGTACTACACCAAGCTTGAATAAAGTAAAAGGTTGTCCAATCAAATTTGATCAAGGGTTTTTATCAATAAGTAAGGGTTTTAAAGCTAAACTGTGATCATTGCTTTTCTGCTTTATTTCTAATTTTTTTAATCAACTTGGCAACATCCAAGTATCAGCTAGCGTTGATTTGAAATTAGTAAGTGTGTAGAATTGAATGTAGAAGTTATTGGGGATAAATTTTCAATGATTTTGGCATCTACATGCATTCAATTTCTGATGATATATAGATGAAACTTCACTGCTTACAACGTCCAAAGTTTTCCGCAGTTGTGAAGATTATTAGAGAAGTTGCAGGGAGTTTCAAGGTGTTCAAGAAATTACAAAATTAAAATGATATCCAGAGTGTAAAAATGAGTCAACCAGAGCTGAGCATGGTGTCTTCTAGTGGGGAAGCAAAGGAGCAAGGTCGTGAGGAGAAAGGAAAACCAAATTACTCAGATGAATTTCTCAAGCTTCTCCTTGGTTCAAACCAGAATAAGAAAGCTACTAATGAAGCTTTCAAGGAATTGATGGAGAACTGCAAAGATGCTACCACCCCTTATGGTTTAGGTTACACTATATTCACCTACTTTTACAATTATAGAAATAAGGCAATTCCAATTTACAATGCTTGCGCTTTGGGGATGGTGAAATTGATTATGCCTGATGTCTTCTTGGATGTGGATTTAATCATTGAGTTTACTAGGTTGTATGACCCAATTTCCAAGACAATTAGAAAGGGTGACCAGTCTACTTTAGTGACTTTGGATAGGGGGTCATTCATGAAGGCCTTTGATTTCTACTCCTCTTCCTCTACTGAAATAGATTTGAAAAAAGAAAAGCAAAAGTATGCCAGTCACATAGGTTCAGTAAAAAGTCAAATGGTTAGGCACATTCCAAAATAGAGTAAATACATAGCTCCTCTCCTTGCAACCATGAATGCCCCTTATGATTTCAAATCCCTCAACTTCTATATGAAGTTTTTGTGTCATGGGTTGTGTAGAGTTCTAGGAATAGATGGAGATGCAGAGAAATTGCCTGCTGACTTGTTGATGATAATTATGGACATTCAAAATTCCCATGCCAACGCTGACTATGATCACATCCAATATGTAATTGATAGAATGCATGATGGTCTACTGTCTATCAAAGAAAATAAAAGGCCCATTAGATTCATGCAGTACTCCCTTCTGATGCACTTGATCATGTACTTCAATATCAACAGTTTGGATGCAAGAGTTCTTAAGCCAAGGTTCATGTTTGAAGGCCAGCCCAATCTAGTATAGTATTGGCTTAGGGTCTGGAATTACACTTCCAATGAGTGTGATTTTTTTATTTTCCAAAATTGGATAGTCTACCCAATTCTCAATTTGATGGGGACTAATGTGGTGAGGTTGCAAGTCCGGGTTCTGAAGCTTTTGAGGCCCATGTAGTATGAGAATAAATGGAAGGGAAATCACAATTGGGGTGATTTCTATTTAGGAGAGAATAACACCATAATTAGTGTCTATGGGTGCCCTCGACCCCCACAACTACTTCCAAATTTTGTGCCACCAAGGGTTTCTATGTTAGAATTTTTATGGCAACTAATTTGGACTGACAAAGAACATTTGGTTCCTCACAGAAAGGGCACATTTACACCAAGGCAATTCAGGATTGGGAATTTTTTGGTTGGTAAGAGGGCACTACCTCAAATTAGTTCATGGCTCAACCATTTCAAGATGACATTTGACAGTTGCAGATATGTGGACTCTGAAAATTTCATCAGAACTACAAGAATGACACTGATTCCCAACATTGGGACAATAAGGGAACATGCGGGCTATGATGAAGAAGATGTGATAAGAAAAATCTTAGATGAAGATGAGATTGGCAGGAGGCTCACCAAATTCTATGATTTATTAAATCTAGAAGCTCAAATAAGAAAGGTTGAGATTGATTTTGGAGGTTTTTTTCCCGATCTCTCCTATTTGCAGAGACTTGATAGAATGATTGGAATGCATGGTGCCCTATCTATTCAATTGGAAGGGATGCTTGATGAGAAGTTAGATGTGGACAAGAATTTTTCCACTTCTGATTATTAAGAATATACAGATGAGTCACAGGAGGGTGATAGTCCACCTCAAACAAATGAACCTCCTATTATTCACATCACTCAAGAAGCAGAGGATACCCCTAAACCAGCCCAGAAAAAACAAACACTTGAGGTAGGTGGGCCCTCTAAGGAGAAGAAACAAATGAAAGATGTTGATAGGGATTCTATTCTAGTTCTTGGTGATTGTGCATACCATCACAATCTAAGGAAGACAATCAGAGAAGGCAAGAAGATAATGTTAAAAGAAGAGTAGTAATTGCCTCTACTACTCAGAAAAGATGAAATGGAGTTGTATCAAGAGGAATTCCTCATTGATGACCAATTCATCAAGAGTGATGAATTTATAAATTTTCTTATTTGGAGGAAGCAACAAGAAGTGGCTAAGGCTCTACCAGAGGGTATGGAACCAAGTGATGAGACCTTAAGGGCTCTAACCTCTTATGACCCTAGCTTTGAAAATATAACTGTTGAAGAGGCCAGAGAATATGGTAAAGTCTAGTGGGATACTTCTGACTCCTGGATGGGATCTTACCTCAACCTTCATTATTGTTTAGATTATAAAGCAACCAATGGGTAGTTTGTCTTACAAGGTGCA
The DNA here is from genome assembly GCA_027943335.1 of Chamaecyparis obtusa. Classification (NCBI taxonomy): domain Eukaryota; kingdom Viridiplantae; phylum Streptophyta; class Pinopsida; order Cupressales; family Cupressaceae; genus Chamaecyparis; species Chamaecyparis obtusa. The sequence goes on along the minus strand of BSBK01000971.1, from coordinate 670,082 downwards.
CATTGGAGATATGATAAGGGGAAGTGGATTTTATCCTAAGTCTCAAGCTATTACAATGTGGTCTCTAGCCCCAAGGACCCAAAAGCCTTCTTTGGTGAGTATAGAAGACAAGATGGAGGGGAACCAAATCATCTGGACTATCCAAAAAACTAGTGACCTTGAGGTGTCAAAGGCTGTGACACATTTTTCCCACCTCAATGAAGCAAAGACAACCCAGTTATCAAACATATATGCTCTATTGTTTGATAATTTAGTGAAAGTTGCCAAGGATAGAGACCTAAAGTTAATGCAAATCAAGGCTCTAGAAGATGATTTGGTTGATGTAAAGACCAAGCTTGAAGAAGCATCAAAGGTAGCTCCCCCTCCAACTTTGCAAATTGAAGCTGCAACTTAGCCAGTGGGAGAAACTTCTGACAGGCCATCTGAGGACTTAGAGAAGGTAAGGCTTGATGTAGCCTTAAAGGCCATATCAGATATTGTGCAGCATAGGTGTGAGACAATTAAAGAAAAAATGGATTCAGTTCATCAATCAGTGGGCATGTTGCATAAGGTTAATGAGAAGGTGAATGAGGCAATGGCTACTCTGGAACTACTTTATAGTGTCTGGTCTACAAGGAGCTCATTATTTGAAAAGCTTGATGCATTGCATCCTCATAGGCAAGATATCCCTAAGGTGGTTACTGAGGTTTTAGAGAAGATAGAATTAGTCAGTGCCACCTCAAGCTTTTTCAAGAGAATGTCAAATCAGGTAAAGGCCAAGTTGGCCATGTTTGATCAAGGTTATAGAAAGTACTTGCCTTCAATTTACAAGGATGATGGAAGTGTACTAGGTTTGGATGAGTGGAAGTTAGGCATGGGTGAGGTAATGATTAAGCAAGAGTCTTTCCTCAACAGTAATGGTTCTTTGGACATGGATGGGTGTAACAACATAATTGATAACCTGATCACGGTTGAAAATGATTTCATCAAGTTTGTTATAGATATTAAGGCCATCACTGATTGTAGATGGGAAAGGAAAATCAAGTTGTTACAAGATTTGCAGGGGTAGAATTGTGTTAGGAATTGGAAGACTGAGAGAGGGGGGGGGTGAATCAGTGTTCACTATAATTTAAATTTTTACTTTAATCTTTATGTAGAACATAAATGCTTAAGAACTGAATTAAACATTCACATAAACATGAAACATTAAATCAACACATGACACCAATATGGTTACGGGGAAACCCAAATAGGTAAAAACCTTGGTGGGACTTGATACCCACTAATAATCTGCACTAGTGTTTTGTGATCCTTATTAGAAGATCCTTTACCTTGTTAGGAGAAGCTTTACAATTCTTTAAGTATAGTAGACCTTGTTAAGGGTTGGACCCTGTTAGGAATCTTTTACAATGATCCTTGTTAGGGGAGTGGACTCATTTTCCTAGAGCTCACTGCTCAAATGGTGAAGGCTACAACCTTCTGATTCAGATACACACTATATCTATAGGTAAACTATTCACTATGACACTGCTTGTCAGATCAGTTCCTTTGGTACACTGATGCTTTGACCTCTAGAAAAGATTTAATACATCTTATGCTATCTTTGCATACCTCTTCTCTTCTTATCACAACTCTTCTATAACTTCCATACCGAATAAAATGGGCGCACCTTATATTTATGCACTTATACAAACAAAATAATTAGGTCAGCCCTATAACTAATTACAAACAATGCTTCCAAATGAATTGGCTTAAGCATGCTTACAATTATACATATAAACATGTTGGAAACCTAAATACAATGGGCACATGGCCTTTACAACATTAAATCATTTTCACAAACCAAAAAGCTAACTGTCGGCTCCATGCTCTATTCGCTGTTGGTACACACTGGCTGTGCAACTTCAACTGACTGTAACTTTCACATCTTTGCATATCTACTTATGCACTCATAGACTAAGCATAAGTATAGTTGAACAACCTTAAATTCTAGGGCACATACCATAATTCATCCATACACATGTGCGCTGATGCTCTGAGCTGCTGGAACTTTGTATACTGTCCAGTCTTCAACACTTAATTGAATTCTGATCTTTACACTAAGTGCGCTGATTCCAAACTTCTATATGAATTTGTTTCCATAATGACAACACTATATCTAGTCATATACTTTAGTATAGACAAATTTCCAACAAATTGGCCTTCAGAAGATGATGTGGCAGCATGGGACAAGAATACAAGTAAGAAGAAGAAGAAGCCATCTGTCATGGAGCTAGAAGCAAAAGAAGAAGAGTGAGCCCCACCTAGCACCTAATCTAGAAATATAGGGAGAGTGAGTATCATACAAAGAATGATGTAAGTTAGCATGTAATGGCTGTCATCATTCATGCAAAAAACTCAAGAAACTACTCAGAAATATCCTCAAACGAAGGTGCCAGCTATGAAGATTCCATTTGTTGGAAAACTACTTTATGTTGTTCTAGTCTTTAGTCATGATTTTTTGTACTTTTGTCTGTAGTGCAAGTCACCATCCTAGCTATTCGAAGCTTGTTGCATCCTTTCTTTGAGAATTCCAAGATAGCCACTGATATATATAGCTAGTTTTCTTCTTTTGTAAGGGTGGTGGATATTACTTTGTAAAGAGAGTTATGATAATAGTATTTTTATCTTACAATTCTTTGTCAAGAATGTACTGGTGCAGTTGAAATACCAATACAACATACTATAACTCCTTTTTTTATCTCAGTTGTCTTCACTTATGGATGTTTGAATTATTTTATGTATTAATTTGTAAGGCATATTAGTACATTGTTTACAAGGTAGATATAGGGGTTAAGCTTGAGTTTCTTTCAAGGAAAGAAGAAACCTTAAGGGAGATCTCTGGGAATTTATTATCCATATATGAATTTGATAGCAAGATTTAGCAATTGGGAAAATGGAGTGTAAGGAACCTTATTTGAGTTTTGGGATATTTGTTTTGATAAGTTTTTTGTTGATGTAGAATTTTGACTCTGATGCCCTAGGATATGACACTGGTTATAAGTTTAAATTGCATGTGTTCACGATAAAAAAATCAAATAACCTTTTCATTTTAAATTTTTTGTATGTTTTGAAGTGGTATAATCTATGTCAAGCACATAGATCACTATTGTAATGCTTTAAAGAAGCAATTCTAGAAGGTAAACCCTCCCGAGTTTTAAGCTCGAAGAGAAGAAGGTTTTTCAACCTTAGTACCTTATTGTTTGGATTTTGTTAGATGCATATGTTGGGAATGCTAGAGTTTTAATTTTAGATGTTTCTCAATCCTGTTTAATCATCTACAAGTTTAAGAACTAACAAGGGGGACTCTAGATTTGTCCAAATTTTCCAAAGAATTTCCATTTAACATGAACTCATATTCATGAATAGGAATATTGTTTGGGGTGGAGATAAATATAGGATTTTGAATGGAATTATTATTGGGCCATGACACATATGAATGAAAAAACCAAGACCCATATTTAGCATTGTGTGTCTGTTGAGAAATTTTTTCATTAGATGCATTAGATTTTGGGGATCGAGGAGATTGAACTGGTGTGCCCTCACATATATCAAACACCGGTTGTGGTCTACGATTATGGATCCTACGCCTTCAACTTCCCTGCCAAGTAGAACATTTTTGTTTGTAGTTCCTTACACCTAGATTCATCCATTGTTCATGTAAAAAACCCTTCTAACCTCTGAAATTGTCTGCAACATTCTGATGAGATTTGATATTTTCCTGCCTAACCTATCTTTCAAACCTCCTTGGTCACCATTGATCGCATCAAAAACCTTTTCAATCTTTATAATTGTGTATAATATTCTGGTGAAGATGGAAGTTTTCCCACCCAACCTATCTTTCAAATCTCCTTGGTCTCCCACACTTCATCTCCAAGTTAGTAAAATTATTGTTTTCTTGACCATTGATAATTTGGTTCTGATGTAGGAGCATCTCTTGTCCTTGGCAATCCTGTGTCACCAAAAAGATTTTGAAGTTTGTCTATGTTCCTCAGTTCCTTCTTTGACTAAGTTGGCTCGGTAGTTAGTCAGTTTCCTTTGGTTATCGAGTTTGGTTGGTTATCTCCTGGGCGGTTAGTTGTTTCACTGGCGCTCGGTGATGCTTGTCTGTTGCTTGGTCATCCTTTCTTACCAAGTAGTTTATTTTGAGTTTTTGTTGAGGCCGACTTGTGCATTGATTATGGGTCATGAATTTAATGATGGTATCCATCATTGGGAAGTGTGTGGTCCTAGATCTGACTATTCCTTCCATTGATTGTGGATCTGAAGGCCGAATCAGTTTGGTAGCCTCTTGTATAAGTTTAGTTTTTTGGTTAGAGTTTAGGGAGTTAGTTTTTAATAGAAGTTTGAAGATAGTAGAATTAAGATTGTTCGTAGATCCTTGCATGTTTGAGGACTTCTATATTTCATTGTAATATCTCATTGAAATCAGGAAGGCCTTACAGCCCGACATGTATGAATCAATTTGAATGATAATATATGAATGATCCTACTTTCTCTCTCTCACTATGTTGTTGTTGCTTCTGCATGTTGTTGAGCAAGGTGGATCAGGTAGGGTGCGACATTGTTTTGGCCCCTTCATCCTCTCTCCTTTGCATCAGGTTCTTTTTGCCTCTTCAATATTAAATTACTAAAATGAATAGTAGCATAAAAATATATTCTATGAACCATTATGTATTAGTTAATCCACCTTTCACAATTCTAATTGAGTTTATTCTAGTATGTGGCTATTTATTTTCTTAATGTTATATAGTTTTCCTATTTCCATTTTTCTTTGTTCTTAAGACTACATTAGTAGGTTTTTTCGATGAGTTGATTTTTACAAATAAATAAAAATAAGAAATTGGTAGGTTTAATGTTTAGCAACTAATAAACCTTTTCCTTCTTAATGATGTTTAGTTGAAACTATTGTCTAATACATTATTAGCAATTAATTTTCAGATTATTTTCTATAGAATAACTTGTTGAGTGACATCTTTTTTTTTAATATCCTGGACATAATCAAATATGTTAGGATGAAAAATACTAGAAAAATCTCTATTTTGTTAAGGATTTTGTAAGAATTTTCCTAAGGAAAAGAATGAAATGCCAAAATCTAAAAGCTCAATAGATAACACAACTAGAGAGAAAAAATGATATGATCCTCAAATGAATGGATTCAATGATGATCAATAATCAAATGATAATAGATGCAATCAATCCAGTACAATTTAGACATGCCTAAATATATAGGCAATATAATAAGACTACATGATAAGGAGATGATAAGTTATCAACCACACTAGGTATAATCACATGTCTACCAAAGGTGGATCATCCTCCATTGTACATCAAAGTATGTGCAAATGTGCTACAATTAGAGGATGATAATGTGATCAGAGCACTAAAGGTGGATCTCACACCTAAAGTGGAAATTCTCCTACACCATGTGCTAAAATGAAATGCAAACTCCTAGGTGTGTCAATGAAAACTAATATGAAAATGAATTATCATAAGTAAAATTAAGTAAAGTGTAATTAGTGAATAATTAATTCCACCAAATTCCCCCTTTAAGTGCAACTTAGGGGAATGGACTTAAGATCACAATTGTAGACGAAAATGCATGATAGGTCCCAACTACTAGGCCATGTTAGGTACCTATTGGTTTCCAAAATGGGAGTTTATGCTCTAACAGGCAACCAATACATCTACAAATTTTGAGGATTGGTTAGATCCAAATATTTAACTCTAGAGATGATTGGACCAACTATAGGGTCTTAGTATGCCCTCTGCACTTCTGGCTCTGCAAAACCAAGGAGGGTGCTCCTAATCCAGTAACAAAACTTTATTTACTAATTCACTGATTGGATTTAAATGCAACAGATAAATGACAAGAAAAACCTAAATGATGACCATTCATTCATAGATTTTTCACTATCACTACATGGTAATTTATTCTACAAATCACTGAACTTCAAAGAATTTTGACAATTTTATGCTTAAAGATGGAAATACCAGTAGAATCCTTTTAAACACTTATCTCTATGAGAAGAACTTCACTGTCGGCCAGTGTCTTATCCATTGGGCTACACCTCCACTACAAGATTTTTATGCATGAACAAATATACTGAACTTTGAAAGATTCCTTGCCCTTTGAAAATACTAATCACCCTATGTTGGATTTTATCAAAGGTTCCTAGATTCACACTACTTATTGGTGTATCCTTAAGAAAAAATTCAAAGAATTTATGTCACTTTCAAAGCTTATTTAATCTGATGCTAGATCAGAGCTAAGAAATATAGACATACACACAGAGATCATCTATGTAATGAATTGGAATAATTCATAACTCAAACAGAAATACTCAAGGAGAGATATAAATCCTGGATTTTATTCAAATGCTATATTATATCATGCTCACAAAATGCTTTACAATGCAACCTTCTGAAAGTAACTTGAACTAGAAAGTATTGTTCTTCTATAGAAATAATGTCTAAAAAATGATCTACGATATCCCAGACTCAAGAAACTTGTCAGTAAAGTTGATCAAGTTCTCGGTCCTTTTACACAGATCCTGGTAATCCTTTTATAGAATAAGGATTGAAAAAAACCTTCGGATCCTCTTAGAAAATACAAGAAAGAAATCCTTAGATAAGATGAAAAATGCAAATAAAAACTTTCTTGTTACAAAACTTTGAGATGGATCGTAAAGATGAGCGCCAAAATCTGGCAGCAACTTCCAAGGTTAGTTCAAAATCTACCAGGTGTTACATCCGTGCTTGCTTCTTTTATGGAGTTGGGGCATTGACATCTGTTGCCTCCTTAGAAGATGTTTCTTCTTCTCTATTTACCGTTGACGAGGACATTGCTTCCCAAGCTGCAAAAGTATCTTCATTAGGCCAATTAAACACCAAAATCTCATCCCTTTTCGGTAGAATCTTGTTCCATCTAGTGACCAATTGTTGCACTTCAGTTATCACTTTAATAAAATGCATCCTGGCATCCTGTAACATTTCAATTATTTGTACAAAGGGAAGAGTATCCTCAGTGCCTAAAACAACATCTATCTTGGTTGAGACCCCATATTCTATCTATTCCAACCAATTTTCACTCTCTTTTATAGTTCCATCTGCTTTGACAAGACCCAGGAATATTTAAAAATCATTTTGAAGATATCTCACTCTTAAGAAAGTTGCTTTTCTTTTTATTTCCTCCCTAATTACTTCAAAATCAAGAAAGGATTTGACAATTTTATAAGTATTTGCCAATTGGGGATACACAATACTATGATCCTTAATTGAAACAAGGCATGTCTTTAAAACATTTTCCCTAGGCACCCACTTATTCAAAATTTTGCCTACTGTGTCTTCTTCTTTTCTAAAAGAGAGCAAAATGTCGGATAACTGCTCTACACGTTTATAAACCTCACCAGGCTTTACATTTCTAACAAAATGTTGAATGGTGTCCTTTAATTTCTTTTCAAATTTCTACTATTCTCTTTGTTCTACATCCTCATTATTCAAGGAAGGGGGAAGATGAGACATGGGGAAATCAATAATGGGGCTTGAGGAGGAAGGACCAGCAGTGGAAGAAGGTAGTTGCAACTGCTATGATGTTTGGATTGAGCTTTCCCCCCCCCAACCTCTTCTTCAAATCTGCAATTATTTTATCTTTCTCAAACGATCCTTGTTTCAAATATCCATATGCCCTCAACATTTCTTCAAATTTTCTTGTGAGTTCCTCCTTCTCTTTTGCTTCCCTTTCTACCACCTTTTCTACAAGGTGAGCTATGGCTACCACCATACTTGATGCTTCTATTGCTAATGTGTCCAAAACTCTCTTGACTATGAGACCACCAGAGAGATTATCCTTAATTATTTGCTTTCCTTTATTTTTCTCATCTCTCTTCAATGATCATATGACCAAAGCTTCATGGTCATTACTAAAAGCAATTCCTTTGATAGCCTATTTTGCCTCTTCCTTGGTCTTGTAAATAGGTGTAGTTTGTTTTCTAACTGCATCAAGGACTATTGCATCAGCTATGTCCCATTCAGGGAGGACAAGTACTCCTGCATTCTTTACCAATTCTCTCCCCTGTTCTGGAGTAATCCCTTCAAATTCATCTCTCATCTCTTTCCTAATTTCATCTTCAATAATTTTAAGATCCTTATCAGGATTCTCCTTGTGCTTCTTCTCACAAGCTTCCTCAAATTTATTTATGTTCATTTTCCATAAAAATTGTAAAACGGCCCGGGTCTTGACAAATGCATCATCAGCCATAAATTCTTCACAAGCCTGTTTGATTATAGGGTCCAATTCTATCCCTGTAATTTGTCCTACTGTTAAACCTAACTCAGGCTCCTTTGGTAGCTCTAGAACTCCCTCATTTATCTCATCTTGAGTCATGAATATTTGACCCTGAGATCCCATCTGTTGAACTTGCTCTATGATCTCCTGATCATCTCTAATGTTCAAGGGTGACTGTGAAGGAGAGTATTCCTCCTCTGAATCATGAGGCCTCTCTTCTATCCTTTTTTTCTTGGTGGGAGGTGAAAAATCAAGGATTTCTTCACCTGGTTGATCTGTAATTTCTTCAACCTCTTTTTGCCTCTCCACCTGCTTTGATGTAGAAGGGAGATCTTCTCTTCTCTTTTTCTACTTCTTGAAATCAGACTCAAGAATTATTACACTATAACCAGTCCTCTCTTGTAACATATATTTTCTAGGAGGCAACACCTTTGCAAATGCACCTTTTCCCAACAATGATTTGGCCTTCTCTGGGTTGTCTTCCATGGCCTTTTTCTTCCTCTCCTCCAGAGTCTTAAAATTCTCTTGAAAACAATCCATAAGAGTATCTATCCTTTTTCCCATAGGATTTATGCTTCCTATAGGATCATATTTAGGGTCAAATTGTCAGACAAAATCCCATGTTTTCTTCTATACTAACCACTTTTCCTTTTTGACTGCTTGGTCTTGCAACCCTGGAGTATTTCTAATAATATCTTCAGGAAAATTAAAAATGTGGTTTATTGTTGAACATCTGACCCTCTTCCTGAACATTTCATTGTAGAAACCCTCTGGGTCTATTGTTCGAGCAATTGTGGTTGTCAAATGATATGGATCCAAGATCTTATGCATATGAAGCCACCCATCCTTTGTGATCATAAACTGGTGAGCAATGGTAATATTTGGGAACAAAGTTCCTCTACATGTGGCAATACTATTATTCTCAATATCACCTAATTGTCTAAAGAATTCTGCAATGCAAATCTTGGTGGGAACTTGGAAAGGCAAAATAAAAGGAGTCCCCCTGAAACCATATAACCTAATAACAATTGAATAGGGATAGAAAATAAAATCACCCCAATTGTGCACTATGTTGAGGTCCTGTGCAAATTTCTGTGGTCTAACAACTTTGGCCAAGGTGACCGGGACCCTAGGGCTGTCATGAACAAAGAGTAATCTCAATCTTGCTGTAAAACATTTGTTAAACCATATATAACTACTATCCTTTCTGTCCCATGTCATATTCAAATTCCACAGCTGAATAGGCATGTCCTCTCCATCCCTTTATTTGGATAATTCCATTTCTTTTGCAAAATAATTAGCACCCTTGAACAAAAACATGTACATCATAAAATAATACCAGCAAAAGGGTTTATCAACTTTACTCTTTTGAATTCCTATTAATCCATCATGGATTAAGTCAGCAATGAAGGGGGCATAATCAAAAGTAATGGACAAATGTGGATGTAAGATTTGGATCACCATATACATCAAGTGCTCTGGCATTTTCTCCTTAGCATCTTCCCCAAAAACCTGACATAATGACCAATAGGCACCTCTTGCCAGTACATCAAAATACTCTATTTTGAATGGCTCCTATGCACCTAGTCCTGTAACAATCATCTTTCCCATTTGAGTGCAAAAATATTTTATAGGACCAATTCTAAGGAGATGTCTCTGTACTTTTTACACCTCTTTCAATTCTTTAAAATCAATCAGTTCCAGGTTAGGTGAGGGGTCACTTAGTTTAAAAACTATTCTGATTTCCTTAGCAGAGATTGTCAATAGCTTTTTCCCTCTAGAACCCCTAATCTCTTTAGTTATAGGGTCAATTTTTTGCAACCTCAATCATCAGGTCCGCATCTAAGAAGACACCGGGCACCACAAGCTTGCCTATATAATTTTCCCATATATTATAGGCAGGAACAGGGGTATTTCTCTAGTTGAAACCTACTGTAAATAATGTTAGCCCAGTGAAGTCAGAAGTGCCACTCGCATTGAAAAAACCAATCTTAGCATCCTTGATATAATTCCCTGTATCATACAATCCATCTGCCACTTTTACCCTAGGTTCCTTTGGTGTTAGCCGTTTGACCTCTGCCAAATTTACCATTGAACTAGGAAAAATTTGTAATAAGTCCTCATGCAGACCCCTCTTAAGATAATCAGTTTCACCGAAAAGCTCTTTCCTAGGTGGCATTTTTAGGGCTTATAGCTTATGTATATTGGGCGTAAAAGAACATAGTAGCAAAGCAATACTTCTTAACAAAACAAGCAAGTGTAGGAAGAACCAACCTTTCCTTCAAAATCCCTCTAAAAATAACAATCGATTTCTGCAATTCTACTCGCCAAGTGCTCTACAAATTTTTATCTCCTTGTGGCTTTTCGGGGAAAAATAGATTTTGACATATTCACAATCAATTTACAATTATTTCAATAATTTACTTCGCATGATATCACCATTAATTCTCCAGAAATGAACTGTCACTTGTCTGAAGCTTTCACCCACTTCTTCCTCAATTTAAATTTTGTCCATTGATTTTCACTTGGCAAATAATCCAACAATTTGTCGCATGAACGCATAACTCAAGAGAAGCTCATGCGATCATACGACAAGCCATCATGTCAATTCCTTTACTGGCAGAAAATCCCTTATAACCTTTACCATTCAAACAAAATGTTAGTCGCATGGTCACATAGCTTGAAAGAAGCTCATGCGACCATGTGACAAACTGTTAATATTTACCTGTCATCATCTATTCCTTAAGCCGCTGGTCCCACTTTACCTTTACTAGTAAAGACAATCCACACATGAAACAACTGGAAAGTTTTCATGTAATTTCTTTCTTTTTGAGCACTGGTGTTCACTGGCATCCTCCATGTTAGCAAGTACTATTGACCAATCAAGGAGAAACCTTGTGCAAAAACTGACATTGGTCCAACTGTTATCAATGTATAAGAAACCGCCAATCATGTACATCTGTCCATGGTCCCACCCAAGATTTACACTGAGCTTGATGTAAGATCGACGGCCAGTCACATGATCGCATAGGTCTCTAAGATTCTATGTGATTATACGACTACTGTTAGATCCTCCCTTTATTAATTTCATCTTTGAAGATTCTTTCTCACACTAGTCCCACTTTGTTCCGCACTAAGATTTATTGTAAGATCAACGGTCAGTTGCATGGTTGCATAGGTCTACAAGATTCCTTGTGACTCTATGACTACCGTTAGATCTTCTTAAAAGATATTAAGCTGAATGAAAGACAAAACATTAGGATATAAAGTATTTAGGACTTAGGATATTATAGCCACCAGACTTAGGAAAAATTAAAACCGCTAGTCACTAAGACTCAGGAAAAATTTACGCACATGCATTTTGAGGTTTTAAGTGATTCAAAAAGGTGACGCTCAAATAGATTCAAAATAGAGTGACCTAGGGATTTTTTGAAAATGGCATATACTTGGGGTTTTTCTCAGGTTTAACTCTTAATTAGGGCTTACTTGATACTGAGGAAGAATAGATAATTTTGCAGGATCTTTATGGGTTTTTTATGGAAAAATTATCACACTTTCATGAACATCTATACACACTTCAAATTTATAAAATTTTCACAAGATTCATGTACTAAAAATTTGAAGTGCCAACAGTACCCATGCATAATATGAAAGACCAATACAATGTAATCTCTCATAAAGTATAGAAAGAGGGAAAAACTCATGGGAAAAACCCTCCCCCAAAAAGAGAGATGAGAAAAAAATGCATGGATGGATAGAGTAATCAAGACCCCCTCATTATGACATACATCATGTATATACAATAGAGAAGTATGAGAAGGAGAAAAACCAATATAAGGAAAAAGTCCCTCCCATAAAAGAGAAGAAGTAGTAGAAGAAGAGAGACATGGTATGCCCCCTTCAATATAGAATTCCCATTAGTGATAGCTTCTCTAGGATGAATATAGAAGTTGGTCCATGAATGTAAAACACCATTCCTCCCCTTAGGAAGAAACATTGACATAGGTGTATATGAGATGTCTCTCCAATTTGTAGGAAGAAACCTCAAGATGAATGATGTCTTTGAAAACTACTCAACTATCCCTGTGTCGATGCTAAAGGCTGCCCCTTCCAAAACTACTAAAAATAACAAGTCAAGATCAAACAAAGATGGATTTAGAACATGTCATAAAGAACCAAGCATCTCCCCTAATGATAAAGAGACCTCCTACAATTTTTGTACATTAGGATCCACAATCACATCAACCTTGAAAGACTAATCATGAAGAGAATGAAAAAGAGGGTTAGAGTGTTCCCTCACAACATTTGAAGATGAATATTACCCATCAAAGAGAAGATGTATATCATCAATGATGTCTCCTATATCTACAATGTAGGACTCCACAAATAAACCTGCAATGTCTGTCAAGTAGTCATCCCCTGAAGTTGTAACTAGAAGACAAGGTGTACCCAACTGTACTGAATCATATGGACCTATCATTGTAGAAATATATGCATGTGGAATGTGTTGATATTGTGACCTTGTCCTTTGACTATCCGAAGGATCCCCCATAAGTGAACCTGTTGAATCAAGAGTTTGTCTAACCCAACAAGGTCTAGTGGAAGATGATAGCGTATCCTGAACCTTAAGTTTACCAAGAAAAGGTGTAATACTGCATGTAGGTGTTGAGGTATATGAACCATCTGAATAATTTCCACTATTGTCATAATCCACAATATATGAAGTATGGAGAGGAGTAGAGGATAAGCTAGGTGAGCTTTCCTCAAAGTGAACATTCCTCTCTATGAAGATCTCATGAGTCTCAGGATCCATAAGTCTATATTCCTTAACACCTTCTTCATATCCAATGAATGTAAAAGGCCTTGGTGGAGGTTCCTTGCATTTATAGGAAGATATGTGTGTCCATGCTAGACATCCAAATACTCTAAAGTATTTCACAACCAGTTTTATTCTACACCATGCCTCAAAAGGAGTCATTCCATCTAAGGCATTATGAGGAGATCTATTAAGTATGTGATTGGCACAAATTTTAGCTTCTACTAAAAGTGATGGATCAAGATACTTGGCTTCAATCATGCAACTTTCCATTTCCTTAAGAGTTTTAATCTTCATTTCTGCAACTCTTGTCTATTGTGGACTAAATACAACTGGATTCTGAAGATCAATACCCTCAAGTTCACAAAAGTCTCTAGGTCTGGAGTTCACAAATCCTCTTTCATTATCTAGACAAAGAACCTTGATGGATTTAATTTATTTATTCTCAAGATGACTCTTGAAGGTTATAATCTTATTGACGTTGTAAAAGTACAAACCCGTGTCACACTTTTATAAAGGAAAAGGTTAGCAACACACAAAATGTTCAACTTTAACCACATAAAAGTGGCATTTATGTTTAGAATTTGAAGATAATGTAAATTGATGAAATGTCTAAAAGTGGATGAAGTTTATGCCTATTATTTCTTTAATTTTTTGAACAAGAATTGACACAGTTTTTTTAATTTTTGAAGTCCATTTTTTAATTGCTGAAAAATGTTGAAAAACTTGGGTCTAGTTCCCACCAAAAAAGTATATGCAAATAACCTTTTTTTCCTTTGATTTCAAAATGTGTTATATATGACATGTATAGCTAGTGCATAAAAGAGGAAAAATTAGTTTCCAATGTATGTTTTCTCTATTATAACTACTCAAAGTTAAACTTATCTAAAATTGACAGCTTTTGTCTCCCATTAAATTTTAAATTTTTCTGATATGTTTTACTATTTTTTTTCTATTTTTGAAGAAACAACTTCTCAAATGTTAAAATACCTACTTGTAGTATTTTTAAATTATAATATATTAGATCTAATCAAAATACTATAAAACTTATATGATGATAATCTTGACTCTAAGCTCTAAAAAGGGTATTTTTATATTTTAAAAAATATCATTAAAAAGAGTAGGAGTTATTGAAACATCACTTTTCTAAAATAATTTTATTTCTTTGATAATTAGACCCAAATTGGTATAAAACATGCATTTAATAGATATTTCTAATTGGAAAATTTAAAGCACTTATCTAACTTAGCTAGAATGTATCTAGCTAGACCATATGTTTGACATAAATTAATTTTTAGTTAGAAATACTCAAATTCAGCTATGCTAATAAGTTATCCTGAAATGTGACACAACTTTGTGCTTTTAGCAATGATCAAACACTTCATTCATGTGACCAAGAAAGTAGACCCATGTGTAGCAGGAAAATTCATCAATGGAAGTGAGGACATGGGGACCCTTGTTGATTGATGTCACTGGAAAAGGGCCTACTATAACACTGTGAACCAAATCAAGAACAAATGATGCTCTCAAATAATTCCCCTTGTCAAACTTCTCTTCTAGATGTGTATCTATTAAACAAGTTGAACATTCACCCTTATAAAATTTGATGGTAGGTATACCTTTGACCATATGCTTTGAACTAAGCTCCTGAAGATAGCAGAATTCAAGATGTCCATGCCACTAATGCCATAATTTACTTTGTGATTGAGCATGAGTCAACAAGGAATTTGAAGGAGACTAGGAAAAAAGTGGGAGAAAGAATAAAGCATTGTGTCATGATTATCTATACCCACTACAAACAATGAATCATCCTTAATATTTTGCACCATGACTGAATTAGGAAGAAAATCAACTTTATTTCCACCTCCAAAGTGAGTGATTTGGTAAATTGAAAGGAGATTGGTGCTAAGGTTAGGAACATAGAGAACATCTCTGAACTCTCCATTTTCCACCTCAACTAGTGCTTTCCCTTCAACTTCCACTTGTGTATCATTTCCTACAAAGATGTGAGGTACCTTAGATGGATCCAATTGTTAGATAATTAAGGGGGGGGGGGGGGGGGGGGGGTAAATCAGTTAAGTCCAATTATCCTACAATCCCAAATAATCCCAGATGTATATAACAAAATTTTCAATTTAATTAATCAACTTGGTAAAATATCAACTGTGCCTTTCTCTTCATCTACCAATTACTAGTAAATTACATACCATGTTTACTAATCAATCTAGTTATAGTAATGTGTAAATTAAAATAACAATTCAACACATCCAAACACATAAAACTTAGATTTTTAACATGGAAACCCTGTTAGGGGAAAAACCACCTGGGACCGATAACCCAAAATAATTCCCTCTTCTAAATTGAGCTTGATTAAGAGCCAACCCTGTTAAAGGTTACAAAACACACTGTGAATTATGACTTGGTTAGAGGATTTATTACTAATAGTTCTCCCTTGAACAAACATTCATTATGGGGTCAACAAGAAAACAATCAACATTCATTGAATGCCATATTGAAATATAAAGACTGTTAAGTCCCACTCGGTTAAGAGATTTATCTGTAGCAATGGTTAAACTGATACAATAATGATCTGATTCAAATCCAAATTGATTTCTAGATTTTCAGATCCATGCTAAACTCAAAAATACCTCTGATCAATAATAAGTTCAATCTCTTTGTTTCCTCCAACTCTTTTATGCTCGGTAATTGCTTTCTTTGATGCTCAGTGTTGTCTGCAGATTTAATCGGTTATGTCTTCAACTAGTTTGATCAACCTTGCATGAAATTAATCTTTTCACACAAATTCTCCTACAAAAGACTTAATAATGAATCTCTTATCTTTTTCTATACACATCATAAACTATTTATTTTCATGCATAGATTTTTCCTCTTAATCTTCACCATTGATTTTTTCTCTTTAACCTTCCTCGATAGCTATGTCAATAACACATTTCATTATCCTTCATCTGATCATCTTTGAATTTTGTCAACCGTTTGATCATCATAACAAATATTATCATTTACCTTGGAATCATAAACAATTTTCCACCTCATCATCTTTAGTGGATAGTCACAAGTTCCATTATTTCTTTCACTTGGTCAATACCATAATGCGTCAGTGATAACTATCTCAATTAACACTATACTTGGTATACACTACACTTGCTCAGTGTATACTGCATTCTTCATTTACTAACCACATAAACTTGTTCATTCTTGATCTTCAATCTATAGTATATTCATGTAATACAATCAAATTAGTAACATAATGTCATAGTCTTTGTTAGAATAACTAAAAAGGGGGTGAATTAGTTATCCACAGTCCCAATCACAAAATGTATATCCAAAAACAATTTACTAAAACTTTTGTAGCTCAGTAAAATAAAATAGTATTTTGTCTGTGCTTTTACTGATTACCAGTTAATAACATATAATGATTACCAATCAAATCCAATATTCAACATTTAAAGTATGATAACAAACAATCATCACAATCAACACATAAAATAAGAGATTTAACGTGGAAACCATGTGAAGGGAAAAACCACCTGGGACCAGAAACCCAAAAATTGTTCACTCTTCTGAAGTGAGGTCAATGAAGACCCAACCCTGTTAAAGGTTACAGACACACTATGAGGTGTGACCTTGTTAGAGGATTTTAGACCAACCATTATCATCCAACAAGCATTCACTATGGGGTTGATAGGATAACAAATGTACACTCTATGAATGACATTACAAGACTTTCTAGTCCACTTTGTTAAGAGATTTCTCTATTTACAATGGTTAAAATGTAACAACAGTTGATCTGATTACAACAAAACTTCAATTGCAGATTATCAAATCTATGTTAAGATCATTCAAATCCTCTAATCAATATTTCAATTCTGTTTCAATCAATATTCAGTAACTTACTATCGCTCAGTAATAGCTTTCTGGCGGTTGGTAATCTCTGTAGTTCAATTCTCCTTAACCAGTCTGATCAGGCATGCATGAAGCTTGTTCATGTGATATCTTCTACAATTTCCTTCTTTTGGCATGATTTCATTGTGAAATCCTAGTCTCTTAAATAGATGAGTAAACCGTTCTAATTCCATCCATCTGATTTTGCCACTTAATCTCCTTCATTGATTTTGCCTCTTAAACCTTCCTCGGTTGATGTGTTAGTAACACGTTTTGTTTCAATCCATTAGATCTTCTTCAAATTATGTTAGCCATTGATCTTCATAACAAACATTATCCTCATCTCTAATTTCGAGGTACTTTACAGCTCATCAACTTCCATCGGCTAAACTAGTCATTTAGTTCTTTTCTCCTACTCGGCTAACAAAGAAATGTGTCGGTGAACACAAGCTTGGTTTATACTATGATCGGTATACACTACACTACGTCGGTGTATACTGAAATGGTTCTTTAATCGATAACATTGCCTTGTGCATTTTTCTCTATCCTTCATCATAGATGAATGAAACATAATCAAGTCAATAACATAAGGTCATAGACTCATCCATAAGTTACCCAATGTGTTCCTTATCCTTATCTATCATATCCATATTCCTCATGTAGATATATTATGTTCTTCATCTCTTTTCTTCTTCTTCTACAAATGTTTGGGTATAGTAACTTATAAGATAATTACTCTCAAAACTAGTTGACATCAATGACAACATATTACTGATTTCATCATCTTACATATCTAATCAGCAACTTAGTGATCTTAAATCACAGATCTTCAAGTTATACAATGTATTCAAATTAGTAGTAGTTCATCAATCTCTCCCTTTTGCATTGATGACAATACAAGCAATATGAAATATGCCATACATATACCAAACATGTATTCTACAACTTTGTCAACAAATGCTGTAATGGTACAAGCTCACCCTAGCTTAATATGTTTAATCACTACATTACATAAAAGCATTTGCAAGTGCAGACTAATTTCTACAAATATGATTTTTTTAGCTCCCTTTTCTATATCTCTCTCCCTTTGTCTTTGGCTCCATATTCTTCATATTGATCTCTCTCCCTTTGACAGCAATTCCAAAGAATAATACAAACATACAGCTCTGTAGTAGCCATGTAGCTCTCTATTGTCTAGTGCATTATCTGTATCTCGGTATACTGTTGTTCCGGTACTTCAACCTTTCACAACCTTAGATAGAAATCCAAAGTGTGAACTTTTCTGCATCAACATGTATGATCTTCTGATAAGATTAGGCTGATGCAACCTCCATATCACCTTAGTGACCAGTAAATAGGGGATGGACCCCAAGTCTAGTCCTCAAGTATTCATATGTATCCTCCGGTAGAGGCTTTGTAAATATGTCAGCAAGTTATTCTTTTGATGTAACAAATTCTAGCTTAACTTGCTTCTCCTACACTTGTTCCCTTAAGTAGTGATACTTAATTGATATATGCTTTGTTTTAGAGTGAATCACCAGATTCTTTGAAATATTAATAGAAATAGTGTTATCACAATATATAATTACTAGATTAGTGATTACCTCATTCATTCCTTCTAACACTTGCTTGATATATGCAATATTTGAACAGTTAGTAGCAACAAAAACATACTCTGCTTCAGCTGTAGACTCAGAAATATAGGCCCATTTCTTACTTGTCCATGTAACAAGTCTTTCACCAAAGAAGAATGCTCCTCTGGTGGTACTCTTTCTATCATCCACATTTCCAGCCCAATTAGCATCGGTGTATGATGAACTACAACTGATTTAGAACCTGATTGAAGAATCTATGATTTAAGATCATCGAGCTCATTGATTAGATATGTAATATGATTAAATTAGTATATGTTGCCATTGATGTCAACTAGTTTGACAACACTTATCTTGTAAGTTACTATACCGAAACATCTATAGTAACGGAGTGAAAGGGATGAAGTACATATATATCTACATGAGGAAGATGGATATGATAGATGAGGATAAATAATAAATTGAGTAACTTTTTGATGAGTCTATGACCTTATGATATTGACTTGATTATGTTTCATTCATCTATGATGAGGAAAAGAGTTGTAAGACACAAAGCAATGTTGTCGGTTGATGAAGCATTTCAGTGTACACCGACAAAGTGTAGTGTATACCGAGCACAGTGTAAATCAAGCTTGTGTTCACCGACACATTTCTTTGTTAACCGAGTAGAACAGAGGAACTAAATGACTAGCTTAGCTGATAAGATTGATGAGCTGGAAAGTGTATGATCTTGAGGTAACATATAATGTTTGTTACATAGATCGACGACTAACAAAATTTAGGAAAGATCTAAAGGATGAGAATCAAATGTGTTATTGACACATCAGATGAGGTATGTTTAAGCAAAAAAATCAATGAAGATGATTAAGTGGCAAAATTTGATGGAGTAGAAGAAAATGGTTTACTTGTCTATATAAGAGACTGGAGATTTCAGAGTGAATGTAATGCCCCGCCAGGGAACCCAAGAGAACTTAACCTAAACATGCAACTAAGTTTGCAGGATAATTTTTTTTTATAAAAAAAGTGTTAACAATAAAAAACATCAAAGTCTTACTAAGCGGAAGCAATACAAAGCAATATACAACTCACATAAGTTACAACTCTCAAGGGTTCCTTGACGTAGATTACGTAAGAGTTAATTAATTAATTTAGATAAGATATAATTATGAATCCCAAGAATACAACTGAAAGATGGAAACAACATCATATGCATGATTACATAAATATAATTGGTACCAAAAGGTAACCATAATAATATGCATCCACTGCACATGTCGTAGGGTATGTAATACATTAACTAAAAAGAAGTACAACATGATATCTCTGGACATCTAATATAATGATACAAGATCACAAAAAGGATGAAGAACAAGAACACATCTTCATTAATGAAGATCAAGAAGGAACACCTGCCATAGGGATCATCCAGCACTGGTACACGAATGTCCAAGTCTCAACTAGTAAAAGAATCACTACCACCCAACCTCATGAACCTAAATGGTACACTCCCACCATGCTGAGGAGATAACATTAGATCCCACTTGGATAACAATAACAGAACAAACTAAGGAAGAGATCCTGAAAGCTTCTAAGTCAAAAGGTACAAGAGGAAAACAAGGTAAAATATACTCAACTAGAGGCAACCAACACATGTAGGAAACCTAAGATGCATAAAGGAAGTGTCATCACAGGAGCCAACACTAAGGTTATCTTGGTAGTCTCTTTAGACCCCAGCACCCTAGCGACTCTATGTGGTATCAGTAACCCCTCATGTAGACAAGGTACTAACTATGCCATATCCAGTCCACATAGGTGGCAAGCATATTCTCACTCCCATCCTAGTCAAAACTCAATCAGGAACTCAAGCATGGGCGAGGCAGATAATATCTTATTAGGTTCATTTTAAACTCTCAATGTTATTAATTATCACTTATTAAGCTACTTGTAATAGGATATCCTAGTAGCCACTTCCGGGCTTCGGCACCAATTACAAGCCACTTCCTATTATACACTCAAATGACCTACCCTAGAGTTTCACAAGATCAATAAGAACTCTGAGTTAACACAACTCATGAATCTCAATATCTAGATCCAACATGCAAGACCCAAAACCACCAAGAACAAACCCACCTAGGGTTAGAACAACTCATATAACCTAACAAAGAATACAAGACAACAAAAGTAATAACCAATATACCTGATAAACCTGCCTTTAGATAACATCCCCAAAAGTCAACTACATTTTCCCAAATGATTAAATCAGAACACATTGTCTAAAAGCAACAAAAGTCTCAAATGACAATCCATGCTTATTAAAGAATGTACATACAAAATTTACTAAACTTTAAAAACAACCAGTTGAATAAACAAAACAATTTCTATTGCAAAATTTCCTATACGATATTCATTTAATTATACCATACAAAAGAATTAAATTTAACTTAGAAAATCATCTAAGTATAGAAATATACAAAAACAAAATACATCTACAATTCATAGGCAATACCATGATTCATTTATATTAAAACCTTATTCCAAATAATACCCTAAAAACAAATCATTTAACATAAATTATTAAAACAAAACATGACTTACATGTTCATCTTAACCAAAGATTAACTCAAAATAACAATAAATGAATAAAATCAAATTAAGAGTACTAATTTAATAAATTAATTCATTTAATAGTAAAACAAAAATAATAATTACAAATATCAAATTAAACTATTTTTAATAAATAAAAACAATTTTCAAATAATAAAATTTATAATAAAAATTAATATTTTAAAACTAATAAAAAAAGTTAATAAACAAAAATCAATGCAGTGAGTGGGAAGCGCATGCACCCCCACACCCCTGCTTCGGCACGCGAGCCACCCCTCTTGCAGGGTTTGACATGCATCAGTACCCTGTGGTACTGGCACATGATAGTCCTTTTGGGGACTGTTGTGCATCAGTACCCCGAAGGTACTATGCATGACAACCCTTTATCGGTGCGCAAAAAAGTTAAGGGGAGGGGGTATTTAGACCCCTCCAATAATATTCAAATTTTAAATTTTTTTTCCTCTTTTAAAATTTTTATTAAATTTTCAATTTAAAAACATATTTTTTTTACATAAGTTATTTTAATTTATGTTTTATTTTTATATATGAGAAATAATACCTAAATAATATACAACAAGCACTAAATTTCCTTTTTATTTTCTTATAACAATTAATACCATCCCTTTTGATAAGCTCTTATCTCTACAATATATAATTTTTCCTTAAAGGGATGCAAAAGCCTTATATTTAATATAAGAAAATCGGAAAACTCTTCAAATCAACTGGTTATCCAAACAAAATCTATAGTTTGACCAGAACTCAACCAATAAATAAATCACAAATAGGATATGAATCAGCAAGAGTTCTACAAAAATAGATTCCAGAATTATAGGAATACAAAGAATAGAATAGAGGTCCAGACAGAAAAACACATACAAGCACGAAGAATACAGTCATTTAAAAATTGATAAAACATGAATCTCCATAATGATCAAGACCTACCTCAAAACAACACTGAAGAGCAAATCTGATGAAGACCAGAATGAAGAAATAAAATCCAAGCTTTTTGAAGAGTTCTTTTCCAAAACCTGTCTCCAAATTTCTCCTCCAAAACTATGTAATCCGATAATGGCTAAAACTCTCAATACATAAAGGAATCTCCTTTCATATGCATGAGTTCAAACTTGACTCCAAGAGGCTTTGCATGAAAACAAACTTTAGTTTACAGTTCAGTTTCAGTTGAACTAGAGTCTCCTCTCCACTTCGACTTTTGTTGAAAAGCACTTAACCAAACTTTAACTTAACCCAATAATTGCATATAATTAATTTTCAATTAATTTATTGCTACCACTATACAATAAAAAAATAATAATTAAACTAAATAATTACATTTATTTAATTACCATTTAAATGATATTCCTCAGCTAAAAATAGAATAATCTAAATATAGAAATCACACCAAATGCCACAAATCAAAGAATCAAAAAGACCTAAGGACCCACATTCATACTCAAGACATTGGTATAGACTCTTGCTAATTGGACAAGTTTAGAAGGGTGGAAACACAGAATCTTGTCCCCTACTTTAGGACAATAATTGGCTTAGGTTAGGATTTGGAACTGAATATTATCTCCCCTCTTTTACCATTGAGAATAGCGATAGGGCACGCTCATCCTGACAGTTCAGGGAAGTCGATGCCCGGTACTTGCAAACCTACATAAGAGACAAGCATGTGCATATATGTATAGAGATATAACAAACAATGGCAGGGATCGGCCGATTGTGTGGATCTCACAAGCAAGTAACTATGAATCCATCCCTCAACCACATCAAGCACGTCAAACAGAAATATAAAACAAACACATCAACCATACACATGCAAGAATGGGGTTAGTAAAATCATAAGCATCAACAAATTCCTAACATATAATCTATCATCTTAGATTAATCACAACATTTATAAAATCAGACTAGGGGCAAGGTACTATATCCAACCCCCCTAGGATTAGGCTTACTCCTGGAAGCCTACAACAGATGAGGATATGCATCCCCCCAAACCCAAAGAATTTACTAAAGATAAAACATGACATTTGAAAACAAATTATAACATAAGAACATAATATACAATCATTAAGGACATTGTAATTCTAGGAAAAATCTGAAAATCACATTGATCAATCATTCATTTAACAATTCGTAAAATAGATCTAAAATTTTATTCATTCATCATAATAGAAAACATCTAGAATCAATTGCATAAAACACACATTCACATCTACATCTAATAATGAGTTGAGAAGTTCATGAAAATCTATCTAGTTAATGCAATGCTTATGCAAACATAAAAGATACACAACAATTCTAATTTCACACAACAAACATGGTACCATCTCTATGATGTCCTCCCTTATACATACTATCAGGGGTCCATGATGAACATGATAGAAATAACACTTATCACAGAATAGGGTCAACAATACCAAACATTCGAAGTAGCCACCACAAAACTCAAAAAAGTAAAACCCAAGTGGGGGAATTCACAAGTCCAACATTAAATCATAAGAGCGCTCAATTTCAACAATAAATTAAGTGTGACTAGCGTCACAAAATAGATAATGAAATAGAGAGCTAGGTGACTAATCCAATCATAGGAAAGTTCAAAATTTCAATGCTAACCCATACACAACATGAACATTTCATCAATCAACCAAAATAAACTATCAATCAAAAAATATAAATTTACATAACAAGGTGACTAGTGGTAGCCACACTCAAGGGAGTAATCACTTGATGATGTCCAAAGGTACTTCACCCTAGATGCATTAGAGAGGGTACCCACACACAATTAGCAGTCAAACCACCTATGACAATCACTAGACAAAGTGATATCTCAAAGATGATAGATTATAAATCTAAGATGATAGATTATATGTTAGGAATTTGTTGATGCTTATGATTTTACTGACCCCATACTTGCATGTGTATAGTTGATGTATTTGTTTTATATTTCTGTTTGACGTGCTTGATGTGGTTGAGGGACTGAGTTGTAGTTACTTGCTTGAGAGATTCACATGATCGGTCGATCCCCGCCATTGTCTGTTATATCTCTATACATATATGCACATGCTTATATCTTATGCAGATTTACAGGTACCAGACATCGACTTCCCTGAACTATCAGGATGAGTGTGCCCTATCGCTATTCTCAATGGTAAAAGAGGGGAGACAATATTTAGTTCCAAATCCTAACCTAAGCCAATTATTGTCCTAAAGTAGGGGACAAGATTTTGTGTTTCCACCCTTCTAAACTCGTCCAATTAGCAAGAGTTTATACCTATGTCCTGAGTATGAATGTGGGTCCTTAGGTCTTTTTGATTCTTTGATTTGTGGCGTTTGGTGTGATCTCTATATTTAGATTATTCTATTTTTAGCTGAGGCATATCATTTAAATGGTAATTAAATAAATGTAATTATTTAGTTTAAATTTTTTTTTTAATTGTATAGTGGTAGCAATAAATTAATTGAAAATTAATTATATGCAATTATTGGGTGTGGTTGAAATATTTAATTAATGAGAATTAATTAAATATCTTCACCTTTGAAATATTTAATCATGAAAATTAACCTTTGCTCAATTAAAATGTATTTATTAATCTAAGGGTTGATTTAGCATGTGTTAATTATGTCAAACTAAATGTTCTAATTTTTAATTGATTAAATGCATTAACTTGCACATTCATAATTGAATGGAATTGAATTAATGATTTAAGTTAAAGTTTGGTTAAGTGCTTTTCAACAAAATTCAAAGTGGAGAGGAGACTCTAGTTCAACTGAAATTGAACTGTAAACTAAAGTTTGTTTTCATGCAAAGCCTCTTGGAGTCAAGTTCGAACTCATGCATGTGAAAGGAGATTCCTTTATGTATTGAGAGTTTTAGCCATTATTGGATTACACAATTTTGGAGGAAAAATTTGGAGACAGGTTTTGGAAAGAACTCTTCGAAAAGCTTGGAATTTATTTCTTCATTCTGGTCTTCATCAGATTTTCTCTTTAGTGTTGTTTTGAGGTAGGTCTCGATCATTATGGAGATTCATGTTTTATTAATTTTTAAATGACTGTATTCTTCGTGCCTGTATGTGTTTGTCTGTCTGGACCTCTATTCTATTCTTTGTATTCTTGTAATTCTAGAATCTATTTTTGTAGAAGCCTTGCTGATTCATATCCTATTTGTGATTTATTTATTGGTTGAGTTCTGGGTCAAACTATAGATTTTGTTTGGATAACCAGCTGATTTGAAGAGTTTTCCGATTTGCTTATATTAAATATAAAGCTCTTGCATCCCTTTAAGGAAAAATTATATATTGTAGAGATAAGAGCTTATCAAAAGCGATAGTATTAATTGTTATAAGAAAATAGAAAGGAAATTTAGTGCTTGTTGTATATTATTTAGGTATTATTTCTCATATATAAAAATAAAACATAAATTAAAATAATTTATGTAAAAAAAATATGTTTTTAAATTGAAAATTTAATAAAAAATTTAAAAGAGGAATTTTTTTTTAAAATTTGAATATTATTGGAGGGGTCTAAATACCCCCTCCCCTTACCTTTTTGGTGCAACCATAAAGGGCTGCCATGCATAGTACCTTTGGGGTACTGACGCATGACAGTCCCCCAAAGGACTCCCATGCGCTAGTACCGCAAGGTATTGACGCACGTCAGACCCTGTAGGAGTGGTGGCTTGTGTGCCGAAGCGGGGGTGTGGGGCGTGTACACTCCCCACTCACTGCATTGATTTTTGTTTGTTAACTTTTGTTATTAGTTTTAAAATATTAAGTTTTATTATAAATTTTATTATTTGAAAATTGTTTTTATTTATTAAAAATAGTTTAATTTGATATTTGTAATTATTATTTTTGTTTTACTATTAAATGAATTAATTTATTAAATTAGTACTCTTAATTTGATTTTATTCATTTATTGTTATTTTGAGTTAATCTTTGGTTAAGATGAACATGTAAGTCATGTTTTGTTTTAATAATTTATGTTAAATGATTTGTTTTTAGGGTATTATTTGGAATAAGGTTTTAATATAAATGAATCATGGTATTGCCTATGAATTGTAGATGTATTGTGTTTTTGTATATTTCTATACTTAGATGATTTTCTAAGTTAAATTTAATTCTTTTGTATGGTATAATTAAATGAATATCGTATAGGAAATTTTGCAATAGAAATTGTTTTGTTTATTCAACTGGTTGTTTGTAAAGTTTAGTAAATTTTGTATGTACATTCTTTAGTAAGCATGGATTGTCGTTTGAGACTTCTGTTGCTTTTAGACAATGTGTCCTGATTTAATCATTTGGGAAAATGTAGTTGACTTTTGGGGATGTTATCCAGAGGCGGGTTTATTGGGTACATTGGTTATTACTTTTGTTTTCATGTATTCTTTATTAGGTTATATGAGTTGTTCTAACCCTAGGTGGGTTTGTTCTTGGTGGTTTTGGGTCTTGCATGTTGGATCTAGATATTGAGATTCATGAGTTGTGTTAACTCAGAGTTCTTATTGATCTTGTGAAACCCTAGGGTAGGTCATCTAAGTGTATAACAAGAAGTGGCTTGTAATTGGTGCTAGAGCCCGAAAGTGGCCACCAGGATATCCTATTACAAGTAGCTTAATAAGTGATAATTAATAACATTGAGAGTTTAAAATGAACCTAATAAGATATTATGTGCCTCGCCCATGCCTGAGTTCTTGATTGAGTTTTGACTAGGATGGGAGTGAGAAGATGCTTGCTGCCTACATGGACTGGATATGGCATAGTTAGTACCTTGTCTACACGAGTGGTTACTAATACCACATAGAGTCACTAGGGCGTCAGGGTCTCAAGAGACTACCGGGATAACCTTAGAGTTGGCTCGTGTGATGACACTTCCTTTATGCATCTTAGGTTTCCTATGTGTGTTGGTTGCCTCTAGTTGAGTATGTTTTACCTTGTTGTCCTTTTGTACCTTTTGAGTTAGAAGCTTTCAGGATATCTTCATTAGTTTGTTCTATTGTTGTTATTCAAGTGGGATCTGATGTTATCTCCTCAGCATGGTGGGAGTGGACCATTTAGGTTCACGAGGTCAGGTGGTAGTGATTCTTTTACCATTTGAGACTTCGACATTTGTGTACCAGTGCTGGATGATCCCTATGGCAGGTGTTCCTTCTTGATCTTCATTGATGAAGATGTGTTCTTGTTCTTCATCCTTTTTGTGATCTTGTATCATTGTACCAGATGTCTAGAGATATCATGTTGTACTTCTTTTCATTTAATGTTTTACATACCCTGTGACATGTGTAGTGGATGCATATTATTATCATCACCTTTTGGTACCAATTGTATTTATGTAATCATGCATATGATGTTGTTTCCATCTTTCAGTTGTATTCTTGGAATTCATACTTATATCTTATCTAAATTAATTAATTAACTCTTATGTAATCTATGTCAAGGAACCCTTGAGAGTTGTAACCTATGTGAGTTGTATATTACTTTGTATTGCTTCTACTTAGTAAGACTTTGATGTTGTTGATTGTTAACGCTTTAAAAAAAAAAAATTATCTTGCAAACTTAGTTGCATGTTTAGGTTAAGTTCTCTTGGGTTCCCTGGTGGGGCATTATAGTAAATGTAATGCCAGAAGGAGGAGACTACAAAATTATCATGTGAACAAGTTTTCATGCATACCTGATCAAATTGGTTAGTGAGAACCAAATTGTAGAGTTTTTACCAAGCGACATGAAGCTATTACCGAGCGACAGTAAGCTACTGAACATTGATTGGAATAGAATTGATTTAATGATCATAGGATTGAATGAGCTTAACATTGATTTGTATATCTGCAATTGAAGTTGTATTAAGGTAGATCACCTACTGTTACATTTTAACCATTGTACACAATCAAATCTCTTAACTGAGTGGACTAAAAAAGTCTTTTATGTATCATTCATAGAATGAACATTGTTATCCTATCAAGCCTAGAGTGAATGCTGGTTGGACGATAACGATTGGTCTAAAATCTTGTAACAAGGTCACACCTAACAATGTGTTTGTAACATTTAATAGGGTTGGGTCTTCACCGACCTCACTTCAGAAGAGTGAATATTTTTGGGTTTCTGGTCCCAGGTCATTTTTCCCTTCACAGGGTTTCCACATTAAATCTCTTGTGTTATGTGTTGATTGTGATGTTTGTTTGATGTCATATTTGCATATTGCATATTTGATTTGATCATTAACTACTATATGTTTTAGACTAGTGTTGGTTCCTGGATAGGATTTTACACTCCATGAGATACCAATATACCTACGACTGATATTAAGGAGAGGTTAGTTCCATATGTGAGAAATCTATAGGTAACTGGACCAACTATAGGGACAAGACTACCCTCTTCACTTCTGGCTCTGCAAAACCAAGGTGGGTGTACTTGATCCAACAAGTATAATTATGTTCCTGACTTGATGCTGGATCTAACAATACATATCAGTGAGAAAGTACTAAATAAAAACCTATTATTCATTGACTCTCCATCACTGTTTTAGGATAACTGAGGCCTAAATACATAAAACTGAAAAGATTGAAAGGATAGAAAGGATTTGATTTAAATTTTGTAGAATACAACATATTCCAACCAGACATGTATCAGCATAGAATATACTTGCTTCAGATCAGTGCCTTGTCCATTGGGCACATCATCTAGTGCACTGCAGAATACAGAGACTGATTACTATTACTTCACCACATATCCAAGTCATAAACACAAATACCAAAACCATACTATTTACAAAAATCCTTGTGCCAACCCTATGAACTTGTGCATCATCTAAAGAATATTTTAATCTGATTTCAACTAGAACTAAAGATAAATAACACATGCATAGATAAACTCCATACAAAGAATCAGAACATTCAAAACCCATAAAACTTGTCACAAATTGGAGAGAAATGGAACTGAAAACTTGAATTAAGAATGAGGACCTGAGCCTCTGTATACACCTTGCTTGAAGATTCAAAGCCCCCAAGACAATATGAAAATGATCTGCAACTTTCTACTTTATTCTGATACAAAAGGGACTAAACATGTCCTACTCCTTGACTGAAGGTTCAAGATATGACCTTGTGAACTAGAAAACCAGCAGCGTTTGAAAATGGTCTTGGAAATCCTAATATAGGATTGCAACAAGCTTAGGACCATTTTAGGGCAACACAGTCAACCCTAAGACTCTCAAAAATATCCTAGATAAATCAAATATCATTTACATTCTAGAACAATTTTACAAAATATCTCCATCCTTACCTAAATTTGACCTCGGATTACACAGTCCATTACTGCTCTCACCAATTTTGTCAAATCTAATTTTTAGCACTGCCATTGGAAAGCTCATTTCGCACCGATTCTGAAAACATATAATACTTTCATATTTGGGTAAAAATAAAGCCCTCAAACATTATTTTCCATGAGCATCTGCATTATTTAAATTTTTGAATTTCTGATATAGTCTAACTATACAAATTCAGATTTTAATCTTTATTTTTTGTTGTAGACATTTGAATTTTGAAACAGGCCCACATGCCACATGGCAACACATGATTCATCCATTGATCCATCTCATCACCCAGCTAGACCTGTTAGGACACCCATGCCACATGTCACTCTTTGATTGGCTAGCCTCGCTGACTGGGTGCCAATATGGAAACCTCACCTCGGGACACGTGTTGCACTATCACCATTTCACCAAGTTAATGAGTGAGCATCTTTACATCTCTGGAATAGTGATGACTGCCAGATCTGGCACGTATCCGAAGGTGGTCGACCATCTATCTGTCCTCTACTTCGTCATTGCCTGGTGCCACATGTCACATTTTGATTGGTCCCACTGTCCACCCGAATATTCGATGGTAACATTTTTCCAGATCATTAGGGTGCCACATGTCATTCTATCATTGATCCATGAGCATAACTACCAAGCATCTTTATCATTGCACTTTTGTGATGTTCATTGATCTAGGCACACATCCCAAGGTGTCAAACAAGCCTGCATATTCACTTTTTATCAAAATTACATTACCTTCATGTGTGGGGCCCACCTACTACATCATCATCCACTGGTCTACCTCGGTCCATGCGTGCATGACAAGGCTCTCCAACTGGGTGTCTGCTTTAGACACTAATGCATCTTGTGGTCTTCCTTGTAAAGACTCAATTTCTTCATTTTGTAGTGAATGTGGGATAAATATCCCGTTGGTGTATAATGATTTTGGTTCAAAATAATTCTTTATGTGTGCTAGCTGGTTGGCCCCACACAAAGCCCTCTCCCTTTCTCATTTTATTAAATGAGTGAGAACTGCTTGTTTTAAATATCTTTTAAAAGCAAAATGTGACGAATGTGGGATAAAGGGTTTTATGTACACAGGACCTTTCCAGCCGTTCCTCATGCAATTCTCCACTCTAAACAATGTGCCAGATATACTTGATGGTGCTGTGTCTGCAAAGTTGGTGTGTGTAGCAAGGATTTGAATGGTATGTGCTCTGCTGATGCCCACAACCATAACATTTGGTGCGCAATACCTGTGAATCACCAAGCTGCTTAGTATACAACATCCTTGGAAAGCCTACGCAGGTAAAAAAGAACCCATGCACAACACCCTGCATATAAAGTATTAAGGGGAGGGTAGAAAGTGTTGAGAATCTGACAGAGACTCATATGCAAACAACAAGAGGCTCACACAAGCCTCCAAAACACTAGCAAGCCTCCTCTCCATATTTCTTCTTACCATGGTGCCTTACTGGTGCGTAGGGGGGGATCCCAAACAGAGGGCTCACACAATTCTAAAGCTCATGGCTCACTCCTCTAAAACCTTATGCGCACCAGTTCCTCACAAAAATGGTATGCAAGGGGATTACCTGGATACACATCCCTTCTATAATCTGCAGCTTACATATAAGTGGGGGCACGTGAGTTGAGAACCATCTTCCCTCCCTGCAAACTTCTTTGATGCCACCCTCATGTTCCTTAACTTCCCACAACCAGGCCATCCACCACCAAGAGGACTAGTAAAAGGGAATACTATGTGCTTTCATGATGTAACTCCGACCAAGAAAGATGCTACACTCACCACCTATTCACATGACACAATAGAGCCTTCCTCTCAAAAAAACCAATGATGATTCCTCTCATTCAAGAGTAAGAAGCATTCCTGCTGCTTTGCAAACACTAGCGAAGGCATAAGCTCCAAGACATTTGATAATCAAACACATCTATACCACAACTAAAGTTATCTATTTTGCAATCACTCAACCCTTGTCCTCCACGTACCTTGCTCATGAGAATGGAGAAAGCATTGTGTGTGAGGCAAACACACT
Organism: Chamaecyparis obtusa; assembly: GCA_027943335.1. NCBI lineage: Eukaryota > Viridiplantae > Streptophyta > Pinopsida > Cupressales > Cupressaceae > Chamaecyparis > Chamaecyparis obtusa. The sequence continues at coordinate 638,516 of BSBK01000971.1, read as the reverse complement.
CCTCAATCAACCCACAACTTTTAATAAATTTTGTGAGTCCTCTGCCCGTAAACAAATCTACAGTCCAAACCATATGTTTGTGTAGCCCCAGAAAATGGAAAGCATGCAGCACCAGGGGTAAATGGTGATTATTTCACCAATGCACCTAAGAAGAAGAATCTGGCCTCTATTTGTTTATGCCATACAACTTATAGCAACCCCATTTATGAGTATTATTTACTTAAGCAACGGTTGTAATGAAAATTTATCAAATGGATTTGTAGAATCAATATCTCTAGTGCAACAAACTCAAAGGAGAATCAACTCAACAGGAGTAGCGAGCACCCAAAGATACTATATTATTTTGATAAAAATACTAGGCCTAGCAGTGTACTTCTTTTTAAAAGATGAGGCAGGCTGGACCCCAAGCGGGTCTAGCCTAACAATTTTTCAAACTCAAACAACCGGGCCTGAAAATGATCCAAAATGACTGATGACAACAACTGGATCCAATCTGGACAACCGGGCATCTTTAAAAACTTCAATTTTCAAAACTTCGCCAATCGCCAAAACTTAATAAAACACCCCAGTCATGCTATTAAAACACTGATGAAAACTTATCCCTAGAAGCTGAAAGTTGGCGAGCTCAAACCTTGTAGTATAGATAATAATCCTGTCAAACGACTTCACCTAAAAATGAACGAGGTGGGATATTTTAAAACTTGAAAATGCCCGTTCAAAATTGCTGACAAACACAGACTGGAAATCACTGTCGACTGCCTTGGAAAGAGATGAGTTAAAAATATCAAACGAAGAGATGATGGCAAACCATTGAATCTGACAGAAGTCTTAAGTGCAAGGAATGTGACACAACAACCACCATATGAAAACATTTGTCTGACATTGAGTTATAACTCTCTGAAAATGGTTACTTTGCACAATTATTCCATCCGCACTTTTATCATTATAAAACACCTTTTTGTCTGATCTGGCAATCATGTCAAATAGAACCCTCTTGGTCTGAAACCCTGGATGATGATCCTCTCTTATACATTGAAAAAAAGGCTTCAATTAGTTTCACTAAATGATCAACTGATCATCAATTATTAATCCCTTAAAATGGCCACTCAGAACATTCTGAACCGAAAACAATCAGACTTATAGAAATTGCATTTGGAATTTGATCAAGCAAAGTGATCAATCGGATTCGTCATAAACTGAAACTTATCAAGGTGAATCACCTTCATGTCTACATTATGGATCAACCTCCAATTATGTTTGATCTCGAACTGGGTGCAAATGGTAGGATCCTGAAGTGAGCCACTCAAAAAACTGAACTATGCACTGCTAGAGAAAAATAACAATCTGCAAACTGAATGGCTCTAGCAAACATGTTAAACGGGCACATGGGAGGCTAAAAATTGGCATGAAAATTCTTTCTTATGCCTAAAACATGATGCAACAACCAGCACATCTTGATCAATCATAGGGCACGTAATGCACTTATCCGAATAGGGCCTCCAACTAAATTGTGCAACTGATCCTCATTAAAATGTTAGAAACTGCAAACGAAATCAGGTTGGCAATCTGGGCAAACGGATTCATCATGGCCTCAAAATTGAAACACAAGAAGTATTTGACCACTGGAATACAAGGAAAAAATAATTTTCTCAATTGGGTCATAGGGTCAAAAGTTCTAACTAGTCAAACAGGGCCATTCAAATTTCTGGGCAAAACACAGAAATAGGACAAATCTGGAAAGCCAACTTTGGGGGATCCAAAAACCTATCAAATGGACTTGAAAAGGCTTAATCTTTGAAACATAAGCTCTCTGATATAAATTTTAAATGTTCCCAAAGTGGCGAGCCATGAAACCTAACAGGACACAAGATATTCAAATGCAAACAGGGTTTGTTACAGTGATTTGACACAGGTTAAAAATGCAGATTTAGGTGAATACCCAAAATGGCTACTCCCTAAACACTTTAGATCCTTCATTTAGGAGCTAGAACCCACTGCATACATCAAATGAAAGGTGTTGAACCTGTTCCCCAAGCTGTATCTCATGAAATTCATCAAGTCCATGTCTATATGCACTTGAACCTAGGTCATTTTAACCCTTTTGAAAGGCACAAACTTTGCCAATGGAGAACTTCCTGATTACGGGCTCAAAACTTTACAGACTTTTCATATTACCAACAACTGGTAATCGGTAAAAGCATAGACAGTATAGTATTTTAAGTTACCAAGTATTAGAAGTTTTAAGTATTTGTTTTTGGATTATACATTTTGTATTGGGACACTGGATAACTAATTCACCCCCCTCTCAGTTATTCTAACAATTGGTATCAGAGCATTGGTTTCTTAGAACACAGTTTTAAGGACTTTAGTACAAAGATCTCAAAATGTATAAGAGGGAAGTGCCAAAGCTGAACAAAGAGAACTTCGCAGTATGGCAAAGCTAGATGAAGCTGCACATATCTGGAATTGGGAATTCTGCACTAGAATTGATGGAGAATGGCTATATAGAACCGACCGCTAGTCCCTTGACACTTGATCAACTGAGAGACATGCATGAACATAATGTTACTATGATGGAGATTGTTGCTGCCTGTACCGATGCCAAATTTGAAGATATTAAAATCTGCACTATTGTAAAAGCCATGTGGGATAAACTTTCTCAAGTTTACGGTGGAGATGTGAATGTCAAAAGAGCCAAAGCAGAAAGCTCAAGGGGAAGATTCGATGATATGAAGATAAAGGAAGGTGAGAATATTTTGCAATACACAAATAGACTAAAAGAGATAGTACATGCTATTAGAGCATCTGATGGAGTTATTAGTGAAGAGACAGTTGTAAGCAAAGTCCTCAGAACCTTATTGCTAGTTTACACAATCAGAATATCTGCTATTCATGAAACAAGGTTTGCAGCTGGTAATGTCCTTACACTTGATGATCTAATTGGTAAACTTACAACCTTTGAATTGAATAACTTTGACAACAGTGTTGTTCCATCTGTTGAATCCACTTTCATGTCTTCTCTGAAGATTGGTAAGTCTAGCAGGAATAATAGGAATGATGATAGTGAGAGCAATACTAATGATGAGCTTAATGAACTTGAAGCTCTTATGGCCAGAAGATTACCCAAAGGTAAAGGAAGGTATAGAGGTAAGCTACCTTTGGCATGCTTTAACTGTAAAGAGGTTGGCCACATCGTTGCTAGATGTCCACATAAGAAAGATGATGAAAGAACCAAAGACCGATCTGAAGGAAGCTATGGGAGAAGAGTCAACAGAGGCTACCGACATAATAGAGATAATCAAGATAGTAATGAAAAAGGCAAAAATGTATGTTACATAGCCAAAGATAATGAATTTGAATCTAATTCTAATGATAATGTAGAAGTGGTATTTGTTGCTATGAAAGATGACTCAAAGGAAGAAGAAAAACATGTAGAAACAACGCTGATCTCTAAAGTTAACAAAAATAATATATGGATCATAGACAGTGGCTGTACACATCACATGACTGGTGATGAAGAGAAATTTGATCAACTTGAAGAATACAATGGAGGAACCATTAAGATGGGTAATGACACACCCTATACGGTAAGAGGTAAAGGATCCCTAATGATAAATGATAGGATAAAATGTGAAAATGCTTATTGGGTAGATGGATTGACCTATAATTTGTTAAGTGTGGCACAACTGAACAATTCAGGTCACCGAGTTGCTTTTGAGAGCAAGAAAGTGAAAATATTTGATGATGGTGGATGATTAGTTGGAACTGGTGCACAATCAAGAGGTAATCTATTTTATCTTGATATTGATGAATCTTCTTGCTTGATGATGAAAAATGAAGATGCTTGGTTGTGGCATAAAAGGTTATGCCATGTGAATTTTGATAACATGATTAAGATTAGTAAAAGGAAAAGAGTTAGAGGTCTACCTAACTTGTCAAAACTTGATCATGTTATGTGTCATGAATTTCAGAAAGGTAAGATGACTAAATCTAGTTTCAAAAGAAAGGATTACTCATGACCAAATAAGATAATTGATTTGGTTCATACCAACCTATGTAGTCCTATGAGAACTCAGAGTTATTATGGTGATAGATACTTTATTCTTTTTGTTGATGACTATACTAGATCGATGACTGTTATGTTCTTGAAAGAAAAATTTGAAGCATTTAAGATGTTCAAGTGGTATAAAGAAAAGGTAGAAAAAGAGACTGGTAAAGAATTGAAATGCCTAAGATCTGATAGAGGAGGTGAATTTATCTTTGATGAATTTACTAATTTCTGTAATGAGCATGGTATTAAAAGATAGGTCTCTGCACCGAGGAAACCTCAGCACAATGGGATTGCTGAAAGAAGGAATAGGTCAATAGTTGACTATGCAAGAACACTAATGCTACAAAAGAATGTTGCTCAGACATACTGGAGGGAAGCTATTAGTACAACTGTTTATGTTTTGAATTGAGTACAATTGGACACTAACAAGACACCCTATGAGTTGTGGTTTGGACACAAACCTACTATAAGTTATTTCAAGATTTTTGGAAGCAAATGTTTTATTCTAAAAGATGAGAGAAATGGAAAGTTTGACTCAAAAGGTGATGAAGGGATATTTCTAGGATATTCTGATAAAAGAAAAGCATATAAGTGTCTGAATAAAACTACTAATAAAATGATTGAAAGTACTAATGTCTGAGTTAATGAGTTTGATGAGAAGAATGTGGAGGAAAGTACAAAGGAACTAGAAGACTATGGTATATTCACTTACATTGAACGCCCAAAGTATCTACCGAAGCCACAGCCTGTGATAATTGGTCAGTAGGAAAATAATACCGAGGAACAGGAAAGAGAAACCGTCGAGCAGGATGGACCTATCGAGCAAGCAAATGAACCTGCATAGGATGAACAAGAAAGAAGAGATAGAGTACTGGCAAGATTTATCAAGAGACATCATCTTGAGACACAAATCATTGGAGACAGACAAGCTAGCTTGCAAACAAGGAGTAAAGAAAGACAAGGTACATGTCTAGTTTATGATTATGAACTGAAAAATGTAAAATTTGCATTAGAAAATGATGAATGGTTAATGCAATGAAAGAGTAAATAGAACAGATAGACAAGAATAAAACCTAGACCTTAGTACCCTGACCTAAAGATAAGAATTTTATCGGTACTAAGTGGATATTCAGGAACAAGCTGAGTGAAAATGGTAAGGTAACAAGGAACAAAGCTAGATTGGTATGCAAGGGATATGCACAGGAGGAAGTCATTGATTATGGTGAAACATTTTCACCTGTTGCTAGATTAGAAGGATTTAGAATGCTACTTGCATATGCTGCATATAAGAAATTCAAAGTTTATCAAATGGATGTTAAGTCATCATTTCTGAATGGAATACTTGAAGAAGAAGTCTACATAGAACAACCTAAAGGGTTCATTGATCCAAAAAAGAAAGATATGGTATGTAGACTACATAAAGCTTTGTAGAGTTTGAAGCAAGCACCGAGAGCCTGGTATGAGAGGCTGCATACTTATTTGTTAAGTATTGGATTTGTTAGAACAAGTGAGAACAACAATTTGTACATGAAAGGAGATACTGATGATACTATTCTTATTGCTGAGATATTTGTGGATGATATTATTTTTGGAGGTCAAGATAACATATGTAAATCTTTTGCTGATGAGATGAGAAGTGAATTTGAAATGTCTATGTTTGGAGAGATTAAGTTCTTTCTAGGACTACAAGTGATTCAACAGAATGATGGGATATTCATCACAATCCAAATATATCAAGGAAGTATTGAAGACATTTGGCATGGAAGATGCTAAACCTATGGGAACACCGATGGCTACTAGATATAAACTGACTAGGGAAGATGAAACTATAGAGGTGAACCAAACATTGTACTGATCTATAATTGGTAAGTTAATGTATGTAGTTCATAGTAGACCAGATAGCACATGCTGTGGGCATTGTTGCTAGATTTTTTTGCAAACCCTAGAGAATCACACATGATTGCTACAAAGAGAATCTTAAGATACCTAAAGAAAACAAAAAATTATGGATTATGGTATCCTAAGGAAGGAAAGTTTGAACTCAGAGTCTATACCGATGCTGATTGGGATGGAAATGTGGATGATAGAAAAAGTACCACTGGAGGAGCATTTTTCTTTGGTGAAAGACTTGTTATATGGAAAAGTAAGAAGTAGGCTTGCATTTCTCAGTCTACAGCCAAAGTAGAGTATGTTGCTACTGCAAAAAACTATTCAAACATTGCATGTATTAAACAAGTATTGGAAGGTATGAATGAGGTAATCACTGAGCCGGTGATTATATACTATGATAACACAAGTGCAATTAATATTTCAAAGAATCTAGTGATGCACTCTAAGACAAAGCATATATCTATTAAGTATCACTACTTGAGAGAAAAAGTACAAGAGAAGAAAATTAAGTTAGAGTTTGTTACAACAAAAGAACAACTTGCAGACATATTTACAAAGGCTCTATCGAAGGATACATTTGAGTACTTAAGGACTAGAATAGGGGTTTGTCCCCTGTCTACCGGTCACTAATGTGATTTGGATGTTGCATCAGCCTAATCTTATCAGAAGATCATTCATGTTGATGCAACATAGTTCACACTTTGGATCATGTTCAAGTTTGTGATAAGTTTGGAGAACTGAAACAGATTGGGATATTAGTATACATAGATACAAAGAATGCATTGGACAAAAAATAGTTACGTGGCTAATAAAGAGCAGTGTGTTTATTTGTTTCTTTGGAATTATTATCAAAGGGAGAGATAAACAATATGAAACAATATACATGAATGAGAACTATCTAAGGGAGAGATCATCTGGAAGAAAGGAAGAACATTAAAGATCAGTTACTGAGAACAAAAGCAAGAACCCGAGAGCTGAAAAGATCATATCTATAGAATGTCAAAGCTGTATTGTTAATGATGTTGAGTAATGTAGTGATTAAACATATTAAGCTAGGGAGAGTTTGTACAACATTTTTTCACAAAGTTGTAGAATACATGTTTGGTATGTGTATGGTATATTTCATATTACTTGAGTTGCCATCAATGCCAAAGGGAGAGATTGATGAACTAGAACTTGATTGAAGAATCTATGATTTAAGATCACTGAGTTGATTGATTAGATATGTAATATGATTAAATCAGTATTATGTTGTCATTGATGTCAACTAGTTTGACAACACTTATCTTGTAAGTTACTATACCAAAACATCTGTAGTAAAGGAGTGAAAGAGATGAAATGCATATATATATATATCTACATGAGGAAGATGGATATGACAGATGAGGATAAAGAATACATTGAGTAAATTTTTGATGAGTCTATGACCTTATGATATTGACTTGATTATGTTTCATTCATCTATGATGAGGAAAAGAGCCGTAAGACACAAAGTTGTATTTTCAGTTGATGAAGCATTTTAGTGTACATCGATGAAGTTTAGTGTATACTAAGCACGGTGTAAACTGAGCTTGTGTTCACCAATGCATTTCTTTGTTAACTGAGCAGAACAGAGGAACTAAATGACTAGCTTAGCCGATAAGATTGATGAGATGGAAAGTGTATGATTTCGAGGTAACGGATAATATTTGTTACACAGATGGACGACTAACAAAATTTAGGAAAGATCTAAAGGATGAGAATCAAGACACATTAGCCAAGGTATGTTTAAGTGGTAAAATCAATGAAGATGATTAAGTGACAAAATTTGATGGAGCAGAAGAAAATGGTTTACTTGTCTATATAAGAGACTGGAGATTTCAGAGTGAATGTAATGCCAGAAGGAGGAGACTACAAAATTATTGCATGAACAAGTTTTCATGCATACCTGATTAAACTGGTTAGTGAGAGCTCAACTGCAGAGTTTTTACCAAGCGATAGGAAGCTATTACCAAGCGATAGTAAGTTATTGAAAATTGATTGGAACATAATTGATTTAATGATCAGAGGATTGAATGAGCTTAACATTGATTTGTATATCTGCAATTGAAGTTTTATTAAGGTAGGTCACCTACTATTACATTTTAACCATTGTACATAGTCAAATCTCTTAACCGAGTGGACTAAGAAAGTCTTTTATGTATCATTCATAAAATGAACATTGTTATGTTGTCAACCCCAGAGTGACTGTTGGTTGGATGATAACAGTTGGTCTAAAATCCTCTAACAAGGTCACACCTAACAGTGTGTTTATAACCTTTAATAGGGTTGGGTCTTCACCGACCTCACTTCAGAAGAGTGAATATTTTTGGGTTTCCAGTCCCAGGTGGTATTTCCCTTCAGAGGGTTTCCACGTTAAATCTCTTGTGTTATGTGTTGATTGTGATGTTTGTTTGATGTCATATTTTCATATTGTACATTTTATTTGATCGGTAACTACTATATGTTTTAGACTGGTAATCGGTAAAAGCATAAATAGTACAATATTTTAAGTTATTGACTATCAAAAGTTTTAAGTATTTATTTTTGGATTATACATTTTGTATTGGGACACTAGATAAATGATTCACCCCCCTCTTAGTTATTCTAAAAGTGTATACCTTCATTTCAAACTTTCCTTTCTTAGGATACCACAGTCCATAATCTTCATTTTTCTTTAGGTATCTTAAGATTCTCTTTGTAGCAACCATGTGTGACTCTCTAGGGTTTGCAAAAAATATAGCAACTATTCCAACAACATGTGCTATATTAGGTCTACTGTGAACTACATACATTAACTTACCAATCATGGATTGGTACAGTGTCTAATTTACCTTAGTAGTTCCATCTTCTTTAGTCAGTTTACATCCAGTAGCCATTGGTGTTCCTACAGGTTTAGGATCTTCCATGCCAAATGTCTTCAATACTTCCTTTATATATTTAGATTGTGTGATGAATATACCATCATTTTGTTGAATCACTTGTAAGCCTAGAAATAACTTAATCTCTCCAAACATAGACATTTCAAATTCACTTTTCATTTCATCAGCAAATGACTTATAGATTTGATCTTGTCCTCCAAATATTATGTCATCCACAAATATCTTAGCAATCAAGATAGTATCAACAAAATTTCCTTTCATGTATAGATTACTGTTCTCACTTGTTCTAACAAATCCAATACTCAACAAATAGTTATGCAGCCTCTCATACTAGGCTCTCGGTGCTTGCTTCAAACCATATAAAGCTTTATGTAATCTACATACCATATCTTTGTTTTCTGGATCAATGAACCCTTCAGGTTGTTCTATGTAGACTTCTTCTTCAAGTATCCCATTTAGAAAAGCTGATTTGACATCCATTTGGTAAACTTTGAACTTTTTGTGTGCAGCATATGCAAGTAACATTCTGACTCCTTCTAATCTAGCAATAGGTGTAAATGTCTCAGCATAATCTATTCCTTCCTCCTGTGCATATCCCTTGCATACTAACCTAGCTTTGTTCCTTGTTACCTCTCCATTCTCATTAAGCTTGAATCTGAATATCCACTTAGTATCGATAACATTCTTTTCCTTAGGTCTGGGTACTAAACTCTAGGTTTTGTTCTTCTCTATCTGTTCTATTTCCTCTTTCATTGCATTAACCCATTCATCATTTTCTAATGCAACTTTTACATTCTCCAGTTCATTATCACAAACTAGACATGTATCTTGTCTTGCTTTACTTATTGTTTGCATGCTAGCTTGTCTGTTTCCAATGATTTGTGTCTCAGGATGATGTCTTTTGAAAATTTTTGCCAGTATCCAATCTCTTCTTTCTTGTTCATCATGTGTAAGTTCATTTGTTTTCTTGGTGGGTGCTTCCTTCTCGTCAGTTTCTTTTTCCTGTTCCTTAGTATTATTTTCCTACGGACTGATTGTCATTGTCTACTGCGTCGGTAGGTACTCTGGTTGTTCAATGTAACTAAATCTATCATAGTCTTTTGGTTCCTTTGTGCTATCCTCTACATTCTTATCATCAAACTCATCAACTTGAACATTAGTACTCTCAATCATTTTATTAGTTACCTTGTTAAGACACTTGTATGCTTTACTTTTAGTGGAATATCCTAGAAATATCCCTTCATCACCTTTTGATTCAAACTTCCCATTTCTTTCATCTTTCAAAATAAAGCATTTACTTCCAAAAATCCTGAAATAACTTATAGTGGGTTTGTGACCAAACCATAACTCATAGGGTGTCTTATTAGTGTCCTTCTTCAGTTGTACTTGATTTAGAACATAAAAAGTTGTGTTGATAGCTTTCCTCCAGTATGTCTGAGCAACATTATTTTGTAACAACAGTGTCCTTGCACAGTCAATGATTAACCTATTCCTCCTTTTAGCTATTCCATTTTGTTGTGGTGTCCTTGGTGTAGAGACCTATCTTTTAATACCATGATCATTACAAAAGTTAGTAAATTCATCAAAAATCAATTCACCACCTTGGTTAGATCTTAAGCATTTCAATTCTTTACCAGTCTCTCTCTCAACTTTTTCTTTATACCACTTGAACATTTTTAATGCCTCTGATTTTTCCTTCAAGAACATGACTGTCATTAATCTAGTATAATCATTAACAAAAAGAATAAACTATATGTCTCCATAGTAACTTTGAGTTCTCATAGGACCACATAGGTCGGTATGCACTAACTCAAGTAATTTCTTTGTTGAATAATCTTTTCTTTTGAAACTAGATTTTGTCATTTTACCTTTTTGACATTCATGACACATAACATGATCAGGCTTAGATAAGTTAGACAAACCTCTAACCTTTTTCTTTTTACTGATCTTAATCATGTTATCAAAATTCACATGACATAACCTCTTATGCCACAACCATGCATCTTCATCTTTCATCATTAAACAAGAAGACTGATCATTATCAAGATAAAATAGATTACCTCTCGACTGTGTTCTAGATCTAATAAGTCTTCCTCCATCATCATATATCTTCACTTTCTTTCTCTCAAAAGTAACTCAGTAGCTTGAATTGTTCAGCTGTTCCACACTTAGCAAATTATAGTTTAGACATTTTACCCAATAAGCATTATCACATCTAATTTTATCATTTATCATCAGGGATCCTTTTCCTCTAACCATACAGGGTGCATCATTACCCATTCTAATAGATCCTCCATTGTGTTCTTCAAGATGATCAAATTTCTCTTCATCACTAGTCATGTGATGTGTATAGCCACTATCTATGATCCATGTATCATTCTTATTAACCTTAGAGATAAGTTTTGTCTCTACATACCTCTCATCTTCTTCTGATTTATCCTTCATTACAACAAATACTACCTCCACATCTTCATCAGTGTCAGTATCGGTGACATCTTCTTCTGCAATGTAGCACACCTTCTTGCATTTGTCATTATTGTCTCAGTTGCCTCTATTGTAGTGTCAGTAACTTCTATTTCCTCTTCTCCCATAGCTTTCTTCACCAGATCGGTCTTTGTTTCTGTCATCAACTTTCCTATGTGGACATCTAGCAGTAATATGACCAACCTCTTTAAAATTAAAGCATGCTAAAGGTAATTTACCTCTATACCTTCCTTTACCTTTAGGCAACCTTCTGGCCATAAGAGCTTCAAGTTCATCAAGCTCATCATTAGTATTGCTATCACTATCATCATTTTTATTTCTGTTACTAGAATTACCAATAATTAGAGAAGACATAAAAGTGGATTCAACATATGGTATAACACTATTGTCAAAGTTATTCAGTTCAAAGGTTGTAAGCTTACCAATCAGATTATCAAGAGTAAGGTTGTTACCAAATGCAGACCTTGTTTCATGAATTACAAATATTCTAATTGCATAAACTGACAATAAGGTTCTGAGAACTTTTCTTACCACTGTCTCTTCATCAATAACACCATCAGATGCTCTAATAGCATGTACTACCTCTTTCAGTCTATTTGTGTACTAGACAATATTTTCATCTTCCTTCATTTTCATATCATTAAATTTACCTCTTAATCTTTCAGCTTTGGCTCTTTTGACATTCACATCACCACTATAAAATTGAGTAGGTTTATCCCACATACCTTTATCAGTAGTGCAATTTTTAATATCTTCAAATTCAGCATCGGTACAGGCAGCAGAAATCTCCATCATAGTAACATTATGTTCATTCTTGTCTCTCAGTTGATCAAGGGTCAAGGGACTAGTGGGCAGTGCAATGTAGCCATTCTCTATTAGTGTCAGGGTAGAATTCCCAATTCTAGATACATGTAGCTTCATTTGGCTTTGCCATACTGTGAAGTTATCTTTGTTCTACTTTGGCACTTCCATCTTATACATTTTGAAATCTTTGTGCTGAAGTCCTTAAAACTTTGTTCCAAGCAACCAACGCTCTGATACCAATTGTTAGAATAACTAAGAGGGGGGTGAATCAGTTATCCATAGTCCCAATCACAAAATGTATATCCAAAAACAATTTACTAAAACTTCTACAACTCGGTAAACTAAAGTAGTATTCTATCTGTGCTTTTACCGATTACCAGTTAATAACATATAATTATTACCAATCAAATCCAATATGCAAAATGTAAAGTATGATAACAAACAATCATCACAATCAACATATAACACAAGAGATTTAACATGGAAACCCTGTGAAGGGAAAAACCACCTGGGACTGGCAACCCAAAAATTGTTCACTCTTCTGAAGTGAGGTCGGTGAAGACCCATCCCTGTTAAAGGTTAAAAACACACTGTGAGGTGTGACCTTGTTAGAGGATTTTAGACCAACTATTATCATCCAACCAACATTCACTATGGGGTTGATAGGATAACAAATGTACACTCTATAAATGACATTACAAGACTTTCTAGTCCACTCTGTTAAGAGATTTCTCTATTTACAATGGTTAAAATGTAACATCAGTTGATCTAATTACAACACAACTTCAATTGCAGATTATCAAATCTATGTTAAGCTCATTAAAATTCTCTGATCAATATTTCAATTCTATTTCAATCAATATTTAGTAACTTACTATCACTTGGTAATAGCTTTCTGACACTTGGTAATATCTATAGTTCAGTTCTCCTTAACCAGTCTGACCAGGCATGCATGAAGCTTGTTCATGCGATATCTTCTACAGTCTCCTTCTGGCATGATTTCGTCATGAAATCCCAGTCTCTTAAATAGACAAGTAAATCATTTTAATTCCATCCATAAGATTTTACCGCTTAATCTCCTTTGTTGATTTTTCTGCTGAAACCTTCCTCGGCTGATGTGTCAGTAACACATTTTGTTTCAATCCATTAGATCTTCTTCAAATTATGTTAGCCATCAATCTTCATAACAAACATTATCCTCGTCTCTGATTTCGAGGTACTTTACAGCTCATCAACTTCCATCGGCTAAACTAGTCATTTAGTTCTTTTCTCCTGCTCAGTTAACAAAAAAATGTGTCAGTGAACATAAGCTGAGTTTATACTGTGATTGGTATACACTACACTGCATCGGTATATACTGAAATGGTTCTTTAACCGACAACACTACCTTGTGCATTTTTCTCTATCCTTCATCATAGATGAATGCAACATAATCAAGTCAATAACATAAGGTAATAGACTCATCCATACGTTACCCAATGTGTTCCTTATCCTTATCTATCATATCCATCTTCCTCATGTAGATATATTCTGTTCTTCATCTTTTTTCTTCTTCTTCTATAGATTTTTGGGTATAGTAACTTACAAGATAAGTACTGTCAAAACTAGTTGACATTAATGACAACATATTACTGATTTAATCATCTTACATATCTAATCAAAAAATTAGTGATCTTAAATCATAGATCTTCAAGTTATACAATGTATTCAAATCAATTGTAGTTCATCAAGACTCATCAATAAGTTACCCAATAAATACCATATCCATATCTTTCTCATCCATCTCATCTTTATGTAGATATCTCATTCCTTCTTAAGATTCTTGTAACCATCATGATAAGTACAGTCAAAGCTACTTGACATCAATGACAATACATTAACAAATTTAATGTTGTACATACACATTAGTAGATCAGTGATCATCAATCACTGTCTTTCAAATATCCAATCCATTTTCAAACAATTCCTTAGGATATTCAATCAGTTGTAGTTTATCAATCTCTCTCTTTGGCATTGATAGCAACACAATATGAAATATTTCATAGAATACCAAACATCTATTCTTAAACTCTATATGCAAATGTTGTAACTTGGTAATCTCTCCCTAGCTTGTATTAATCACTACACATCATCAATACTCTACATGTAGTCTCTCTCCCTGCAAATAAATATTTCATTGAATCTTCTCTCCCTTTGACAACAATGCCAAAAAGAAAATATACAACTCTTCAGTAGCCAAAATATTATCTTTGGTGTTCAGTTCAAATCAAGTACCTTGCTTGTACTGATATGCATTTTTAGTTTGTCTTCCATCTTCCAATTTTCACAACCTCAAAAAACCTAAAGTGTGAACATCACGTATCAACATCATTTGATATTCTGATAAAGTGTAGGTTGATGCAACCTCCTAATCACCTTAGTGACCGATAGATAGGGGATGGACCCCTAGTCTACTCCTCAAGTACTCAAATGTGTCCTTAGGTAAGGGTTTAGTGAATATATGAGCAAGTTGCTCTTGTGATTTCACATACTCTAGTCTTACTCTCTTTTCTTGTACTTGTTCCCTCAAGTAATGATAATTTATAGATATATGTTTTATTTTTTCATGCATCACCAGATTTTTAGAAATGTTAATTGTGTTACAAGTAGTGGTTGCCGTTGCACCAAAAGATCAACCTGTTAATGCCCGATACAACCACTAGACTTATAGAAGACATAGGAGGTGGTTAAACCATGTCATGAATCCTGAGGGGAGCGTTGACCATTTTTTCAACAATCTCCTCCTTAGCGTTACCTGAGGGGATTCAAACCTGTGACCAAGCTCTGATACCACTTGTTACAAGTAGTGGTTGTCGTTGCACCAAAAGATCGACTTGTTAATGCTTGATACAACCACTAGACTTATAGAAGACATAGGAGGTGGTTAAACCATTTCACAAATCCCGAGGGGAGCACTGACCATTTTTCCAACAAATTGTACTATTTCTATCACAATATATTATTACTGGACCAATGATTTCTTCATTCATACCTTCCAAAAGTTGTTTTATCCATGCAATGTTCAAACAATTAGTAACATCAACAACATATTATGCTTCTGGACTAGATTGAGAAATGCATCCTTGTTTCTTACTTATCCAAGTAACTAATCTTTCTCCCAAAAATAATTCTCCTCTAGTAGTACTCTTTCTATCATCAATGTTTCCAGCCCAATCCACATCTGTGTAAACTTTCAGTTCAAAATTGCCTTCTTTCTTGTACCACAAACCATAATTTTCAGTATTCTTCAAGTATCTCAAAATTATTTTTACAATAGTCATATGTGATTCTTTAGGACTAGCATAAAATCTTGCTACAATTCTAATTGCAAGTGCAATATCTAGTCTACTATGCATAACATACATCAATTTACCAATCATTGATCTATAGAATGTCTGATTTACCTTAGTTGTCTTGTCATCCTTTGTCAATTTTCATCTAGTGACCATAGGTGTACTGAATAGTTTTGAATCCTCCATACTGAATGTCGTTAATACTTCTTTGATGTACTTTGATTGTGGAATGTATATGCCTTCATTTTTTTGTAAAATATGCAAGCCAAGAAAAATTTTGATCTCACAAAATATTGACATATCAATTTTTTTTCTCATTTCATCAACAAATGATTTTCATAGGTTATCATGTCCTCTAAATATGATATCATTAACAAAAATTTCAGCAATAAGAATTTTTTCATCAGTTTCACCTTTCAAATACAAATTTTTGTTGTCACTTGTTCTAACAAATCCAATACTAATGAGATAGGAGTGTAGTCTTTCATACCATGGTCTCAGTGCTTGTTTCAGTCAATATAAAGATTTGTGCAACTTACATACCATATTCCTCTGATTAGGATCAACAAAACCTTCATTTTGTTCAATGTATACCTCTTCTTCAAGTATTCCATTCAAAAATGTAGATTTAACATCTATCTGATAAACTTTAAATCCTTTGTAAGAAGCATATGCAAGCAATATTCTAACTCCTTCAAGTCTAGAAATAGGTGCAAAAGTCTCACCATAGTCAATACCTCCTTCTTGTGCATACCCTTTGCATACTAATCTTTCCTTATTCCTAGTGACATCTTTATTTTAATTCAATTTATTTCTGAATATCCATTTGGTTCCAATTACATTCTTGTCTTTTAGTCTTGGTACAAATGTCCATGTATTTTTTTTCTATATATGTTCAATTTCTTTATTCATGGTCTTAATACATTCATCATTTTCAAGTGCATCTCTAACAGTTTTAGGTTCAAATTCATAAACTAAGCAAGTGTTGTCTCTCAACTTACTTCGTGTCATCATGCCAACTTTCTTATCTCCAATAATCTGATTTTGTGGATGATGTCTCCTTATGTATTTTGCAAGTTTAGGTTCAGTTCTTTGATCCTCATTGTGTTCTCCACTTGATTTATGATCATGATCTTCATTGGTAATAGTTTGCTAATTCTCAGTCTGTATAGACTGATGCTTGGTAGCATTACCCTATTGCTTGATAATGCTAGGATGTTGCTCGATTACAGTGTTAGGTTCCTCAATGTAAAAAAAATACCAGTCTTCCGGTTCCTTTTTAATTTCTTCATCATTCTTCTCAGCAAATTCATCAACTCTCATATTTGCACTTTCAATCATCTTGTTAGTAGCCTTATTCAAACATTTGTAAGCTTTTCTCTTAGTAGAATATCCTAAGAATATTCCTTCATCACCTTTTGAATCAAATTTTCCATTTCTACCATCTTTTAGAATTTAACATCCACTTCCAAATATTCTCAAATAACTTACATTAGGTGTGTAACCATCCCATAATTCATAGGGTGTCTTGTTTGAATCTTTCTTTAGTTGAACTTGGTTTAATGTGTATATAATAGTACTAAAAACTTCTCTCTAGTATATTTGTGCCACATATTTTTCAATCATTAGTGTTCTAGCACAATCCACAATATGTCTATTTCTCCTTTCAACAATCCCATTCTAATGGGGTGTCATCGGTACAAAAACCTGTCTCTTAATTCCATGCTCATTAAAAAAAAATAGTGAACTCATCAGAAATAAATTCACTGGCTCTATCTGATCTCAAGCATTTTAGTTCTTTACCACTTTCTTTTTCTACTTTTTCTTTATACCATTTAAACATCTTAAAAGCTTCAAATTTTTCTTTCAAGAACATGTTAGTCATCATTCTAGAGAATTCATCAACAAACAAGATAAAATATCTGTCTCCATAATAACTTTGAGTTCTCATAGGTCCGCACAAGTCATTATGAACTAACTCCAAGATAGCATTAGATGATTTTTTTTTCTATTAAAACTAGATTTTGACATTTTTCCCATTTGACATTGTTTGCACATAACATGGTCAGGTTTAAATATGCTTTGTAAACCTCTAACTCTCCTTCCCTTACTAATCTTAACCATGTTTTCAAAATTCACATGACAACCTTTTGTGCCATAACCACACATCTTCATTTTTAGCCAACAAACAATAAGTTTTGGCATTGTCAAGATAGAATAGATTACCTTTAGATTGTTCACCAGTACTGACCAACTTTCTAGTTTCATCATAGGTTTTCACCTTTCTATTCTCAAATGCAACTTAGTGTCCTGTGTTATTCAACTACGCTACACTCAACAGATTATAATTAAGTCATTTCACCCAATATGCATTCTCACATCTAATCTTATTATTCAACAATATAGACCCTTTTCCTTTTACTAGATAAGGTTTATCATTTACCATTTTAATAGATCCACCATTATAATGTTCAAGGTATTCAAATTTCTATTCATCACCAGTCATATGTGTACAACCACTATCAATAATCCAAGTATCATTCTTGCTAACTTTAGAAATAAGTGATATTTCTACATACCTTTCTTCTTCTTCTGAATCTTCTTTCAAAGCAACAAATACCACCTCAATGTCTTCACCAGTGTTAATGTCAGTATCTTCATCATCATCTTCAACAAGGTAACATGCCTTCTTGCCTTTTTCTTTGAAATCTCAGTTACTTCTTCTATCATACTGTCAGTTGCCTCTATGTTCTCATTTATCTCTTCTACCATACTTTCTTTCATTAGATCTCTCATTTGTTTTCTCATCTTCTTTCCTATTAGGACATCTAGTAAAAATATGGCCAATCTCTTTACAATTAAAGCATACCAAAGGTAGTTTTCCTCTATATCTTCCTTTACCTTTTTGCAGTCTTCTAGCCATTAATGATTCAAGTTCATCAAGTTCATCCTCTTCACTTCCACTATCATTATCATTTCTTATCATATGTTTGCTACTTGATTTAACAATTTTTAGAGATGATATAAATGTAGATTCAATAGTAGGAACAATGCTATTGTCAAAGTTATTCAACTCAAATGCATCCAGTCTACCGATTAGACTATAAAGTGTAACATTATTTCTAGGAGCTTCTCTAATTTCATGTATTGCAAAAACTCTAATAGCATAAGTAGGTAACAAGTTCTGATAATTTTACTTACAATAGTATCTTCATCAATAATTCCACCTGCTCCTTGGATAGCATTCACAACCTCTTTGATTTAGTTACTGTACTAAGATATGTTCTCTCCTTCTTTCATTCTCATATCATCAAACTTTCTTCTAAGACTTTCAGATTTATCCCTTATCACATTCACATATCCTCCATGAACTAGGGTAAGCTTGTCCCACATTTGTTTAGCAGTTGTATATGCCTTAACATCTTCAAATTTGGCATTTGATAAGGAAGAAGCAAGCTCTATCATCATAGCATTGCATTCTTGTCTTTCTCTCATCTAATCAACAGTCAAAGCTCTAGAGGGTAAGATGAACTCTTTTTCCAAGTAGTATGTTGTAGACTCACCTGTCTGTGATAGATACAATTTAATTCTTCTTTTCCACATCGAGAAGTTATCTTTGTTCAGGTTTGGCACCTCTCTCTTATACATCCTGTGAACTTTAGCTTAAGTCCTTCAAACTTTTCTTTCAAGCACTCTATGCACTGATACCAATTGTTAGATAACTAAGAGGGGGGCGAATCAGTTAAGTCCAGTTATCCTACAGTCCCAAATACTCCTAGATGTATATAGGAAAACTTTCAAATTAATCAATCAACTCGATAAAATATCAACTGTGCCTTTCTCTTCATCTACGAATTACCAATAAATTAAATACTCTGTTTATCGATCAATCTAATTGTAGTAATGTGTAAAGTAAAATAAAAGTTTAACACATTCAAACACATATAACAATTAAATTTTTAATGTGGAAACCCTATTAGGGGAAAAACCACCTAGGACCAGTAACCCAAAATAATTCACTCTTTTGAAGTGAACTCGGTTAAGAGCCAACCCTGTTAAAGGTTACAAAACACACTATGAAGTATGACTTGGTTAGAGGATTTATCACTAACAGTTCTCCCTTGACCAAACAATCACTATGGGGTCAACAAGAAAACAATCAAAATTCATTGAATGTCATATTGAAATATAAAGACTATTAAGTCCCACTCGGTTAAGAGATTTATCTATAGCAATGGTTAAACTAATACATTAATGATCTGATTCAAATACAACTTGATTTATAGATTTTCAGATCTATGCTAAACTCAAAAATACCTCTGATCAATAATCAATTCAATCTCTTTGTTTCCTCCAACTTTGGTCTTCTCAGTAATTTATTTCTCTAACATTCTATGTTGTCTGTAGATTTTCTTAGTTCTGTCTTCAATTAGTTTGATCAGCCTTGCATGAATTTAATCTTTTCACATGAATTCTTCTGTAACAGACTCAATAATGAATCTCTTGTCTCTTGATATAGACATCATAAATAGTTTTATTTTCATCTATAGATTTTTCCTCTTAATATTCACCGTTGATTTTGTCATGTTAACCCTCCTTGGTAGTTGTGTCATTCTCCTTTATCTGATCATCTTTGAATTTTTTCAACCATTTGATCATCATAAAAAACATTATCATTTACTTCAGATTCATAAATAATTGTCCAGCTCATCATCTTTAGTCAGCAATCACAAGTTCCATTATTTCTTTCACTCGGTCAATACCATAATGCATCAGTGATAACTAGCTCAGTTAACACTATACTCAGTATACACTACACTTTCTTGTTGTATGCTAAATTCTTCATTTACCGACTACATAAAATTTTTCATTCTTGATCTTCAATCCATAGTAGATTCATGTAATACAATAAAATTACTAACTTAATGCCATAGACTCATCAATAAGTTACCCAATGAATACCATATCCATATCTTTCTCATCCATCTTATCTTTAAGTAGATATCTCATTTCTTCATCATTATTTCCTTCTTAAGATGTTTGTAACCATCATGATAAGTATAGTCAAAGCTAGTTGACATCAATGAAAATACATTAATAGCTTTAATGTCCTACATACACATTAGTAGCTTAATGATCATCAATCACTATCTTTCAAATATTGAATCCATTTTCAAACTCTTCCTCAAAATATTCAATCAGTTGTAGTTTATCACCAATGAAGAAAATAGCCTCTTTAAAGAACCCATATGATGTGTGGAACTTGAGTCAAGAATCCATTCCTCTAAAGAACTTGAACATGCCATAAGTGCTTTCTCTTTTCCCTTTGAATTGGATGTAGATGAATCCTTGGAAGCATTTGGCACATTAATTTTTTTCTTCTCGAGTAAGTTTACCAACTCTTCAATCCACTCAGTCTTACAATGATGTTGATGCAAGGGCATTCTATGCCCTCGGCAAACTATATGGAGTGTTTGTGTTTTGGCCAGTTTTACTCAGTTGCAACCTTGATTGATGGTCTTAGTCATGGAAGGAAGCTTGATCACTGAGGGAACTCGATAGTCTCTGACGCTCGGTGAAATTGTTACTCAATCATTCCTGCGGTGCTCGGTCTGTAAGGAAACTCAGGTGCAGAAACAACTTCCTACGCTAATCTCTATAGGAGAGTATTGTGCAAATTCTTATAAATCCTTACAATTTCAGATTCGTTAACTACTTTAACAAAGATATTGCAACCACATACCATACATATAGAAAAATAGAGAATGACACAATGATATACCCTGGGGAAAACCTTTCGGTAAAAAACCCCAGCACTCCAAAACCTGCACAATGTATTATCTTCAACACAAAGATTACAATACAATTGCAATGCAATTTCTTTCAGGTAATGAGAGACAAAGCCAAGAAGACTTAAATTTCTATTATATCTCTCCCATAGGAGCAGCATCATATATATAGACTCCTCTGGACCCAAAAATAGGCACAACCACCAAGACCCATGCACAAAGCCACATGTACATAGTTGTTACATGAAATCCCAAGAATAGGCATCCATCCCTAGAATAGACTATGATAGCTTGTCATAGAATCCACCAAAAATAATGGTCACAAGAGAAGTGTAAGAGAATTTGTCATACCAACCTATTTTTGGCATATTCTCTTACACACACCAAGCACTTCTTCTTGGGCGCCCAAATAGGCCCAAGTCATAAGATGCTCTTACACCTATCATAGCACATTCTTTAAATAGTTCTTACACATCATAGGAATCTGTCATGACCATTTCAGTCATGATCTCCTTACGCACAAGATGCCACCACATCAAGTGGAGTGACACATCAACATGCCAACTAGACATGTACACTCACACTTAATTACATTATTTGCAAAAAATACATTTACAAAACAAATAATAAGAATAGGAATTATCCAAGGTTGAGACACCTTATTCCTAACATTCTCCCACTTGTCAAACACCTTGTAAGAGCAACAGGAACATAACAGGAACTTTAACCACTATAGGCTAAAAGGCCCATAGACTCCGAACACCATCTGAACTTCTCAGTGCCCACTGGTTTCGTTAATGCATCTGCAATATTCTTCACAGTATCTACCTTCTCCAAATTTACCTTTCCATCTTCCACCATATCTCTCACAAAGTGAAACTGCACATGAATGTGCTTCGTTCTGGCATGGAAAGTTGGATTCTTTGCAAGGCAAATAGCACTCTCACTATCACACCAAATAGTAATTTGTTCTGCATCAACACCAACATCAGAACACAATCTTCTAAGCCAAATGACTTCTTTACAAGGATGAGTAGCAGCCATGTACTCAGCTTCTGTAGTGGACAAAGCAACCATAGGTTGTCGCTTACTCATCCAACTAATGGCACCACCAAACATAGTGAACACATAAGCACTGGTGGATCTCCTGCTGTCAATATCACCTGCCCAATCTGAATCCACAAACCCATGAATACAAATTGAATGCAAAGATCTAGAAGAGTTACCATGATAACATATGGAGTAATTTGATGTACCCCTCAAATATCTGAATACTCGCTTAACTGCATCCCAATGTACCCGTCCAGGATTAGCCATAAAACGACTCAGGACTCCCACTGCTTGGGCAATGTCTAGTCTAGTATAGACCATAGCGTACATAAATGCACTAGCATAAGGTACTCTACTCATGTCCTCCACCTCACTAGGAGATTTTGGACAATCATCTACAGATAACTTTGTTCCCACAAAAATAGGAACACATAGTGGTCTACAATCTGCCATGCTGAACCTGTCCAACACAGACTTCACATACTTACTCTGACTCAACCAAAGTTTTCTATTAGACCTGTCTCTACTGATTTCCATACCCAAGATGTACCTAGCTGCCCCAAGATCTTTCATCTCAAACTGTGCTGACAACTGAGATTTAAAATCAGAAATCATACCCTTACCCTTCCCAAATAGCAACATATCATCAACATATAATGCAACAATAAGAAGGCGATCATTTTCAACTCTGAAATAAACACAATGATTTGATTTTAATCTTACAAATCCAATTGACAACACAAAGGCATCAAACTTAAGGTACCACATCCTAGGAGATTGCTTCAAACCATATAGAGATTTCTTTAATCTGCAAACTAAGGATTCTTTACCTTTAACAATGTAGTGCTCAAGCTATGACATATAAATATCTTCCTCCAAATCACCATGAAGGAAAGCTGTCTTCACATCCATCTGTTCTATCTCTAAATCATATGATGCAGCAAGAGATAACAGAAATCTAATGGATGTCAACTTTGCAACAGGAGAGAATATTTCACCATAATCTATTCCCTCTACCTATGAATACCCCTTTGCAACCAATCTAGCTTTGTACCTTTCAACACTACCATCTGCATAGAATTTCTTCTTGAACACCCATTTACAACCAATAGATTTTCTCCCTTTAGGCAAAGGTACAAGGTCCCAAGTTTTGTTTTTCTCCAATGAAGCCATCTCATCATCCATAGCCTCAATCCAGGAACCTGCATCTTCCATGCCCAAAGCCTCTTTCATAGATCTAAGCTCATCAGTGTTAGTAATCAAAGCAAAGGCACAATTGGAATCTAACATAGAATAACCAAACCTTTCTGGTTGCTTTCTTTCTCTTGTGGATCTCCTCAAGGGTTGCGGTTGAGGTTGTTCTTCCTCTTCTTCTAAACTATCAGAGCTGCTAGAGCTCTCCTCATCATTAGACCCAACATGGTCTCTTTGTTCAGTCTTCTTAGGGGTAGGAGGCAACTGAACAACATCTTTTTCCTTTTCTTTTTCATCTAGTTGTAGCACAATAGGAGAAGATGTTAGCTCTCTGAAAATAACATTTCTACTATACAACACCTTACTAGTCACGGGATCCCAAAGCTTATATCCTTTCACACCAGCACTATATTCGATGAAAATACATTGAACAACTTTGTTTTCCAACTTAGATCTTTTCTCCTTTGGAACATGTGCATAAGCTTTACAACCAAAAATATGAAGATGTCTAATTGAAGGCTTCTTACCAGACCACACCTCCATGGGTGTCTTACCAACAAGGGCTGATGTAGGAGATCTGTTAACCAAATAGCAAGTAGTGGCCATAGCTTCAGCCCAAAACCTTTGTTCTAAACCAACTCCACTAAGCATACTCCTAGCCTTCTCCATCAGTGTCCTATTCATTCTCTCTACAACTCCATTTTGCTGTGGGGTATAAGGAGTTGTCTTAGGCCTCTCGATACCTTGTTCTTTACAGAAATGTTCAAACTCTGCTGAGCAAAACACACCACCATTGTCAGTTCTCACACACTTAATCTTCTTACTAGTCTAATTCTCTACAAGAGCTTTAAATTCCTTGAACCGACTAAAGACTTGTGTCTTACTTTTAAGGAAATAAATCCATGTCCTTCTACTGTAATCATCTATGAAAGATACAAAAAATACAGACTTGGAGATTGAAGGAACTTTTACAGGACCAAATACATCAGAATGAATAAGATCCAAAACATCAGAAGATTTGTGAGAACTAGAGTAAAAATGAACATGATTTTGTTTACCATAGACATAGTGTTCGTAGAAGTCAAAATTGAGATTGCAATCATTTAACCCCTCAACAAGATTTTTATTTTTCAGGGTTCTGAGACCCTTTTCACCAATGTGGCCAAATCTCATATGCCACAACATTGTCTTTTCTGCAGGAAGCTTACCTTCCAAAGTGTTTGCACTACCATCGGAACCAATAGCCACAAACTTCTTCACTACTTGTTTAGATGGTGAGGATGAAGAACTATTACATAGAGGAATACATGCATCTAGCTGAAATAAGGTACCTCTCCTAGTACCCCTTGCAAGCACTATCGATCCTCTCATCATCTTGCATCCTTCTTTCAAAAAAACAACTTGCACACCTACATCATTCAGCATACTTACAGATAATAGGTTTTGTGCCAAACCCAAAATGTGCATAACTCCGTTGATTCCCTTTACTCGTCCATCAGGAAATTTGATAGTGACCCTTCTGCGTCCAACTATCTTTAGGTGAGAATCATCACCCAAGTACACCTTTCCACCATCGAACTCTTCATATTTTGAGAACCAGTTTTGATGAGAGGTCATGTGAAAAGATGCACCTGAGTTAACCAACCACACATCATTAGATGCATGGGCTGCCAAAGCTGTGATGAATGCATCACCATCTTCTTGAGATCTTTCTGAAGCTGAATCTAAACCTTTCTTCTTCTTCTTCAGCTCTTTGCAGTCTTTACGGAAGTGCCCAAATTTATCATAGTTCCAACATTTTGCCTTGGACTTATTGGAAGTTTTTGACTTCCCACGGGATTTGGATCTACCCTTATTGTCAGACTTATTGTCATTTTTCTTCCCTCTTTCAGTGGATCTCCCACAAATAGCAAGGGCTTCTTTTTTCAAAATAGAAGCCTTTCTCCGCATCTCCTTTGATAGCAGTGAAGACACCACATCATCCATTTTGAAGGTGACTAAAGTGCTTCTGAGAGCCATCACAAGATGGTCCCATGAATCCGATAAAGAACACAAAAGTGTGTAGCAATGATCCTCCTCCTCTAACTTGACACCAGCTGATGTCAATTGTGCAGCCAGTAGATTAAATGCATTTAAATGATCCGTTAAGGATCCACCTTCCTCCATTCGCAAAGAGTACAACTTCTTCCTCAGAAACAACTTGTTCACCAGAGATTTGGCCTGATACATGGCCGCAAGTATTTCCCACAAAGTATTTGTGGTTTTCTCATCTAGAACATTCAGAAGGACTGCATCGGTTAAATAGAGTCTTATGAGACCCTTAGCTTTACAGTCTTTGATATCCCAATCTGCTTGAGCTATAGTTGCTGGTCTTGTAGCATTTGAAGTCACTTCCCATAGGTCATGATCTTCCAACATGTCTTCCATCTTTAGTTTCCACAACTCAAAATTAGTGCCATTAAATTTCTCCACCTCCATTCTTCCATATGATGAACTTGCCATCTTAATCTGCAAAAAGATTCAGAATACTCTGCAAAAAACTCCCACTCAAACTTGAGATTAGCTCAAAAAACCCTACCCAACAACTAGGATCAAAAGTTGATCAAGCTCTGATACCACTTGTAAGGAAACTTAGGTGCAGAAACAGCTTCCTACGCTAATCTCTATAGGAGAGTATTGTGCAAATTCTTATAAATCCTTACAATTTCAGATTCGTTAACTACTTTAACAAAGATATTGCAACCACATACCATACATACAAAAAATAGAGAATGACACAATGATATACCCTGGGGAAAACCTTTCGGTAAAAAACCCCAGCACTCCAAAACCTGCACAATGTATTATCTTCAACACAAAGATTACAATACACTTGCAATGCAAGTTCTTTTAGGAAATGAGAGACAAAGCCAACAAGACTTAAATTTTTGTTATCTCTCCCATAGGAGTAGCATCATATATATAGACTCCTCTGGACCCAAAAATAGGCACAACCACCAAGCCCCATGCACAAAGCCACATGTACATAGTTGTTACATGCAATCCCAAGAATAGGCGTCCATCCCTAGAATAGACTATGACAGCTTGTCATAGAATCTACCAAAAATAATGGTCACAAGAGAAGTGTAAGAGAATTTGTCATACCAACCTATTTTTGGCATATTCTCTTACACACACCAACCACTTCTTATTGGGCGCCCAAATAGGCCCAAGTCATAAGATGCTCTTACACCTATGATAGCACATTCCTTAAATAGTTCTTACGCATCATAGGAATCTATCATGACCGTTTCAGTCATGATCTCCTTACGCACAAGATGCCGACACATCAAGTGTAGTGACACATCAACATGCCAACTAGACATGTACACTCACACTTAATTACATTATTTGCAAAAAATACATTTACAAAACAAATAATAAGAATAGAAATTATTCAAGGTTGAGACACCTTATTCCTAACACGGTCGATACTGGTGCTTGGCGTGGTCAATAATTTTACTGTTGCTCGATAGTTTCGATTTATCGACTAGAGTTCTGTGTGATTTGTTGAGCCGACTTGGTGAATTAATTGTTGGTAGCCATTGTCTTGGGCCGACATGAAGAATTAAATGTTTGTATACATTTTTAAGCCAACTTGTATGGCATTTAATTATTTTTTTTGGGAGTTAAGGGTTTCATCTAGCTGACTTGTAGCTAATGACTAGTATTTAAGGAGGGCTTGGGTAGATGTTTAAAGGCAGTAGATAGATTTGGGAGATTAGAACTTGGAGACTTAGCAAATCTGGAACTCAGATGTAAAGCTTGATAGCGAAGTTGGGGAAAATTTCTTGATGTTCTTGCAGATTAGATTGTAATTTGATAGTCCTTTGTAGTAGAGCTAGGGGTTGCATACTTGGAGACAAGGAGATTTCTTGGAGGCTTGCAAGCTCAATTTTAGATCTTCCTTAGGGTTTCCATCAGCTTCTGATTGTCTTTAGAGCTGAACTAGCCAAGATTGCATTAGATCTGATTGTGGATCTTGCATAATTGTTTTCTGATTGTAATTGGCCCTAACCTGAAAGGCCTTATAGCCGGGCATGTTTATGAAAATCAGTGTTAAATAATTACTTTGTGTTGCATTGTTGAGTAATCCACTATTTAATTATTTTGGCTATAATGTTTGAACTATCCTTCATTGGATCCACCATCCTTGACTGCATAAGGTGGTATCAGAGTGAGCGTTGATCTTGTTGAAGCAAAAGGTTGATCTTGTTGGAGCAGAGATTGTGTACAATTTGGATTGTAGATCTGAAGCACTAAACTTGTGAAATTGTGCCCTAGTTGTTTACAAGGTTGCAGGTTGAGATCTGACTTGTTGCAGGTTGGAAATTGTCACAAGGTAGTCAGTGAGGGTTTGTTGTAGAGGGTTTCTCTTACCTTTAAGGACACCTCTGAGAAGATTGGACCCTAGAGTTATTTTTTATCTTTATGACACTGTTGAGTCTTAGATCATAGAGAAGGTGAAATCAGATTTCAGATCTGAGTTGGAATTGATGAAAAATGATATGGTCACTGAGATCATGAGAACTGTTGCTGGTATACCTCAGAATGTTGGTACTAAGGATGGCTATGAAGAAGCTTCTAAAGAATTTGAAACTGTTGGATCTAGTGGTGATGACCAAAGGAATAGATCTGGTGAAGACATAACTACTCCATTGCCTAGACCTACTGCTTGATTTAGTAATTATTGAATGGAAGTTTCTACTTTCTCTGGTACTTTGAAGCCTGACAATCTGATTGATTGGATTGGTGAACTTGAAGATTTATTCGAGCTAGAAGAAATTGAAGATCCTCTTCGGGTGAGATTAGCACAGACAAAGCTGAAAGGACATGCTGCTCTTTGGTGGAAAGAACTACATAGAGACTGAGAAGATGAAGGTGAAACAAAGATCAATCGGTGGAGATTGATGGTGACTAAGTTGAAAGCTAAGTTCATACCAGCTGACTATGAGCTTGACTTGTTTAAGAAGTTGTAGTATTTGAAGCAGAAGGACTTATGTATTGAAGATTATACCGAGGAGTTCTACAAACTTACTATTCAGTCTAGAAACTAAGAGCTTGGTAAGGAAAAGGTAGCTCGGTATGTGAATGGCCTAAGATTCAATATTTAGGATGAGCTTGGTATGTTGAATATTGATTCTGTGGAAGATGCTTATCACTATGCTTTCAAGGTAGAAGATAAGTTAAAGAGGAAACAACCTAGTAACTCTTGAGGGAAAGAAAAGATTGATCACTCGGTGAAGGAGAAACTGACTGATGCAAAAGGTGAATAGAAACCTGTGGAACCAAAGAAGAAGACATGTAGATTTATCTTTAAGGGTACTTGATATAACTATGGAGAGGAAGGACACCATTCTTTTGAATGTACATAGAAGAAGGTTGACTGGTGAACTATTATGATGAATGAGAAAATTTAGAATAAACCTAAATCAGAGAACTTTCTACTTCAGCAAACATTGCTCGGTACAAAGGATGAACCTTGTTAGAGGAGTAATTTGTTTAGGACCCGATGCAAGAATGAAGGTAAAATCTATGATGTTATTGTTGATAGTGGTAGCATTGATAACCTTGTTGCTGAGGACCTGGTTTAGAAACTTGGCTTGAGTAGATTGAAACATCCTTGTCCTTATAGGCTTGGCTGGTTACAAGATGTTCATGCTTTGGAAGTTACAAAACAATGTTTTATTGATGTTCAGATTTGCTAGTACAAGGATGTTGTGATTTGTGACATTGTGAAGATGAATAGTTGTGATATATTGCTTGGTAGACCTTGGCAATATGATTGTACAGCTCTTTGTGACTGTGTAAGAAATGTGTTTACTATTGAGAAGAATGACAAGAAGTTTTCACTGATGCCTTTGATAGATGCAACGCTCGGTAGGAGAAGCCCGAGTATTGGTAGCCGAGTTGAGATTGTAGATCTAGAGAAAATGAATGATTAGTATGGAGAACTGACTTGTACATTTTCAAGGAAAGACTTGAAGAGAAAAAGGAAACTAAAGTGGAAGACTTTGCAAGCAGAAAAGGTGGAGGACTTGTATGTGAGGAACCAGTTCAGGATTTATGTGTTGAATCTTGAAAGATGTTCTTCTCATATATGAACATCATTTGGAACCTAGGGTGTCTGATGCAGGGGCATTTTGTGTCCTTGGTAAACTACATGGAGTGTTTGTGTTTTGGCTGATTTTACTCTATTATAGCCTTGACTGATGATCTCAGTCATGGAAGGAAGCTCAGTCACTGAGGGAACTCAGTAGTCTCTAGCACTTGGTGAAATTTTTATTTGGTCATGCCTACAGTGCTCGGTCGATACTAGTGCTTGGTGATGCTTGACATGCTTGGTAATTTTACTATTGCTCAGTAGTTCTGACTTATCGACTAGAGTTCTATGTGATTTGTTGAGCTGACTTGGTGAATTAATTTTTGGTAGCCATTGTCTTGGGCCGACATACAAAATTAAATATTTGTAAAAAATTTGTAAGCCAACTTGTATGGCATTTAATTATTGTTTTGGGGAGTTAAGGGTTTTATCCAGCTAACGTGTGGATGATGACTAGTATTTAAGGAGGGGTTGGGTAGATGTTTAAAGGCAACAGACAGATTTGGGAGATCAGATCTTGGAGACTTAGTAGATCTAGAACTCAAATGTAAAGCTTGATAGCGAAGTTGGGGAAAAGTTCTTGATGTTCTTGCAGATCAGATTGTAATCTAATTTTCCTTTGTAGCAGAGCTAGGGGTTGCATACTTGGAGACAAGGAGATTGCTTGGAGTCTTGTGAGCTCAAGTTTAGATCTACCTTAGGGTTTCCATAAGCTTCTAATTGTCTTCAGAGCTGAACTAGCTAAGATTGCATTGGATTTGATTATGGATCTTGCAGAATTATTTTCTGATTGTAATTGCCCCTAACCCAGAAGGCCTTACAGCCAGGCATGTTAATGAAAATAAGTGTTAAACAATTACTTTATGTTGTATTGTTGATTAATCCACTCTATAATTCTTTTGGCTGCAAGGTTTGGACTATCCTTCATTGGATCCACAATCTTTGACTGCATAAGGTGGTATCAGAGCAAGTGTTGATCTTGTTGAAGCAAAAAGTTGACCTAGCAAGGTTGATCTTGTGAAGTTTATCTTGTTGAAGTAGAGATTACGCACAATATGGATTACAGATCCAAAGCACTAAACTTGTGAAATTGTGCCCTAGTTTTTTACAAGGTTATAGGTTGAGATCTGACTTGTTGTAGGTTGGAAATTATCACAAGGCAGTCAATGAGGGTTTGTTGTAGAGGGTTTCTCTTATCTTTAAGGATGCCTCCAAGAAGATTGGACCCTAGAGTTATTTCTAATCTTTATGACACTCTTGAGTCTCGGATCACAAAGAAGGTGAAATCAGATTTAAGATCTGAGTTGGAATTGATGAAAAATGATATGGTTGTTGAGATAATGATAACTATTTCTGGTAAACCTTAGAATGTTGGTATTGAGGATGGCTATGAAGAAGCTGTTGAATAATTTGAAATTGTTGGATCTAGTGGTGATAACCAAAGGAATAGATCTGGTGAAGATAGAACTACTCGGTTGCCTAGACCTACTGCTCGATTTAGTAATTACTGAATGGAAGTTTCAACTTTCTCTAGTACTTTGAAGCCCAATAATCTGATTGATTGGATTGGTGAACTTGAAGATTTCTTTGAGCTGGAAGAAATTGAAGATCCTCTTTGGGTGAGATTAGCATAGACAAAGTTGAAAGGACATGCTGCTCTTGGGTGGAAAGAAGTACAGAGAGACTGAGAAGATGAAGGTGAAACAAAGATCAATCGGTGGAGATTGATGGTGACTAAGTTGAAAGCTAAGTTCATATCGGCTAACTATGAGCTTGACTTGTTTAAGAAGTTACAGTATCTGAAGTAGAAGGACTTATCTATTGAAGATTATACCGAGTAGTTCTACAAACTTACTAGTCAGTCTGGAAACTGAGAGCTTGGTAAGGAAAAGGTAGCTCGGTATGTGAATGGTCTGAGATTCAATATTTAGGATGAGCTTGGTATGTTGAAGATTGATTCTATGGAAGATTCTTATTAGTATGCTCTAAAGGAAGAAGATGAGTTGAAGAGGATGTTAGCACCCTAAAAAATTTTCATGGCCTTAAGTGTTTTCCCTAGTCTCTGCAAATATTTTTCCATCTCCCTGGCTTGAAACCCTTGTTAAAAATTCAAAAATCTAGCCGTTGGTATAAAAAACCCCTAAGCTTAGCCCGGCCTTGTTCTAATTTTGTGTTACCTTTTTGGTCACTTAAGATCCTATATACCCATGTGCTTAAATTTTATGACCCTTCACATGTCATGCAGTTAGGTTTTAAAAAAGAAAACTTTCAGGCCCCCTTTAGTATTTCCTAAGTCCCTAAGTTCCCCCCATAAATATTTCCAATGAAAAACTTGTGATTGTCGCTTGTTTGCAAGGAATATTTTTCCCCCTTGCAAACATGTGACAATGCGACACTTGTCAATGCAAGCCCTTCTCTTCTTTCTTGGAAGTAAATGGTTCAAACAAAATGAGTGGCTATTGTAAGTCCGCAAGCCTTCCGCATGTCAGATTTTCTGACATGCACTTTTGTGATGTCTTGACATCTAACTTGATGGTATTTTCCTAGGCCCAGTCCCTCTGACACCATCTTAGATCAATGGTGGGTGCATCTTCTTATGAGATGCGTCAGAGGAGATTTTGAGACAATCATTGATTCTTCCATGGTTGTGGTGTTTAAGATGGTGGGTCCTAATTGCCACATAAGAACAAATGATAGTTCCTTATTGGCTAAGGAAAAGATGATATGGTGGGGTGGGGTCAAGTTGTCAGTCGACTGAAGATCTGGTGGTTGTCACATGATCACAAGGTGTCATGCCCAAAATAAAACAACCTAAAAACACAAGTAAATTTTTTTTTTTAAAGGACAAAGGGGGGTGAAAGGTTAAAAGGAGACTAAACATCGGCTATGCCAGGTGCAATCCAGGTTCAAGTTATTAACTGATGTAGTAAGAGTCAGACCTCGAAAGGCGGGGACCCTAGAGTTCATAACATCCAAAAGAGCTCATGCTCCGGGTGCAATCTGAATGTCTAGGGCATCGGTCTACTCCCTAATCAATGTCAATGTCTAACCACTAACACAGTGAAGTATACCTAGGTCATTATGTTCATATGTCGTGTGTTCATTCCTTTCTAGGATCAAAAGTTGGAGTAAATTAACGTATCAAAATATTAGTTAAAACAAGGATGCTATCATGTTAATAATTTATTTCATACCGACAGGGTTTGATTTGGTTCGTTACTGACCAAAGGATCTTTGTCTATGTCATTCAAGATTAATACATGTTAAAGTTACTCAAGTAAGGTAAGATTAGAGGTCCTAAATCATACATTAGTATACAATTCTAATAGCCAAAAGATTTATCAACTTATCCTAGAGTAATTGTTCTACTATCAAGTTCTTATTTTACTTAATAGAATAATCTATCGAGTTAACAAATTATATCATGACTGACTAGAGTGAAACACATTACTCCCTTAACCTATAATGTAACTCTAATAGAATACATTTAACAAATTACAATGATTATTCAATTATCAGAATATTCTATCAACCATAATCCAAGACTATAGACTAGTGTATTGACTAATTAACTAAAATTATTACCTAAGGAATTATGTCAAAGAAAATAGTTAATCTCACCCATAATTTACAAATATCAAGTAACCCTTACTAGCTACTAAATCCCTAACTAACCTAATATCCTATCACACTCTCCCTACAAACTTAATCTCCTAAATTAATAGGAAAGTTCCAATACATATTTATATAATAAAATTCTACTAAACTATTTACCTAAAACAATAAGTAATTACCATTATACATATAATATCATCATAAAAAAAACACCAAAGACTAATCTACTACTATCTAGCCAACCTACCAACCTATTAAGTGCCCCCTCATAAAAGAAGACTCAAATCAAAAGGGGGTGCATCCCAAGGAGAGAACAAGGGGGACAAGATTTAATTGGGTCCCACTCCCATCATGAAGCAATTTTCACAGCTACCAAGGAGTACAAAAGGGAAACATAAGTTAAGATTGATTTGCAAGTCAAAGCAAGGCTCCAAAAAGGTGTTTTGTTTTCCCAAGGACAAGCCAAGTGGAGGGTGCACCTACCAAGGAAGGAGGTACTTTTTGACAAGAGGAAATATGTTTAAATTCCCATGTCAAAGATAGGTGCACTTGGAAAGAGGAGCAGTTTGAAAAGTGAATGAGAAAGTAAGCCATGTAAGCTCAAGGACTAAGCAATCAATTATAAGTTGGTGCTTTTTCTAAGTGGCCCTTCTACCTATGCAGGGGGTCTTATAAGATGGAAAATTTAACTTATTTTATTTCCCTCCCCATCACCTGCGCATGGAGAAGGCTTAGGTGGGGTCCACTAGCAAGTGGGAGGTGATATTAAAGGGACCTTTAAGGCATGTTAGTTTATAAACATTATATTGCCAAAGACTTTAGGTTAAAAGATGTTTTAGATGAAGTTAATTTTAATTAATGTCTAATTGTTTAGAATGGAATATTCTCTGTGTAATATGAGAATAATGATGTCTCCATACAATTTCCAGAGGGCAAAATTCTCTCTAAAATTCTAGAAGTGTCTATTTTAATAAAAACATAGTTTCCTTCAT
This sequence comes from Chamaecyparis obtusa, assembly GCA_027943335.1. Taxonomy (NCBI): domain Eukaryota; kingdom Viridiplantae; phylum Streptophyta; class Pinopsida; order Cupressales; family Cupressaceae; genus Chamaecyparis; species Chamaecyparis obtusa. Next base: position 604,273 of record BSBK01000971.1, on the reverse strand, counting down.
CCTTTCACATTTGTTTCATTTGAGTTATTGAGGGCAACTATATGAGAATTAATAAACCATTGAGGTTGATGAATTAGAGTGTTATTGTAGAGGTTTTCAATAATATCAATTATGTTATTGCACTCTATTTCCCTATTTCATTTGATGAGATATGAGCATAGAATTAGGTTCATTTGAATTTGTTAATATAACTATGACAATTCTTCAAACTATAATAGAGAACCTATCATAACCATGCATAAGTTAAACTTTAAAAGACATTGAAAACTATCACATTTCCTTTCCATAATCTTGAATATCATTTCATAACAAAAAACCACTCCATTATTTAAGAAATCAATTCCAATAAACATAATAGAAATGCATTGTATTTTCATTATAGTCCTCTTATCAAATTCATTACAAAATCTCTATGATGAAGGAGCTTCACTTTTCCTTTACATGATACAATTGAAGAAGATGTTCAATGAGAGAACAACATAAAGATTACAAATTTCACTTCATCACAATACATATGCCATTTCACATACATCCACCACTTCACCATGGACTCAATAATGAGAATACTTCACAATGTACAATGAGAGAGGGATCTTCTTCAAGATCACCAATGCAACAACACATGAAGGTTTTCTACAAGCATATCAAGGAGGGGATTTCTTCAAGATTTTTCCACATGAATCTTTGGCTTCCAAACCAGCAATAGAGAAGAGAGAACCATGGGTGCTCACCACCCAACCTAGGTCTCTTATGAGACCACCCCCAAGCTTGGAGAACCAAGGATAAATGGGATACAACAAACAACAAGATGCTTACAATTCCTCACACATGCAATAACAACAAGTTACTCCCTCCAAGGCTGCACAAATGAACTTTGCAAGCTCATTGAAGAAGGGTGAAGGTGGGATTTTTCAAGGGGAGATTGCCATTGCTTTCACAATTTCCTCTACAAGAAGATCTCACTGCCTCTTCAAGGCTACAAATCCATCTCACATACTCAATAATGTTTATCAACATCTTCATGATACAAAGATTGCAATGGCTTCATGGTGCCCATACACCATGAATTTTTCCCTCTTCTCCAAGAGAAGAGACTCTCACCTCATGGAGAGCCCAACTAACCCCTTCACCCAAGGCCACTTCTTCCTCTTCCCAAAGAGGTGAGTAATGCCTTACTCCCATACACATGAACACCCTCATTCAAGAAAAATAAAGGAAAGCACATAAATTTCAACATCAAATTCCCTTCCCATACAATGCAATAACACAACAAGTATACACTTCAAACACATGAAAGAGCATGAACACAACTAATCTATTGAGCATAAACAAGAAAACCTCCATGGAAATGAGAGACCAACCTTCACAAGTGTGATGGCAATTGATAGTTGAGATGAGCTATCCACTTTTTCTTCCTCCTCTAAAACCCTAAAGTCTCTAAAATTAGAGAGTGGGTGAACACCCCCTAATTCTATCCAATGCCTCTAAAAAGGGCTCCAAATTCTACCCACCCACCAATCATAATTGCAGATTTGACTCTAAGGTCTCCTTGATTTTCCTTGTCCCCCCCATGATTAATGCTTGATTGGAAGGAAAGGTGAAGTTGGTTAAAGGTCAAGATCCATACAATCTCGTGGCTAAGGGTAAATGGGTCCAAAAAGGGGTTGTCAAAGTCTCTAGGGGATTTAGGATATGCTCAAAACCTTCCTAACCCATACCCCTAACATTAAGTTACTTAAATAATGCCAAAAATGACCCCTAGAACCTCTTATTGGCCTCTAGAAGTGACTAGAATAAAATGAATCTAAATGAGCACATTACAAGTGTCAAGTGACACCAATGATTGCACCACACGTACAATGCCATGAATGAAAACATGAAGCTAACTACTAATGCACATAAAAATTCACTTTTACGACAAGTTCACATTACAACGAGGCTTTGTAATCCCATATTGGATGAAGCCTTGGCTTACTCAGTTCACATGTGTTCAACCTTGGTTCTCCAATAATTCCCATGGTTCTCATACCTGCACACTTCACATCGAGCATCAATAGTTCAAGATGATAACATTACATGAAATATACATATTCAATTTCCTATTTAGTATCGTAACTCAATATGTGTAATTCAATTCAAATTACCAATTTCTATTCAATGATATCCAAACATCATAAGTACTTAAATCATCAGGTGCAGTAATCAATTCTAAACATGAATAATTCATTTTACCAACCATGTATAATCAAGATCAAGACGTACTATAGATCCACATCCACACATACATAATATAATAATCACCATCAAAATATTGTATCTCAAGTCTCTATCAAAATAGATCAACAAGTGTATCAATGTATCAATATGCAGAAACAAAAGATGCTATGACAGGTTGGGGTGAGGCCTCACACAAGGAATATTCTTCCCCTTCATGATCATGTGACAACCATCAATTTAGAATCTAATGTAAAGGCTAACTATGGGTCCAAGGTGACATGTATGCACAAATGGTGGTTTGTGATTGGTCCATGTATTAGTTCAGTGGTAGTTGTTAGTGGAACCTGAGTTGCGGGCTTGTCAGAGGGTCTTGAAATTGTCAGTTGATCAATGATTAGTGTAAGTTCTCATGGGATTTGTTAGAGCTTTGAGATCTTACACTAGCCATTAATGTTACTTTATTCTCAAGTGGCAGTATAAAGGTGGGTCTGATTGCCAGATGGTTTTTATGTGCCAGGTGTGCTGATTTGGTGGGATTTGATTGGTCCACATAGTGTGACTGGGCATGTTGTTAATGGGGCTGAGGATTTCCAAATTTTAGTGGGTTCTGACAGTGACAGAGCATTGATGGTTGGTGTGTATTATGATGGGTTTTTTTTGACACTTGCGAACTTCTGACAACCGTTGATCTCATTTAAGGTGGGCCAGGTTTTTGGTCTAGGATTTTTGGCAAAGCGGTTAAATCTTTGGTGGTCCTGATAAATGTTTGCAGTGTTCATTTGTTTGTGGAGTATTATGGCAGGGTTCTAAGTTTTTTAGTGATTCAGCAAATACATGTTCACTAAATCTCTAGATAAAGTAGCAGTGTTTCAAGTTTTTCAGTGAATTGGCGAAATGTGTGCAGTCACATTTTCACCAAATGGGTCAAAAGGTCAAAGGGTTTGCTGAGGATTGTGGGGTCATTTTTCCAGGTGTCACTAAGGTGTCACATTGTGATTGGCTGAGCTGGAAAGGGATGCAGATATGTCAATGGGCCTGAGAGATTCTAAAGGATGCCGAGATAGAAGATCTAACAGCTGTTTGATGTTTGCATAGAATCTTTTGAGGCTATGCAAACTTACGACAACTGTTCGTTTATAAGCTTATGAAGAAGTGGGTCTGATATGCTGATTCAACGTTGACATGCTCTATTTTCATTGGTTCAAAGGGTTTAGTGATGTGGAAAAGACTTTTCAAAGGCTTGTTGACTATTGAGGGATTATTGCGAGCTACCCGATCTACCGGGAATAAATTAGATCAATGGTCATGTTTAAAATTTGAGTCGGTAGCTGGTTTATCTTAAAATTCAAATATTTCTATAGGGTTTTTCTCTGTAGGGTTTAAAGTGGTGGTTCAGAATTGATTTTTCCAGTCGATTGCAATTGGAATTTGATGAGTAAGACATAGGTGGCTACGCAGATTTGATTTTGCTATCCTGGGTGCCATGCTGAGTAATTACAGAGGGACTATGATTTGATTCAGGTGGCTAGGGTTTGAGTATGTCAGAGATTTCCATGACTGGTACACACATGTTTTTATGCAGGCTGACTCTGGCATTTAATTTTGTTTCCTGCAACAAGAAATCAGTTCAAATTGTATTTGTAATTAACCCTGAATATGAAACCAATGCATTTGTACATCAAATTTGATCTGATTCTCTAGTATTTATTGGGTTTCTTGCATTCTTTGTTTCTTGTTGTACATTGGTTGTTGCAGACCTAGTTTTGCCCTAAATGATCCTTTTCTTATTGTAATCCTTGTTCATATAAAAGGATTATCAAGATCATTTAGAGGGGTTCTAAAAATTTGGAAGTTTTCTAGTTTTTTCAGTTCTATGAAAGGTCCTTTTCCTATAGATATTTTCCTTCTTCTCTGCATATAGGGTTCCCTCTTTCCTTTTTGGTTTTGGAGAAGATAATACATGTTGTAATAGCTTGTCTTATGTATGAGGATTCAATGTATCTATATTGTTATTAGACTATCTCCATTTGAATCATGAATTTATTGATTATAACATCAAGGTGTTTGATCTTTCTATCTGCATTTCCTATGTGTTTGCAATAGAGTTGTCTTCGCAGAGATAACTAATTTCATGATTAGTTTTCAGGTATGTATGAGTTGGGATATCAAGGGTGTCTCATGCTTGTCTTCTAGTAGATGCTGGTCAATGTATCGCTTGTTCATAGGTCTCTTCTAAGGGGAGGGTTAAAATCTTTTGAGTAGGTAATAACATATCTGGGTACACAGGTGGATTGCTAAGTGAGGTTTGTTAATGGTGTATGATAGATGTAAGGCATCAACATATCTGATATATTGTCTTCTTGTTTCGTAACTTCTTATTGTAGTGATGTATTTGACTTTGTTGCCCATTGGATAAGGCAATGGTCTATGAGAGACTTAGGGTATCTTAGGGGTCCTTTCAAACCCATCATTAAATCATTTACATTCAGTTCCACCCTTTCCCTTTCACATTGTTAGAAATAGGTCTCTGGTTTTCATACTCACTTCTATGCAAATAGGGCTATTGCATAAGAATTGGTTTCATTGGGGTACAGGATACCTAAAAGGGTTTGAAGACCATTCCACAATAATCCATCTGTAGGCCTATTTTTTATCATGAGGTGTCTTGAGTGTACAGATAAGGCAATACCCACCTGAGTGATGTGGAGCTCAAAGAAGAAGGAGGATTCCTTTCAATCCTCATCAATTGGACTATTTTCTTTTCAAAATTGAGTGCCTACCCTGAGAATCAAGCCCATCTATTGATTCAAGTTTGGTCCTGCAAGGAAAAGCTCCAACAGAGGAAACAACCTAGTAACTCTTGAGGGAAAGAAAAGATTGATCACTCGGTGAAGGAGAAACTGACTGATGCAGAAGATGAACAAAAACCTATGGAACTAAAGAAGAAGATAGGTAGAGTTATCTTTAAGGGTACTTGATATAACTATGGAGAGGAAGGACACCGTTCTTTTGAATGTACATAGAAGAAGGTTGATCGACAAATTTCTATGATGAATGAGAACATTCAGAATGAACCTAAATCAGAGAACTTGCTACTTCGGTGAACATTGCTCAGTACAAAGGATGAACCTTGTTAGAGGAGTAATTTGTTTAGGACCCGATGTAAGACTGAAGGTAAACTCTGTGATGTTATTGTTGATAGTGGTAGCACTGATAACCTTGTTGCTAAGGACCTAGTTTAGAAACTTGGTTTGAGTAGAATGAAACATCCTTGTCCTTATAGGCTTGGTTGGTTACAAGATGTTCATGCTTTGGAAGTTAGACAATAATGTTTTATTGATGTCCAGATTGGCTAGTACAAGGATCTTGTGATTTGTGACATTGTGAAGATGAATATTTGTGATATATTTCTCGATAGACCTTGCCAATATGATTGCAAAGCTCTTTATGACTATGTAAGAAATGTATTTATTGTTGAGAAGAATGACAGGAAGTTTTCATTGATGCCTTTGATGGTTGCAACACTTGGTAGGAGAAGCTTGAGTATTGGTAGTCAAGTTGAGATTGTAGATCTAGAGAAAATGAATGATTAGTATGGAGAACCGACCTATACATTGTCAAGGAAAGACTTGAAGAGACAGAGGAAACTTAAGTGGAAGACTTTGCAAGTAGAAAAGGTGGAGGACTTGTATGTGAGGAACCAGTTCATGATTTATGTGTTGAATCCTGAAAGAAGTTCTTCTCATATATGAACATCTTTTGGAACCTAGGGTGTCTAATGTAGGGGCATCCAAGGTTAAGGTAGGGGCATTTTGTGTCCTCGGTAAACTACATGGAGTGTTTGTGTTTTGGCCAGTTTTACTTTGTTGTAGCCTTGACCAATGATCTCGGTCATGGAAGGAAGCTCAGTCATTGAGGGAAATTAGTAGTCTCTGGTACTTGATGAAATTTTTACTTGGTCATGCCTATGGTGCTCGGTTGATACTGGTGCTTTGTGATGCCTGGCATGCTCGGTAATTTTACTGTTGCTCGGTAGTTCTAACTTACCGACTAGAATTCTATGTGATTTGTTGAGCCGACTTGGTGAATTAATTGTTGGTAGCCATTGTCTTGGGCCGACATGCAAAATTAAATATTTGTATACATTTGTAAGTTGACTTGTATGGAATTTAATTATTATTTTATGGAGTTAAGGGTTTCATCCAGCCAACTTGTGGCTTATGACTAGTATTTAAGGAGGGCTTGGGTAGATGTTTAAAGGAAACAGATAGATTTGGGAGATTAGAACTTGGAGACTTAGCAGATCTAGAACTCAGATGTAAAGCTTGATAGTAAAGTAGGGGAAAAGTTCTTGATGTTCTTGTAGATTAGATTGTAATTTGATAGTCCTTTGTAGTAGAGCTAGGGGTTGCATACTTGGAGACAAGGAGATTGCTTGGAGGCTTGTGAGCTCAAGTTTAGATCTGCCTTAGGGTTTCCATTAGCTTCTGATTATCTTCAGAGCTAAACTAGCCGAGATTGCATTGGATTTGATTATGGATCTTGTAGAATTGTTTTCTAATTGTAATTGGCCCTAACTCAGAAGGCCTTACAGCCGGGCATGTTAATGAAAATTAGTGTTAAACAATTACTTCATGTTGCATTGTTGAGTAATCCGCTGTGTAATTCTTTTGGCTGCAAGGTTTGGACTGTCCTTCATTGGATCCACCATCCTTGACTGCATAAGATGCTCATCATGATTTGGTTTCTTGTAATATGCATAAAATTGTTTATCCTTCTTGTTGTGGTTTCCCTTCTTATTGAAAGAATAATTGCCTTGTTTTGGGGAGGAATATTGTTGTGTCTTTGATTATGATTTTGGATTCCACTTCTTTTTTTGTTGTTGAAGCTTTTTCCACCTTGATTTCTTTGGTTCTCACTATTAGCCACCATTGCCATAGCTTTGAAGACTTGAGAATACCCATATCCATCAATTTTGATTATTCCAACATCAACATTTCTGTAAATGCATCAAATGAAGGCTTAGTGAAGGTACTTCCCATGGCCAAATTGTGAGTATTGTAACTCGAGACAAAAGATGCATATTCTGAAGGTAGTTTCTTCAAGATGTGATGAATCAATGTATCATCCTTCATGGGATTACCACAATAATTAAGTAATTCTATCAATTCTTTGGCTTTGTTGACATAGTCTTGAATTGTATGAAAATTCATAGGATCCAAGAGAAGTAGATCATCCTCAATTGCAAATCCCATTTCGTCATCCACTTTAACATATAAATCTTCAAGTTTATCCCAAGCACCCTTGGCATCCTTAAAGCTTGAAATGTGGAAGAAGACATCTTCATGAACACAACTCCTTATAATTCCTAAAGCCATATTGTCATTGATTTTATAATCATTTTTTGCATTACCATCCACATTAGTACCAACAGGTGCTTTAATTGTGCTATTTACATAAATATTTAAACCCTTTTCCATTAGTTTTCTCCACACTTTATCCTTCCATGTAGCATAGTTATGTGAAATTAACAATGAATATCTAGGTGAACTCAAGATGCAAAAATGAAAGAGCACAAGAGAGAAACAGAAACAAGCACACGAGACACCCCCCCCAAATTCACTCAATCAAAGACCCCCCCAAAAAAAAATAAAAATAAAAAAATGATGTTTTTGGCACTTTATATTTAGTGCATGTATAATTTCCATTTGCCAAAATGGTCCAAAGTGGACTTCTGATTTTGATGTTTACACCCACCTTAATGACGCCAAATCAGACTCAAATCAATATTGCTCAGAATCAAATCAAGATCCAAGCACTAAAATGATCATACAAGACCAAAAAAGGAACTACATCTGAAAGTGATAATTTTGCCCAAATAAGGCTACAATTTGATAGTAGATCTGGAAATTACTCAAAAAATTGTACACTTTCAAAACAATGGCACTTGAAAATGTGTCTATATGAGCCCGAACGAAGCCTTTGAAGTTGCAAAATTCATGATTTCTCAACTATTGAAAAAATAAATTTTCTAAAAATATTCATGCATCAAAACCAAAAAATAATTGCAGATCTGGAAAGAGCATGAAATTCTACCCAAGAAAAAAAGCATAAAAAAATAGCTTAGATGAGTGAGTTATGGCCATTTGACAATTGCCTCCCAAACCAAAAATGCAATCCATGATAGCTATGACCAAAATATTTATCCCACATCCATTGTGCAAAAAAACTTTCAGCACTTTATATAGGAAAAAAGATAATTATTTAAATGAAGTTAAAAGAGAGAGTCTTTTGTGAGTATTCATGAGGATGCTTTGGGATTGATGCTTGATAGAACGAAATGTAGTCACATATCCCTTGTAAAATAGTAGTGCTATGTTGTGAAATTTTTAATTGGGGGTCCATAGATTTAGTCCCACATTGGTTAAGCACATAACTTAAATATTGTTTAAATTGGATCCACTATAGAAAATGAAATAAATGATAATCACACCTCTATGTGATGTGACCACCGGTTTAGAGGTTCACAACCCAATTTTGTTGTGTGCATGATGGATTCCACTCTTTGTTGACTTGACCTATGTATGTCATGTATTATCTATTGCCTACTACATTCTGACAAAAAATAGACCGCTTGTGACTACAAATTTTTGCAAGAAAATAATATGCCCAAAATTGACAAATAAAATGCAGATCCAAAAATAATATACCCAAAATTGGAAAATAAAATGAAGATCCAAAAAATAAAAATAATTGTAGAATATTTATCAGATTAGAAAATAAAATTACCCAATTTGCAAATCAGGTTTCCCAATCTCAATTTACAAAAGAAATTTGCCTCACATTTGACTTTTGCCCAAAGTAGGAAAATGTATAGTCAAAATTCATCGGAATGACCACCCAGAGGCAATAGTGGGGTTTGATCTTTCTCTAGACACTCCCACAAGATTTTGCACCCCTAGATCTAAATTGCAGCCCTCCAAAAGTTGAAGTAAATACCCTCCAATGACTATGCAATGAAATCTTCTATAGATTTGATACCATGTAAGAATTTTCCTAAGACAAATAATGAAATTCCAAGAACTAGAAGCTCAATAGATAGCACAACAAGAGAGACAAAATGATATGATCCTCAAATGAATAGAGTCAATAATGATCAATAATCAAATGATAATAGATGCTATCAATCAAGTACAATGTATACATACTTGAATATATAGGCAATGTAATAAGACTACATGATAAGGAGATGATAAGATATCAACCACACTAGGTGAAATCACATGTTTTCCAAAGGTGGATCATCCTCCATTGTACATCAAAGTATGTGCAACATGTGCTACAATGAGAGGATGATAATGTGATAAGAGCACTAAAGGTGGATCTCACACCTAAAGTGGAAATTATCCTACACCATGTGCTAAAATGAAATGTAAAATCCTAGGTGTGTTAATGAAAACTAATATGAAAATGCATTATCCTAAGTAAACTTAAGTAAAGTGTAATTAGTGAATAATTAATTACACAAACATATTTTATTCTAGATAACAAGTTATCTATAGCTTGCTAGATTTTAAAAATATTGGCTTTTATGTTATAATTTTCCCTCATGGGGTCCTAGTTAATTTCTATGTTGCTAGATGTGTCTTGAGGAAATCTTGGGAAGGTTTTGCAATGGATCATCTTGAATTGATCCATTATTCTCTACTTTTACATAAATTTTAAGTGAATGGTTTTGTATATTCCTATATAGACTTCCCTCCTTTCATGTGTCAAAGATCCTTTTGACTCATATTGGAGTGTTATTTCATGGGCACCTCTTCTTATTCAGAATAAAAGCTGCTAGGGCACGTGTCATGCCTTCACAACTTTGAGGAACACATGAGGATTCTCTCTAGCTAGAAACTCCACTGCACATCCACATGTCCTTATATATTTTGATGCAACATTTTTCACAAGCGAGAATTGGAATGATTTTAGATACCAGTTTTTGATTCCATTTAGATGTCTGACAAGCAAAAAAAGTTGTACAATGCCAGCGAGACATGACAGTTTCTCTAATGACCCTAGTTAATAATTTCTCAAAGTGGTGGTTCCATCAACATGAGTTTTTGTTAGGATTCGGGTATGTGTAGGATCATGGTATACCAAGCTATGGCCTTAAGTGGCAATGAAAAAATAGAAAATCAGGGTTAGTCAACTTGATGTAAAAAATTGAACATCTTATGAATCTTATGTAAAAAAGTTGTAAGAAAAAAATCTGTAGGAAATTGAATGTAGTTTCTAAACTACTAGCCCTTGTCTGAAAAAAATTAATCTAATTATTCAAAATTTTAGATCTCAATGCAGTAGTATGAAAATTTTAGGAAAATGATAAAAAGTACGTGTATGTCTGACCACCTTAATTATAATCAAATGATGATATATTTTCACAAGATTCTAGATGTAAGTAGTAGAATCATGCCCAAATGTGATGCATATTTTTGTATAATGTTTTCCCAAATAAATAATCAATTATGAATTTTTTGCTACAACTTATTCAGAATAAAAAACTCTCATGTTTGACCACCTTAACTAATTCTAAACTTTACAAAATTAAAAAAAATTTTCCTTATAGTAGGCGAAGCATAGAATGTGACGCATATTTCAGATTTCAAAAAGGTTAAAACATTTGAATGTTATAGTTGTTTTTCAATCAGTCTGTCAATTAGGACTTTATAGATAAATCAATGAGAAAATAAGTAATAATTACTTACTGAAATGAAAATTTGATAGCTCAATTATATTGATGGAAAGATGATAATGTCTTTAAGAAACCCTTTTTGTTTCATCAATTTCGAGTGAAAAAAAAGGTCATCATCTACATGGTTGAAGTTTGGAGATCAAAGGAAATATGGTGAACTCATCTTTTGGTTTGACCATCCACATTTGGCATTGCAAAGTCAAAACCCAAGGCAAATACCAAGCCTAATTGGATATCCAAAATAATATTGCATATCTGATATAATCAGATATCCGATAATTTTGCATATCCGATAACATCGGATATGCGATATCTCTTGCCCAATTTCAACATTTTAATTTCAATGCTTTTTTCAATTTTATGAAATTAGATTTTTAGGTTATATATTATAAATTTCATTTTTTAATATTAATATTAAATGATAATAGTATTAGTATTATATAATTATTTATATTAGCATTGTAATATATAAATTTGTATTATATTATTATTATTATTGATTTCTCTATTGTATAATAGTATAATATTAGTATTAAATATTTATATTATAACAATAATACCTGAGAGAGAGAGAGAGAGAGAGAGAGAGAGAGAGAGATGATAATATGCAATATGTTCCATTAGGTCTTAGTTTCTAGTTATTGTCAAAAGAATTCATGTTTAAAAACAAAGTAGGGATTTCACAGATTAGAGATATGACTCTTGATTTATTTCAATAATGGTCAAGCCCCTTAAGAGTTGTGTAAATATAACAAGTTAATCAAGATTATAATTTTGATGTAATTGAGAATAATGCAACTAAACTAAAACTATTTTAATGCAACTAAACATAAATACAATGCATGACGAAGACATAATATGGAAATAATACATAAATACAACACATGCCAAAGATATAATATGAAAATTATACATTCATAGAACACATGAAAAAGATAAAATAACAAAAAATGAACATGTAGATATGTATATATGAAATAGTTTTGTACAAAATGTGGCACAAGCCATCTCAAAATATTTACAAAATCAACATATCTAGATAGAATGTGGCATACACCATCTGAAAATGTGTCATATGCCATCTCAAAATAATAAGTTCAACTACAAAAGTTTCTAGGACATCCTATTCTACTAGTGGATCATCAAAATACAGCCTGTTTGAAGTAATCTTTGGCTCTAATCGATCTTGCATTCAAACAAAAAAGTGAAACCCCAAGTTAGATACTTAATTTATATGGTTTCTACAAATAAAAATTCAAAATTCAAAATCATAGTCAACAATAATAAATATTTTTTTTTAAAAAATTGAACTCTCATGTACCTCGCCTCTCTGTCTCCTCACGCAGACAAGAGACCTAATATATGTCCTTGGTAGCAAAGGGACAATGCCACCAATGTGAACTCTGACCTATATATGTTTGTAAACATAAGATTGATCTATGAGTTATACTATTTAATGTTAAATCCTTGGTAGAAAATATATGTTTACAAAATAACTGAATTAACATTAAAACTTACCTGTGTTGAACTTTCTTCAAGAAATGTCAGTTGAGTCATTAGTGATACAAACCCTTGGCATTGTACCTCCCTCAAACTAGGGGTGACCTACAAAAGTCAAATAGATACTTCATAGTAATATACACACAAATAACTTTAAAAATATATGTACCATGGGGCTATCACTACAAATTGAGATGCTTGTGACTCTATCATGGTGAAAGGGTCTCGTGACATCATCAAATACCACCCTCTATCAAATAAATCATATAAATTAAAAATGAGTACGCATAACTTGTGTGCTATAAATGTGTCACAGTTCTATGAATCATTACATGCAAGGAAACTCAAGAATGAGCCCTCACAAACTGATCCATAGCTCCCTAGGCATGGAGTGCAAGGGCTTTTAAGAATGCTCTTAGCTAGAGCTATTTAGCCTATAACCTTGCTAGTAAACCATGCAATGGGAGATTCAATGAAGCCAAGGGAAAGAATGCCAATATCCTCAAGAATCAAGAATGAAAATGCAATGCAATGCTATGCTAGAAATGGAAATGTAAGCTAAGCTATGAAAGGAAATATGCAAGTGTTACAACCCAAGCTAATTAATCTATGTGAGCTAATCTAGAGCATAGAAATGAAGTTAATCTAAGAAAGCATAAATATGAAGCTAAGCTAAGAATGCAAGAATGAGATGTAGAATGCAAGAATGAGATGTAGATGCTAAGAATGCTCCAAATCTTCAAAAACTTTAAAGTGTACCTAGAAAACCTGCAGCATAATATTAGCATAAAAAGTTGAGGATCTAGAATGAAGAAGAGAGCTCTCCTTCTAAAGGAAATGAGAAGGAATGGACCATGGAGATTAAGAGGAAAAAGATTTAATCAATGGTGGAGCTTGAAAGAGGAGCAATCCATGTGCACAAATATCCTCCAATGAGAAAATAGGAGTTGACTTTTGTGTCCATATGAGACAAAAAGTGCTTTTCCCTTTTTTATAAAATAAGAATAATGCTTTATTTGTGCAACTTAGAATAAGAGGAAAAGTGGGGGCTTTTTATTTATTAAAAGGGGAGGAAATATTCCTTTTAAATAAATAAAGACTTAGGATAAAATGGTTAGCCCATAGAAAATAATCAAATAAATGATAGAGCTAGGATTTGATCAAGAACAAGCAATTGATGATTTAGCAAAAGGGGCTAATAGTCTAGGTGACCATTTTTAGGTGTATACATTTGCCCCTCTTTGACTAATGTGTGATCGATCTGGGAACACATTACGTCAAAGAATAGATCAACCAAGAAGGCAAGCAGATAGCGATCTGACTCCAAAGAATGAAGTGCAGAGAGATAGAAAATCTTGCATGATTAGCCTGGTAGTGATAGTACTGAACACTTAGGAAAGAGATAGCCAATAAAATATGATGTGTCTACCCCCTCGGGATCGAAAGCAAAATCCAGGTAGAGGGAAAGTAGAAGCAAGAGCAACATGATCAAATCACTAGAAATCATAATAGAAGAAAGAGAACAGAATAACCATCAAGCAGTGAAGATATGCCCCACACATGAGACACGGGGCACGAACCTATCGGTCCCTGAACCCGTAAACACCACGGAGGGGGATTTGAACTTGGGATTCGAAAGTGAATGAAAGACTGGAAGTTGAGAGAGATGGGGATGAAGAGGTGAAGAATGCCCTAGCGAAGATCGAAGGATCAGGCCTCAAAAGGTTAACCAACTGCATGGAAGAAGGAAAAAGATGAGTTGGGTGATCAAGGTGAACTGGGATTTTGGTTTCGATCCTGAAATGAAAGGAAAATGATGGGATATGAAAGACTAGAAGTGAAAGACATGATCGAGAAGAAGCGAAAGGTGAGTGCAATTGATTAACAAGTCCATGAAAGATAAAGGAGAGCTCTCTCCATATGCAAGATGCAAAACTAACTAACATGAACCTAACAATGCAAGCTACATGAAAAGTGGTTTACTTGCAAGGTTATGAAGCCAATAGACATCTAATTATCATCATTGAGTGTTATTGGTAGCATTGCAAGATCATACAATACACACTAGCATAACTATGTAGATCTGAATATGATCTATATCAGATAAAAATGTGGAAATCCCACCTAGGCATCAAAGACATGCAGGTCAAGAGGACTAGTGCAGTGAGATTACCTAAGTTTGATATAGCAAGATTATGCTTGCATCGAGACACAAGAAAGTCAGGATGACTATAAGCATGCACTTGCAAAACAGTCAAGGATAATACCTTGTAGGTCCATAGTGTCAAGTAAGACTAGCATAAATGCTCATGATAGTGAGGACCAACAAAATATACCCACAAGAAGATAAAGAAATAAAACATGTTCTCATTACCTCAGTCTTCTAGCTATGCATCATCGAAAATGATCATAGGGGGAGAACACTCAGAAAAGAAAGCATCATAGACAGCACACAAAGAAATAAAGTCAAACAAATCTCAGCGAGTCAAGTGCGTGTGTGTAGGTCATAGAGTCAAACTTTGAGTATCGTATCTGCTAGTGAGAAATATTGTATCATCTAGACTGTGAGTAGGATATCTGATAAGTGTTGAGAAACACTCGATGCTAGGGTGGTGTTGAAAAACACAATTGGGGCAGTGTTGAAAAACACCATTTGTGAGGTGTCTAAGAAACCCAGATGCACAAAGAGACCCAAGATAAGCTTAAAACAACGTATGCCCCATAGACTAAGACAAGAGTCAATTCCAGGCTAGGAGAGGCAAAGCGAGAAGTGGAGCAAATGAGCACCACACAAGACTGATAGACATAGGTGCAGAGGGTCTCAAGCAGTGCCTGTTTCCAGGTTTTCACCACTTGATAGATTTTTTTAGGACTTTTTATAATTTTTTTGTATTTTTTCTACCAAGGCACTTGTTTCCAGGTTTTCACCAAGGCACTTTTTCAATTTTTTTATTTTTTTAATTTTTTTGAATTTTTTGGTGAGACATCAAAGCACCTATTGCTAGGTTTTCACTAGGATGCTCATTTTTTTAGTACTTTTTATGATTTTTAGGATTTTTTCAGCATCATATATGAATTTTTTTGGAATTTTTTTAGGATCAATAAAATATATACAAAAGATGCCCCCAGACAGAGATGGGCATCAAGAATCTACTTCCTCTGATGTAGAGAACTGATAGGCCCCAGGCCCAAATGCTGCAACTGTGACGATATGAGGTCTCAACCAGTTCGACCAATAATAACCAGCCCTAAGCAATGTTTGAGCTAGTGAAGGATCATTAGAATGTGATCCACATATGCCATCGTAGATTTCAGCTAGCACTTTGTCTAACTTCTCTATTTCTAGACACTTAAGGAGAGTTCCATCTAGACCCTTCCTATACAAGTCACCAGAGACAAAGGCAAAGTGTAAGGGATGGCAGAAGGAATGGCGTGGTGGATTTGCAAGAGGAATATGAGGTGGAAGATATGAAAAGATGGTAGGATTGTAAGATTTGTGAGTAGGATAGCGTAATTCATCCACCAGGAACTTGAAGTGAAATTTATGCTTTTTCATTTGTAAAATGGATGCCGAAGTAACCAAGGCATTAGAAAATTTGTTCTCAGCTCTAGGAATGGGCTGAAGTATAATAGATATGAGATCATGCTTGAGGTAGTGCATCATTTTTTTGTAGAGAATCAACTTGTCATCTTTTATTTGAGAATCATTATTTTTGAGCAGATTTTTATTTTTACTTTTCTTAGGTGCAGATACCGCCACAATGTGGTTTTCACCATTTGATCATTGCTCTTTTCTTGTGACTTGATGACCATGATGTTTGATTGCTGATTCAATCTTTTTTGTTGCTAGTTCTTTGGTGGAAGAAGTAACAGGTGTTGATGCGAGATGAAATGAAGTGACTGGTTCAACAGCATTTATGTGAAGGATGTCATCTCTAGTGACATGAGAGGTTGAGCCTATAAGGTAAGCTCCAAAAGTAGCTATATCTAGACTTGTCATAGAAGAACTAGCATGGTCCACTAAGGCAATACGAGGAACAAACTCATCAGACCCCACACAAGACCCATCAACCACGTCAGGTGGGTTACGAGAGGTATGAACCACATTAGCATCCATATCTATCATGGGAGGATCTTCTGGAAGAGGCTTAAGATGCTGAGAAGTAGAGATACTCATGTCATTAAGTGAGAGATCACCTCTTTGTAGCAGTCGTGTAATGTTGCGACGTTGTCTATCATAGTGCAATGATTCTTTAGGCACATAGGTTCTAGACATAGAGGCCTCAGCCATATCATCAGTAGATATACATTCTTCTCCCCAAAGGAGTGAAGTAGAAGGAAGATCATCTCCCATTTGAGCCATAGTGTGTAGCGGTGACTCATTTGTATCTGTGTCTGAATTACTGAGTATGGGAGTATTTCTAGAATCCTCTCTATAGATCCACTCTTGAATAGCTTGTTCTTCTCTATCTGCTTCTAAAGGAACGGTTGAAGGAACAAAAGTATCAAAGATCACCATAGCAGAAGTGGAAGGCTTCATGTGATCAGAAGGTCTCCCATATGACCTAGGAGAAATAGGTATAGAAGCAAAGGAACCCAGTGTATATTCACCCATACCAAGGCTCATCATCTTAAGTGATTTCTTAGCAGTAGCTAGAGACGTACTAGGATCAACAAAAGGTTCATTATGAGGAACAAATTTTTTAGTAGCAGCAAGAGCATTGATAGCAATAGTATGGTCTCCAGGAATCACAACCTCAGTGCCATTGTATGGAAATTTGATGCACTGATGATAAGTGGAAGGAATAGCCTGCATGTCATGGATCCAAGGATGACCCAAAAGAATGTTATATGCAAGTGGGATGTCCAATACTTGGAAGCTAATATCTTTCATGATAGGGCCCACTCAGACAGGTAGCGTGACAAGACCTTTGGAAGATCTTTCCACTTCATCATAAGCTTTTATAGTAATCTTCTTCTTGGAATCCACAGCCAATTCTGACAAACCTAATTGTTGTATGACATTGAAAGAAACAATATTTAACCCTGCACCATTGTCTATCAGGACTCGGCGGACTCGGGTATTGTAGACTAGAACTTCAATGTGTAAAGCTAGATTATGTGGGTGAGCAATAAATATGTCATCTTCTGTAGAAAAGGAGAGAGATAGAAAAGATGAAATGTGGTTGACCATAGCCTGAGATTGATCTGGATCAATGTCATTGGGAACACGTGTTGTACGTAGAGCCTCATCAAGAATCTCTCTATGTGAAGAGGATAACTGAAGTAACTCAAGGATAGATATCTGTGCTGGTGTCTTTTGCAAATGTTGGACAAGATCATAGCTAGAGGTGGCTGAAGGAGCCACTTGTTTGGAAGGCAAAGCTTGCTTGGGATCTTGCGCAGTTTTAAGGACAATCTTGACTTGCCCGCTAGTAACAGCATTCAGTGTCTCACTTGGGGAAGATGAACTACCACGTGTTTGCAAGACTAACTTTGGCTTACCATGATTGGTGTTATTATCATCTTGAGACCTCATCATTAGAACACTCTCAATGGGCTCTACCATGTTAATCACAAGCGTATTAGAAGGATATGTATAATTGATCTTTGCATCATAATTCTTCTTTTGAGAGGTTTCCCCCTTGTCATGCTTAGGTAGAGGATCCTTGAAAGCTGTGTAATCAGCATTTTTAGTTAAGCCATCAGTGGAGATTGTGCCATTCTCCATAAGATCCTAAATATCATCCTTAAGCCTAAAACAATTATCTGTTGGATGTCCCTTGTTTCTATGATAATGGCAGTAATGATCCTCTCTCCACCAATCAGGCTTATTTATCGGATCCTAGTTACCAAGTTTATCAGGAAGCATAAGATATCCATTGTCAACCAAAGTCTTAAGGATCACATCATAAGGTTCTGCCAACTTGGTATAGACTCGCTTTCGAAATGACTTCTTAGGCTTATCTGTATATTGAGGTTTAGGAGCATTGTGAGTGTTGCTAGCTTCTTGTTGTTTTGCTGCATAGATAGTGTTGGAGAGATTGAAAGTGGGCTCTTTAACTTTAGGAGCATCAACAACCCCATCATTAACAACATACTTGTTCTTATTCCAAGGTTTGTTCTTGTCTTTACCATTGCCTTTAGCATCTTTATTAATAACAATATCCCCTTTTTTTATAGCTACATCCTTAATCCGATATGCACTTTCAACCATGTCATGGAAGGAGGAGAATAGTTGCTTCCTTAGATCATAAAATAGCTCAGGCACAAGTGTGTTGATGAAAATGTCAATCTTTTCTCTTTCAGGTAGCTAACGAGGATATCGAGAATACAATGACCTCCAATGTTGTAAGTAAGTTGCAAATGGCTCACCTTGATGTTGTCTTAGATTGTCAAGATCTATCATAGTGACAGGTTGTTGGATGTTGTAAGAGTACTGCTGGGTAAATCGCTAAGCTAACTCATCAAAATTCTTAAGCGGTGGTGTCAATTTCACAAACCATTCCAAAGCTTTGCCTCTTAAGCTTCAAGGGAATAAGCGTAGGAGATATGTGTCTTCATGAAGAAAGTCCATACTAAGAGCATAAAAATGATGCACATGGTCACGAGGGTCACCATTTCCATCATACTTGTCATATTTAGGAACCTCAATATCCTTAGGAAACGGGACCATGTATAGATCTTTATCAAAAGGAAGAGCACAAATTGATTCTACAAAAGAGACCTTTGGAGGCTCTCTTTCTAATGCCATTTGGGTAAGGCGTTGATTTGTCTGACGTAATTCTTCTTGAAGGACTTCCAATTCAGTTGGTACTCTTTGTTGGACAATTTGTCTGACATCATAGCCGGGAGGAAGCTTGTATCCTCTAGAAGTCATATATTGAAAATATTGATCACCATTACACTCTAAAAGCTTATGCATCATTCGTTGGAAATCCACATCTTGTTCACATCTCATAAGATCCTCACTAGAAATCTCATGATTAGCCTCTGCCTCATGTTGAGAGGGAGGAGGTCTAGGTGGTGAAGAAGGCATAGCAAAAGTTGGCCTTGGAGGAGATCTTGGTGGCGTGTTGTTGCCATTGTTGCCATTGTTAAAAAGAGGTCTATGCTCATGATTACTAGTCTCAGGTTGCTCATGAAATGTCCCTCTATAAGACATGTGCCTAGTAGCATCCATCCTTTATTGATTGTGTTCTTTGTCTAAGCACGCTTGATTATCCTTACGCTCAAAGTGTTCTTGCAAGAGTTGAAACTTTTCTTGTTTAGTCAAAGTGAGTGAGACACTGTCTGTCTTTTTAGGGGTCTTGAATGCAGAAAAGAGGAAACCTCCTTTATACCACGGTGTAGCCTTAGAATTCTCAAATTGGTCAGAACTAGAACTGTTGTTTCTAATGGGTTCTTTTGAACGTCTAGTTGGAGAAGGTAACTGTGTATAATTGAACGGAGGATGACTCTCCTGCTCAAATTGAGACTGAGTTGTAACCGGCATGAAAAGAGATGTTGGTTGACTAATAGAATGAGACAAATTTTCTTAGATTTGAGATAAGCAAAGCTAATAAAGATCACTTGTCAAAGTAGAACAATAGAGAGATAGCTTGTCAAAAGTGCTCAAGCACTTATAGCAATCAATTGACTAAAGCCGAGCAATGAGCAAGAAGCTCAATAAGCAAGTAGCTAGAGAGGTAACCGTGATGCGACAAGTGATCAAGACTAGCATTCGTTAAACTCAAACCCAATAGTTTTAGCTCATTTGTTTCAGTCTAGAAAAAATCTAAGCATGTAGGTAACAAACCAGTTTCAGGTAAGAACAGAAAAAGACACTCTACGATAGGTTAAAGTGCAATTTTAGCCACTCCGAATTGCAGCAATGACAGGACAGCAAAAAGATTCTGGGCGATACTTTCCAGGCAGACAACGTGATACTTCTCAATTTGGGTGATACTTCTCCTTAAGCCAGGTGATAGACTGCAGTATGGTTGGGCAATAGACTCTAGGCTAGCAGGGCGATAGTCCAGAAGGCACGAACTATCGCGCAATATACCTCAGGAAAGCGTGCGATAAAATAGTAGGGTGCAAACTATCGCATGATATTTCTCAGTAAGGCGTCTGATACTGTTACAGATTTGTATGACTTTTTGACCAATGAACATAAAATTCTTAGTTTTAAAGCATTTTGATCAAGTTCAAAGGTTGGATAGTGCAATTTCTCAGTTTGACAAGCAGTAATAGTAGATAAAAGACAGGTTTGCAAACAGTAGGTGATCAAACATGTCATAGAACACTTGAAACAAGGGCAAAAGCAACCTTACCAAGACAAGCACTTGTGATATCAAAATAGAAAACCTTATGAACGCTACCATGTGTTTGAATGTTGAAAACATTTACATGGGCATAGCACAATCGAAGACAATTCAAGCAATTACTACCTAAAAGGACAAGGCTCATTACTTAGCAACGTGGCCCACAACTTGATGCTCCCTCGCCTCACACCAAGTGGTTGCCCACAAGAGATATTGGTGTTGTCATGGAAGTGTCAAAAACACAACCAAAGGAACACATATGGTGAGTGTCTTGGGGTGATCTGGGTAAGTCCACTTGGATCAATCCTTGCACCAAGAAGCTAAGTGGCTAAAAGAAGGTGGCCTCTATCTAATGGTTCATAGTAAGGGCTTCCATTCATAACACCCCTCTTGCTCCTCATAAAGGACTAGGACCTCGCAGCCTCAAGAGTACCTTAAGCATTCTTTCTCAATGCTTTCCTCATGGTCACAATCCCATGAGCTACTAACATCAAGCGAAGACGAGTGTTATGTCTACCAAGGTTTTGTGTCCTTGATATCCTTGAGATTATAGTGAGTTGGAATCATTCGCCACCAAGGAAAATGATGACAAGGTTGTCCCCACTTGGGTCGTTCCTCTTGATTGCTCAAGAGCAGGCCCGCTAAAGGATCCTAAGCTAAACAAAGAGTGGATTAATTCTTGAGGTTCAAAGTTTTTGGTTCACCACAAGGGTGAAGAGCATACTCCCCTATCTCAAGAATCTCTCCCAAACACACCAAGCAAAGATTCAATTACCCCCTTGTTTTCAAAATCCCAAGATGGGTCAAGATTTTTGTTTCACCACAAGGGTGAAGAGCATACTCTCCTACCACCTCAAAATTTCTACAACAAGGTATTAAGTGCCTATGAAAGGAAACAACTAGTATATGCCACACTTAATAAAGAAAGCAATTAAACAAGCACTTGATTTGGTTTTTATGCTTAGGGTAGCCTTGCAAAAACCATTAGTAGCCCTCTTTGACATGCAATTTTAGCAAATTTCAAGCAAGAAGCACCTACAACCACAACTTGTTAGCCTTGCAATTAAACAAGCACTTGATTTGGTTTTTATGCTTAGGGTAGCCTTGCAAAAACCATTAGTAGCCCTCTTTGACATGCGATTTTAGAAAATTTCAAGCAAGAAGCACCTACAACCACAACTTGTTAGACCAACAAGAGTTAGGAGAATCAAAATCCAAAATCTAACAATGATTAGTACATGAAAAAATTAGGTAATGTGCAAAAATAATTGATCAAATGATAAAATCTGAAAATGAAACCATCATGGTTGGATTAGGCTTGGAAAGACCTTTCCAACGATATATCACACTTAAACTTTTGATACCATTTGCAAAATTTCAAAAAAAATGGGCACCCATTTTCCAAAGTGGCACAGATTTGAAAACACTGGAAATTTTAGAAAATTTCAAAAAGATAGCTAAGAACCTGAAACTTGCAAGATGGATAAAATAGCTCAAAAATAGCTCACTACCAAGTACAGACACCAGTATCGCACGATACTTCGCACTATCCTGGGGCGATACTTATCAGTCTGCGCAATATTTCATCCAACACCAGGTGATACTTCGCCCGAGACCAGGCGATATTCTCTACTATAGCCAGGCGATACTTCTGGCAAGTGAAGTATTGGATGCATATAGAGGTATATCACATGATACTTCTGGAAAGTATCGCGCGACAGTCTGAGACAAAAAAAATAGAGACTAAAAATTAAGCTAAAAACTTGCCAAAAATTGACAGAAAATGACAAAAATGCAAAATTTAAAGGACAAAGTCTATCTACTCTGCCCCACGGTGGGTGCCAAAAATGGCACATCATCAAATACCACCCTCTATCAAATAAATCATGTAAATTAAAAATGAGTACGCATAACTAACATGGTGAAAGGGTCTCGTGACATCATCAAATACCACCCTCTGTCAAATAAATCATGTAAATTAAAAATGAGTATGCATAACTAACACATATACATGTATGCATAAATAATCTAAAATGCTTAATTACCTTCCCCTTGTCAATGCCAGACTCTTGAACCCCCCCACATTGCCCCCCAATGGCAACTAGTGACACTTGCAATAGTATGTAATAAGATGATCATAAAAATTAGATAACACATGTATATAGTATTATAATAAAATGAAACCAATGAGTACATTAAAATGTATGTACCATGGAAGTGTCAAGGCCAAATGAAATGGCCAAAAGCATGGACCCCTCAACCCATGCCATCTCCTCCTCTATCATCAACTGAACATAAATGGAACGCATAAAATAACATAATTGGACAATCATTATAAGAGAATTCTACTAAAAATACAAATGTTTAAAATTAAATACAATGTAACAAGTGAACTATTTACTCTTACCATAACAGTAGGAGTCCATGGCTCTGTATGCCCCTAATGCACATCTTCATGAGGTGCTTCAATGTCTGTAGTGTGCTGTGTAGTATCGTCCACCTTGAAGACATAGTTATATGCACCACTATCATTCATGGGACCCAAGCACATATTCTTGCACATAATGCAAGTGTGGGGCACAAAAACATGTGAGCTCATGGAGGATGTGGAAGGGCCAAAAGCATCAGCACAAGGAGGAAACAATGTTGTGTTCTTTGCATAACTAGTAGATCACTCAAGGTGTGAATGGCTCGAATAGTCCATGAGTCGGCCTTGGCAATAATATCAAGATGTTGCACTGTAGGAGGTGGTTAAATCTCAGGATGGGGGACATATGTGTGGGATTTCACCAAGTGTGCCCATGGCCTCTCCCGAGGAGCGCCTAATCCTACACCCTGGTTCAGTCTCATGCTTCAATAATTTACCTTGTGACTGAGCACAAATTTAGCATACAATTTTCTTATGAAATACAATGGGACATCCAAATTTCTATGGGGTGGTCTATCAAAAACCATCCACAAGTGGTCCTAAAAGTTGTCACATATTGCATCATTTGTACACCATTTAATTGACAACTTGGTTTTTTTAGGTTCCACTTTTAAACCGATTTTTGGATCCACAAAAAGATTACATATGTCATGTTTTGTTATATTTAGGTTCATAACTTGATCATAGTCAATCCCATCGTCAAACTAGGCATGCATGGAATCGTGCCAAAGAAGTACAACATTATGTTGCTTTGTAAGTTTCTCCATGTTTTCAATGATGGAGTTCAACGTGGAAAACATGAGGCGCAATGTGGGGATATTGACATATGTGGTCTAATATCCTCTAAGCTGATTTAGATTGTCTCCTATGAGATCCTCTAAATGTTGAGGGTTTGAGACCAGTTGATCTTCTGAAGCTAGGGGATTGTTTGGAGATGATTCTGGATTGTTTAAGGGATCATTGGGAGGGTTTTCTAATTGGTTTGAGTCCATGTCTAATTACAATTAGAAGTAAAATAGAAAACTATAATCAATTTTAAAAAATAATAAAAAATATCATTTAAACCCTAGTTTTTATTAAAAAACTACAAATTTTAATTAAAAAACAAAAAAATAATAAAAAATTAAAAATTTAACATACCTTTCAATTTGGAGGAAATCGGATATTAGATTGTTTTTTATATGCGAAATATTTTTGCTATGTTCAATGTTTTCACAATGAAAATGTTGAACGCACCTGTGGGCTACAAATATATTTTATTGGTGAAAATCAGATATCTGATATAACATCGTATATTCGATAATATCAGATATCTAATATTATATAATATCCGATTAGGCTTTTTCTTGGCTTTTCTCTTGGCCAAGTGTACTAACACCCGGGCCTACTCAAAAGTCAACAAAATTTTTAGTGCACTTTTGGATGAGTGAAAATTTCATTTTTTCACATTGCCACTTTTTGGCATACCATGATCCTGCACATACCCATTAAGTAATATTAAGTGGGGGGTGAATTAGGATTATAGAACTTTAAATTTGAACTTAGAAACTTCCAAATAATTACTAAAATGAAAAGAAGATAAACAAAAAATACACAACTCATAACACCATGATTTTGTTCTCGAGGAAACCCTATTAAGGGAAAATCCTGGTGGGGATGGTACCCACAAATATGTACTAAAAGTAATATGTCCCTCTTAGGAGATGATTATTACATTAGCACATTTCCCTATTAAAGGAATACAAAAACCTTGTTAGGGGTGTACAATGAGCATACTACTCTTACAATCAAATTCTATTCTCTATTTACAATGCTTTATCAAAATGAATTTATCCAAGCATCTTCAATGCTTAAGTGGTTCTAGTTGTAATGCATCCATTCATTCAACCATCTATCACACAATTCACTTCTCAAAAAGGTCTCCATATATTTACCTTATCATATGCCTAGTTGACTCTCAAATACATAAAAAAATGAGATCAACATTTATCCAAAAAGTAAATACCAAGTCGGCGATCATACATTACAAAAATAGGGATAAGACCCAATCCAAATCCAACTTAGCACATTTAGATTCCACGTTATACTCCCTCAATCATCGTGACCATTCAACTATTATATATCAATGCTTCACTATCATCGCATGACTTCAACTAGTTGTAATTATCATCACTAAACTCAAAAATATCCACAACCTTAACTAGAGGTCTACCACATCCTAAAGTACCTTTCTCTAAGTTTACAAGACTTAGTTTATAATATACAATTCTCACTTCCAAAAACTATACTCTTCTACCCAGTAAACTACTTCCTGGACTTAGTCATTTTTATAAGACTTTAATACCAAAAATGTGTTTCACTCAAAGAGACCATACATATGAGTAGTGTTTCCATAAATGAAAACCTCTATAGAATCTCTAATGTGCCACTTTCCAACAATCTCCCCCTTTGGCATTGATGGAAACACTTAGTGAAAAATGACTAAGTGCTCAATACCAAAATAATTACTAAGTACAAAATTTAATTATTCATATCTTCTAATATATTTTCCATGTCTACTACTCCCCCTTTGACATCAATGGAAAAGGTATACAAAAATGTAGAATTTCTATATAAGAAAAAATTGTACAACTTCTCACCAAAATTTAGACCATGTGAAGTACATCTTGCAAAGTACTTTCCAAGATATTTTCTTCTTCTGTTCAGGTCTTGACCAAAATATGACCCACATAGATTAGTCCATTCAATGCAAAAGATGTTGTCTCAGCTCCTTTTAACTCATTACACATGCTATCAGTAAGAGACTTTTATGCTTTCTCCATATCTTACAAGTGTGTCTCAAGAATTGATAGCTTGTGAGTGATTAAACTCTTTATCATAAAAAATCTTCCCACAAATCTCTCTTTCTCTATCTCCAACACACTTATCAAGCAATATGGACACTTCCTTGTCTATTTCTAAAAATATCTAGGAGGATGTCTCACAACTGTACACTAGCTTGTCAAGTGTGTTCTAGTCCTATGAAATGATATCTTCAATGCTTTTGATGTAGTCAAGCTCAAATGATCCAATAAAGGATTGTCCAAACTTGCAGCCAAACACCAACAATGCGAAATAACACAACAAGACAATGATTCATAGAATTTTCATTAACATGCCTAGCTATAATGCCTTCTAGGTTAGGGCCAAATACAATCACAAAGTATTTCTACAATCTCCTAGCTAGTCCAGCTTTGAAACAAATCAACAACTGATGGAAACCCTAAGGCAGATCTAAACTTGAGCTCGCAAGCCACCAAGCAATCTCCTTGTTCCCAAGCATACAACCACTAGCTCTACTATTATAACTATTAGAAAACAATTTGATCTTCAAGATATCGTAGGATCCAAATGCTTATCCTTATCAAATCTACTTTCCAATTTGATTCTCTTGCCCCTAAATAACTACCCAAATACTCCTTAAATACATTTCCTGAACCACAAGTCAGCTAGAAGAAACAATTAACTCCTAAGCCAAGTTGGCTCCTATTACAAACAAATATTAAATGCAATAAAAGTTGGCTCACAAATAGCCTTACAATTATTTAATTCTCCATGTTGGTCTCTAGATCTACATAGGAAAATACAAAAAAAGCTCCCAATAATAAATATAGCAAGTAGGCCAACCAAATCTCCAAGAAATCCAATCAGTAAGCCAGAACTACTAAGCACTAGTAAAACAACTAACCACCAATAAAACAACTGAGCATGACCAACATTACTGAGAAAACACAAGCATCACTGAGAAAGAACATTGACTGAGCACCACAAGAATCCTCAAGCACAAGTTCCACCAAGTGCCAGAGGTTTCATCGAGTCCCTTCAGTGATCGAGCCTCCTTCAATAACCAAGACCATCAGTTAAAGCTGCAACTGAGTAACATAGAACCAAATCAACACAACACCATGTAGATTTTCTGAGTACCCTAGAATGCCCCTGCATCAGACTCCCCAGGTTTGAAACAATGTTCTCATAGGTTGGAAGAACATCTTTCAGGATTGAACACATAAACCCCAAACTGGTTCTTCACATACAAGTCCTCCAAATCTTCACTTTGCATACTCTTCCACTTCTACTTTCTCTGTCTTTTCAAATATTTCCTTGATAAAAAATAGGTCTATTCTCCATACTTATCATCCATCTTATTAGGATCTGATAACTCAACTTAGCTTCCAATACTCAGGCTTCTCCTACCGAGTGTTGTATCCAACAAAGGTAACAGGGAAAACTTCCTATCATCCTTCTCAATAGTAAACACATTCTTGACACAATCATACATATCTCTAAAATCATACTTCCAAGGTTTACCAAGTAATATATGACAACTATTTATCTCCATAGTATCACACAACACTTGATCCTTATACTGGCCAATCTAAAAATCAACAAGACATTGCTCCCTCACTTCTAGAGCATGGACATCTTGTAACCAGCCAATCCTATAAGGACAAGGATGTCTCATTCTCTTCAAACCAAGTTTTTGAACCATGTCCTCAACAAAAAGGTTATCAATAGTACCACTATCAATAATAACATCAAAAATTTTACCTCCAGACTTGGACCAAGTCCTAAACAAGTTAATCCTCTGACAAGGTTCCACCTTTGCATTGAGCAATGTTCTCCGAACAAGTAAGTCCTTAGATTCAAGTTCATTCTAAATGTTGTCATTTACCACAACATTCCTTTGATCATAAAACTTCTTCTATGTACACTCTTCTTCTATGTACACTCAAAATATTGGTGTCCTTCTTCACCACAATTATAACAAGTACCCTTAAAGATAATCCTACATGTCTTCTTCTTTTGTTCAACATGTTTCTTCTCATCTTCTGCAGTCATTTTATCCTTCATCGAGAGATCAATATTTTCCTTCCCTCAGGAATTACCACGTTGTCTCCTCTTCAACTTATCTTCTTCCTTCAGAGCATATTGATAAGCATCTTCAACATAATCAATCTTCAACATACCAATCTCATCCTGAATATTGAATCTCAAACCATTCACATACTGAGCTACCTTTTCCTTTCCAAGTTCTCTATGTCCAGACCAAATAGTAAGTTTGTAGAACTCCTTGTTATAGTCTTCCACAGTCAAATATTTTTGCTTCAGATTTTGTAGCTTCTTAAATAAGTCAAGCTCATAGTCGAAAGGTATGATCTTAGCTTTAAATTTAGTCACCATCAACCTCCATAGATTGATCTTCATTTCACCTTCATCTTCTCTATCTCTTTGTAATTCTTTCCACCAAAGAGAAGCATGTCCTTTCAACTTAGTGTGTGCCAATCTTACTCTAAGAGGATCTTCAATTTCTTCAAGTTCAAATAAGTCTTCAAGTTCACCAATCCAATCAATCAAATTATTAGGTTTCAAAGTACCAGAGAAAGTAGAAACTTCCATTCGATAACTAGTACTTAACCAAGCTCTAGATCTCTGCAACTAACCAATTCTGTCTTCACTAGATCTTTCCCTCTGACTAGCTCTATCATCACCACTAGATCGAGTAGCTTCAAATTCTTCAATAGCTTCCTCATAACCATCATTAGTACCAAGATTCTAAGGTACACGAACCATAGCCCTCATGATATCAGTGATCATGTCATTCTTCATCAACTGCATCTCTGATCTAAAATCAGATTTTGCCTTCTTTGTAATCCTAGATTCCACAGTATCACATAGATTCGCAATCACCCTAGTGTCCAATCTTCTTAGAGGCATCCTCAAATATTTGCAAAAGAAACCCTCTGCAAAAAACCACACATCGACCACCTTATGATAACCTCCAATTTATATGCAAGTCAAATCAACTTGCCACCATGCATGAACAACTAGGCCATGATTTCACAAGCTTAGTACCACAAGTGTGCAACTCAGATTGCACACAATCTCTTTGCCAACTTTCTCCTAGCAAGATTAAATTTACTCAAGATCAACCTTTCTTTGATACCATCTGATGCAGTCAATGTCAGAGGATCCAATAAAGGATTGTCCAAACTTGTAGAAAAACACTAACAATGTGGAATAACACAACAAGACAATGATTCATAGAATTTTCATTAACATGCCTGGCTATAAGACCTTCCAGATTAGGATGAAATACAATCACAAAGTATTTATGCAATCTCCCAGCTATTCCATCTTTGAAACAAATCAACAATTGATGGAAACCCTAAGGCAAATCTAAACTTGAGCTCGCAAGCCACCAAGCAATCTCCTTGTTCCCAAGCATGCAACCAATAGCTCTTCTATTACAACTATCAGAAAAAAATCTGATCTTCAAGATCTCATAGTATCCAAATGATTATCCTTATCAGATCTACTTCCCAATATGATTCTCTTGCCCCTAAACAACTACCCAAATACTCCTTAAATACATTTCCTCAACCAAAATTCAGTTAAAAGAAATAATTAACTCCTAAGCCAAGTCAGCTCCTATTACAAACAAATATTAAATGCAACAACAGTCAACTCACAAATAACCTTAAAATTATTTAATTCTCCACGTTGGCCTCTAGATCTACATAGGAGAATACAATAAAAGCTACCAATAATAAATACACCAAGTCGGCCAACCAAATCTCCAAGAACTCTTGTCAGTAAGCCAAAACTACCGAGCACCAGTAAAATAACCGACCACTAGTGAAACAAGTGAGGAGGCCTAGTATCACCAAGAAAATAGAGGAATCACTGAGCAAGCATGTCGACCAAGCACCATAGGCATCATCAAGCACAAGTTCCACCGAGCTCTAGAGGTTTCATTGAGTCCCTTTAGTGACCGAGCCTCCTTCAATAACTGAGACCATCGGTTAAAGCTACAATCGAGTAACATAGAACCAGATCAACACACCACCATGCATATTTTTTGAGTACCCTAGAATGACCCTGCATCATTTTTTAAGGTATCTAATGGGGTTTATACAATAATTGTATAACCTTCTTCCATGTGCCACACCACCCTTTGCATCAGAAATAGTCTTGCTAATTATACCCAAGTCCCATGAAATGGCCTTGTATATTTCCTCTAGCTTCTTCACCAAGTAATTATGCTAAGCTTTCACATCAGTGATCTTCTCCAGATACTCATAGTGACTATCAAAGTCATCTAATGCCTTGTTCAAGTTATTTGCAATGTCATTTCCTTGGAAAGTGAAAGGTATAGGTAGGAGTTTTTTGATGGTATCAACTACCTTGTCCAATACCCTTGACTTCTTCTCAATTTTCTATTCTGACCTCTCCTTTTCCTTAGAAAATATGATGTAAGGTAGCTCCATCAGCTCATCTTCATCCATACTCTCAACATCTATACTCAATGATTTTTTTCTTCTTGCCAACAATAAGGCTAAAGAAATAGGTTTAATTGTTTCTTGCTTCATTTCAACCTTATTCTTAGGTTCCTTTTCATCCTCAATAATTCTCACTTGTTCTTTGCTCTTAGGAGGCTCTTCCTTAGTAGGTTTCTATGTATCATTTCTATTAGTATCATCAATATCAAGTGTAGTGTTAGTATTCCCTTCAAAAGGGTCATTAGTTCTAGCAAGGTGTCCAAAGTCACAGGCACACCAACAATAAAGAGATTAGGTTTATTAATAGTATTGACAAACTGGCTATCATCTTTTCTATCCTGGGATGTATTAATATTTTCCTAAGCTACTTTTGATGATTCTCCCATCAAAATTATTGTAGGCTTAGTAGCCTTATGTTTAGGAGGGATATATTTGCCTGATTGAATTCCCATCAACACTTTATCAATGGCCTTACGTGTGTCTTCAATTACCTCATGATATTTTCTCCCCATTATTTTGATAGATCTAGACTTTATTCTTAATAGGGGTTTTAGTTCATTCATGATTCTTTCACGCTCATCAAATTTTATCACATGTAACATAGTCTCAGTGTATTTTATTCTAATTTTCTCATCTTCTTTTAATGCTAACTATTTCCTAGCCTCAAGTTTATCATATAGCTCTTTAGGAACATTGCCAACCAACTCAATCAAATTCTTCTTGAAAGCCAACATGTTCTTGATCATAATATCTTCAATAATAACTTTGTCATTATCATCATACCTATCATATAATCTTGGTAACTGATTGACTTTTCCTTGATCAACAATCCTTTTCTCCAGTACTCTCATATCAGGTTTCCATGCTTGTTTGTTACCTTAAATTTTATTTTCTTATTCTTCTTTATTTTTCTTCTCTTATTCTTTCTTCTTCTTATCTTCTTCTTTCTTCTTCTTCTCTTCTTCTTCTTTTCTTCTTTCCTCTTCTTCTACTATTCTTTATTTTTCTTTTCCTCTACTTATGACTTATTTACTACTGTAATCATATGAAAATGGAAAAGATTATTTAGGTGAGAAATCAAGGCAAGGATCAACACAATTAAATACAATTAAATCAAATCAAATATAAATTGCAATTGAACCTAAATCCAAAATTAATTGAAAATCAAAAGCCATCAAATCAATTAAAACCTATTAAATCATGATAAATCAATTAATTGTTTAATTAATATAATTAATTACATAGTTCAATTTAAATAAAATCAACCCATTTAAGGGGTACACATGGCTAAAAAAATTAATTAAATTCAATTGATTAAGTCCTATTTTCTCTCAACACCACATGGGAGGAAAAAGCCACAACCAATAGGATTTGAGGAAGGATCTCACATGGATCAAGCCTAAAATGAATCTCAATCACTCACTTGGATGATGAATCTTGTCCACCCATTTTGTCTTCTTGTCTGAAGCTTTGAGGACAATCCATTTAAATTATCTCCAAAGGGTGGAACCAAGGACTAACCCCAACTCAATCATGATCAACTCAACTACACCCCCTACCCTTGCCAAAATCTATAAATGAAAGGCATAAATCACTCACAAATCATCCACAAATATGAGAATAGCATCAAACCCCTTGCAAATTAGAGCTAGAAAGGAAAATATAGAAGCTGATTAGCATTTCAATTTGGAATTAATTATTTTTAGCTTTGTTTATCATATCATTCTCATTTTAGGACTGTCACTAATGGATGCTTGCTGAGAGCTTTATCATTAGCATCCCTAAATAGAGATCCATATAGTGCTTAATTGTCAATTATTAGCTTAAATAGATTACTAATTGTGGTAATTTGGTGTTTATTTTGAATTATTGATTATTCTAACCCTATGAAGGTACTTTTTCTAGTACACAACTACCTCTATCCTCTGCTTTGTGTGTGGAGATTTTTTTTTGGAGGACCTTTTCCTCTTCATAGGGATGTCTGCTACCTTCTCAATCTTCTTAGGTTGTTCTTCTATAGTATCATACATCTCTACCATAGTAGGGGGTGGACCATTAGTCTTCTGAACTTCTAGAGGTGGAAGAGCTCCAAGAGTAGAGATCACCAATCCAAAGGCACTCTCTATCATCTTTCTTGGTATTTCCTTCATCTTATCCTTTGATATACCAACCATATCTTCTAGTTCATCTAAAACCTTCTCAAATTTCCTTTCCCTTCCAACTTTGGTCTGCTCCTCTTTGATCTTGGAAGATTTATCTTCATAGGTTCGCCATCTCTCCTCTAATGTGTCAATCTTAGATGATAACACGTGTTCAACTTACATTCTCAATAATTTTTCACTAACTTCATACCCCATAGGGTAACTCCATTTCATTCTTGGGTCTACTACCTCAAAACACACATAATCAGTTTCAACCATGAAATAGATTGTATCTTTATACTTCTCCACTATTTCCTATGGTATCCTTACTCTTTGCTTCATTTTTGTTTGCAAGATTTTGATCATCGCAAACAATTCTCCATCTACCCAAGTTTTGTTCTATCTTCTATAGTTGTTTGACACTTGTAAACTAGTACATTCATTGTATCTCCATGCTCTTGGGTGTTTATTGGAGAATTTATGCACAATATGTATATACATATGTATCAATAATGATCTAAATCTGAATGTTTTAGTTCTATCTCTCTTTATCTACTTTATATTCCCCATAAATTATTGTGTGGGAACTTCACATAGGTTATACTTAACATTCTCCTTCACCATTATATAAGCTATCATTATAACACCAAAAGATACTGAGTTTATTCGGCTACTATAAATTTTTTATATCCTAATATCATTGTAACCAATCTAACATCTTGCTAGAAGATGTCAACCACTATCATTGCTCGCTTATCCCATTTAGATTGGGTTAGGGTTTCCACTTGTTTCTTTGTATTCTTCTATAGTATAGGGATGATTCTAGAATTATCCAGACCAATAATGTCATGGATCAACTCACTATAGATCTTGAGAAGTTGGTCACCAATCCAAATAAATTGGTCATGCACTCTGCTCAACATAATTTTAAACCATTCTTCTTCATCAAAATCCTACAAATCTTCCATTTTCATCACACTAAGGTTCTCAAGATGAGTGAACTCATCCTTCCATTTTACCTCCTCTTTGATCATATCCTTCTTTTCCTCATATATCTCAAAGTCTCCTAGAGACTCATATTTATAGTGGATGTAAGCCCTAATATCCTCTACATGTAGAAATATGTCCTATATTTAAGAAAATGCACCTTTAGGGTCATCCTCAGTGGATTTTCAAGGGTGTCTCTTAAACTTGTATCTAGATCTCTCATTTACATCAAATATCAAAGGTGTATCCATATTCACAAGCTCACAAGTAAGATAAATACATTTTTTTGATAAATCTGTGAGTTCGTGCTTCAATCAATTGCAAATGCCCTAGCTTCCTTGGTCTTCTTTCTCAAAACAATATTCTTCTTCAACTCTGGTCTTTGAATAGTGATTAGATCTATTCTTTTGACTACCCTTATACTTCTCTATCAAAATAAATGACACAGTTCCAATTGAACTCATCTCTATAATGGTCCAGTCAAGCATCAATCTAGAGATCATAGGATATAGGTTGTAAAGCTATGTGATCACAGATACATGTTCTATAACATTTAGACATACTCTCCATAAGCTTGCATGAGCTTATTCTTCATAAATAGAGGCTAATAGTTTTCTAATGTATCTTTCCAATCCTCCCCCTAAGGTCATGCTTGGTCATATAAGTCGATGTAGTAATTTTATCATCAGGAAAAAACTCAATAGCATCTATTGACTCTCCTTGAACCTTTTTCTCACTTAGTTCCTTCACTTTCCATTCCTTACCACTATCAATATATCCTACTTTCTTGAAATGACTATTGAATTCATCCATGTATAGTGCAAGAATCTCACCAGTATCATTAACATTTTTCTTCAAAATAATAGGAGGTGGTCCACTTTTGTTCTCAGTTCCATTATACCTACAAAACTTCACTATGTGTCTTGGATTATTACATTTGTAACATGTAGGAGGTGTTCTATTTTGGCTTACTTGCAACTTCGCTATGTCTCTAAAGTTATTGCATTTATAAAAAGTCATCTTGGATGTTCTTTCTCCACTAATATAATATTTCTTGGTTCTAGATTGATCAAGCTTCTTGCATTCTGCCTTCTTTTATCCATATGCATAGCAATTAAAACAATAACTAGTTAAGGAATTGTAAGATAATTTACCTTTGCAATCTCTTTTCATGTGTCCTACTTAGTTGCATCCAAAACATCTACCTCTGAAAGGTCTGATATTCTCTCTAGGTTCTTCATGAATAGGTCTTTCTATCTTTTCTTTAGATCTATTTTCTTGTGCTTTAGAACATTTAGATCCATCAAAGTGAACTCCTTTCATGTCTCCCTTAGGTTTCTATCTTTCTCTCTACTCATCAATAGTATCACTGCTCATATGAAGGTTTTCAATGTGTTTGTTAGCCTCAACAAGTTCTCCTTTGATGATGTCGGATGCAATTGTATTTCTCCAATTCCTAATATTTGCTCCTATAATTATCAAGTTTAGGTTGTATTTTTCCCATCTGAACATTAGAACTCCTTAATCTCTCTTGAATTCTGATTCTTTCATCTTTATCTTTTTGAATTTATTTAACCATCTAATTAGAAGTATTTTCATGATCTTTCTTTGATTATTCATTCTATAGCTCAACCTGCTTGATCTAATCTGATGAATCATTATTTGAATCCACTTTTATCTTTCCATAAGATGTTTCCTTTTGTTCTTGGGTGGTTCAAGTTTCTCTTTTGATTTCTTGATGAAACCCTCTTCTCTTCTGAATTTAAATTGTAAATCTCCATTTTCAGCTTTCTCTCTATCTAAGTCTTCATGTGCTTCTTCAAAGTTCTTTTCCAAACTTTTAGAATCCATCTTGATCTCCCTTAAGGTATTAGGCTTTCTCTCCAAGGGCCTGATGCTCTAATACCAATTGTTAGGATTAATTGATATTGAGAGGGGGGTGAACACGTATTACAAAACTTTAAATTTGAACTTAGCGTATCATCTTAAAATGGAAGCACTTCCATGTTAAGAATGTTTAGCCCTCTGAGTAAGCATTATGGGGTGATGTTGAGCACCTTGAATTGGTCTTTGCATGGATCTAGATTTTTCCCCTGTTCTTCTTCTCTCTCCACAAATTTCTACCCTTTTTTTGGCACTCGATCCTGAGAATTTGAAATCTGTCACCTCAGGGTCAAAGTTGACCTCCTGGGTCAAGATCGACCTCAACCCTAACCTAGGGTAGATTCAACCTCAACTTTGACCTAGGGAAGAGTCAACCTCACCCTTGAACCTGGGTCCAATTTTCAAATTCTGGAGGTTTCGGGATGTCGGGCTTCAGAAAGTTTTATGTTCTTGCTTCCGGGTCAGCTGTTTCAGATTTCAGAATGGTAAACTCTTAAATTGAATTTAATCTAGGTCTATTTCTAGGGGTTAAGGTTAATTAGGATTTAATTCTCCAATGTCAGCCTCTCTAAAAGTTTGTGCCTTAGATCACTATAAAAGGAAGCCTTCCTCTCTCATTTTCTCCATCTCATCTCATAATCTCTCAAGCACTCTCAATCAAGAAGATCAAGAAAGAATTTCATCAACCATTTTCAAGGAAGAATTCAAGAGATCATCCATTAAAACATTCATGTTCTCCATTCAAGATCAAGGATTCAATCATTCAAGCCTTTGAAGGGATTTGGTTCAAGCATTCAAGATTCATCATTCAAACCCTAGATCTATCTGTCGTGGTGGTGTGATCTTCCTTCAAGATCCTTTGTTCATCTTCAAGATCCATTCAATCTCCTTTCAAGGTGGATTCCAAGCATACAATCAAGGAGTTTTTGGATTTACATTGTCAAATATAAGATTTCATATCAATATACTTGTTTACATTTCAAATACAATTGCATATCTATTGAATATCATAGCTTCATTGTTAGATCTACTTCTACTACTTGCTAGCATTTTTTATTTCAATTCCATTATTAAGGTTGATTCCAAACTAGGGTTTGACTAAGGAAAACCCCTCATCCAAACAAAAAAACCATTTTTATTGTAGGTATAGGTACATGACAATGAATTGCAGTTCAGATCTAGATACCCTTTTCGGCAAACTTCTGAGATTCATGAACAAAATTTCTATTGAAGCTATTTTGGGTCAAGGTCAACCTTCAATGGGGGGTAAGATTGTGCCCTAATTTTGAGGTCAAACTTGACCTAGCTTCCAAAGACAAAATTTTTTTTGGGTTTTATCTGTCTCAGTGTTTCCAGTCTAAAACAAGTTGCAGAATCTCCCGAAACTGAACACAGACATCAGAAATCATCATTTTCCTGATTTTCCTTATTTTGAGGTTAGTATTTGTCTTCTATTCATTCAATATTTCAAGCACATACTTTTCATAACAAAATATAAGATTCTCTCCCTCATTCACATTCTCCATAGATTGATTCTTTTGTGTATTAACCTTTTGGTTGATCAATTTGGATCTCTCCTTTGGAAGTTTAGATTTAGGGGTGGATCTTGTATTTCCCATCAACTCCCACACTCCACATGATATAAAAATATATCTTAGAGCTAGATATATTTTTATATCTTACATTTTTTTGAACCCGACAATCTTACCCCTTTTCTTTTGTATATTTAGATGCCCTATTGTGTTAGATTTGTGGTTTAATTCCTTCTTTTTGGTGTTAGATCTTTTGTTTTCTTTCATCAAGATTAGATTTCTTTTATGCTCTTTCATTTTAAATTCAAAAATACAAAAAAATCTATATATTCAACAAAATCCAAAAATATTTCTTGCATTTTGTAATACCCCAAAATTGGCATCTTGGTATCCTAACCAATTTTGTTGCATTAAGTCTCATTTCTTCAATTTCTATATCATCAAAGTCCTATTGTACCAGGTAATTCTATCTTCTAATTAAATTTACTTGACTTAGAGTCAAATGTAGAAAACCTTAAATTTGCATTAATCACATGCTATATTTAATTCCTAAATATTGACCATAATTAGCTAAATAAACCATATGATTGATTAATTTAATTACAAAGTCCTAGCACTCTAATTAAATTAAATCCACCCCTTTTAGCTAAAACACATCAAGAGGAATTAAATAATATTTGGTTCTTTAAATGAATATCCTCATTCAAATTTAATTATTCAAACAATTGGAAAATTCACCCACGAGGTCATATTTCATTTATTTAATTAAATATTCTCTCCAAATGCTTCACTCCCCCCAAGAAGATGAATGGTCGACCATTTCTTTGCAAGAAACTCTTCAATCTCCACCGGGATTTTTCTATAATAGAACCCTCTCATTTCTCATTTTGGAGAGGGAAATTTTTTAGTATCAAACCTTTGGCAAATTGTTCTCTCATTTGTGTTGAAAGCTATAATCATCTTGCATATAAGAATAGTATCCATTTCTTAGAATAATGATGCATTTGTTCTTAATTTAGTTTCTTTCATTGTTATTAGATTCATGCTCATTTTCTCACAAGTTTTTAGTTTAATATTACACTCTCATTTTAGCATAAATCTCAGTTACATCTTAGCTTAAATCCTTCATTCTAGACTAGTCTATGGTTGTTGGACTCTAAATTCTGAGAGTTACTCAAAACCCTACCTAGATAGGAGGCAACATGTCAAATCATACAGGTGTGTGAAATGAGTAATTTCATATTTAGTCTCATATGTGGTTGATGAATAATGCCTATGTTGAAGTCTATGGATGATTAAGAGGTCAACATTTAGCTATAACCATTCTAGCGCCCACCGAGGGGCAAAAAATTCATTTCTGGCATCATTCTCAATTTTTTTTTGGTCAAAATTTAATACTTTGTCCGTACGACCGCACGTCAGTGTACAAAATCTTGCGTGAAGATTCACACTGCATCGTGCAAAATTGTGCTGGCCTTAGCACTTCCTTGTGTGAAAAAAGGTGTTTTCTCATGCGGGACTGTGCACAATCTTGCGCGAAATCTGACACCAGTTTTATAATTTTTTGTAGTTCTATACTTTCAACTTTCTATTTTTTGACATTTGTTGTTTGCTATGATTTTTCATGATTCAGGTTTTCTGATACATCATAATAGTGGGCTGCAGGATGCTTTCCAATGGTTCCTAAAAACATGATTATGTATACTTTTCTGACATTTTGATTGTAGGTTGTTTGTTGAAGACCACTTACCATAACATTTCAAACCCACTTAAACATTCTATCTTCTTTATTGCTTTCTATTACATAGTCTAAATAGGGCCTTGTGAAGATTTATTAAGGGTCTTGATAGAAAAATAGGGTAATAGGCTCTTCATTACATGGAAGTGATGCCCATGGATGAATCCAAGACTATACGTTGCTAGCATGATAGATACCTGGGGAAGCAAGGAAAGGTAACGAATCTTTATCATGTCCATTAGTGAGGGGATTATGCTCTTCTCTCATTGAGAGAATCAAAAACCCAAAATATTTTTGGATTGGTTGAAGAGGAGTTAGCTCGGTGATAGACATTTATGGTGTGTTTGGGTAAGGTGAAGAGGTAGAGGATTATTCTCTTCTCTCTTTGAGAGAATCAAAAAATCTAACCCTTCAATCTAAGCCAAGTCCGAGTCACCCTTAGCGGGCCTACCGGAAGTTGAACCTCTGAGAATTACCCAAGTGAGAACACACCTTTTTCTAGTGATTCCACCTCACTATAATAAAGTAGCTTTGTTGATTCTAAATACTCCAAAGCCATGTTAACTTCTTTCTCTTGACCTATGATGTTGAACATCTTGAGAAAGCTCCATCTCTTGTACTGAGCAATGCCACTCCTAGCCCTACTTACGGGGGTGTACACTTTCAGGTGTCAGTGTGGCTAAGAGGCCCTAGCCCTGTGTTGGGGACATTGAAGTTTAGTGTGAATGAAAGCCTATTAAACACTCTCTTAGTTAGTTTCCAACCCGGTTCATCTCTGAAAGGGGAAATAATCTTTGTGCAGTGCGGGGGAAGAATCTCTCCCCTAGATTCTCACCATAGGCATGCACCTAGATGTTTGAAGGTGGTGTATAACACTAGCCCCTACTTCAAGGGTAACCTTTGAATATATATTATTGAGTCCTTGGAAACACCAAAAACATGAGCACCCTCTAGGGGGTAACATGACTTGTGAGGTGAATGCATGCACATAAGTTGTGAGGCACAAATTTTTTCTTCTCTACCATTTTCTTTGTAGGGATAACTGAGTGTTTGTTTTGAGTCTTAAATTTTCCAACATGAAAAAACTTATCAAGACTCCCATGATTCTTCCGAGCTGCTTTATCCTTGGTGGAACTATTTTCGACTACTGATTGCTTCACTATTTCTTGCTAAGTCCAAAATCTATGCTTGTAAGAGATTGATTTCAAACATTCAAACTGAGATTTATTGATCCAAAACCATCCTAAATCAGTCTAAAAAATAAACATTCTACCAGAGAATAGCCCATGTTGTGTCTCAAAATATGATTCTGTCTCAAAAACTGTGTCAAACTGTCAAACTTTGGTCTTTTCCCATGTGAGATTTTTGTTTCCTATGCATTTCCTCATGTGAGACAACATATCTTCATGTGCAGTTTATCATTTCCTCACATGAGACTACACTTCTTCATGTGAGACTATCCACTAATTTTCAAAACAATCAGCTTATTCCCATCAGTTGGTCAATTTTTTATCTGATCTAGTTTTTGTTTGGGGTCCATTTGCCTCTTCTCTTGTTGTCCACTACCTGAAACTAGATGTCTCAGGCTGAGAACCAAGTGATTACTTCTTAAACTCACATTGTCTCTCTATTACATGTCCTTTCCTACTATACTCTTCTACCTTGCGATGCGATAGTCACATCTTGGTTGTTCTAGCCTTACTCTTGACGATTTGTTTCAGGTGCATTTCACTTTTATCTTTTTTTTTCTATCCCAGAGACAAGAGTTTTGAGCATAATCCTAAGTCCTCTCTCATTACTTAATCTTTGTCTATGACTATTACAACTAGAAGTGGCAATGTATTCCCCTTATGTTGTACTAGACAAGGTAGAGGTAGACCTCACAATCAAGGAAGAGGTCATTCTGAACCTATCATGCAATTTGAGTGTTGTGAGGGATCCTCACATTCCTCCTCACTGGGTGCATCAAAAGAGAGCCTATCTCAATCCTCATCTCCTATCTATTGACCTTGCATTAGGGTTTTTTTCCCCATTGACATCAATTTGAATTGGAATCTAGTGTTCCAAGAGCGGTATAATTTGTTGTTTCAAAAGAAGCCTGACTTATTGTTTCAAGAATAGCATAACCTATTATTTCAAGAGAAGAAAAAATTTGAAGGGTCACCATCTAAACCTGACCCTATTGACACAACAAAGGTTACCTTAGCCATGACCTCTCAGCATACTACACACACTTGTACTAAGTCTGTGCATGCTGCATACTCATGCTCTGACAAGATGGAAAATAAATACCAAGAGGGTGAATACAACAAAGGTCATGATCAATCTCAAAATGACCAACATTTATATCAATCCCAAAGCATTTTTGAAATTCTTGGTAATGACATAGATGCTACAAAAGCCAATAAAAGTCTTCTCAAGATGATGGAAATCCTCCTTATAGAAGAGAAGTAGAAATACTTTCTCAAACTGGCCAAAGAAGGGGCCAAGTTACCTCCAGACTACAAAGTAGAGACACTTGTGGTCAAAGAAGAGCAAATCAAGACTGCTAAACTACAAAAGTTAGTTTGAGACATGCAAGACCAAATCAGTCAACTTGTGAAGGATAAGGATAAACTAGCACAATAGTTCACGTTGGAAAACATCTATCCTTTCCCATTTGATAAAATTCTTTGCATGCCTCCTTTTCCCAAAGGAGTAGAACTTCCCAAATGTGATAAATATTTGGGTACTTTTGATCCTCAAGACCACTTAAGAGAGTTTGGTGATCTATCTATGGAGTTTATACATGACTAGACTTACCTCATGCATCTCTTTCCACATAGCTTGGGTGGATCTGCTATGGAGTGGTTCTCTCGACTATCCATTGGCATCAAGTCTTTTGATGAGATTGCCACTTTGTTCCTCTAGTACTATTCACACA
Source organism: Chamaecyparis obtusa (assembly GCA_027943335.1). Lineage (NCBI taxonomy): Eukaryota > Viridiplantae > Streptophyta > Pinopsida > Cupressales > Cupressaceae > Chamaecyparis > Chamaecyparis obtusa. The sequence goes on along the minus strand of BSBK01000971.1, from coordinate 562,555 downwards.
ATATCTAGCATCCGGTTAATATCTAAGATCTTTGTAATCTGAAGCAACAAGAAGGGGAACCTTTCTTGGCATTTCTCTAGAGATGGAGAAAACTCTGTACAAAATATCCTCACAAAATACCTGAGTCTGAAAAGCTTGACATCTTTTTAGATAACCTCATCCTTGATTTTGGGTATCAAGTATAGCTGCAAGGCCCCCTAACTTTTGATAACATGATTAAACAAGTTGAGAGAATAGAAGCATTCATGGTCAATAAAGGAGAGCTAACTTTTCACAAGGATAACAAACAGGGGTCCTCCTTCTCAAGCAAAGACAAAGCTAAGGTTTCCAACAAAAACCAGGATATTGTGAATGATGGAGTGGTTAACAATGTGACCCCAAAACCTTCAAAGACTATTTTCAACCTTATCTCTAGTATGCAGGTGGCCAAAGCCACAGAAAAGGCTATGGCAGACACTCAGCCACCTTCAAGATTTTCCAAAAAAAAACCTTGGGCCTCTCAACCCAAACGTGAGTTCACTTACCTAGGAGAACCCCTTGACATGGTTTACAAGAATTTCTTGCAAAACAAAATAATCAGTCCTTTGGAAAATTTGTGTCCTTATAATCCACAATCGTGACCTACTTGGTGGAATTAAGCCACATACTATGATTGCCATCAAAACAAGGGTCATAAAACTTCTAGCTACATTCAACTTCGACATAAGGTCCAAGATTTTATCGACAATGGTGATATTGTTGTGAGTGGTCATAACAAGAACTCAAATCATTAGGCATTCAAAGACCCCTTTCCTCTTCATGAGAAGGGAGAATCTTCTAAAACCAAGAATGTCAATAGCAAGGTCAACTACACATGCAGTACCAATGAGAATGTCATTAATATGGTTGAACCTATTGAGGTTGAATATTGTGATGTGATCACCATCAAGGGGAGTGAGGATGCTCCTAGGTCTAAGACTCCATTTGTCCTACGAGGCCTTGTGTCTCATTCTTCCAAACCAAAACAATCTCAAGTTTGTGTGAACATTGTTAACTGATGTCATATGAAGATCCTTCTTAAGGGTCCTGGGCCTTCTACATCTGCACCGAAACAACCTATGGATAAAGTTATTGTTAGCCCCACCAAAAAGAACTCAAAATTGGTCCCCATGCCTAGCATTGCTAATTATAGCATCCTAGACCATTTGCAATGTACCAATGCTTAGATCACTATCTTTGAGCTATTAAAGATCTCACCTACTCATAGGCAAATTCTTGATAAAGCCCTCACTAAGGTAAATGTCCCAAAAGATCTGGATCTTGACCGGTTTCAATCCATGGTGGGTAACCTAACCTCAGGCCATTACCTATCTTTCTCTGAGGAAGACAATCATTCATTGAGCCATTTGCACAATGCCCCTTTGCATATTGAAGTCATGATAGGCCCAAAGTGCATATGTTGTGTCCTCATTGATAATGGTGTTGGCCTTAATATCTGCTCTGCTAAGCTTCTCACCCAATTAGGCTATGATGAAGACTACATAGATTCCCACAAGAAGATCACCATCAAGGCATATGATGAAGAGGAACAAAAATCCAAAGCTCTAATTGTGTTGCCAATCTGAGTTGGACCTATTGAGAGGGATGTCACCTATCAAGCTCTAGACATTCCCCTTGCATACAATATACTATTGGGAAGACCATGGATCCATGAAATATAGGTGGTTCCATCCACATATCATCAATGTATCAAGTTACCATTCCATAGAGTAGAAGTAACAATACCTACCAATATGGGCTATTGTTGCAATACACTCACACAATCTGCTAATAGCTTTGTCCCAACCAAGAGAGAGTCTAATAAATTCTTTGATGCCAAATTCAAAGAAATGGAACAAAATTTGAAGCTCAAAGATATAGGCATGGGGGGCTATCAGATTGAACCTCTATTGTCATTAGCATCTCTACCTCCATTTCCACATTCCTATGGGAGACCCTCTGAGAGCAATAAACCTTCTGTTGTTTCTCCTCAAATAGTCTATGATGGTGCCTTTGTATGAGCCACAATGCCACTAGACAAAGAGGATTAAAATAGAGCCATTACAACCTGGATTTATAAAGGGAAGGATACATTTGAAAAATTCACTCCAACTCATGAAATAAAGCATCAACCAAACAATGAAGGCTTCAAGCTCATGAAATGCTTTAGCTATAAAGGGAGTGGCCCTATAGGGGTGAATAGTAATGGATTGCTCAAAACAATTGATGCTATAGGTCGAAGGACAAGAGACACTACTAGTTTAGGCTTCAACAAGACGTTGTTTCATTTAGGGATTAACAAATTTGTATTGGAACCAGAATGCCAGCCAGAACTTGAAGGCACCGCTTCAGTTGACAAATTAGAGGACAAATCTGATGAGGATACCTTTCCCTATCCTATTCCTCTAGATCTTGCCACACTCTTTGCAGAGGCAGATGATCCTATACCATGTGTCAATAGAGAAGAGACTTACAGTGATTTTGATGATACCACCTCAATCACCCCACTGACATACGAGCAGTTGATAGAAATGCAAACTACTGATCCTAATTATTTGGGTGAATTGTACATGCCACCACATTTTCAAAAGTGGTTCGAACAAGATCAACTTCAACAAACCATCAAAACTACAAGAGATGAAAATGAGCCAGATGGTACAACAAGTGTTTATGGAATTCCTATATCAAGTACCACTGACTCGCATGAGTATGAGTTTGATTCCTTGTCTGATGAAACTTTTGATAAAGATGTAGATATTGTTCATATGTATGAAAACCTTCTTGAAGTAGGTGAAGGGTCTAGTGTTAGGACAACCGAGTGTGATTACACTAATGTTAACATACCCTCTACTTCTAATGTGAGGTCTCGAAGGGACTCAAACATACCTCTAGATGATATTTCTTTAGGTCTCAACTTGCTTGTCTGCACTTTCGATGACTATACCATGAATGCACTCAAACCCACCACTTCTCTTTCACTCCACCATCCTGAGCTCATCAACTAGAACTCTCCCTCCCTATCTAGTGAAGTCCTTACATTCCAGAATGACTATACTCTTACCTATTACCTTAACATTGTCGAACCTAAAACATTCTCCACTAGTGATGACAATGTCAACATGAGTGAAGCTGATATCAAGTATCTCAGTCACAAAATTAAAAGAAAAAAGAATAGGCACTCTGATGGTGAAAACCACATTGTGGCAGTGTTAGAGCTGAAATAAGTAAAAATAAAAGATGTATCTAAGGGTGAAAACCTCTCTGAGGCACCCGAGGATGGGATACTTGATATTCTTCCAAGTCATTTTCAAGAAAGATCATTAGTGCTCATTGAACCAACCCAACCAGTGAACTTGGCCATGGAAGCTACACCTCAAATAATTCATTTGGAATAGTCACTATCTACAAACAAGAAAGAAGAATTCACCAGTTTCTTTTGAAGAAAGAAAGTCAATTTTTCACAGCCCTATTTTAATATGCCTGGATTAAATCCTAGTCTGATCATGCATCACCTATCTATTGCACTAGGCATTAAGCTTGTTAAACAAAAGCTTTGTAAGATGCATCCACATGTGGTACTCTTAGTCAAGGCGGAGTTAGAAAAACTTCTCAATGTTGGTTTCATCAGAGCCATTGAATACGTGCAATGGATTTCCAATATTGTTCTAGTTTCTAAGCATGATAAATCCATCTGTGTCTGCATAGATTTCTAGGATCTAAATAAAGAATGTCCTAAAGATGACTTTCCATTACCCAACATTGACATGATTGTCGACATGATAGCTGGATATGAAATGTACTCTTTGATGGATAATTTCTCTGGCTACAATCAGATAAAGATCATGCCAGAAGATCAAGAGAAGACTGCCTTCACATGTGCTTGGGGAAATTTCTATTGGAATGTCATGCCCTTCAAACTTAAAAATGGTAGAGCTACATATCAAAGGGTATTCACCACTATCTTTCATGACATGATGCACAAAATGATGGAAGACTATGTGGATGAAATGTTGTCTAAGAGCATGCAATGGAAGGCACATCTTGTAGATCTAGGTCCTATACTGGATCAAATGGAACAATTCAGTTTGAAGGTCAACCCAAAAAAGTGTGCATTTGGTGTTACTTGTGGAAAGATATTAGGTTACATCATTCCTTCGAAGGGCATAAAAGTTGATCTAGAAAAAGTTCAAGCCATCAAGGAAATGCCTCTGCCATGCAACATCAGTTAGATGAGAGGTCTCCAAGGCTGGTTACAGTCCATTCGATGCTTCATTGCACAACTGGCCAATAAGTCACATCCCTTCACCAAGACTTTACATAAAGGTGTGACTTATGAGTGGAATGAAGACAGTGACAAAGGGATCACACAGATAAACAATACCTTGCAAATCCACCAATACTGATGCCTCGTATTCATGGGAAGCTACTCATCCTTTACATCTTAGCTATAGATACATCTCTAGGTGCCCTTTTGGCTCAAGAAGATCAGAATAACAAGGAATGAGCCATTTATTACATTAGTAGAACACTAGTTTCATATGAAGAAAGTTACTCTATCATAGAGAAGGCTTGCCTAGCAGTGGTATTTTCTTTACAAAAATAGCAGCACTACATGCTTGCTCACACCACATGTCTCATTGCTAAGATTGATCCATTAAAGTATCTACTTAGCAAATTTTCCCTTATAGGTAGATTGGCAAAGTGGGTCATGATACTCAGTCAGTTTGACATTGAGTATGTAGAGAGAAAGGCTATCAAAGGACAAGCAATCGTAGATTAGTTGGAAGAAGCTCCTCTTAAGGATCATCAACCATTGAACATTGAGTTTCTAGATGAGTCCATAATTATTCTTACACATCAAACATGGAATATGTTCTTCAATAGATTGTTCACCCAGCAGGGGTCAGGTGTTGGGATACTGTTCATCACACCATAAAGATATTCTTTACCCAAAGCATACAAGATGTTTTTTCCTTGCACAAACAACATCGATGAGTATGAAGCTCTGATCAATGGCATGAAGATATTTGTTGAATGGCATGTGGATGAACTTAAAGTCTTTAAAGAATCACAATTGGTCATCAATCAGGTCAATTCTATCTATCAAACAAAGGATGATAAGCTGGTGCCTTATAAATGGATGGTCAATGATCTAAGAAAGTACTTTGGACATATCACTTTCTAGTAGATTCCAAGAGAAGATAACAAAATAGTTGATGCAATGGCTACTCTTGCTTCTATGATATAGATGCCAGAAAATGATTTCTGACATGAATTCCTGGTGGATACATTACTTTACCCAGCCTACAATGCCCCTGAATCTAGGATGATTTGTTTAGCCATTGGACACAATTCACCCCGCTACCATCATATCTACTCCTACCTCCATGACCAGATTATTCCAGACACTGACACTCGGAATGAGAAATGTCACCTAATCTATAGTGCTTCACGCTATGTCATTGTAGCTAATGACTTGTATAGGAGAGGTCTAGATGGTACCCTCCTTAGGTGTTTAGAGTCTGATGAGTCTAAGCGTGTGTTAACTAAGGTGCATGAAGGCATCTGTGGTTCTCATTTGAGAGGCTTGACACTAGGTGATAAGCTTATTAGAGTCAATTACTATTGGCTGGATATGGAAAAGGAAGCTACATAGTATGCCAAATCTTGCAAATAGTGTCAACTACATGGAAATCTAATTCACGCTCCCACCAAGGAGCTCATTCCCTTCATTAGTTTCTGGTCATTTCAACAATGGGCCTTTGACTTGGTGTGTCAAATTCATTCTTCTTCCTTGAAATGAAACAAGTTCATTATCACTGCTACAAATTACTTTACTAAATGGGTCAAGGTAGTGCCTCTAACCATAGCCGATGGAAAATTTGTAGCCATGTTTATATTGAATTACATCATCTGTAGGTAAGGTGTACCCTCCTCAATAATCACTGACAATGGGTGGCAGTTCAAGAATAAGGATCTGAAGGAGTTATGCAATAAGCTCAAAATCATTCAGCACTGGTCTTCCATCTTTTATCCCCAGGGTGATAGATAGGCTGAAGCATCCAACAAGATGATTCTCAAGATCCTATATCACACAAATCACAAATCTGGATGAGACTGGCATCTCTAGATCAATCTATATCTATGGTCTTATCACACAAGTATATAGACATCGATAGGGGTAACACTCTTTGCTTTGGTTTATGGAGTGGATGTTGTGCTACCAATTGAGTTTGAGATTCCTACTTTGTGAGTCTCTCTAAAGGGCCTCATTACTGATGATGGCATTAGAATATCTCAGCTACAAGAGCTAGAACTACTGGATGAATGTTGGCAAGTGGTGTTTGATCACCTCTGAGCATATCAGAAGAGGATGTCTAGGAGATACAACAAGAAGGTAAGACCAAGGGAATTTCAAGTGGGTGATCTCATCCTAAGAGAGAACCCCAAGAATCAACAACAACAGATCTAGAAGGGAAATTTTGAACCAAATTGGCTTGGTCCATATATTATCACTGCAATGTTTGGGTTTGGTGCCTATCAACTTGTTGGCACTTAAAATTTTCAATACATGAGTCTTGTGAAAATTTTATAAATTTGAAGTGTGTCTAGTTCATGAAATTGTGATAATTTTGCCACAAAAAACCCATAAAAGATCCTGCAAAATTATATTTTCTTCCTCAGTATCCAGTGAGCCCTAATTAAGAGTTAAACCTAAGAAAAACCCTGAATGTATGCCATTTTCAAAAATCCCTAGGTCGCTCTATTTTGAATCTATTTGAGCGTTACCTTTTTCATCACTTAAAATCTCAAAAATGCACATGCGTAAAGTTTTCCTAAAGTCTCAGCGACTAGCGGTTTTATTTTTTCCTAAGTCTGGTGGCTATGATATATCCTAAGTCCTAAATACTTTATATTCTAATGTTTCGGCTTTCATTCATCTTGGTATCTTTAAAGAAGATCTAACAGTGGTCGTATAGTAGCATAGAATCTTATAGACCTATGTGATCATGCGACTAACTGTCGATCTTACAGAGAAGCTTAATGCTGAAACAAAGTGGGACCGTTGACAAATATTTCACAAGTGGCAGCTTTTTATTTGTAAAGGATAGTGGGACTAGTGTCAAAGAAATCTTCAAAGCTGAAAGTAATGAAGGGAAGATCCGATGGTATTTGTATATGTAGACACCTAAAAATTCTTTAGAAAATAAAGTATTTTTATTTTCTGAAAAACCCCTGATGACATCATCATTTATTAATTAAGTAATTATTTAATTAATTAATTAATTTTTATGTCATTAAATCCCTTTACCTTAATTAAAAATATTTAATTAAGAAATCCCTCCCAAAAATGTTTAAATCTTATTTAAACATTATTTCCCTATTTATTAATTATTTTAATTAATAAATTGACCAAAAATCCCAAAATAAATAATTTATTTATTTTTTGCCCAAAACCTTGCCAAATTCCTAAAAACCACTAACATCTTCTAGAATCTTCTAATCCCTCTTTAATTTCAATTAAAGGCTAATCCAATCATTTTCTAACCCTAATTCCAACTCAAAATATTTAATTAAGATTAAATATTTAATCCTTCTTTTTATTAAATTTATTTTAATAAATATCCTCAAACCTAACCCTTGGAAATAAATAAATCTTTATCTATTTCCTAAAATCCATGTTTATCCTAGAAAGTCCTAGACTCTGCTAGAAAGTCTTCACCCTCATCCAAAGCCTAGACTCTTCTAGAAGAAGTCAGTCCTTATCTTTGACCCTAACCTTACCCCAAACTCTAACTCAACTACCTAACCCAACCCTTTCCAAAATCCTATAAATACTCCATTTCTAAGAGAAAAATACCCATTCACCTTTTATTTCAAGCAATGTTATAATGCTAGAATAGCTCTAAATCATTTAGCTTTCATACTAATTGTTAGTTTTAATCATTTTCAAGCATTTTTAGCTCACATCTTAGCATAGAACTAATGGATTAACTTAGTTTAATTCTTGTTTATGCATCATATCACATCTATTTTGAGCTTAAAAATCTACTTAATCATTATTAGTTGCATAATCTTGAGTTCTTGAAGCCTTAGGGGCAATTTTGGGTCTTCTACCCAATATTGTGTCATTTATGGGGTTTTCATGAAGCTTAAATCCTCCAAATCTGCATTAGGAAGATGCTCCAGGTGCTTTGAGAGCATACCCACATTCCTTTAAATGAGAAAATCAAACAGTGCATGGGTGCATCTGTTTTAGCTCAATCTGAGGTGGCTTATCTTAGATGTTCTTGTTTTGGATTGATTTCATGTTAGATTAGAACTTAACATTTGATTGATTTGAGCCTTTCAAAATAGATACAAATAGCCTTGCTCACATTTTGGCACACCGGGTGGGACCCACTTCACGAGTTCTTTGCAAACATTCTGATGGGTTTTGGAGTGTTTTCAGATTTTTCAAGCTTATAGGTGGACGGAGCGCTTTGAATTCTTCTTCCTCTTCTTGTCTTTATTCTTCTTCTATTCCATCTACTTCTTCTTCTTGCGGGATCTTGGCCAATTTTTCTCAAAAAATAATAATAATCCATAAGGAAGCAAAATCATACACACCTTGTTTTAGTGCTTAAAATGAACCCCCAAATCATTCTTGAATGCATTAAGGACTAAAATTTGCAAAATTTGTTCTAACAAACAAGAAAATCAATCAAAACATTTGCATCCTTGCAACATCAAGGTTTTAGATTCATTCATGCAAAAAATTAGGAATATTTCAAGTTTTGGGTACTTAAAAAAAAAGAAAAAAAAGAGAGAACCTCAAATTTGCATCTCATTTCTAAAAACATTCAAAATCAATCCTAAAAGTGCATGCAAAAGTTCCTAAAATCAATCCTAAAAACTTTGTTTTTATTGAAAACTAACTTCATTTTGCAAAAATCTTGAATGCCTTCTTTTTCAAATTTCACGCATCAAAGCTAAATTAGGAACTTGTCTTTTGGAGCTAAAAAATCAAAGCAAAGGTCAAAACAAATCTTGAATGAAGCTAAAGGAATGAAGCTAAGTCCTAAGAGTCATTGTCATTTTGAAAATCAAACACACTCTTGAATGCAATAAAAAAAAAAACATCTTTATTTCCTCCTTTTCAATTCAAGCAAGCGCAAAATCAAATCTTGAATGGCTTAAGGATCAAAACAAATCTCTTTTCAAAGTTCCTAAAACAACACACCAATCTCAATCTTGAATGCTCAAAAAAGAACTTGCAATCGCTCAAATCGTTTACTTTTTGGAGAAAGAACAAATCAAACCTTAAACACTTGTGTCTTCAAATTCAAAGTTCAAATCACACTTAATCAAATTGGGAAAAAGAACAACTTGCTTGATGTGCATCTAGGAGCTTTCATTTTCTATAAATCCTTGTTAAATTAAGCAACATAGAACATTTGAACTTGGACAAGTTCACTTGTTTTACTTTTAGGAAGGCCTGTCTGGGGAGAAAAGTGCTTCCTCTCTGGAGAACGACCTCAAACCGGTATCCCCCCCAGCAGGTATACAAATAAAGTGCAGGCAAAAAGTACTCACTTATATCTCCTAATCCACAAGCGTTCGTGCCAAATACAGTGACTGGGGATGGTAAATATTCCTCCTCCAGCGTTGTTGGCTAGGCTCTTAAGTGAGTCACGGGAAGTCAGCATAACCAGGTATGGAGACTCCACGGAACTATTAAAAGCCTAATAAAATAGAGGCTACCCTATCTACATCCGAAAGTATCAAAATCCTTGTGCAAGGACCGATTCCAAGGGGTTTACCGGGTCGCCTCAAGATTAATCACCATTTGTATTCCCTTCTAGGGGGTACCAAGCTGTGGGCAAGCGATTTTGATACTCACCTTCGTTAGGTAGATCTGCTTGAACTGCTTGATAGTCAAATACTTCATGAAAACATTGTTGGAACATACACTTTTCAAAGCTTTATCAGAGTCAGTTATCCTATTTGTATCCCACAAGGTTGCTTTGTCCCTTGTGGAGATTGCTTTTCCAAAAGTCTTTTTTAATCTACCCTTTGCCATTGGGAAACATCAAACTGATCAACAAACTTGGATGAAGATACTCAAAAATTTTTGCAGAGAAACCTTTGGAATCAAATTATCCAAAAGTCTTTTGTCTCAAACCAACTATTAGAATTTCCCCAAGTTATGCCCAATTCGATCAAACATCCGAAAGCAAAAATTCCCAAATCCCAAGCTTATCAAGAGAAGAAAACTACAGAGAAAAATCTTAAAAGCCATCAATCCTTTGTCCAAGCAACCCAAGCAGAAGAAAAATATCAAGAAAGACTTGATAATATTGGCTATAACGCAAGAGTCAAACAGTTTGCCTACCGATTCCAAGTGAACCACTGCTACGTCAATCTTGAAAGAGAGGACTAGCTGGATCCATTACATGTCCCATTTTATCTTCGGATCTCAAAACTTATCTCGATAGTCCTTCATCCTAGTTTCATCCTAGTTTCATCCTTGCATTAGCACCAAAACCATAGTTGCATTATAGCATCCTTCTTAGTTGCATTCATCGTCATCTTCCTAGCAGCATCATAGATCATCCATCCCAGTCGCATCTGCATCATCCTTTTAGAAATAACATTGTCCCATCATCCTTCACCATCACTCCATCAACAATCCACAATCAAAATCCCAAATCCTTGATCCAAATCCCGCATCCATCAGCCAAATCAGTACCCACCATCTTTTTGCACCAAATCTAGAGACCCAAATCCAAAAGCACTTGGTGTTCAAAACCTTTGAGTTGTTTCCATCCCCTATCCTAAATCAGAAATCATTTCCTTTTTGACAGAGCATTGTCTAAAGGAAATCCAACTTTTCATTGCACAGCCTCATCATCTCGAGCAAGAGATTGGCTTGCATTGATAAGAATCCAGTTGACCAAAGATCATTAGTCTATCCTAGGTTGGCCAAATCCTATCACTGATCCTCCATCGGGAAAAACAAACAGCTCATTGTTGATGCTTAGTAATCTTCCACCATCATCCCACCAACCCTCCACCCAATCTTGACTCAAATCAGAGCATCCCACCAAGCCTCCATCATCACCAAGCATTTCACCAATCTATTACCATCTTCCACCAATCTTCTGCCATCCTTGATCCAAATCCAAGCATCTCACCAATCCTTGCATTACATTCTAGAAGTTCATCATGCTTAGAAGTTCCTTAAGCTTGCATCCATAATTCTTTAGAATCTTTAGGAAACATCTTGCATCCATCTAGCATCTGCATCTCCATGCCTGTCGAGACAAGATCTGGATCTAGAAAATGAAGGAACATGAATCCTTATCCAATCACCAGCTTGTATGATCCCAAAATTTTTACCAGTGTGATGGTAGCCTATGATCCCCAAATATAACAAACTGGTAATGCATGGGATGATCCCAATATCCCCTCAGCTCCTCTGGCAATAGGAACATTTGTAAATTATCTAGAGAATCCACCAGTAGTCAATGCACTCATGGCCCAAAACCAGCAGAGCATGTTCACTAACTTCGCACAAGTGCATACTCCCATTCCACCATATCTCCATCCTCGTATTCCCATAAGCACTATCCAAATCCCAGCACAAGCATACTCTCCATTCATCCAACCAGTCCTTGACCCAACCTTGCAAACATCTCAAGAAAACTCCACCATTCCCCTTCTTTTGTAAGGAAGCTTTGCAAGTCCCGTAACAAAAGCTGTAGCACCATCTACTCCATTCCCTATCATAGGTACATCATCATCTACCATGGCTGCCCAAGCCCTTGCCCAAATCCAACACTTGTCACAAAATCAACTCCCACCTCTTACACAAACCTTTGCACAAGCAGTTCCACCATCTTCCATAGGCCAATCAACACCATTCTTTCTAGGAGGGATGCAATCATCCTTCCCCTCTGCTTCACAAGCTTCTACATCCACATCTTTTATGCCAAGAGGGATGCAATCATCTCTTCCTTCTGCTCCACAACCTTCAACATCCACACCATCATTTCCAGGGTCAACGCAATCATTTCCCTCTTTCACCCAACAAACCTCTACATCATCTACTCTGGGGGCAACACAATCATTCCCCCATCATACTCAACAAAATTCCATATCAGCATCACCCTTTTCATGGGGAGCACAAACGTTCCCTTCCTTCCCCCCTAGTAAGCATCTACCTAGGCACAAGCCCAGCAAAACATCTTTACCACGGGAATGCCTTCTATGGGTTTTTCAAATCCACCATTCATGTCCCAAACTCCCATCACATCCACCTTCCTGGCATCTACTGCAACACAATTCCCACCGCACACTGGTTCTCGTTGGGGCCTCACTCAAGAAGACATGAAAGCCTTTGGCATACCAACCCACTCTCCTACATCCATGTTTGCAAACCAACAAGCCACCTTCTCACAAGTAGCACAATAGCAACCATCAAAGCCTCCACCAGCTTCATCCTTTGCAAGCTATCCATTCACAACACCTAGTGCTTTTTAGCAAGTTCCTCCACCTCAGCAGCAAAGTTCATCCCATTTTGCAAGTTACCTTTCCCAGCCACCCTTTGCTTCAAGCTTCCCTACATCGGTTCCACCCTTAAGCAATGTGGGAATGCACCCAATCTATATCAATCAACCATAAATCCAAGTTCAGCAAGGGCCATCCTATCAGCAAGCTACATCATTCCACCAACCTCCCCCACAGTAGCCATACTTCCAGTCATAGCAACAAACCTCCGTCATTCCCCAACAGCAACAAGCTTCCTCCTATCAGTCACAGCAGCAAGTCCCCATCATCCCACAGCACCAGCAAGTAGTCCCATATCCTCCACCTCAATATACCCCCACACCATATCAACAGTATCCTCCCCAGCAAACATCTCTTCAAAATCTACTCCAATCTACCTATCCCATTGGGCAATCTCCATATCCCACTCCACAATACCCACCTTAAATGGAAGCACTCATTCCAACACCGATCAATGCTAAGTGGGAAGCCATGAAGAATGCTCTCAAGGAGCTTCAAATCGGTACTGAGAACAAAACTTACAAGTTTGAAGAAGTGTGTCCTTACCCATTTGACTGATCCATTGCCACTATTCCTTTCCCCAAGCACTTTGAGATGCCTAAATTTGATAAATATCGAGGGAAAGGAGATCCAGTAAATCATATTAAAGAATTCTATATGGCATGCCAAGAAGTGGCTTATAGTGATAATTACCTTTTACGCCTATTCCCCAAAAGCTTGGGAGGAGCTATTGTTGAGTGGTTTTACAAAATACCATTTGGGACTATCACAACTTTTGTTGAACTCTCTGAGAAGTTCATTGCCCATTATGCCCACAATGCTGAGAATGAGTTAATCTTGTTAGATCTCTGCAACTCAAAATAGAAAGAAGGAGAAAGCCTAGCAGAATACTTACAATGATGGCAAAATCTTACCACTAGGTTGTCATACCAACCACCTAAGAAACATTTGACCAAAATCTTTATTGATAATTTGCATCCTAAACTATCCCATTTTATGAGGATGAATTATCTCCAAACCTATTAGGATATCAAGAGTAAGGGGATAGGTATCAAAAAGGCCCTCCTAGATGAAGGCACAATCTGACACTTCAAAAATGATTCCCAAAATAAACCCAGCAATGATAAATCCTGTGATTGGAATCATAACAAAAATGTTGTTACCGATGGAGCCACTGATACCAAACATGTCCAATTCATCATAGCTAGTCCTACACCAACTCCTGCATACCAACAACAACAAGCACCTGTCTATCAACAATCTCCTTAGGTCCATCAACAACCCACACAACAATATCATTCTCAGAATAATCAGTAGAATTGTCAGCAACAAGCTCATCAAGCTTATGAAGGTAATCCAAACAATCAAGTCAATACCATTAACACTGTTCCCAATCAAAAAAAACATAGAGCTCAAAAATATCTGAAGAAGACTTTCACACCACTGGGTGAACCTTTGGATGTTATCTTTCATTGAATGGCCAAGGCCAACTTGATTACATATCCACCAATCCAGCCAATTGATGATAACACTCCCAAGCCCGATTGGTACAAAGATCATGAGTACTATGATTATCATCGTGTCAAAGGACACACTACCCTAAAGTGTATTAGACTCAAAAACTATATCCAAGATCTCATTGACCAAAATGAGATCTAGGTAGACACACCTACTCAAGCCTCACCAAATGCCAATTTGCAAATTTATCAGAATGTGTTCCCACAACACAATGCTGGGAACAACCAAACTAAAACCAATCATCCCTAGAACCATGGCAAAGGGAAACAAGAAGAACACACTACTACCTATATCAATTATGATAATATTATTGGATGTATAACCCAAGTTGAGCCCATAGTCAATGCCATCCATGTCAGAGGAGCAGATAGTCAGTGTGTTATTACCACCTATAGAGGTCGGATAACTGTCGCTGGTGCCCAACCAAGGCTAGCACATAATGCACATAATACATAGTACAACCTCATAGAACATCTTGGGAACACACCAGCCCAAATCTCCATCTTGGACCTTCTCTGCACTTCACCCCTCCATTAGGAGATCCTTGACCGAGCTCTCAAAGAAGGACATGTCCCCACATACATTAACACCACCCAATTCGAGACCCTTGTGGGGCATCTATCTGCATCATGTGCTTTATCGTTTAAACCATCTGACATACCAGACATTGCACCTGACCACACTCTCCCTCTCTGCATTGCCATTATGGTCAGAGACTTTTCCATCAAACAAATTTTAATAGATAATGGCTCAACCCTAAAGTTGTGTACTCTCAAATTCATTCAACAGATTGGGTTCATGAAGGCTGATATATCACATGAAGTAATCACTATCAAAGCCTATGAAAACTTGGAGTGTACCTCTGAAGGTACTATTACTTTGCCAATTCAGTTGGGCCCAGCAACACAAGATACTATTTTCCATGTTGTTGATCTTGACCTACCATTCAATATCCTCCTAGGTTGACCATGGATTCATTCCATCAAGGCTGTACCATCTACTTACCATCAGTGCATCAAATTTCCACATCAAGGTGCCAAGGTTACCATCCATGCTAACCCCCAACCCTTTGCATACTATCATGTGATGGAAACATCATTCCCTCATTCCACTCATTATCCTGGAACCAACATTGGCACTTCCGTTGCCAGCTCATCCCAATCCCATTGCGATCTAAAGACTATCCTCACCTCCACCCTCTCTTCCATCAAGATCAATAACCAGGGATATGGTGAATAGAAGCTACATGATGCATTTTCCATAGGGGCCCTCCCACATGATCCACATACCCAAGGGCACCCGAGTCACCAAAGCAAGCCTGTTGAAGAGCTTCATGAAATCAAGAGAATCAGATCTATGACTTTTGAATCCCATGGCAACATAAACAGTCAAGAGATGGATTCTAACATCAATAGGTGGTTATACAAAGATCCCCCACCACCTGACACTCAACTTCTTGGCTATTTCAAAGATAAATATCTGAAACAACATAATTATACCACTAAACAATGGAACTATCAAGGCGGTGGTCTAGGACCACAAGAAGGCGGTAGCCAATATCCCATCACAACATCAAAGAATCCTGAGCATTAGGGTCTTGGCTTTAATACCCCTCACCTGCATATACAAGAGCCCAATACTGCAACTGGGGGCACCAACATGACTAGTGTTCCCCTCTTTAATAGCCAAGATGACCTCATAGAGATTGAAGACATCCCTAAAGAGAAAGAAATCAAATCCTATGATGATATCTTTGATGATGACACCCTCCTGGGGACTTCTATCCTCCAACAACTCACCATCAATCTCATAGAACTTCCCCTCATTCACCCTCAACTCATAGACTAGGACCAACCAAGCGTCGCACACATTGATGAGTTCCAAAGCATGGAAGCACTCCTAGAGTTCATGGGGGCATCAGGCCCATAATCAGTTCACAATTTAGAGTCAACTCACATCTATAAGCTTGACCCAGAAGGATACTTTGTGGAGGAGGCAAGCTTTAGCTGCAAAAGAAAAATAGAAAAAGTAAAACATGAGTCCTTATGTGAAAACCCTTCTGGGGCACATTCTGATTCCAAAATAGTAAAAATAAAGAGTGTATCTTCTAGTGAAAACTTGGCAATTCAAGTGCTAGAAGATGAAGACTTGCCTCTTCCTCCTATATAGGATTACCAACCTGAGCAGTCACCTATCATCATAGAAGAAACCAAGCCAGTCAACTTGGGTATAGAGGAATGTCTGAGAATCACCTACATTGCGGCCAACCTAACAGAGGGTGAAGAAATGGCTTTCATTGCACTCCTTAGAGAATCAATTATAAATTTTGCATGCTCATATGCACACATGCCTGGGCTTGATCCTAAACTTGTTGTCCATCATCTAGCAGTGGATCCTAATGTCAAACTAGTAAAGCAGAACCTAAGGCAAATGCACCCAAAGGTAGCCTTATTAGTCAAAGCAGAGCTTGAAAAACTCCTCCAAGCTAAGATTATCAGAGCTATAGATTATTCAGATTGGATCTCTAACATGGTGCCTATCACAAAGCCTTTAGGTGACATCAGAATATGCATAGATTTCAGGGACCTAAACAAAGCATGTCCTAAAGATGACTTCCCATTGCCCAACATTGACATGATTGTAGATCTTACAGCGGGTCATGAAATGTTGTCACTTATGGATGGCTTTTCAGGCTACAATCAAATTCGTATAGCAGAAGCATATCAAGACAAAATAGCATTCACCACTCCATGGGGTACTTTTTTCTATAACATGATGCCATTTGGTCTGAAGAATGCAGGAGCCACATATCAGAGAGCGATGATAGCAATCTTCCATGACATGATCCACAAGATTCTAGAAGACTATGTGGATGATATTCTTGCAAAATCAAAGACATGCCATGAACACCTTGACATTCTTGAGAGTGTGTTTGATCACCTACATCACTATGGGTTAAAGCTCAATCCAAAGAAATGCATCTTTGGTGTTACATCTAGAAAGCTCCTAAGCTTTATAGTTTCACGATGAGGCATAGAGATTGACCCCAAGAAGGTCAAAGCAATAACATAAATGCCTCCACCAAGAACACTTAGACAACTCAGAAGTCTAGAAGGAAAACTTCAATCAGTGTGTCGGTTCATTTCTCAACTAGCAGACAAGTGCTGACCTTTCATGCATCTCTTATGCAAAGACATAAGCTTCAAATGGGATCCCATATGTCAGAAAAGATTTTATAAGCTCAAAGAATATCTAGCCAACTCTCCAATCCTAGTACCACCAATTCCAGGATGCCCTCTCATACGGGGAACTCTTAGCGCAACATGATGATGACAATAAAGAAAGGGCCATCTACTATATCAGCCGAACTCTAGTTGGCTATGCACTAAATTATTCACCCATGGAGAAAGCATGCCTCGCAATGGTCTTTGCCACTCAAAAGCTTAGACACTACATGCTCAGCCACACAATCAAGCTCATTTCAAAAGTGGACCCCCTCAAATATCTACTATCAAGGACAACTCTCATAGGCCGTATGGAAAAATGGGTCATGTTACTCAGTGAGTTTGACATCCAGTACATAGATCAGAAAGCAATCAAGGGGCAAGTCATTTCCGATCAACTAGTAGAGGCACCACTGGTGGATGCTTATCCACTAATTATGGAATTCCTTGATGAACACTTATGTATGATCGAAGAACAACCCATGTGGAAGCTATACTTTGATGGCTCCTATACATTACATGGATCAGGGGCAAGAATCCTATTTGTCACACCTCAAGGTGACTACATCCCAAAGTCATTCAAGTTGGGATTTTCATGTACCAATAACATTGCATAATATGAGGCACTCATCTTAGGTCTCAAAACAACCATTCAGTGGAATATCACACAACTGCAAGTGTTTGGAGATTCACAGTTGATTATCAAGCAAGTCCTAGATGAATATCAGATGAAGGATGACAAGTTGCTACCCTACAAAGAACTAGTGGATAGACTGAAAGAGCATTTGCTGAATCTACAATTCACATAGATACCAAGACTTCAGAACAAAGCAGCAGATGCAATGGCAACTATTGGATCCTTGTTATAAATCCCACATGACGCATCACAGTATGAATTCCTAGTCAAGCAGCTACACATGCCAACTTATGAGAATGTCAATGCAGAAATGGTGTGTGTCTTGGTTGGTCCTCAGTCCCCATGGTACCACGACATCCATGCATATCTACAAAATGGTATCATATCTCCCCATCTCACCAATAACCAATGCCAAAACCTTATTCGCAGAGCTTCCCACTAAACTCTTGTAGCCAACACCCTTTATCGTCGAGGATATCACAACATCCTTTCTAGGTGTTTAGATTCAAACAAGGTCATCCTGGCTTTACAAGAGGTCCATGCTAGAATTTGTAGTGCCCACATGAGTGGCATGGTTCTAGCTAAGCAGTTACTTTGAGTTGGGTATTATTGGCCAACCATGGAACATGATGCTTGTGAGTTTGTTAGAAAATGTTTACCATGTCAGCAGCATGAAATCTGATTCATGCACCAGCACAAGACTTGCAGCCCATTGCACCACCTTGGCCATTTTCATGTTGGGGCTTTGACCTTGTCAGCTTAATCACTCCCCTCTCCTCAGATGGACACAAGTACATAATAACTACCACAGAGTACTTCACCAAATGGGTTGAAGTGATTCCACTCACCCTAACTACTGGCATACAAATATCCAAGTTCATCCTTTACCACATCATTTTCCACTTTGGCATACCATCTACCATCTTCATAGACCATGGAACACCTTTTGAAAACTAGCATGTGGATGATCTATGTGCTAGACTCCACATCCATCACCATTTCTCTAGTCCATATTTCCCTCAAGGAAATGGCCAAGCTGAGGCAACCAACAAAACTATCTTAAAAATCTTCAAGAAGGTTGTCAATGATTTTGGTCGTGACTGGTACCTCCAAATCAATCCCACCCTTTGGGCCTACCAAACTTCTTATCACACTCCCATAGGCACCACCCCATATTCCCTTGTATATGGTGCCAAAGCCATTCTACCAATTGAAGTCGAGCTCCCATCATTGCGAGTCTCCATGAAGAACTACACCACTGATGAAGACTATCGTCTGGCCCGTCTCACACAGCTAGACCTGTTAGATGAAAAAGATAGCAAGCATATGATCACCTAGTTGCATACCAGAATCGACTCAAAAGGAGTTATAAAAAGAAGGTCCATCCTAGACAGTTCCAGGTCGGTGACATGGTCCTAAAAAAAATTAGAAAGTCCAAGCAAACAGAGAAAAGAAAGGCAAGTTTGAGCCTACTTGGCTGGGCCCCTATGTTGTCACAGCATGCTTCGGCTCTGGAGCTTATCAACTATCTACACCAGAAGGTGAGCCTTTGCATGGTCCAATCAACATCAAACATTTGAAGAGGTTCTATGCTTGAACCAGATCCTACATATTCAAAAAATCCATAAAAAATTAAAAAAGGAGAAAAAAAGCAAAAAAAGCAAAAAAGGAAAAAGGAAAAGAAAAATAATCATCCAATGGTGAAAACTTGGCAATTCAAGCGCCTTGGACAAGTATGTTGGTGAAAACTTGGCAAACAAGCACCATACATAGTAGACCAAGTCATTATCTATCAAACTCCCATCCCCATCCCCATCCACCATCCCCCAGTGTTCCTCTTTTTTATAATCCTCAAGCAAATCCACAATCTCGCTTGCACATATCTTGTACCATATCTAATACCCTATCCTATATATCTTGTCTAGCACAATCCTTCTTATACCTTATCCTATATAGAGAGATCTTCCTATTCCAAATCTTGAGCTTCTGTACATAGCCATTGTAAATCTCCTTTCCTGTCCATTGTACATATCATCCCTTTTTGTTGTACATAGTCCTTGTTAGTCCTGTAGCAGCATTTATCAGAACTCTTGTCCTACCCAGCCTTGTACTTCAACAACATCAATTGTCAACTATTCTTGATCACCATGATTATTCTTTGACTTCATCATTTGCCAGTGAACAACAACACTCATTCTATCATCAATCAGCGGGTCCTTGAGGATGTATCCTTCCTCCTGTCAGATCTAATCTTCCACCCATCACACCTGGTCTATGTTGATGCATCCTTCCACACGTTCAGACCAATCTTCTCACCATCAATCAAATCCATCACATCACATCTCTCTCCTTGGAAAAGGATGTCATTTTGGAGTACTCATTTTGGTCTTGGATTTTGTTCTTTGGACCTTCTTAATCTTTTATGGCTTCTCGTTGTTCTCTACTCAAAGTCATCATGATCCTTTATATCATGGTGCGCTATGAATGAGGACAATCTGGGGCCAGGTCTTTTGATCTTTTGATTTTGCCTGTGAGTCAGTCAGATGTGACCCTTGCACGGTTCACATGTGATCTTTTGGGTTACATGGTGCACTTGGGAAATGTTGTTTGTTTATGGTTTCTCTAGCATCGTTCCTACCATGCTTCCTCTCAGGATCATGTGTGATGCTGGGTCAACCCTGTGTGTCTTTTTAGTGTTAGTCCTATGCAATGCTAGTGACAAGGACTCGTGATCCCAGTATCCTTGGTAGGTCTCTAGCATTGCTATATTAAACTAGGTTGTGCTCTCCACATTTGCACTTGGAGCTTCCCCCAATCCCTTGCATCTTGCATTTTCATATAGCTGCATGTTGCATTCTGCATTCCATCTCATCTTGCATTCACCCATCTTTGCTCTTGGAAGCTTGGTTATTTATCCTCCCTTCTTCCTTTCTTCTTTCTTCATGTTTCCTTTCGAGAAAATTCCACAAAGTTTCCTCTTTGCGTTGTTTTCTCAAGGGGGCACAACCCCTTATTCCTCTAAATTCTAGCCTTGGGCATCTTATTTTCTTGTCTTTGACACCATGCCACTTGCGGCATCACATCAAAGAGGGGCAAAATGTAGACACCTAAAAATCCTTTAGAAAATAAAGTATTTTTATTTTTTGAAAAACCCCTGATGACATCATCATTTATTAATTAATTAATTAATTAATTTTTATGTCATTAAATCCCTTTACCTTAATTAAAAATATTTAATTAAGAAATCCCTCCCAAAAATGTTTAAATCTTATTTAAACATTATTTCCCTATTTATTAATTATTTTAATTAATAAATTGACCAAAAATCCCAAAATAAATAATTTATTTATTTTTTCCCCAAAACCTGGCCAAATGCCTAAAAACCACTAAACTCTTCTAGAATCTTCTAATCCCTCTTTAATTTTGATTAAAGGCTAATCCAATCATTTTCTCACCCTAATCCCAACTCAAAATATTTAATTAAGATTAAATATTTAATCCTTCTTTTTATTAAATTTATTTGAATAAATATCCTCAAACATAACCCTTGGAAATTAATAAATCTTTATCTATTTCCTAAAATCCATGTTTATCCTAGAAAGTCC
Organism: Chamaecyparis obtusa; assembly: GCA_027943335.1. Classification (NCBI taxonomy): domain Eukaryota; kingdom Viridiplantae; phylum Streptophyta; class Pinopsida; order Cupressales; family Cupressaceae; genus Chamaecyparis; species Chamaecyparis obtusa. The sequence continues at coordinate 541,001 of BSBK01000971.1, read as the reverse complement.
TAGACTCTTCTAGAAAGTCTTCATCGTCATCCAAAGCCTGGACTCTTCTAGAAGAAGTCAGTCCTTATCTTTGACCCTAACCTTACCCCAAACTCTAACTCAACCACCTAAACCAACCATTTCCAAAATCCTATAAATACTCTTCATTTTTAAGAGAAAAATACCCATTCACCTTTTATTTCAAGCAATGTTATAATGCTAGAATAGCTCTAAATCATTTAGCTTTCATACTAATTGTTAGTTTTAATCATTTTCAAGCATTTTTAGCTCACATCTTAGCATAGAACTAATGGATTAACTTAGTTTAATTCTTGTTTATGCATCATATCACATCTATTTTGAGCTTAAAAATCTACTTAATCATTATTAGTTGCATAATCTTGAGTTCTTGAAGCCTTAGGGGCAATTTTGGATCTTCTACCCAACATTGTGCCATTTATGAGGTTTTCATGAAGCTTAAATCCTCCAAATCTACATTAGGAAGATGCTCCAGGTGCTTTGAGAGCATACCCACATTCCTTTAAATGAGTAAATCAAACAGTTCATGGGTGCATCTATTTTAGCTCAATCTGAGGTGGCTTAGCTTAGATGTTCTTGTTTTGGATTGATTTCATGTTAGATTAGAACTTAACATTTGATTGATTTGAGCCTTTCAAAACAGATATAGATAGCCTTGCTCACAGTATGATCACATGGAATCTTAGAGGTCTATGCAATCATGTGAATAACCATTGATCTTGCATAAAGTTCAGTTTAATTCTCGGTGGGTCCATTTACCAGTTGTGCACATGTGGCCTCTAATGGCTGGTTGAGAAGTCCTACTAATGTGGCAGTTGTTAGTAAGTGGGGACGTTGAAAGGAAAAAAGAAAAACCAGTCCACCTATTAAGGGTTTTTGATGTGTTATCTCATTATTGACAAAGGTAAAGTGGGAATAGTAACTTGAGGAAAAGATGATGGTGATTGAAGGCTAACGGTTTCTCGCATATTCGCATAAGCTTCTTTCAAGCTATGCGATCATGCGACTAACTTTTTTTTAACAATAAGAGTTATAGGGGATTTCTGGTAATAAAGAGACTAAGTGACGGCTTGTCATATGTTCACATGAGTGATTTTTAGGTTATATGATCATGCGATAGGCCGTTAGATCATCTTCTAGTAAAAATCGACAGTTCTAATTCAAACTAGAGATAAAGTGATGCAAATTTGATGTTCCCATTAAGAAGTGATAGTTCATTTTTTCAGAGGAGTAATGGTTGAATTGTGCTAAATGAATTGCTAAAATGACTACTTTAATTGCTCATATATAAGGATTTCACGCACTCTCAAAAGCACAAAGAAATAAAAAAATTGCAGAGACTCAAGCATGAGGAATTGCAAGGATTGGTTGTTGTCTCCCAGTGATTTCCCAGAAAGAGGTTGGTGAAATACTTATACAAATTGCTTCCCTACTAAAAGAATCATAGTTCTGTAGTTTATATATCTTGCAAAGGTTTTTTCTAGATAAACCCTAAAAATGGCACCAAGGAAAGAATTGTCCAGTAAAATTGAGTATAGTGAAAGAGGTTTGCATGAGGATTTGTTGCTGTTACTTCCCGGCTCTACTACTAACCTAGTGAAAACCAAGAGTCTAATTCCCAAAGACCCTAGGGTAAAAGTAGCGGAGGGTTTATATGACATAGCAAATTTTATTAGGGAGGCCAAAATTGGTACAATCAATGCAAGTGGTAACTATGATATCACTAGATTAGATCTATTCAAAGTAGGTTTTAGTCAGAGAAATGCAACTCACCCTGCAAGCAATATATGGCAGTCTGACCTGGGAAAACTTGTGGTACCGGGTGTCTTTTTAGATGTTGATTTGATGATCCAGGTTGCGAAGAGTTATGACCCAATCACTAGGGAGGTTAGGGATGCAAAGGGAATACTATTGATCAAAATTTCTGCTGAAGAGATCAGGAAGGTGTTCGGGTTAAGTGTATCCTCAGATAGTTTAGAGAATATTGATTTTGAAGAGCTAAGGCAAGTATATGATGCACAAACAAACTATTTCAGAAGAAAATTGTTGAAGGATTTCTACACCAAAATTGGGAAAATGGTTATTATGGGACAAAACACACAGGAGCCTTTTAAAATAGAATATTTTGATTCTAGAGCTAAGGGTGCATATTGGTCATTATGTCAGGTTTTTGGAGAGGATGTTAGTGAGAGGATGACAATACATTTGATGTACATGGTGATTCAAATTCTACATTCACATCTATCTATTACTTTTGATTTTTCTCCATTCATTGCTGAACAAATCCATAATGGATTAGTGAAGATTCAAAAGAACAAAGATGACAAACCCTTCTACTGGTATTCTTTCATAATGTACATGTTTTTGTTTAAAGGAGAAAGCTTTTTTGGGGAAGAAATGGAACTAATGAGACAAAAGGATGGTGAAGATATGCCAGTCCAATTATGGAGCCTCACAATGACCTGGGATAGAAAGGATAACAATTTTACAAATTTTGATAAATGTTTTGCAGCCAGACACAGGATGTTGTTTGTCTTAGACAACCCAAGAATCCCAACAGTATTGGCACAACTCATTAGGCCAAATCAGTTTGCTAAGAATCAAAATATTATTCATAATTGGGGTGATGTCATTTTCTACAATGTATCAACTGTCATCAGGTTGTATGGTTTAGGTGGACCCCTTTTATATTGCCTTATCATGTACCCCTTAGGATTGGAATTACAGAATTTCTTAGGAAATTGGGAGATATTGAAGAGTATGCCCTCACTGGAAAAGGCAAGGGAACTTTATTTCCAAATGTTACCATTTCCCACCAATTCATAATTACCAAGGGTGGATGGGTTCACATGGATAAAATACTGGCTCCATCCCATATGGCCACTACCATTACTAGAACAATAGACACAGAGGGGTTCTATAATGAAATGTTTAAGAAGAGAGACAAGTGTGCCATGATTAACCACATCTTTATTTTTCTTGAAGATATTGTCAGAAATATTCCAAAGTTGCATGATCAAGAGGTTAGGAAAGAAAAATGGCTAGTGTACAAGAAGACATTATATTTTATTTGACAATTTGATTTTGGATGGGATCCCCTGAAAAGCATAACTCCAATGGGGAAGAAAATAGATACTCTTATGAATTGTTTTCAGGGTATTTTGCAGACCCTAAATGAAAAGAAGGAAAAGGTTATGAAGGATGACCCAGAAAAGGCTAAACAATTGTTAAGCATGCTTGTATTTGCAAAATGATTACCCCCAGGGAGGTACATGGTGCAAAAGAAGACTGGTTAGAATGTTGTGATACCAGAGCAAGGCCAACAAAGGAAAATTGATACAAGGGATGTCCCATCAACTTTACAACAAATTGAGAAACAAAAGGAGAGTGTAGAGGTCCCTGACTCTCCTCATCTTCAAGCCTCTGAGGATGTAATTGATTCTCTACCCCGATCAAAGAAACAGAGAGTAGAAGAAAGACTTGTTCATGTTGAAAAGGATTATTCTCCATCATAGTCTCCTCTAAGATTTTCTAATGACCAAGAGATTGTAGAGAAAGTACAACAAATATATACTTTAGGTCAAATTTTTATGACCTATGAAGAAATAAATGAACAAGTACCAGAGCTACCAGAGGAGCCCAAACTAGATCTAACAGCAGGGGAATTGGCAGGCATAGAATTGGACCCAATAATTAAACAGGCTTGTGATGATTTCTTAGTTGATGATACTTTTGTTAAAACTAGGGCTTTCATGCAATTTCTTTGGAAATTAAACATCAACCAGTTTCAAGAAATCTATGAGAAGAAACATGAAGAGAATCCAGGGAAGGATTTACAAATCATAGAGGAGGAAGTGAAATGTAGATGACTGCAAAGTTTAAATTAATCACTCCAGAACAGGGAAGAGATATGTTAAAAGTATCAGGAGTGCTAATCCTTCTAGAGTGGGATATAGCTAATGCATTGATTTTTTATGCAGTTAGAAAACAAACCACTCCTTTCCACAAAACTCAAGAAGAAGTAGAACAAGCTGTTAAAGGGGTCACTTTTAGTGACAATCACCAAGCTTTAGTAATGCGGTTCCTAAGAAAGAATGAAAATAACTGGGGAAAAAATTTTTTTAGAGGTGATCTTTCAGGGAGTCTAATTGTAAGAATGGTTACTAATACTTCTTTGGTGGAAGCATCAGGTATGGTAATGGCCACAACACAATTGATAGCCAAGGTGGTAGAAAAAGAGGCCAAGGAGAAGGAAGAACTTACTACAAAGTTGGAAATAGTTTTGAAGGTTTATGGTGAGTTGAAACAAGGGATTCTTGAAAGCGATACTTTAATTGCAAATTTAAAGAAAAGATTGGGAGAGCATGGCCCAACACAACTATCAGAGCAGATGCAAATAGCTTCTTCCCTTGCTGGGCCTTCCTCATCAAGCCCTATTGTTGAATTTCCTCCTTCCCCTTTTTCTCCTTCCATGGATGAGGATGACATTAATCAAAAGGTAAAGCAGAGGTTTGAGAAGAAGATAAAGGATGTGGTTTCACATTTTGTTGCAAAGGTGAAACCTAAAGAAATATAAAAAATTGAAAAACAATTGGAAAACATTTTAGCATCTTTTCAGAAAGAATTAGTTACTATGGACAAGATTTTGGAAAAATGGGCTGCAAGGAAAGCTAGTCTGTAGTCAATTTTTGATCAATTTAAGGATAAATGTATTGTGGATAGAGAGCTAACAAACACTTACAAGTTTGTTAAGGATCTTTTTGATTTTGAGGTAAATAGGGGGAGTATAAGAAGAAGATCAAAAATCTTAAGGGTGATATATTTCCAGGATGATTTTCAAATTTTTCCTGGTCTTATTAAGGCAGATGGGGTAATTAAAGATGAAGATCAATGGACAAAGCAAATAGATAGACAAGTATTGTCTAAAGTAGACTCCATTTTATGTATAGATGATAATACCCCATTCATACAACTTTTTGAACTCCTTCAGGATGCTAGGATGCATTTTGCTAATGTAAGAATAGAGGTTCACCAGTTGGTTTCTGAGTGGAACAAATTATTACTGAAGAAGGATGAAGTCCTTGCCTTTCATTGGCCAAGTGAAGGTTAGAAATAGGAAATACTGAGAGGGGGGGGGGGGGTGAATCAGTATTTCAAAAACTTTTTCTTTTGCCCACTTATGGATATAACAGGTTACTTTAGTGCATACAAAGATTATCAAGCTGATTAACAAACATAGCAGTAAATAGAAAGAACTCATAACACATCATATGTTCTCAAGGAAACCTTGGCCAAGGGAAAACCCCAGTGGGGATGGTACCCACAAAGAGCACTAATCACAAGTATCTTGTTAGGGATATTGGACCCTGTTAGGAGTCAATTTACAATATATAGTAAATTTTTCCTGGTTAAAGGACTTTAGGCCTTGTTAAAAGCCTTAACCTTGTTAGGAGTTAGATTACAAAACTTGATCACCAGCTGAGCTCACTACCCAAATAGGTAATAAAAAAATGTTTCTAACTGTAATATGGTACTACTTACAACTTTGCATCAATAGCCTTTGCTACTATCACAATATACAACTATCACAAGTTATCTTTTCTTTCTTTTTACATCTCACTTGCATATTTCATTACATTTCAAGTATGCCTAATATATGAGTTATTAAAGATAATAAATTTACATGGTCGGCTTCCAAAATCTTTATCCAAGAGTAAAAATATACGATTTCATCCGTTCATAATGTTAAGTCATTATTTTGACAAGCAAAAATAATCCCTTAACTCTTTCGCTAAAACTGTCTCCAAAACTACTCTGTCTGCAAAAACTATCTTCAGTAAACTTTGAATAACTTTGTCCGTACTACTCCAAACTTTATGCACACTGAGATGGGGTATCCTCATTCTCTATAGAAGCTTCAGTTAACTGCACAAACAAAAATATTTCTTCAGTGGACATCGCCAACTAAATCTTCATCGGGTGCTCTGTCAGGATCACTGTATCCAAACTTAGACAATTTCTTCCTTCAACTTTCCATACTTGCATTCCAAATTTTGTGCTCTCAATAGAGATCATATATTTCCATTATGAAAAGATCTATGTATCCACATTAGCCAAATTGCCAACAATCTCTCCCTTTGTCATTGGTGGCAACATATGGGAAAATTGGCTAAGTGTGTAAACAAAACTTTAAAAAAAATTATACAAAATTTGTGGCCAAAAGATATACAATATGTATACAATTTCATACTCCATAGAATAGCTCCCCCTATGAGTATCCTTCCTCAACATATATTCAATTTTTTGCTATCTCTCCCCCTTTGACAACAATGACAAAGATAGGGTGTACAAAAATTTCAAAAACTTTAGTTATTGTAAAGTCGGTAGGCTTGTAACACAATCACCAAACTCTAACTTCCAAGATTCAAAATATTTCTCCCATACCTTCCTGATGGATTCAACAACATTGAGTAGAGTACTCAATCTGTATGCTGCTGTTTGACAAGCTTGCAGGGAATTGAAGCTAAACTTTTGAAATGATGTCTTTGTTGAAAGACACTGCTTAATTTGATCTTCAACAATTGATATCCTGATTGAGACATGCTCTCTCAAGATGTTAATCTTGATCATCTTTCTATTCTTCTCCTCTGCTAATATTCTGATTTCATCTTTCAATTTCCTTATGCTCTTCTCTACAGAACTTATCTTGACATTAGGGCTTGTCAAGGTGTTTGTCTCAGCTGTAATAGCATCTAACTTCTCTCTGATCTTCTTATCCTCTTCAACTATTAGGATTTATGATTTAGTGCATTGTATGTACAAATTATTTCTTGTCTCAAAATGTCTCCTCAAATTCTTTATGCATACATCTAAACTACCAATATCATTTCAAATATTTACACTTAAATTTTGTTGCATTTCTCTTCAAAGTCTTCCTGAGCTTTTATTCTAGCAATATCCTTCAAGTTAGAAAATTCAGAGTCAAAATAATTCATTACTGATTGAGTTTTCTCAAGTGGATCTGATTCAGATACCTCAGTGTTGATCACACTCTCAAGTTTCTCTGTCAAAACTCTAACTTTGCCTTCAAGGTCTTTCACCTTCTTATTCTTTCCAATAATTTTATTCATAGATGTGATGAACTCAAGCTAATCATCATCTTCAACTTCTTTTCCAAGGTCTTCAAACATTGAACCGATATGCCTCTTCTTACTATCAGGTGCACTAATGTCTTCAACTGGTACAGAAGGTGCACTAGAGGTAGTGGCCTCTGTCAAAATTTGTTTGCCTTTAACTGACTACTCTGCTAGAACTTATTATGATACAGTTGGTGCTTCCTCTACCTCTGTATTCTTCTCTGATTCTATGACTTTTTCTTGCTCTCCCAAAGCCAAATTGTCAACAATGTTTCCTAGATCATGAAATACTACATCATCTGATTCTAGAGTCACTTTGGTGCCTTTAATATCCATTGATTCTTTTCCAATATTGATATGTGAAGAAGATGGAACTTCTTTAATACCAACTTCCTCTGCATGTGGTTCCTCTGATTTCTTCTGCTGAGGGTCTGATTCAACATGCTTTTCTGCAACTATATCTGCAAGAACTTGCATTACTACTTGCTCTGTCTCTTTTTGTACTTCCTCCTTTTTGCCTCCCATTATAAGGATTGTTCTTCTCTTAGTTCTCAATAAAGTTCCAAGAGACTTCAAGAATCTCTTCAAATGATCTTCATCCTTAACTTCAAAAAACTATCTGATTACTTGTTCTCTCATCTTTATGTCCTCTTCTTGTGCTCTCTATTTTCTATTCACAAGTCTATTATACAAATCTTCTGGGATCTTACCATGAATAGTGCTAAGTTTCTTATCTACCACAATCATGTGTGTAACCATTGCATTTTCAAAGTTCAATCTGTCAAATGATCCATATAGATCATAGAATTTATTCAAATTAGTGAAGTCTCCATGCTTCAATATATCTTCATTAACTCTTTCAATTCTTGGTTTCCAAGTTTTCTTCTTGACTGAAACTACATCATCATCTTTAATTACTGCTACATTTCTAGGTATAGGTGGTACAACCACTTTCTATCTCTTGTCGGGTCCTGTTGCACTCACTTTTACTCTTTTGCTAGGAATAGGAGAAAAAGATTTATCTCCTTCATCTTTTTTAGGTACTTTAACTTTTACCTTTATTGCAATAGGATCAACAGGATCTGCACTTGATGTCTCAGGTGGAATTACAAGATTTTCACTTTGCTTCAAGGCTTCTGTAGTCTTCTTAGCTATGTCAAACTCATGACTTGACATACTAGATTCTTTCAATATTTTCTTCATAGTAGATTCAACTCTCTTACTAGATTGCTTCTTTTCTCTCAAACTTATTGCAGAGTTGAAATTCTCTTCATAGGTTCCAAACCTATTTGCATGACCATCCAACTCACATTTTAACAATCTATTCACATATCCTACTATTTCTGCTTCAGATATTTCATAGCCAAGAGGGTCTATGAATTCCATTCTAGGCTCAACTACTTCAATGTAGGTGAAATTAGTGTCAACCATAAGACAAATGTCATCTTTATGCTTTTCAACTAAGGATTGAGTAATCCTTGATTTGTTCTTAACAATATTCTGAAAAGTCTTCAATACAAGCTTCACACTGTCATTAACTTTATCAAAAAGGTGCTTCATGTAGACTGAGTTTATTCTTTCCATTGTGTTCACATTGTCACTCCAATCAACTGTGTAAGGAAATCTTCTCAAAATATGGGAAAACATATAGGTTATCAGAGATGAAAACCTAAACTATGTGTACTTAGCCTTCTTAATCTTTTCTAAGTTCTCAAATAACTAAATTTTCAAGATTTCACATAGGTCTACTAGTTTCTTCTCAATACACATAAGATAAGATACATGAATCATTCTTGCAGCCATGTCATCTTCCCTTGAACTACCACAGAATTTAGTTGTTAGGATCTTGCAAAGGTACCTAACATCATCTTGCTTAATCTTACTTATCATAATTCCTCTACCATTATAACTAGATCCAATGTTATCTAAAACAATCTTTCTCATGTTCTTTTCATTTAGTGGAATCTCTCCAACTTTTGATAATCTAGTAACTTCATGAATTAGGTCGACAGTTATATCAATAACTCTATCCTCCATCTAGAATTTCCCATTGTGGATTCTACTTAAAATGATCTTGGTACGTTCCTCATCATTGAATTCATACTTCATGGAATATTTGATAATTTCATTGTTCTCTAGGTGCTCATAAGCTGGTTTAACTAACATGTCTTGATTGTACAATTTCCTGTAATCATCACTAAAATTTGCATCTCCCAAAGTTTCAAACTTGCAACCTAAATATCCTTTAACATTCTCAATGTGCAATACTCCATCTGGTACAGATGATAATGCTAGACTATCATCATTTTTAGTTGGTTCTACTAGTTCTTTCTTAATCTTTGGTCTATTCTTATCCTTAACATTATGAACCATAGAAATATCCATCTTATCAACTGATTAAAGATCAAGAAATACCTCAACTTTGCAAATCTAGGGTTTCGGTATGATCGTCGCTGCAAACTGCTTCCAAACTTCTTCAAATCATCCTCAACTCACTTTTCTTCTTTCAAATCTCTTTTCAATCTCTTTTTAATCATAATAACTTCAATTTCAACCTTATAACACTTCACATTAACTCGATCTGACATCACATTCATTCATTTTGCCGCTAAAACTTCAAAAAGCTGATTCTGCAAACCTGCAACCATAAAACTTTTTGCGACCTCGCAAAAAACAATATTTTCTTTTGCGCACTTAACCATAGCATTAGTACAACATAATAAACCTATATCTAACTGCGCAAAACTTAACTCATTCAAATTCCTAATCTACACTAATCCTAAGTCCTAAATTATAGAATCTTACATAATTTAAGTACTTAAAGAAGGGTCAGGTAAAGATTCATCCTTACCATCAGTTACATTACCTTCCTAACTACTTTTAGTGCTGACTATACCTCCTTGATCTATGCCTTTGACAAATTTAACTTCATCTTTATTGCTACAACAACCTTTCTCTTCGTTTCCTACATTTTCATTCCTTCTTGCATTGTTCCTAGGGTTAGGGTTATGATGATAACCTCCATTGTTCATTCTGCAAAATCTTTCTGAGTGTCCAAACTTGTTGCATATCTGACAAATGATTCCATTGTTTCCAAGTCTCTGTCCTTGCTGGTTAATCTGTGACCTACAATTTCTAGCAATGTGTCCTACTTTGTTGCATCTAAAACATACTACCACTTTTCTTTGATTCATTTCTTTAATAGATTTCTTATCTACATTGTTAGTATCCCCAATCATTCTATCATAATTATTCAAAATTACTTTAGGTCTTCTACATTCATTAGCTCTATGTCCAAAACTATGAAAATTATAACAATGTCCATTAAAAGGTTTAAATTGCTTACCTGTGCAATCTCTCTTCATGTGCCCAATAGTATTACAAGCAAAATATCTACCTTTGAATTCTCTTTTCATACCTTTAGATGATTCTTCCTATTTTGATTCTTCTTTCTTTGATTCTTCTTTCTCTCTAGGTGGTTCTTCTTTAGGTGGATCTTCCAATGTGTTCTCATCTAGCTTTATTTCCTCCACACTTTCAGATGTCTTCAGATCTGGCTTCTTACATTCATGGTTTGTTCTAAACATGCTATATCCAAATCCAGTCCTATCAAAGAATGGTTCTTTCACAATTTTATTATACTTCTCAAGTTCCACATACTGCATTTTTACTTTTTTAGATTCGGATGTTTCCTTTTCAAGTCTTGACCTCAGATCTTCATTCTCAATTTTCAATTTTTCATTATCAGATCTCAAATTTCCATCTTTCATACTAAGCTTCAAATTTACTATCTTCAACTCATGCTTAAGGATCTCATTTTCTTTTTCACAATCTTCAACAAGCATATTAGATTTCTTTTTAGATTTTAGATCTTCAATCTTACCTTTTAATTTGTCAATAGCATTCTTTGCATCTTCATATTTTCTTCTTAAGGAGTTTCTTTCATCAGTAAGCATATCAATCTATTCAAGAGCTTCTTCAAGATTCTTCTGAAGTTGATCCATATCCATAGACATCTTACTCAATCTGCTAAGCTTTCCTTGAATGTTCCTTCTCCGAGTAACTATGCTCTGATACCAATTGTTAGAAATAGGAAATACTGAGAGTGGGGGGTGAATCTGTATTTCACAAACTTTTTCTTTTGCCCACTTATGGATATAACAGATTACTTTAGTGCATACAAAGATTATCAAGCTGATTAACAAACATAGCAGTAAATAGAAAGAACTCATAACACATCATATGTTCTTGAGGAAACCCTGGCCAAGGGAAAACCCCAGTGGGGATGGTACCCACAAGGATCACTAATCAAAAGTATCCTGTTAGGGATATTGGACCCTATTAGGAGTCAATTTAAAATATATAGTAGATCTATCCTAGTTAAAGGACTTTAGGCCTTGTTAGAAGCCTTAACCCTGTTAGGAGTTAGATTACAAAACCTGATCACCAGCTGAGCTCATTGCCCAAATAGGTAATAAAAAAATGTTTCTAACTATAATATGGTACTATTTACAACTTTGCATCAATAGCCTTTGCTGCTATCACAATATACAACTATCGCAAGTTATATTTTCTTTCCTTTTACATCTCACTTGCATATTTCATTACATTTCAAGTATGCCTAATATATGAGTTATTAAATCTAATAACTTTACATGGTTGGCTTCCAAAAAATTTATCCAAGAGTAAACATCTAGGATGTCATCCCTTCATATTGTTAAGTCATTATTTTGACAAGCAAAAATAATCCCTTAACTCTTTTGCTAAAACTGTCTCCAAAACTGCTCTGTCTGCAAAAACTATCTTCGGTAAACTTTGAATAACTTTGTTCGTACTAATCCAAAATTTATGCGCACTAAGATGGGGTATCCTCATACTCTATAGAAGCTTTATTTAACTATGCAAACAAAAATATTGCTCCAGTGGATGTCACCAACTAAATCTTCATCGGGTGCTCTGTCAGGATCACTGTATCCAAACTTAGACAATTTCTTCCTTCAACTTTCCATACTTGCATTATAGATTCTACACTCTCAATAGAGATCATATGTTGCCATAATGACAACATCTATGCATCCACATTATCCAAATTGCCAACAGTGAAGAGACCTATATGACTTGGGAATCAACATATCCCTCAGAGGGTTCAAAAGAAGAAGAAGCATCAAATAAAGAGGTAGCAGGTGGCAATATTCCAAACCCTCAAGATCAAAGCTAACAAGGATAAAGACATCAAGAAATTATCATATATACTGATACAACACCTGGTAGAAGTTGAACTGACCTTGGGAGCTATTGCAAGATTTTGGCACTCATTTTTACAATCCATCTCAAAGTTTTGTAACAAGAAAGTTTCTATTTTCATTTTGTGTCTTATATAAGAGCTCCTTTCTTGTCTTTTCTAGAAAGATCCAAAGCTTGTTTGCAATCCTTATTTTATATAAAAGGATTACCAAGATTAGTGAAAAAGGACTAAGAACTTGATCAATTTTACTGATAATTTTCTTGAGTCTGGGATATCATAGACCGTTTTTAGACATTATTTCTATAAAAGCACAATATTTTCTAGTTCAAGTTATTTTTAGAAGGTTATACTGTAAAGCATTTTGTGAGCATGATATAATATAGCATTTGAATAAAATCTAGGATTTATATCTCTCCTTGAGTATTTTTGTTTGAGTTATGAATTGTTCCAATTCATTGCATAGATGATTTTTGTGTGTATGTCTATATTTCTTAGCTTTGATCTAGGATCAGATTAAATAATTTTTGAATGTGAAATAAATTCTTTAAAGTTTTTCTTAAGGATGCATTAGTAAGTAGTGTGAATCTAGGAACTTTTGATAAAATCCACCACAGGGTGATTAGTATTTTCAAAGGGGATTAAATCTTTCAAAGTTCAGTATATTTGTTCATGTATAACAGTCTTGCACTGGAGGTGTAGCCCAATGGATAAGACACTGTCTGGCAGTGAAGTTCTTCTCATAGAGATAAATGTTTAAAAAGATTCTACTGGTATTTCCATCTTAAAGCATAAAATTGTTGAAATTCTTTGAAGTTCAGTGATTTGCAAAATAAATTACCACCTAGTCGTAGTGGAAAATCTACGAATGAATGGTCATCATTTAGGTTTCTCTTATCATTCATCTTTTACATTTAAATCCAGTCAGTGATTAGTGAGATAAGTATTGTTTTTACTAGATTAGGAGCACCCTCCTTGGTTTTGCAGAGCCAGAAGTGTAGAGGGTAGTCTTGTCCCTACAGTTGGTCCAATCACCTCTAGAACTAAATATTTGGATCTAACCAATCCTCAAAATCTGTAGATGTATTGGTTGCCTGTTAGAGCATAAAGTCCATTTTGGGAACCAACAAAATGGTGACTCCACTGGGGAATAGGGATTGAAATACTATGATAAATTTGAATTTTAGATCTCTGGTATTGCAAATTTGAATATCAAATAATGTAGGTACAAGTTGAGCTAGACTCTTGGCCTTCTTATTTGTTAGAACCAGTAAAGCACCATTGGAAAATAGAGAAATATTTGCAAGCTTTGGATTTGGTCAGAACTTGAAAATCTCTTTTAGCTTTGCATTTGTTTATAGTAATCTTTGTTTTGATTACTTGATAAATTTTGAATACTTTGATTTATTAAGTGTGTGAAAATATTTCCCAACTTGTGTTGGTGGCGACTCTGAAAGTCTCTGTAGCAGTGCTGAGTAAAGATAATAAGAAAACAAGAAATTGTTTCACATACTTGCAATTATGAGTCAAAGAAATACTAGGGCTTGGAGGAAGGACCATCCAGAAAGTAGATTAGAAGGTGAACTTCCAAGCACTTCTAGGACTTATTTACCTAGAAGAAATCAAAACAGTGGTGATATGTCTCAAGCATGGAGACAAAAGAAAGATATGAAAATAAATAAAAAATTCACTCAAGACCAAGAAGAAAATACCTCTGAGTATGAAGAGGCAGTTGATTTGGGTTTAGGAGCATATGAGGATTTTTATTTCATAAAAATGATGAAGTTCATCATAAGAAAAAGATGAACCTAGATGTAGAATCTCAAAAGGAAGTCAGAAGGTCAAGAAGTAAGAGCAGGGACCTGGAAGGAAGAAAAGATCCCCCAACCCGAGGACCTTCTCCTTCTGAAAGTCCTAAAAATCCTAGAAATCAACAAGGAGATTCTACATCTAAAAATTCACCATCTGATGCTACTCTTCCAGATTCAGAGGATATTTTTGAAGAAGTCTACAATTTAGAAAGAAGTATCCAGGAACAAATTGCAATTAGGAAGGAAAGAGAAGCTGAAAATGAAACTGAAATAAGATAGGCCCAAATTAGGGTAGATCAGCTCAAAAGATAGTTGATGACCTTGAAGGCCATAAATTTTGTAAAAGCCCCCAAGGAGGTTGGTGAACAACCTATTGTCCGACCCATTGCTGAAGTTAGGAAGCCTAAGGATAAGGGAAAACAGATCTCAAAAGGGATCATAATAAATGAGCCTAAAAATGACAAGATCCCAATAGATCCTTTGTCCAAATTGGAAAATGATTTAGAAAGGGCTAGAAGAGAGAAAGAGGTTATTGCTAAAGAATTAGAAAAGGCAGAAATTGAGGCTACTACTTTGGAAATGAAAAAGAAAGTTGATTTTCTTAGACAGTCTTTTACTCCTTCAATTCCATCTAACCCTGTGATGACATCTAATGTTAATGTTGGAAATTCTACCACCCAGGGTGCCATTGTCACACCAGTGACTACTGCAAATGCTGCTAATGTAGGAAATGACAAAGCTTCCACCTCTCAAACAGATGCTACATTACAAAGAGGAACAGTTCACATTGAAAGGTAGAGACAGCTTCTCTTTAACAATATTGTTGGTTATCCTAATTTGATTCCTACAAAGATTAGAGAGAAATTACCTAAGTTTACTGGAAATAATGTTGTTTTCTATAAAGAGCATCTAAAGAAATTTATTGATATGATTGATGACTATGAAATAGAATATAAAGATGTCATCATGAAATTGTTTGTTCAATCTTTAACTGAAGATGCAAGAGACTAGTTCAGAGGGCTTCCTTATGATTGTATTGGTTCTTGGGATGATTTTATAAGTTGTTTTAAAGATCAGTATGGTGATAAGACTAATGAGGGTTTTATGTTAAATGAATTTAACAATATAAAGAAAAACCAGAATGAGGAAGTCCTAGAATTCAATGTGAGGTTTCAAAAGGCAATGCACAAACTCTTCCAAGTCATGAGATTGGATGAGAAGGTATGTCTAGCAACATATCTGAATGCTTTTGATGCCAAGATGGGATACCTTCTTAGGGATAAGAACCCTAGGACTATCAAAGAAGCTCAAAGATTTGTGGTAAACATTGAGAGCAATAGGAGGGTATCTGGAAAACTAGGAAGAAGAGAGGATCCTAAAACCTCTAGGTTTGGAAAGAAAGAAGTTGATAAACCTGTGAATGTACAACCTAGGGAGGAAGATAACCTCAAGCAGATCCTAAATGCCTTAAAGGATCTGAAACTAGGGGAAAGTAAAAGTAAGTTTTAGGGAAATGATAGACCTCCTCCAAATAATTTCAATAGGTAGCCTAGGATGTAGAACTATCCTTACAATAAACAATAGAAGGATGGAAAGCCTATTGTCCCAAAAAAGAAGGATTTGAGGCCAAATGATAGAACCCATGACCCCTTGCAAAAGCATTCAATCAATATGACTGGTGAAATTCCATGGTGCAATGTGTGCCAATCCCCTCATGATTCAGATTATTGTGTGATTTCTCAGAATATGTCTGAAAGTAATGAACAAGAAGAGGAGGAAGATGAATCATATGATGAAAGAGGTTGACTCTGATGAAGAAAGTGAAAATCAAGATGCAAATCATTCTCAAAATAGAGGAGAGGCTTACCATCAACAAGTTTTTTCCAATGAAGAAGAGGAAGAAACTGAAGATATAAATAACAATTCTGAACAAGTTGAAGAACCTGTTGTATTAAGAAGACCCTCTAATGAAGAAATAGCCCAGATCACTACTGATATGGTGACATAGGCCAAGAGTAATTATGTCCTTAGAAACAAGACTATTGACAAAACATTTGGTAAACCATCAGGTGTTTTTATCAAATGGGATAAAGAAGATGCAAAGTAGTCTACCACAAAAAATAAGGCTGCTGATGATGCCAAGAAATTAAAGCAAAAGGGCACTAAAAAGCCTATTGAACCAATCAAGGTTTTTAAGATCAAGGCTAAAAATCCAATGGTTACTACCCCAAATTCCAAACTTGAAAATAAATCAAAAGATAAGGAACAATTGGGTACAACCACACAACCTAAAGTCAAGGATACCCCAAAAGGAAAGGTAGACTTATCTATTCTAAATTATTTACCTATTGACATGAATCATCTACTATCTCAGATCATAGTAAAAGTGCCTTTACTGGAGATGATGAGGATAAATGAACACAAAGAGAAAGCCCTCACATGGATAAACGGTGTTCAAACTGTAGACATCCAGGAAATAGTAAATACTAGAATAAAGGATCAAGGTCCAACTAAAAAGGATATTGAAGAAATTATTTCAAAAATTCCTCAGATCTATTTGGACACCAATGTTGTAAACACCTCTGTGGGAGCTGTTGATCCTTTTTTCTTGACATTAGTCATAAATGATAAAATGTTGAAAAATTGCATGATTGACTCAGGAGCATCAAATACTGTCATGCCTACTGAAATTATGAGATCAATGGGATTGTAGGTTGATACTCCTCATGGGAGATGTTAAGAAATGGAATCCATGGAGGTACCATTAATTGGAACAATAAAAGCCTTACCTTATAGGCTTGTTGCTTGTCCTGAGAAATAGTTGACTATGAGTGTTTTAGTGGTGGATATTCCTCCACAATATGGAATGTTGTTATCAAGAAAATGGAGTGCCACAATGGGAGGTAGCATCCAGTGTGATTTATCTTATGCTACCTTTAATGTCACTGGTAAGAGTATTAAGGTACTCAGGGAAGTTAGAACTCCTCACATGATTGAGGAAGAAGCTAGTGATAATAACATGAATTGTTTTCTTGATACTGACATAAATTCCTTTCAAGTATAGAGTAATGATAATGAGGATGAACCTTCTCTGTTAGCTCAGGGGGAAAGAAATGTAACAAGTCAAAATGATCTTTGGACCATGTACTTTGATGGTGCTTTCTCTAAAGAGGGATCTGGTGCAGGTGTGTTGTTGATTTCCTCCACTGAAAAAATGTTTAAATTTTCCTTCACCCTATCATTTACTTGTACAAATAATACTGTAGAGTATGAGGCTTTATTGATAGGATTAAGATTAGCCTCAAAGCACAAGATCAAAAATATCAGAGTTATTGGAGATTCAAAATTAGTTGTATCTCAGATTAGATCCAAATATGTTTCAAGAAAACAAAGGTTAAAACAATATAGGAATGCTATTTGGGATGAGATAGAATAGTTTGATGCTTTCTGTATTGATTGGATGGATAGAGGCCATAATAGAATGGCTGATTTATTGGCTAACATTGCATTAAGACCAGAGGATATCACTTTTGTAGGGATATCTACAATTGAGATTCAAACTAGGCCATCCATACTAGATAATTATGAAAATTGGTAGGTTTTTGATGATGATCTAGATATTTTAAGATTTCTGCATTATGATGCAAGTTTTGGAGATAAAGAGATAAATTTTGGTGAGTATGTAGAAACATTAGATAATAAGAACTCTCTCCTTGGCAAGGAAATCTTGCAGTTGAAAACAAATAAAGTCTCAAAGGGTTTGGTAGTGTTGGAAAGAGCATTTGGTAGTCATGATAGCTCTTCCCAAGAAAAGCTTTTAAGCAAGCCTGAGGGTGTAGAGGAGATAAATTTAGGAACAATGGAAGCTCCAAAAAATGTATATATTGGGGGGAAGCTTGACTCCTGAAATAAAAAAGTCTTTGATAGGTCTTCTTAGAAAGTATAGACATGTATTTGATTGGTCTTATGATTATTTAAAGGCATATAGAGAAGACTTGTTCCAACATGAAATTCCTTTGAAGGAAAATACTAAACCTTTTAGACAAAAGTTGAGACCTGTTAATCCTACTTTGGAACCAAAAATGTAGGAGGAGTTAAAAAAGATGAGTGATGCAGGCATCATTCAACCTATTAGGCATTCAACATGGGTTTCTAATCTTGTCCCTGTAAGAAAAAAGAATGGAGATATCAGGTTGCGTGTAGACGTTAGAGATTTGAACATAAATTCTTTGAAAGACAATTATGGTTTACCAAACATGGAAGCCATGTTACTGGATCTGAATTAATGTCCATGATGGATAGTTTTTTAGGTTATAATCAATTAGTTGTCAAAGAATCAGAACAGTTTATAACTGCATTCACTACTCCATGGGGTACTTATGTATATGTTAGAATGCCTTTTGGTTTAACTAATGCTGGGGCTACCTTTCAAAGAGCCATGGATGTAGCCTTTGCAGATTTCATAAAAAAATTTCTTGTTGTTTATTAGGATGATTTGATAGCTTATTCAGAAAAGAAGGACCAGTATTGTGGTCACTTGGAAAAAATCTTTGTAAGAGCTCTAGAATATGGGGTCTCCCTTAACCCAAGGAAGTGTTCCTTTGGAGTGACAGAAGGTAAGATTTTGGGACATATTGTATCTAAGGATGGAGTCAAGATTGACCCTAAGAGAGTAGCAGCAATTGACAAGGTACCATTGCCAAAAAATGTAAAAGGTATCCAATCTTTCTTTGGACAGATAAATTTTGTCAGAAGGTTTGTTACAAACTTTTCTGAAATCACTATTCCCATCTCTAAAATGCTAAAGAAGAATGCAAAGGTGGAATGGAGTAATGAGGCCAAGAAAGATTTTTCTGATATCAAGATGGCTATTAAAAGTGCTCCTATATTAAGATCACCAAATTTTAGTAAGCCTATTCAAATCTTTTCATTTGCTTCTTATCATACTATAGCTGCAGTATTGTTACAGATGAACTCAGAGGGTTTTGAACAGCCCATTTCTTTTTTTAGTAAATCATTGTAGGCAACTAAGTTAAAGTATGATATAAATGAGAAACAGGCCTATGCGTTGGTCAAAGCTATAAAAAAATTTAGATGTTACTTGGTAGGGGCAACTATAGTTGCATATGTGCCTAGTGCTGCTGTAAAAGACATCTTGGTTCAACAAGAAGTTTCAGGGAGAAGGTGTAGGTGGATAAATAGAATCCAAGAGTTTAATGTTGATATCCAAATCACCAAACTAGTAACAGGATTGGGGTTAGAAAAACTTATGGCCCAAAGAAATTTGGATGCTAATCACATCAACACTCTTGAAGAAGAACAAAGGCCATACATTTGTGATTTAGATTGCTGTGAATGGTACAAGGATGTCATTGGATACTTGCAAAAGCTTTTACTTCCTTCTGATATGGAAGATCAAAAAAGGAGGACTGTCAAATTACATCCTCTAAAATATGTGATCATTAAAGGAGAATTATGGTGGAGGAGTAATGAGGGTGTTTTGTTGAAATGTGTTAACCCTCAAAAGGCTAATGATTTGTTGCAAGCAATGCATGAAGGTGTGTGTGGTGGCCATTACATGGCTAAAACCACTGCACATAAGATACTAAGGTCTAGTTTTTGGTGGCCTAGTATTTTCAAGGATGCACATTCTTTTGTCAAAAAATGTGATGCTTTTCAGAGATTTTCAGGAAAATTGAAATTCAATGGAAATTTGCCTCTGAGTCTTGCGACCGTGGAAACCCCTTTTCAAAAGTGGGGTATGGATTTCATAGGAGAGATCCCAAACAAATCTAGTGGAGGACACTCCTATATATTGGTTGCAACTAACTACTTTACAAAGTGGGTGGAAGCTATTCCCACTAAAAATGCAACTAGTAAAGTGGTTATTGATTTCCTGATGCAAAATTTATTGATAAGGTTTGGATGCCCTGAAGTTTTAGTTGTTGACAATGCTTTGTGTTTCAGATCTAAAGAATTTGTTAGCTTTTGTTTTCAATATAGTATAAAGATTTCATACTCTTCTCCCTACCATCCTCAAGGAAATGGTCAGGCCGAATCAAGTAACGAAAGCTTGATAAAATTTTTGAAGAGATTCTTAGATGCAAACAAGAAGGCATGGGATTCAAAGCTACAACTAGCTCTATGGGCTGATAAAGTGACAATCAAGAAGGCTATAGGATGTGCTCCTTTTGATTTAGTATATGGTATCCATGCCAGGTTACCACAAAATAATTTGTTGCAAATGTACAAGTTCATCCAATTGTATGATGATGATCAGGATGATGAAATGAAGATCAAATTACAGGACCTGATACAATTAGCTGAATCAAGGAGGGAAGCACATGATACCAATTTGAGATCTTAGCTCAAGTATAAGAATTTGTATGACAGAAAAACTACAGTCAGAGGTTTTCAAGATAATGATTTGGTCCTAATGTGGAATGCCAGACTAGAAGACAAGGGTAAACATAGAAAATTTGACCCTATTTGGTTGGGACCATGATATTTGATCAGTCAAACATGGGGATCTGATTCATACATTTTGAAGGACTTGATTAGAAATGAAATGGAATTTCTAGTTCATGGACAATTCCTTAAGTTGTACTTTTCTTAAGGTACTCTCTTTATCCATGAACAATAGTTAGTTTCCATTTCCCAGTTGTGTGTTTGTTTTCCAGTTGTGTGAGTAGGTTAGTTGTTTTGTTTCAGTAGATGGTTTGCTTATCCTAGAGATTCTTAATTCTTGTTATGCCACAAGATGGCATACATCCTTAGACAGAGCCACTGTTGGCACTTCAAATTTTCAATACATGAGTCTTGTGAAAATTTTATAAATTTGAAGTGTGTCTATTTGTTCATGAAACTGTGATAATTTTGCCACAAAAAACCCATAAAAGATCCTGCAAAATTATTTTTTCTTCCTCAGTATCCAGTGAGCCCTAATTAAGAGTTAAACCTAAGAAAAACTTTGAATGTATGCCATTTTCAAAAAGCCCTAGGTCACTTTTTTTTAAATCTATTTGAGCATTACCTTTTTCATCACTTAAAATCTCAAAAATGCATGTGCGTAAAGTTTTCCTAAAGTCTCAGCGACTAGCGGTTTTATTTTTTCCTAAGTTTGGTGGCTATGATATATCCTAAGTCCTAAATACTTTATATTCTAATGTTTCATCTTTCATTTAGCTTGGTATCTTTAAAGAAGATCTAACAGTGGTCGTATAGTCGCATAGAATCTTATAGACCTATGTGGTCATGCGACTGACCATCGATCTTACAGAGAAGCTTAATGTAGAAACAAAGTAGGACCATTGAAAAATATTTCACAAGTGGTGGCTTTTTATTTGTAAAGGATAGTGGGACCAGTGTCAAAGGAATCTTCAAAGCTGAAAGTAATGAAGGGAAGATCCGATGGTATTCGTATGATGGCATGGAATCTTAGAGGTCTATGCGATCATGTGAATAACCATTAATCTCACATAAAGGTTAGTTTAATTCTTGGTGGATCCATTTTCCAGCTGTGCACATGTGGCTGCTAATGGTTGGTTGAAAGTCCTACTAATGTGGCAGTTGTCAGTAAGTGGGGATGCTGAAAGGAAAAAAGAAAAACCAGTCCACTTGTTAAGGGTTTTTGACGTGTTATCTCATTATTGACAAAGGTAAAGTGGGACCAGTAACTTGAGGAAAAGATGATGGCAATTGAAGGATAACGGTTTGTCACATGTTCGCATAAGCTTCTTTCAAGCTATGCGATCATGCAACTAACTTTTTTTTAACAATAAGAGTTATAGGGGATTGCTGCTAATAAAGAGACTAAGTGATGGCTTGTCATATGTTCACATGAGTGATTTTCAGGTTATGCAATCATGCGATAGGCCGTTAGATCATCTTGTAGTAAAAATCGACGGTTCTAATTCAAATTGGAGATAAAGTGATGCAAATTTGAAGTTCCCATTAAGAAGTGACAGTTCATTTTTTCAGAGGAGTAATGGTTGAATCGTGCTAAATGAATTGCTGAAATGACTACTTTAATTGCTCATATATAAGGATTTCACACACTCTCAGAAGCACAAAGAAATTAAAAAATTGTAGAGACTCAAGTGTGAGAAATTGCAAGGACTGGCTATTCTCTCCTGATGATTTCCCAGAAAGAGGTTGGTGAAATACTTATACGAATTGCTTCCCTACAAAAAGAATCATAGTTCTATAGTCTATATATCTTGCAAAGGTTTTTTTTAGATAAACCCTAAAAATGGCACCAAGGAAAGAATTGTCTAGTAAAATTGAGTATAGTGAAAGAGGTTTTCATGAGGATTTGTTGCAGTTACTTCCTGGCTCTACTACTAACCTAGTGAAAACCAAGAGTCTGATTCCCAAAGACCCTAGGGTAAAGTAGCAGAGGGTTTATATGACACAACAAATTTTATTAGGGAGGCCAAAATTGGTACAATCAATGCAAGTGGTAACTCTGATATCACTAGATTAGATCTATTCAAAGTAGGTTTTAGTCAGAGAAATGCCCCTCACCCTACAAGAAATATATGGTAGTCTAACCTAGGAAAACTTGTGGTACCCGGTGTCTTTTTATATGTTGATTTGATGATCCAGGTTGCGAAGAGTTATGACCCAATCACTAGGGAGGTTAGGGATGCAAAGGGAATACTATTGATCAAAATTTCTGCTGAAGAGATCAGGAAGGTGTTCAGGTTAAGTGAACCCTTAGATGGTTTAGAGAATATTCATTTTGAAGAGCTAAGGCAAGTATATGATGCACAAAGGAACTATTTCAGAAGAAAATTGTTAAAGGATTTCTGCACCAAAATTGGGAAAATGGTTATTATGGGACAGAACACATAGGAGCATTTTAAAATAGAATATTTTGATTCTAGAGCCAAGGGTGCATATTGGTCATTATGTTAGGTTTTTGGAGAGGATGTGAGTGAGAGGATGATAATACATTTGATGTACATGGTGATTCAAATTCTACATTCACATCTATCTATTACTTTTGATTTTGCTCCATTCATTGTTGAACAAATCCATAATGGATTAGTGAAGATTCAAAAGAATGAAGATGACAGACCCTTCTACTGATATTCTTTCATAATGTACATGTTTTTGTTTAAAGGAGCAAGCTTTTTTGGGCAAGAAATGGAACTAATGAGATAGAAGGATGGTGAAGATATGCCAGTCCAATTATGGAGACTCACAATGACCTGGGATAGAAAGGATAACAGTTTCACAAATTTTGATAAATGTTTTGTAGCCAAACTCAGGATGTTGTTTGTCTTAGAAAACCCAATAATCCCAACAATATTGGAATAGCTCATTAGGCCAAATCAGTTTGCTAAGAATCTGAATATTAGTCACAATTGGGGTGATGTCATTTGCTACAATGTATGAACTGTCATCAGGTTGTATGGTTTCAGGGGGACCCCTTTTTATATTGCCTTATCATGTACCCCTTAGGATTGGAATTGCATAATTTCTTAAGAAATTGGGAGATATTGAAGAGTATGCCCTCACTGGAAAAGGAAAGGGAACTTTATTTCCAAATGTTACCATTGCCCACCAATTCATAATTACCAAGGGTGGATGGGTTCACATGGATAAAATCCCGGCTCAATACCGTATGACCACTGCCATTACTAGTACAAAAGACACAGAGGGGTTCTATAATGAAATGTTTAAGAAGAGAGCCAAGTGTGCCATGATTAACCACATCTTTAATTTTCCTAAAGATATTGTCAAAAATATTCCAAAGTTGTAGGATCAAGAGGTTAGGAAAGAAAAATGGCTGGTGTACAAGAAGACATTAGATTTTATCCAACAATTTGATTTTGGATGGGATCCCTTGAAAAGCATAACTCCAATGGGGAAGAAAATAGATACTCTTATGAATTTTTTTCAGGGTATTTTTCAGACCCTAAATGAAAAGAAGGAAAAGGTTATGAAGGATGACCCAGAAAAGGCTAAACAATTGTTAAGCAAGCCTGTATTTGCAAAAGGGTTACCCCCAGGGAGGTACATGGTGCAAAAGAAGACTGGTTACAAATACCAAAGCAAGGAGAGAAAAGGCAAATTGATACAAGGGATGTCCCATCAACTTCACAAAAAATTGAGAAACAAAAGGAGAGTTTAGAGGTCCCTGACTTTTCTCATCTTCAAGCCTCTAAGGATGTAATTGATTCTCCACCCCCATCAAAGAAATAGAGAGTAGAAGAAAGACCTTTTCATGTTGAAAAGGATTATTCTCCATCATAGTCTCCTCTAAAATTTTTTGATGACCAAGAGATTACAGAGAAAGTAAAAAAAATAGATGCTTTAGGTCAAATTTTTATGACCTATGAAGAAATAAATGAAGGAGTACCAGAGCTACCAGAGGAGCCCAAACTAGATCTAACAACAGGGGAATTGGTAGGCATAGATTTGGACCCAATTATTAAACAAGCTTGTGATGAGTTCTTAGCTGATGATACTTTTGTTAAAACTAGGGCTTTCATGTAGTTTCTTTAGAAATTAAACATCAACCAGTTTCAAGAAATCTGTGAGAAGAAACATGAAGAGAATCCAGGGAAGGATTTACAAATCATACAAGAGGAAGTGAAAATGGAGATGACTGCAAAGTTTAAATTAATCACTCCAGAACATGGAAGAGATATGTTAAAAGTATCAGGAGTGCTAATCCTTCTAGAGTGGGATATAGCTGATGCGGTGGTTTTTGATGTAGTTAGAAAACAAACCACTCCTTTCTACAAAACTCAAGAAGAAGTAGAACAAGCTATTAAAGGGGTCACTTTCAATGACAATCACCAAGCTTTAGTAATGTGGTCCCTAAGAAAGAATGAAAATAACAGGGGAAATTTTTTTTTCAGAGGTGATCTTTCAGGGAGTCTAATTGTAAGAGGGGTTACTGATACTTCTTTGGTGGAAGCATCAGGTATGGTACTGGCCACAACACAATTGACAACAAAGGTGGTAGAAAAAGAGGCCAAGGAGAAGGAAGAAGTTACTGCAAAGATGGAAATAGTTTTGAAGGTTTATGGTGAGTTGAAACAAGGGATTCTTGAAAGAGATACTTTAATTGCAAATTTAAAGAAAAGATTGGGAGAGCATGGCCCAACACAACTATCAGAGTAGATGCAAATAGCATCTTCCCCTACTGGGCCTTCCTCATCAAGCCCTATTGTTGAATTTCCTCCTTCCCCTTTTCCTTCTTCCATGGATGAGGATGACATTTATCAAAAGGTAAAGTAGAGGTTTGAGAAGAAGATAAAGGATGTGGTTTCACATTTTGTTGCAAAGGTGAAACCTAAAGAAATATAAAAAACTACAAAATAATTGGTAGACATTTTAGCATCTTTTCAGAAAGAATTAGTTACTGTGGACAAGATTTTGGGAAAATGGGCTACAAGGAAAGATAGTCTGAAGTGAATTTTTGATCAATTTAAGGATAAATGTATTGTGGATATAGAGCTAACAAACACTTACAAGTTTTTTAAGGATCTTTTTGATTTTGAGGTAACTAGGGGGAGTATAAGAAGAAGATCAGAAATCTTAAGGGTGAGATATTTCCAAGATGATTTTCAAATTTTTCCTGGTCTTGTTAAGGCAGATGGGGTAATTAAAGATGAAGATCAATGGATGCAGAAAATAGATAGACAAGTATTGTCTAAAGTAGACTCCATTTTATGTACAGATGATAATACCCCATTCATACAACTTTTTGAACTCCTTCAGGATGCTAGGATGCATTTTTATAATGTAAAAATAGAGGTTCACCAGTTGGTTGCTGAGTGGAAAAAATTATTACTGAAGAAGGATGAAGTCCTTGCCTTTCATTGGCCAGGTGAAGAGACCTATATGACTTGGGAATCAACATATCCCTCAGAGGGTTCAGAAGAAGAAGAAGCATGAAATAAAGAGGCAGCAGGTGGCAATATTCCAAACCCTCAAGATCAAAGCTAACAAGGATAAAGACATCAAGTAGTTATCATAGATATTGATACAACACTTGGTAGAAGTTGAACTAACCTTGGTAGGTATTGCAAGATTTTGGTGCTCATCTTTACAATCCCTCTCAAAGTTTTGTAACAAGAAAGTTTCTATTTTCATTTTTTGTCTTATATGAGAGCTCCTTTCTTGTTTTTTCTAGAAAGATTCAAAGCTTGTTTGCAATCCTTATTTTCTATAAAAGGATTACCAGGATTAGTGAAAAAGGACTGAGAACTTGATCGATTTTACTCATAAGTTTCTTGATTCTAGGATATTGTAGACCATTTTTAGACATTATTTCTATAAAAGCACAATATTTTCTAGTTCAAGTTATTTTCAGAAGGTTATACTGTAAAGCATTTTGTGAGCATGATATAATATAGCATTTTAATAAAATCCATGATTTATATCTCTCCTTGAGTATTTTTGTTTGAGTTATGAATTGTTCCAATTCATTACATAGATGATTTTTGTGTGTATGTCTATATTTCTCATCTCTGATCCAGGATTAGATTAAATAAGCTTTGAATGTGACATAAATTCTTTAAAGTTTTTCTTAAGGATGCATTAGTAAGTAATGTGAATCTAGGAACCTTTGATAAAATACACCACAAGGTGATTAGTATTTTCAAAGGGGAGTAAATCTTTCAAAGTTTAGTATATTTGTTCATGTATAATAGTCTTGCAGTGGAGGTGTAGCCCAATGGATAAGACACTGGCCGGCAGTGAAGTTCTTCTCATAGAGATAAATGTTTAAAAGGATTCTACTCATATTTCCATCTTAAAGCATAAAATTGTCAAAATTCTTTGAAGTTCAGTGATTTGCAGAATAAATTACCACCTAGTCATAGTGAAAAATCTACGAATGAATGGTCATCATTTAGGTTTCTCTTATCATTCATCTGTTACATTTAAATCTAGTTAGTGAGTAGTGAGATAAGTATTGTTTTTACTGGATTAGGAACACCCTCCTTGGTTTTGCAGAGCCAGAAGTGCAGAGGGTAGTCTTGTCCCTACAGTTGGTCCAATCACCTCTAGAGCTAAATATTTGGATCTAACTAATCCTCAAAATATGTAGATGTATTGGTTGCCTGTTAGAGCATAAAGTCCATTTTGGGAACCAACACAACTCTCTACTATAGAAGGAGAACAACTTAAAGAGCCAATCAACGCTCTACATCTAAAATGATTCTACAACTGAGACATCTTTAGAATGCTGCTGTACATATTCAATATTGAAAAAATCATAAAAATTGCAAAATGTCCTAAAAAATCTATTATCCTGGTGAAAACCTGGCAAACAGGCACCTTGATAATACAAAAAAAAATTGAAAAATAAAAAAATACAAAAAAATTGGAAAATACAAAAATACAAAAAAAATCAAAAAAATCAAAATACAAAAAAATTGAAAAAGAAAAAAATGTGTGATTGATGAAAAGTTGGCAAACAGGCGTCATGGTAGCAAAAATAGAATTTCTACCAAGATGGTGAAAACCTAGTAAATAGGTGCCTCTTGTTCCACAAGACTATACCTATTATGACACTGCTTGGCTCTATACAACTGCTCCTTACTTTCCTTCTTTAGTTTTCTTTCCCATCTTTAATGCTTTAGTTTGCTTTATTGTCTTTCCTGCTTTAGTTTTCTTGCTCATGCACTCGTTCTTAGTTATCTTCAAGATTATGCTCAACTCTACATGGATTGAAACTAGTCACACTTGGGGGCAGCTTCCTAGTCTAGGGGGCATTGTCCTATCACTTTCAGAGGATCTTCCTCGCATCAGTCACTAGTGGCTCTCACTGCATCTGCCTATTGATGTTTCATTCATACTCAGATCTCCCTCCTCAAGGATCTTCCTTGTATTAGTCACTAGTGGTTCTCATTGCATCTACCTATTGATACTTAGTTAGCACTCTCTGATCTCTCCTTGAGACTCTCTATCACATCAATCACTAGTGGTTCTCACTACGTCTATCTACTGTCACTATCTTGTTGAGATTTCTTTCATACGCGTTGTATTCTTCATCTTTGACATCAATTCACTTAAACTACAAACTAAAACTAAAATTGAACTTGTAACTCTTTGAGACATACTGAGCTTTCCTTTTGTGTGCTTGTTCTTTTATTTTATCATTCCTCTCTGAGCAACTCCAAGATTTGTATCTTGAGAGAGAGAAGCAAAAACTTGGGGCATGATATTTTCTTTGTTTTCTATTTTCTGGTTTAGTTCCAATGATCCAATGAATCTATATAAGAGGAGTGTCCACTATGAGAGCCTTCATCTCATGTTGGATGGCCATGTGTACCTTGACTCCTTTTATATGGAAACTTTGGTGAGGTTGGTTCTTCTCCTTGTCTGTTTGAGTGACTTCTTTTTGCTACAAGTGAAATTTTTGACGCTCGCCCTACGAAGTGAACGTAAGGGTCACTGCGAGCATATTTGCTATGCTTATCATTCACTTAGAAAAAGGAGGAACTCTCACATGTCTAATGTGTTTGTATGCTAGAAACATTCAAGTCATTCTAGAAACTATGCTTTGATGCTTATGTTAACTTTCTAAATCAAAAGGAATAGGTGTTTAGGTCATTTTGGCTTCTTATGCCTTAATGCTTACACCTCATTTTGAAAAATCTAAGACTAATGTCATATTCATATTCTCATGATTGTAATGTCACTGAGGGTTGTATGACATCCTATGATCATCTAATACTAAAATCTTTGTGATGATAACTATCTAATGGGTCCAACAACCAAGTCCTAGGGATTACATATAGCTTAGACTTGCATTTTCATTCTAGACTTTCATAGTGATGATGTTTGAAGCTCACTTCATTGTATTCTCTTAGATTTGTACACTGAGGGTTCTCATCTTACATCCTAGGTTCATCTTGACTACACAAGGGTTTGATCCTTTCTCTCGATCTTCAAAAATATTATTTTGGTTAGTACCTGTTGTGTATCACAATATCCTACATGAGATGATTAGTACCATATACATTGCATTTGCACTACATTCACAAAGTGCATTACCATAAACTCATATGCATACATTCTACACCTACATATTCATATACATGTGCATCCATCATAAACTTAAATCAAATCATACATTACATTTATCTATCATTGCATTTCACATTGCATACATATATACCAATAAAACATGTGCATATTCATAAAGGAACCATGTACATCTCATATCTACTCATCTAATCATTTAGGATACATCTCATAAAGCATAAAAACCCAAAGAAATATATGAAATGTACAATGATACCAATAGATAAGCTCATATATATATATATATATATATATATATATATATATATATATATATATATATATATATATATATATATATATATATATATATATATATATATATATATATATATATATATATATATATCGATCAAAATGTCAGTATAAAAAATAGTGCTACTCGAGCACAGTCTATCAAAAATGGGGCTACAATACATCATGCTATATCAAGATCCTAATATAGCCTTTCCCATCACCACTTAGAGTAGGTGGAGGAGGAGGCATGTCTGCCCATGGTGGTGCCTATGGTGGAGGTCCTTATGGAACTGTTGGTTCTCTGGCATACTCTAAAAATTGTAGAACCTAGTTCGCTAGCTCTGGAACCACACCACTATAAGCTACATAGTAATATGCTGCTTATCCAACCTCATATCACATCTCTATCTATTCCCTCACAAGGTCATCCTATAGCCCTCTAATCTCTTTTTCTTTGTCCTCTATCTAGGTATCCCAAAGGGTGACATGTATGTCATGATCCATCAACTCCCGCTGAGCCTGTTGCAACCTGTTTGGGGTCCTCCATAGTAAATCCTATAGCTATGTGGTCTCATCTCCTAGGGGGTCCCTACATAGCTTGATCCTACATGGCTACATCCTCAACCTATGCCTCCTTCTCAGGAGTCTACTATTGTGAGGTCTCACTTGTCCTCTACCTCGTCGATCTATCCTGACCTCCAATACTACCTGCACCAGGATCTATACCCATCTCTCTGGGAGGAATGGGAGTATACCTAGTCATCTGCTGAGGTATTTTTTGTTGTGCTACCTATTGCTATTGTGGTGGTGACTGCACCACCTATTGTGCTTGCTGGCCCATACCCACTAGATCTGTGAATCAAGGGAATGGATGCACCAATAGATGATCCTGATATGCTAGTGTCATCCCTATATCAGCAACAACCACCATATAATCCCATCAGGCTGGCACTACCCATGCCTCAATCATACACTTGACCTGATCTAACCTCGCTTGCTAGCCCTTCTTCACCTCATCAGTGAAGTAAGCATATGCACAGTACTCCTGAGATATGTCTTATGGCCTACCAAATTGCTTGAGGACCCATGATAATGGGAAGCACTCAATGATAGCTATGGTGCGCCCAATCAAAGGACATGAACAAAACATATATGATAACTCATGCCTAGCATCATCCCAGACCTATGTCCCTATCCACGGTCACCATGTCACTACAACCTTGTCATCAAGCTGAGCTCACCACTACTCAGTCTTACCCAGCACTGGTTGGGTCATAGGGCCTTTGTACTTGTAAATGTATGGCTCTAGGGGCTATCTAGTGTCCTGGAACACTAGCTTGCAAATGGGAAGATGCTCCCAAGCCCATATCTAAAGCACGAATACTCCTACTACCATGTTCTAAGAATCCTGATACATGGGCTTGTGCATCTCATGATACATCTGTGCCAGCATGTACTGGCCCTATCCATACCTCATGGGTGGTCGATCTAACATCCTCTATAGCATCTAGCCCCAGCCACACTCCAGTCCATGCTGCCCTCTATCTGGCATTAAGTAGAAATCCAGGAATGCTACTAACACAACTACTAATATTCAATGTCTAGCACTGTATTGGCTGATCAAGTCATCCCATGGGATCGCCTGACCCATCACTAGATCATCCTAGAATATCTCTTTGAGTGCCATAGTTCTTGCTCTCGGTTGTGTATCATACTCCATGTGTGGCCTATGGAAGTGTACTCTTAAGATCTTGTAGATATCCTCTAGGGTAACTATCATCTCCCTTTGTGGCAAGTGAAATGAGTTCATTTCCAAATGAAAACACTTGACAAGTGCACCTAGTAATCCATGACTTACCCAAATGTTGGGTACATCACACAAGTATGTCAATCCTAATCCATCTATGTGTGCACCCTCTACATCATCCAATCTTCGCACTAGCTCACTAATGACAGGGTGGTGAGATCAAAATATAATATCCGGGAGGTTAACCTGCAATGAAAGTGACAACACATGATTAGTATCTCAATCATGATGATTCTCAAAGAAAAATAGAATTGACGCTATGTACCTATCCTGAACATGCCTCTC
Source organism: Chamaecyparis obtusa (assembly GCA_027943335.1). Classification (NCBI taxonomy): domain Eukaryota; kingdom Viridiplantae; phylum Streptophyta; class Pinopsida; order Cupressales; family Cupressaceae; genus Chamaecyparis; species Chamaecyparis obtusa. Next base: position 509,411 of record BSBK01000971.1, on the reverse strand, counting down.
AGATGCTCTACTTGGCTAATCTTACGCTAACTTGGGTATAAATTTGGGAATTTTCCTATAGTTTCCCATGCGAAGAACTAGATGTCTCATGCAAGATTTCTCTATCATGCGAGACTTCAGGCTAGTTTGCACGAGAGATCTTCCTTGAGGAGGGTTTCTTGCGTAGCTTCGACGGGCTTTCATGTGAGCTTGTGGAGAGGCCCTATGCAAGGAAGCCCTCTTTTGGTCTTTCCTCACATGAGACTCCTACATGGCCCACGTGAGGAAACCATTTCCTCACACAAGATTTTGTGGGAAAGTTCCAAAAAGACCCTAAAACCTATCTAAAATCTACTAAATACATCAAAAACTTGAAATGCAAGGTAGGTTATTGACTACTCACAGCTGGTTCATATGCCACCGGCCAACTGTGACGTTGGGAGCACTTGAATCTGTGCAATCTCACTAGCATGCTTTCCATTTCACTCAGAGCTCTCTAAATCACTCAAAGTCAAAGGTTTCAAATGAATTGAAAATTACCCTTCTCGGCCTTATATAGGTTTTGACCTAATTTTCAAAAGTGCTCCATTTTGCACAAAAACTTCACCCTTGGCTAAATCGACCACTCTGAATCCATTTTTGGGATCAAAATTGAAATCTGATAACTCTATATAGCTCAAAATCATGTCTTAAAATCTCTGGGACCCACGTGATCTGATGCTTGTGCAGTCGACCTTATGATGAGGTATTATTGCCGGAATCACATCTCATCCTCATTTTCTTGGTATCTTCAACTTTTTCATCTCAAGTCAATTTTGGTCAACCATGGTCAAACTTGGTCAATAGGACCTCCAAATTACTCCAAATCACTTCTGAATCTTATTGATTCTTTCATAATTTGTTCTTAGTTCTTCTATATCTCTGATTTTATCTCTATTTGCAACCTATTGCTGTCAATTATCTTTATGATGTGTCATCTTTTGATTTCACTCCCGAGGGGGTAGGATGATTGCATCATTGAATCTTATCAGTCTCAAATAAATCTGATCTAATCCAAAGTCCTCATCACTAGGGACATCTCATCACTTGGGGCATGTTAAGTTTTTCGTACCTCATGATCAAAATTGGATATTCCATGATCTTGAATAACCAGGGGCATCTCTATGCCTTGCATCTTGTCATCATACTATTAGGTATATGGGCAATCTAACTCAGATCCCTGGGAATGAAGCTTCATTTAGGAGAAGGTTCTTGAAATTTCTTTAGGTATTGGGGAAATCTAACCTCGATCCCTAAAAGTCAAGCTTTGTTCTGGAGATGGCTCTTGAAAGATATTTTTAAATGGTATTTGGGAAATCTAACCTAGGTCTCAGAGGACTAAGTTTCATTCTAGAGATAGTCCTAAAAAATTTGCATCAGTTATCATTTAATTGATGGGTATCGGGGCAATCTAACCCTAACTCCTAAAGATTGAGCCTCATCCTGGGGACAGTCTTACCAAAAGTGGTAATCTGACTGAGGTCTTCACAATCTAACCTAGACTCCAAAGGACTAATCTTTATTCTAGAGATGGTTCTAGAACTTGATTTGATCAGTGTCTTGGCAATCTAACCTCGACTTCTAAGGGTTAAGCTCCGTTCTGGATATAATCCTGAAAACCTCATCAATTGTCACATTTGAACTATTCTTTGAATCAATGCATTTCTCACACATCAATTCAAAGAGGGGAAAAATGTAATACCCCAAAATTGTCATCTTTCTATTCTAACCAATTTTGTTGCATTTAGTCTCATTCCTTCAATTTCTACATCATCAAAGTCCTATTGTACTAGGCAATCCTATCTTCTAATTGACTTTACTCGACTTAGTGTCAAATACAAAAAACCTTAAACTTGCATTAATCACATGCTATATTTAATTCCTAAATATTGACCATAATTGGCTAAATAAACCCTATGATTGATTAATTTAATTACAAAGTCCTAGCACTCTAATTAAATTAAATCCACCCCTTTTAGCTAAAACACATCAAGATGAATTAAATAATATTTGGTTCTTTAAATGAACATCCTCATTTGAATTTAATTATTCAAACAATTGGAAAAGTCACCCATGAGGTCATATTTCATTTACTTAATTAAATATTCTCTCCAAATGCTTCACTCCCCCCAAGAAGATGAATGGTCGACCGTTTCTTTGCAAGAAACTCTTCAATCTCCACTGGGCTTTTCTATAATAGAACCCTCTCATTTCTCATTTTGGAGAGGGTAATTTTTGAGTATCAAACCTCTGGTGAATTTTTCTCTCATTTGTGTTCAAAGCTATAATCATCTTGCATATTAGAATAGTATCCATTTCTTAGAATAATGATGCATTTGTTCTTAATTTAGTTTCTTTCATTGTTATTAGATTCATGCTGATTTTATCACAAGTTTTTAGATTAATATTGCACTCTCATTTTAGCATAAATCTCAATTACATCTTAGCTTAAATCCTTCATTCTAGACTAGTCTATGGTTGTTGGACTCTCAATTCTGAGAGTTACTCAAAACCCTAACTAGATAGGAGGCAACAGGTCAAATCATAGAGGCATGTGAAATGAGTAATTTCATATTCATTCTTGTATGCGGCTAATGAATAATGACTATGTTGAATTCTATGGCTGAATAAGAGGTCAACATTTAGCTATAAACACATTTCATTTACTATGAAGATTTCTAAGATGCTTTGGTGTGTGATTATGTTCTTTATTACCCTTGTCTTAGTATCTCTTTACCATACCTATGATGTTTATGAGAGTATCATCCACTTCATTATGTTGATGACCCTTCATTTTGCACTCGCCTATACTTTTGTGAAATTGACCGATACTAGTCTTCCTGCTTTCAAAACTTTCATTAAAGATTCATGTGGTAGACTTATTGCTCTTTTGGATTATGTGAAGAATTTGGTATATGATACACCATCTCCTAATCTTCCTAATCATAATCCTATCATTCCTAATTTGATTCCTAACCTTCCTATTCCTAATACAATGCCTAATTCTCTATTTATTAATCCTAATTCTTCCCATACTTATGATGGGATTCAAGCTATAGTTTAGGATACAGATGTGCAAGAGTTCTTTGATTTACCTTCTCCTTCGATTCATGAGGATATTAAAGGAAAGGGTAAAGAAACTTATTCAAAACCTATTATTCCACCTTATACAACCTTTATTCATGAGTATTATAAACAATCACCTCCTGTAGAAGCTTTGCATGATATGTACACTACAGGATATAATATGATGACTAAAAAAGGTTATAGAGGTTTAGGGCTTGGAGTTAATGAGCATGGTATCAAGTATCCAATTCATATACCCCCTAAACAAGATAGGCATGGTGTTGGTTTTTCATAGTCTCAATTCAAGGTGGGTGATGTTGATCATCATCCTCCTCTTCATATTCTTCTCCCTACACTTAAACTAGATAACCCTGATATTCATCAATATATACTTAAGGGGATGTATGTCCAACTAATGAATTCCAAGAAAGAAATCTTTAAACCTATGCTGAAAGATGCTTTATCCAAGTACACATGTCCTTTTCATTATAGTAATACACATTTACTTGCTGATTGTAAGCATTTCAAGCTATATGTTAGGGAAAGAGCTTCTTTAGGAATTATATCTCACTCTCGTGTAGTTTTAAAATTCCTTCATAATTTTTATATAGGGGATACCCCTCATTCTAATACAATATAGATTTATTCTCCTCTTGTCTCTGGACTAGGGGGCAAGAGGTGTATTTTCATCCAGTCTCCTAGGATCCATTAGGCTTTTAGCATATATTGTGTCTTGAGGTTAATTGACATTCTTTTTTATCCTATCTCTCTAAGGTTTTGTATTATGTTTTTAGTCATCCATAGATTCTAAGACATTTGTTTTGCAAAGGTATCCCTTTCTTTCATCCCTGGGGGAAATGTTCTCCCTTCTTTTTCTTTGTCTAGGGAACTACTTTCCTTAGCTTAGTGGCATTTGTTTATTTGGCAACATTATTTCATTATACTGACTGATGTTTTGACCATGGATATCCTTTTATATGAGAGGTTGTTGTCCTAGGTCATCACCTCTTCTTTATTTTGTAAATTATGTTCTTTATAAACTCTTGCCCTTACTTTGGTGATTAGAGTTGTTTCCCTCATTCCAAAGATTCCTATTCCTCTTTGTTGCAGGGGGCTTGATGATTGAATCTTTGCTCCCATTTGACTTATCTTTGAAAGATGATATTTTATCTAGAGAACTCCTCTATGGTGGGGGTCTTGTTGATAAGATCTCTTTCTTTGAGGATCCTTTTCCATAAGTGACATATCATTTTCATAGTTATCTATGCTCTTGGATGTAGGGGTCAATACCTATCCCTAAGAATATGGTGTACATTGTTGTTAAATAGGATATATCCTTACATTGCAAAGTAGGTATCCTCTTCCTCTTCATTATCATATCTACTAGATAGCTATGATAAGGAGGGGGGCATATATAGGGTCTCCCTTGTACTATATTTTTTTATTTATATGCTAAATCATCCAAAGGTAATGCACATAAGTTGCTACACCCTGAACAGACATGCATTTTTCAATTTTCAATATGCTAAATCCTCCAATGGTAACACACATAAGTTGCTAAATCCTAAAGAGACACACATTTTTCAAATTTCAATATGCTAAATCTTCCAAAGGTAACACACATAAGTTGCTAAATCCTGAAGAGACACGCATTTTTCAATTTTCAAATATGCTAAATATTCTGAAGGTAACACACATAAGTTGCTAAATCCCGAGGAGACACACATTTCATATTCATAGTGATACAAGAAGGTGGATCTATGGGTATTCTGGAAGCCATCAGAAGATGCATTACAATTAAAAAGCATAGTTTTTGGGTGAACTAGCGGGTCTTTCTACCTATTGGGATCTCCCTCTAGGGTGATTCATGGTAAGGTGGACATCTTACTGGGCGAGGTAATCACTTTCTCCTTTCTCTCTTTTATCTTTCATGCTAGTAGGACTGGATCATGAAGCTATGTTATTTATAGTATTTCTCTTATCTTTCTTATGTAATCATTTATGCTTTTATGATATCTTTCCAAATATGATATTAGTATAGGAAATATTTCTTAGCAAGGTTTCCTCTACTAGTTGATTTGGGTTGGTTTTAGTACTAACCCCTGTTCTTTTAGTTTTCTCTTTGTTTTCACACCCTCATGCATATGTTGAGTTAGAATCCTTAGCTTGGGGACTTGTGTCCTTAGCTAAGTGTTATTTTATCTCATTGTTAATCCACTTGGATCTCTTCTTTGTTCTCCTTTACCAAGAGTTTCCATCGAGTCCATACTCTTGCTAAAGTTGGGGCTTAATGTATCATCTTAAAATGGAAGCACTTCCTTGTTAAGAACATTTAGCCCTCCGAGTAAGTGGTCTGGGGTCATGTCAACCACCTTGAATTGGTCTCTACATGGATTTGGCTTTTCCCCCTATTCATCTTCTCTCTCCACATATTTCTAGCCTTTTTCTGGCACCTGGTCCTAAGAATTTGAAATTTGTCACCTTAGGGTCAAAGTTGACCTCTTGGGTCAAGGTCGACTGTCACACCCCGCAAGGGAACTAGGGAAAAGCACAAATGTTTACTTTATAAAAGAAAACCTAAGTAGAGTTTTATGAAAAATTTTGAACTTTTTAGAATTACAAATAAACAAAACTTATTCTAACTTCTTTCCAAGGTTCCCTTAAATGTAAATGTATGATTTATTTAAAGCTGATAAGAAATTCTATTAACCACATTTACTACCCATACCAGTTTCATCTAATATTCCTTATTAGAAAAATACATAACCACATTCACTTTTAATTTCCATTTGAAACTTTTAGAGATCAATTAGTATAATCAATTTCATCCATCTAACTTAACATATTTGCAATAATACAACAATTGATCCACAACATTTTACAAAACTTGAAATATCACATAATTACATCTTTTCAACATACATTTTGTATATGAAAATAAACATCCCATATAACCCTTTTTCCTATATCTACCCATTATTACATCATCTTGAAATTACATTACATTCAAACTCCTCATAGGAGAATACATAAAGTTTACATCATAACAAAATTAAGTACAAGTCTTCATTCTTCAACAGGTGCATAGACAAGCATGGATCTTCAATTATTTACATCTGCAAGGAATACCTCGATAGAAAGATTTTCCACCCAACCACGTGGATACCCAAAAGGATCCACTCCCTCGTGCTAGGAGATAAACACCAAGCCCACAAGGAAGGAACTTACTAGGTTATACCTAGGGTTGAGTAACATTTCCCACAAGTATAGTACTTTACAACAAGGGTTCCAAGGCCTGGGTAGAAAACTCTAGTAACTACCTAAGTGAGTGTCATCGCATAGCCCTCACACCTTGGGTTGTCCTAGTACTAGCCACTCTAGGCCCCGGCCCCCAAGTAGGCACATGCGGGATCGAATGCCTTTCATACAGACAAGCGCCATTCAATTGTACCTATGCCTAGGTACCTTCTCCCACTCCCATCCATAGCCTATCTTAGTGCTAATGGCATGGGCGAGGCACAAATTAATCTTTTTAATGTTTTAATACCCATTCCCTTAAATTTAATTAGGTTATCACTGGTTAATTAACTCATCAGTCGGTTATCCTGGTTCTAGCCACTTTAGGGCCCCGGCCCCGCATTGAGAGCCACTCACTTAGGGTCCTAGGTTTCCTAACCCTAACCCATTCCCGTTAGGTTTTCAGCAACCTACTAACATGCTCAACATTTGCACAATTTCAGATTTACCTTTGGATGTTTAAGAGGTCCTAAAGTTTGGCTAGGTTTGATTATTGACAAGTCAGGAAGAAAGGGTTTTGTTTTCAGATTTCTAGCCTCTCCTAACATTTATCCAAGTATGAAAATGAGTATTCATTATATATTTGCAAATAAGATATATATAATTTAAATCACTAAATTAAGATGTCTCTAGTTACTGAATTTACTTCATCTAAGTTGTATTATACATAATATATTATATATATATGTGCAATATCACATTAAATATTTATATAATTTACTTATCGAATTCATATGCCTCTTAGATGTCTTAAAATTAATACATCCATATATTATATATATATATATATATATATATATATATATATATATATATATATATATATATATATATATATATATATATATATATATATATATATATATATATATATTATATATTAAATTAATTGAAACCCATGTTTTCAAAACATATATCATATTATACATATAATATTACATATATTATATGTATAATATAATACTAAATTTAAATGAAATAATAACATAAAAACATAAATTATATTATATATATAATATTACACATATTATATATATAATATAATACTATATATATTACACCAAAAAATATCATAAAAACATATATTATATTATATATATAATATTTTACATATATTATACATATAATAAAATATATTAATAACACCAACAATATTATAAAAATTTGTTTTTATTTTAACCCAACAAAATTGAAAAAGGTTTAAAACATAAATTTTGTTTGCCCTATGTTTTTCTTATTTCCTATATCATTTTCGGTTTCAAAAACAAAATAATTACTTTATCATAACTTTAAACCGATTTTTCGGTTTCAAAATTTATTTTATAAATTCAAAATTTATAAAGTAAATTTTGAACATTATTTTATATTGTTTTTAACAGAGTAATAAAATAAATTACTATACTAAAATTTTATTATGGTTTTACACTATAATAAATTTACTTTAAATTTTTTTTTCATTTACTTTGCAAATGGTTTAATTAATTTATAAAATATAAATTAATTTATGTTTATAAGATATAATTAATTAATAAAATCAATTAATTAATTTATAAAATCAGTCCTTTATGGTTTCTACAATAATAAAATTATACAAAATAAAGTATAACCAACACAGAATACATTATTATTAAAATGACAGAATGCCACAATAATATAGCATTTGAAACACAAAACTATATCATTTCTATAATGTATGGATGGCTGGAAAAATAATGCAATATTATCTACATGACCAGCAATAATACAATAATGTATCAATATTCTGTAATCTTTTTTTTTTAAAACACAAATCATTCAAACAAATCTAAAAATAACATTCACATTATAAAATAAATCTATTTCTCAGGCTCGATTCCAACCTGGAGTCCTCTGAAAATTATTTGATGAAGGACGATCAAATTCTCTCTAACTTTTCCAGCACTCCTTTGAATCCTTATGCTTGCAGTCTTCCAGATGCAATGCCCACAGACCTTCAAAATGAGATTTAATAAATTCTCCGTTCAATAATATTTTCAATAGTTTTTTCCCAGCCTCCAATTTCTTTCCAAAATCCCTGCCTCCGCTCCGCTCACACCTTCTAAAATATTTAATATCCAACTATGATAGTTGGAGGAGTTTCTCTACGGGAAGAAACTTCTCCAACTTCCATAATTAGTTGGAAAAACCAATCATCTCCCGTAAACAATAATAAAGCTTTTAATGAATTTAATTAAAATAACATCCAAAGAAAACTATAACCACAAAATTAATCAAATAGCTTACAAGGAAATTACATAGCACATTTGGAATTCAACTAGCCTAACTTCTAGGAGGTCTCGAGTTCAACTCCCTCCTAGATAGCTAGTTTTATTACAAGGAGCATTTTCTTTTTATTAATTACTATTATTATTATTTACAAATAGGTTATAATTATAATTTCTATTTAAGAATATATGTATATAAATATATTCTTAAAATAATTTTACCAATCAATTATTAAGATAGTAAAATTCATTAGTCCTATTAATATAATTAAGTATATATATATTATATGTATTTATTTATATATATATCTATCTTAATATACGTATATGTGTTCATAAACATATGTGTGCACCCATATGTTTATGACACATATATTATAAGTAACTGATTATTCGTATGATTAAAGGTACATGTATCAACTTACCCCTAAAGCTAACATGATAATCTAAACAAAGATAACAACCTTTGACCAGCAAAGACTCACATTGATAATCTACTACCAAGATTGAGCAAACCCTAAAAGCAAGTACAAGGTCCAAATCCTATTAACTGATAAATCACATATTACCTCCCTACCAGGAACTAATCTGACACTTCCCACCTAGGGTGAATGATCAAGGTAAAGGTTTTCTTTTGTGAGGCTTGGTGATATCTCCATGACAACAACAACGATCAAGGATTTAAGGGATCGCTCAGACCTGTGAAGCCAGGTGGAGATGATACCTGGTACCTACAAATCCTGCATCACCAAGAAGAGATACATGTACATATATATAGATCAAATACTTGCAGATAGATGACTTGGATCGATACATCATGTGGACCTCACTGAGTGAGTAACTACGACTCCGTCCTGAGTCATGAAAACACATCAGACATATGTATCCATAAAACAATCGTGATAAGGGTTAGTATCCAAATCATTAGATAAAACATGTAAAATAAATTCTTCTAGGATCTCATAAACATATAATCAATGTAACTATAACTGAACATATAAATATCATCCGATGAACATATAATCCTCCATGAAACATAAACATGAGTGCATAGTTCTAACCATCATAATAGAAAAGAGTCAAATCATAGTATCACTATAAGAGAGGTATTACATCGACCTTGACCCTAACCTAGGGTAGATTTGACCTCGACTCTAAACTAGGGTAGAGGTCAGAGTCGACCTCACACCTGACCCTGGGTCTAATTTTCTAATTCTAGAGGTTTCAGGATGTCGAGCTTTGAAAATTTTTATTTTCCCGCTTTTGGGTCGGCTATTTTGGATTTTAGAATGGTAAACTCTTAAATTTCATTTAATCTAGGTCCATTTCTAGGGGTTAAGGTTAATTGGGATTTAATTCTCCAATTTCAGTCTCTCTAGAAGTTTGTACCTTAGATCACTATAAAAGGAAGCCTTCCTCTCTCATTTTCTCCATCTCATCTCATAATCTCTCAAGCACTCTCAATCAAGAAGATCAAGCAAGCATTTTCAAGGAAGCATTTAAGAAATCATCCATTCAAGCATTCAAGTTCTTCATTGAAGATCAAGGATTCAAGCATTCAAGCCTTTGAAGGGATTTCATTCAAGCATTCAAGATTCATCATTCAAACCCTAGATCTATCCATCATGTGGTGTGATCTTCCTTCAAGATCCTTTGTTCATCTTCAAGATCCATTCAGTCTCCTTTCAAGGTGGATTCCAAGAATACAATCATGGAGGTTTTGGATTTATATTTATGGTTTTGATTTACATTGTTGAGTCCAAGCTTTCATATCAATATACTTGTTTACATTTCAGATATAATTACATATCTATTGAATATCATAGCTTCATTATTAGATCTACTTATACTGCTTTCTAGCATTCTTTATTTCAATTCCATTATTAAGGTTGATTCCAAACTGGGGTTTGACTAAGGAAAACCCCTCATCCAAAAAAAAAACCATTTTTCCTGGAGGTACAGCTATAGGATATCGAATTGCAGTTCAAATCTGGATACTATTTTTGGCGAACTTCCAAGATCTGCAAACAAAATTTCCATCAGAGATGATTTGGGTCAAGGTCAACCTTCAGTGGGGGGTAAGATTGAGCCCTGGGGTAATATTGTGCTCCAATTTTGAGGTCAAAGTTGACCTGGCTTCCAAAGACAAAAAGTTTTCTGGGTTTTCTCTGTCTTAGCGTTTGCAGTCCAAAGTAGGTTGCAGAATCTCCCGAAACTGAACATAGATATTAGAAATCAAAATTTTCTAGATTTTCCCTATTTTGAGGTTATTATTTGTCTTCTATTCATTTAAGATTTCAAGCACATACTTTTCATAACAAAATATAAAATTCTCTCCCTCATTCACACTCCATAGATTGATTCTTTTGTGCATTAACCTTTTGGTTGATCAATTTGGATCTCTCCTTTGTAAGTTTAGATTTAGGCGTGGATCTTGTATTTGCCATCAACTCCCACACTCCACATAATATAAAAATATATCTTAGACCTAGATATATTTTTATATCTTACACTTAGCAACTTCCAAAAAATTACTTAAATGAAAAGAACATAAACATAAAATACACAACTCATAACACCATGATTTTATTCTCGAGGAAACCCTGTTAAGGGAAAACCCCGATGGGGATGGTACCTACAAATATGTACTAAAATTATTATGTCCCTTTGAGGAGACCTATCCCTATTAGGAGATGATTATTACATTATCACATTTCCCTGTTAAAGGAATAGAAAAACCCTGTTAGGGGTGTACAATGAGCATATTGCTCTTACAATAAAATTTTGTTATCTATTTACAATGCTTTATCAAAATAAACTTATACAAGAATATTTTATGCTTAAGTAGTTCTAGTTGTATCTTACATCACCTTATGTCTGATTCTGACATCACAATGCATCCATTCATGTGACCATCTATCACACACTTCACTTCTCAAAAAGCTCTCCATATATATACCTTATCATATTCCCAGTCAGCTCCCAAATACATAAAAAATGAGACCAACACCTATCCAAAAAGTAAATAAAAAATTCAACGATCATACATTACCAAAATATGGAGAATAAAAAATCCAAATCCAACTTAGCATGTCTAGATTTCACATTATACTCCCTTAGTTATCACGACCATCCAACTATTTTGTATTGCCGCTTCACTGTCATCACATGAATTCAACTAGCTGTAATTCTCATTGCTAAAGTCCAAAAAACAAGAGACCTTAATTGAAGGTCTACCACATCCTCAAATACATTTCTCTATGTTTTCAAGACTTAGTTTATCATATACAATGATCGCTGCCCAAAATTGTACTCTTGTACCTACTAAACTATTTCCTGGACTTAGTCAGTTTTACAAGACCTTAAAACCAAAATTGTGTTTCACTCAAAGTGACCATATATATGAGTAGTTTTTCCATAAATCAAAACCTCTATACAATCCCTAATGGGACACTTGCCAAAAAAATTTGGTTGCAAACAAGGAATCTTATGGTTAGAGTTGAGGGGTAGTTTTTTGTGTTCTAAGGGTTGGGATTTTTAGTTATAACAGACTGATATTTCGACTAGTTTTTTTTTTTTTTTTTTTGGTATAATTATGAGATAGCATACTTGAAAAATTTATTACCAACTACTTTTATGTTAATTGAAGTTTAATTGTGCTTGAATCAAGAATTTTTAGTTTTGATTGATGTTGATTACACTAGTATTTAATGTCAATATTGAGTACTCACTATCTTATAAGACTCTAGTATTTATGTGTTTAGATTACTTTCAATGATGGATAAGGCTGAATGATAACTCTTATAGTTTAAATTAATTGTGATGAAAAGGTTCTCTATCTATGGGGTTATAAAAAATAAATATATGAATAGGGATCTGTGAATGTTTCATTGCTTCTCATTCTTTATAGATGCACTCATGAAATGATTCGAATGTTTAGGCATGTGTCAAGGATCTTGTCTTTATGTTCTCATTTTGAAAAATAAGGTATTGTGGCATACTATGCCAATTCATAGGACAATATTTTCTTATGATATTATGGTTTTATCTTTTTTTAGTAAAGATTGTGAGTAAGTAGAAAAATGATCTGGCACATCACCTCTTTTTGAAAGTATATGAATAGTCACGATGATTGAGGGAAGGCTAGACAGAATGGTAATGTGCTAAGTTAGATGAAAGTTGTATATTTCCAACACTTTGGTAATACAAGATAACCAACTCTACATTTAACATTTGTATAAGTAATTATTATGTTTTATATCATATTTGAGAGCTGACTAGATTGCATAAATGATATAAGTATAGAGTGTTTTGTGGAAGCGATAAGTGTGAAACTATGTGTGATAGTAATATATATGTGATGGATGTGAATTTGGGATATTAGAAAAGGAAGATAATAGATTCCAGATCGGAGATTGATAGAACTATAAATGGAACTATCAAATCATAGCAGATGCTTGTGTAGTTCACTTATTGAATAACACTTTTGTAACAAAAATTTCATTTTGAGAGATGTAAACTCACCACACCTTTAATAGGGTTTTTTTATACCCAAAATAGGGTTTTCTATTCCTCTAACAAGGAAATGTACTATGTAATACTCAACTCCTAACAGGGACTCAATATTTTAGTGCATATTTTTGGGTACCATCCCCACCGGGGTTTTCCCTTGGCTAGGGTTTCCTTGAAAACAAATAATGGTGTTATGAGTTATGTGTTATGTTTTTATGTTCTTTTCATTTCAGTATTGATATGATTTATTTGTAATTAGTTTAAGTTTAAGTTGAAGTGTTGTAATACTGATTCACCCTCCCCCCCCTTAGTATTACTTAATCTTAACAATTGGTATCAAAGCTATTGGCCCTTGGAGATAAATCCTAATAGCTTAAGGGAGATCATATTAGATTCAAAAAGTTTGCAAGAGAACTTTGAAGCAACACTTGATGACCTAGACAAAGAAAAGGCTGAGAATGGCGAATTGAAATTCAAATTAAGAAGAGTAGAAGGTTTCATTAAGAAACTTAAGGAATAGATTGAACTTTCAAAAATTCAAAGACAAGACCTTATGGATAAGATCAAAGAGGATTCAAACAATGATACATCAGACCAAGTAAAGAAGTTAGAGCAAGAAAAAGAACAAATTAATCTTCTAATGATTAAAGAAATTCAATATGAAAAGGATGCAAGATACAAAGTTGAAGAGACACTAAAAGAAGTGAATGTGCAGATTGGATAAGTAAAGACTAAACTTGATCACTACAAGGATAAATGTTAGGAATTGGAGAAGTAAAATTAGATCTTAAACGGTGAACTGACTCCATCCAAATTGTACATTGAGAAGTTACACATGAGCAGTGATAAAATTGATGAACAAAGAGAGAGACATAAACCTAAAGGAGACATGAACGGAATTGGATACAATGAAGGAGAATGTTCTAAGACTAATGATGAATCACATGAAGCAAAGACTAAAGATAGATCCACTTTTGAGGAGCCTAAAGATCATATCAAACCTTTCAGAGGTAGATTCTTTGGATGCAACAAAGTTGGACACATGAAAAGAGATTGCATAAGTAAAGGTCCTTTCAAATTCTTTACCGATTATTGTTACAACTGTTATGCATATTGACATAAGAAAGAAGAATGTAGAAAACTTGATCAGTCAAGAAACATACAAGATTACATCAGAGAAGAGTCATCAACCAAGATCACATGCTACAAATGCAATAACCTTGGGTATACTACAAGGTATTGTAAATTGTAGGTTAATCAGAATAGAAGACCACCTACATGTTTCAAATGCAACAACTTAGGACACATAGAGAAGTTTTATAGGTATAATGGAATGAACAATAGAAGAGGACCACCATCTATGGTTATAAAGAAGAATATTGGTGACAGTGGTAAAAGTCTTAATGAATACATGGATGAGTTCAAGAATCATTTCAAGAAACCAACATATGAAGATAATGAGAATATATGGAAGGTAAAAGATTTCAATAAGGCATTGGTTTAGGGAGAGACAATAGATACTAATGTTTCTTTGCATGGTGTTGACATTACTACATTGACCTAGAAGATTGCATAGCCTTAGGGGGAGAATTGGATGCAAAAAATAGAATATATCTAGCCTTTGATTATGTGGAATAAGCTCATGTGAGCTTAGATATGGTATGTCTAGACATAATGGAGTTTATGTTTGTGATCAGAACACTTGGAGATTCATATCCTATAATCATGAAATTTATAATTGATTGAACAATGTGGGAATTTGAGCTATCTATGATTAATGTATTCAATCACCTTGCAATGGATAAAACTATTAGGAATGGGAACACTGAGCAGGGGAGGGGGGGTGAATTAGTGTTCACTGTATTTTAAATTTTCACTTTAATCTTTATGCTGAACTTAAATGATTAAGTACCCACTAATATTTTGCACTAGTGTTTTGTGATCCTTTTTAGAAGATCCTTTACCCTATTAGGAGTAGCTTTACAATGCTTTAAGTATAGTAGACCTTGTTAAGGGTCAGACCTTGTTAGGATTTTTTTACAATCATCCCTATTAGGGGAGAGGACACACTATCCAAGAGCTCACTACTCAAGTGGTGAAGGCTACAACCTTATGATCTCAAATACACACTATATCTACAGGATGAACTATCACTGTGACACTGCTTGTCAGATTAGTTCCATTAGTGCACTGATGCTTTGAACTCTAGAAAATCTCTAATACATCTTCTAGTGTCTTCACACACTTCTTTTGTGCTTATTATTCTTCTCTATTGACTTCCATGTCGAATACAATGGGCACACCTTATATTTATGCGCTCATACACAATACATAATTAGGTCGGTCCTATAACTAATTACAAACAATGCTTCCAAATGAATTGGATTAAGCATGGTTACAATTATATATATAAACATGTCAGAAACCTAAATACAATGGGTGCATAGCCTTTACAATATTACATTACAATCGCAAACCAAAATACTAACTGTCGGCTCCATGCTCTATTCTCTGCTAGCATATACTAGTTGTTCAACTTCAACTAATTGTAACTTTCACATCTTTGCATATCTACTTATGCACTCATAGACTAATCATAAGTATAGTCTAAAAAATTAAATTCTATGATGCATAGCATAATTCATCTGTACACACGTGTGCTAATTCTCTGAGCTGTAGGAACTTTGTACACTGTCTAGTCTTCAAGATTTAACCAAATTCTGATCTTTACATCAAGTGCGCTAACTCCAAACTTCTATATGACTTTGCTTCCATAATGAAAAAAATATATCTAGTCATATACCTCAATATAGTCAACTTTCCAACAGTCTCCCCCTTTTTCATTGATGGCAACAAAGGAATATGGCCAAGTTGCTAACTGTCCCTTAACACAAATTTTTTTTGTCTTCTATACATTTTTATACATAATCTTATATCTCCCTATACATATTATACTCCATATTCTATACATAACTCCCCCTTTGACATCAATGAAAAAAGTGTAGCAAAAAAATACATCTACACATACTTACATAGGGAAAATATTCGAATATGTTATCTTGAGATTCTGGATCTGCTTCTTCCACAAAGCTATCAATGAGTTAACTATCTGGAGATGGGTGCATAAAGCATATTGAAGCTTTTCCATCTTTTTCAAATCTATGCTCAGACCTTGATCATAGGTTATCATGTTGGTATCAACCTCCTTTATGTTCTAATTGAGAATGTCTAGTGAGGGCCCAAGAGCATTCCTCAACTGAGTCTGTCTAGACCTTATCTTTGCCATCTCTTTCTTCGCCTTCTCAATTTTTTCCATCTAACCTTGGTAGATATTGTTGCACATGTTTACATCAGTGGATGTGTCTATCACTGAACTCTTCACCTGCTCAATCATAGCTTCTGCTTCTTTTATTTCCTTGAAATGGGTATCAGTAAGCTTATCTTGATCCATGCAGTCTGCAATGAATTTCCTTCCTTGAAAAATAAATTATTTTAAAGATGCTTGTCCCATCTTGTGTGAATTCAGATCTAGAGAAAATTTTCTCATCAACTCATTTAGTCTCTTCTCTAGATACTTCTCTTTTGCAACCTTGGATGTAGATTCTTCAAGGCTTGAAAAATTTCTTTTGAACTATGATATGATTGTACTTACATCATGAACTGAGTGTACCTTGGACACTTTCTTGTCTTCTGGCAATAGACTATTCAATATGTTCACAGATTCCACAAGGAGAGG
Organism: Chamaecyparis obtusa; assembly: GCA_027943335.1. NCBI lineage: Eukaryota > Viridiplantae > Streptophyta > Pinopsida > Cupressales > Cupressaceae > Chamaecyparis > Chamaecyparis obtusa. The sequence continues at coordinate 492,539 of BSBK01000971.1, read as the reverse complement.
ATTTCTCATGACTTGTTTCTCCTTTTCTTTATCCATAGCCAAGACACTGAACTTAATCAAGTCTTCCTCTTTCCATGAGTCCAAACTAGATGTGTTAGGTGTCAAACTTGACAACAATGCTAACGAGGGAGTGATGGGAGTGTTGTCCATCACTTCTAGTTTTACCTTGGCTAGATTAACAAAAGTTTCATCTTTCTCTTGTTCTTTATCTTCTTCTTTCTTTTCTTCCTCTTCTTCTTCCTCTTCTTCTTCTTCTTTCTCATCTGATATATTTTCAATCAATACCTCTTGTTGATGAGTGGGAGGAGTGCTCCTGCATAACATCTCAACTTCTTGTGTGCTCACAAAAGCTTCCTCAAACTTGTCTATGGCTGCCATGGCTATCTCCACATTATCAATGATAAAGGTGTTGTCCTTAAGTGACTTTGACATGGGCACAGATTTATCTACCTTTGTTTGTGCTTCCACTATAGGTGTTGAAACCTGAGGGCCTATAGATTGTACATTGATGGTCTCTTCTACTTTGTCTTGCTTACTAGGTGCTTGAGAGATGAGTACAGACTTAGGTTTCATGTGTTGCTCTAAGAGTACCTTCTCAAAAGCCTTCTTTGTTTCCTAAGAAATCAGCTTATAGTCTTTGTTCATGAGGTGAAGTGTCCTCATCTTTTTTCTTAAGTGTGGCTTCACCAAATTTAGTAACAATGACCTTTCTTCAGTAGAGAATATTGGAAGAGTGGAATCAAGAATTTGTTCCCTTATTCTGAGATCTTCTTCAATGGCTTGTGTTTTTAAGGTATCCATTATTTCCCATACCTTATCTAGAATTTTTGTTTTCAATTCAAGAACTGTCTTCTTGAACTTTATCATGTGTTTTATAATCATACCATGTATTTCTAATTTGTCAATTTCACTATATGTTTCATAATACTTTCCCACTTGATCAATTCTTCCCTCATCAACAATTCTTGTGCTCAAAGCTTTAAGACTTGGTCTAAATCCTACCTTAGTAGGTGCTTGACTAGTTTTCTTGCTCCTTAATGCTTGCGAGGATGGATGACTAGTGATGACTTCTTTCTTTCTCTTGATTATTGGTTTATACTTTGGAGGAGCAGTAGGATCATTGATTTCTTTGGGCACAGAAGGAGTGTCATCAGTCATAGCCTTCTGACTGTCATCTTTTTCAATTTTTATTTTCTTCATCTTAAGATCTTCTTGTTCTTTTTCTGCTATTGCACTCTTCAATTCCAAGCAATCTTCTCTTCCCGTGCCTTGTCAAGTTCTTTCTTGAGATACACCATGTATTCTCAATATTTCTGATGTGATTTTAGAGGCTTTCCTCTTAGTTGTTATGTAGTTCATTTTGGCATCAACTTCCCTTGTCTTTTCCTCATAAGTTCCCCACCTAGGTTCATTGGGGTCTTTGGGGGTTGATAGAAGTACCCATGCATAAGATTCTAGAACTTGTTCCTCTACTTCATAACCAAGTGGATGAATCCAGTTAGTTCTAGGGTCAACAACTTCAATACAAGTAGTATCGGTTTCAACCATAAGGAAAATTGTATCCTTATACTTTTCCACAATGCTTTTTGGAATTCTATATCTCATCTGCATCTTAACCCTAAAGGTCTTCAATTCCAATGTTACATAGTCTCTTAATGTACTTTCAGTGGATGCTTTGAGAGATATATGTGGCATGGTTGGAATAGACTTGTCCAAATACATATCTGAATCTTTTCCAACTATATGAAGGTAGATATAGATGATTAGGGACCCAAACATGAATATCTTTGTCTTGTCATGTTTGATAGCCTTGATGTTATCAATCAACTCTGCGCACAAGATCTCACACAAGTTGAACTCACCATCTTCCTTTACAAGCCTTATGACTGCTAGAATAGTGTTCATAGACACACTATTCACCTTGTTGGTGTGATGAAACATGTATCCCAATATCATTGACATTAGTTTGATGTCTGCTTGCTCAATAGGCTCGATTGTCATGCCACGCCTATTGCTCCTTGACTTACATGCTTTCTCAACCATTTTCCTAACATTCTTGCCCACAAGAAGGACAATGCCTATTATAGAAAGGCCTATCATCCCATGAATCAAGTCACTAGTGATTCTAATTGGTACATCACCAATCCAAAACAAATCATCATAAATTCTACTCAATAAGATCTTTATCCATTCTATCTCATAGAATTCATATGCCATAGCATACTCAATAATAGGATGATCATTCAATTTTACATATTCATTCATGAATGTCTTGTCTAGTTTCAACATGGTATCCATGTGTGCCCTAAGCCTATCCAATCCAATTGGTTCCTTCTTACAGTAAATGTAAGCCCTAATGTCTTCCACATGGATGACACCCATAGGCGTGTGGGAGAAAGCTCCCTCTAAATCATCTAGGGTTGATTTGAAAGGGTGCCTCTTGAAAACATATCTTTTCTTCTCAGTGACATCATAAAAAATGGGAGTGGCCATGACTTGATAAATGATTTCCAACTGATCTCTGAGATAATTTGATGACTTCTGAATTAGCGCAATGAGCTAGGGTTTCTTCAATCGACCAAATGCATTGCAAACACTAATAGTTCAATCTCCAAATATTCACAACAACTTCCAAGGCTCTTTCTACTTTCTATAGCTCTAAATTTGAATGCAATGAGCAATCAAATAACTTTCTATGTACTTAAAAGTGAAAATTTCACCATTACTGCAAGTCGCATAAACTAGGCTATCACTTCAAAATTTGCAACTCGAGTTCTGCTACCATTCAGCATGTGCGCTCTTGCACAAAGGTTCCTATACACTCCAAAAGCTTAAGTACAAAGGCACATACTCTGAGGATGAGTATACCAGCCACACAGGGGTCTAGAGCTAAATTAGCTCCCCTTATGACCCCGAGGGCCATTTATCTAGATGTAGAGGGTGTATCCACTACAGATGCATCCAATACATTCTCATCAGTTGTGTCCTTTTTCTCTGACCAAATCATGCTCACATCATCTAAGGCTTTGACAAAATTAACTTCTCCTACGGGATCCAAAATTGGTTCTTTGACCTTTTTAGGGCTTCCCTGACCTTGCATCCTTGATATATAGAACCTTGAGATATGTCCAGCCTTGTTACAAGAGTGACAAATGACTAGAGGTCTTATATTCCTTGGTGCATTGACATGAGTCACCATTCTACACTATTTTGCTATGTGACCATTATAGTTACATATCTAGCATGTAACATTTTGAGAACTTCTTACATTTGTCTGATTCTAATTTCTTTGATCTTGTCGAATCCTATTCTTCTTGCTAGTCTTGCAATTAATAGCTCTATGACCAAACTTGTTGCATGAATAACAGTAGCCATTAAAAGGTCTTACCTCTGTAAAGTTCCTTGCAATGTGTCCATGCTTGTTACATGCAAAACAAGTGCATTCTACTTGCTTGCACTCATTCTTAGGTGGTCCACCATTATCTTTGGTTTGATCTTCAGTCTTTTTAGCATCATTAGAGTCCTTTTGTGATTCCTTTGTTGCTCGCATATTGTCAATCTGATTTTGTGCTTCATTTTATCCAATACAGCTAGTGTCTCCTTTCACTCTTCTTGCATACAACTGAGATTCTACCAAATCAGTACTGGTGTGTAACTTGTCAATATGATCCTTTTCCTTTTTTAATTCAGATTCCAAGATTTCTTTGATATTCCTTAGCTCCAAGACTTCCAAGTTAGCTTCCCTTAGTTCTTCATTGAGTTGAAGATTCTCCTTGACTTGTTCATTATAGAAATCTTGATTGTTCATCAATTTGTCATCAAATTCTTCAAGCTGATTTAATAAGGATGCATTTTCTTCACTTAACTTCTTGACCTTTTCTTCAAGTTCACTGTTAGAGCATCCTTTCAAATCCTTTCTTAGTCTTTTGATAACTAATTGAGCATCACTGAATTTTTCTTTTAGTTCTTCAATTTCTCTTTCTGAATTGTCTAGGTCTTCAAGAGAGGCTTCAAGATTTTTCTTCAGATGTTTCATTTCTGCTTTGTCCATGATCTCCTCAAGTGGTTCAACTTCTATGCTGAGGACCAGAGCTCTGATACCAATTGTTAGGAATGGGAACACTGAGATGGGGGGGGGGGTGAATCAGTGTTCACTATATTTTAACTTTTCACTTTAATCTTTATGCTAAACTTAAATGCTTAAGTACTGAAATAAACATTCACATGCTTAAGTACTAAAATAAAAATTCACATAAATATGAAACATGAAATCAAGACATGACACCAATATGATTATAGGGAAACCCAAATAGGTAAAACCCTGATGGGAATTGATACCCACTAATACTCTGCACTAGTGTTTTGTGATCCTTGTTAGAAGATCCTTTACCCTATTAGGAGTAGCTTTACAATGCTTTAAGTACAGTAGACCTTGTTAAGGATTGGAACTTGTTATTAGTCTTTTACAATAATCCCTATTAGGGGAGAGGATGCACTATCGAAGAGCTCACTACTCAAGTGGTGAAGGTTAAAACCTTTTGATCTTAGATACACACTATATCTGCCAAATGAACTATCACTATGACACTACTTGTCAGATCAGTTCCTTTTATGCACTAGTGCTTTGACCTCTACAAAGATCTAATACATCTTCTAGTGTCTTCGCACACTTCTACTCTCCTTATTATTCTTCTCTATTGACTTCCATGTTGAATACAATGGGCGCACCTTATATTTATGCACTCATACACAATACATAATTAGGTTAGCCCTATAACTAATTACAAACAACGTTTCCAAATGAATTGGCTTAAGCATGCTTACAATTATACATATAAACATGTCAAAAAACTAAATAAAATGGGCACATAAACTTTACAATATTACATTACAATTGGAAACCAAAATACTGACCGTCAGCTCCATGCTCTATTCTCTACTGGCACATACTAGTTGTGCAACTTCAACTGATTGTAACTTTCACATCTTTGCATATCTACTTATGCGCTCATAGACTATGCATAAGTATAGTCTAAAAAACTTAAATTCCAGGGCACATACCATAATTCATCTATACACACATGCATTGATGCTCTAAGCTGTAGGAACTCTATATACTGTCTAGTCTTCAACACTTAACTAAATTTTGATCTTTACATCAAGTGCACTGACTCCAAACTACTATATGACTTTGTTGCCATAATGACAACACTATATCTAGTCATATACCTCAGTATAGTCAACTTTCCAACAAAAAAACCTTGAAACATATCATTTTTGCACCGTTTGATTAGCAGCAACCATGTAAAATAGAGTTAAGAAGCACTACAACCATCTAGAAACTACACTGCATGATTGTTTGAAGAAAATGTTCTAGAATTTGGCATATTCAAGGTATTTAGATTATAAACTCTACTAGGAGCTATGGATACACCTTTCATATTTGATTTTATTAATAGACCAAGGTATAAGTTTAAGAGGCACCCATTTAAGTCTTGTGAGGATGATTTGGAAGGAGCATTTTCACAAACCCTATACAATGTGTTTTATGTTGAAGATGTTAGGGCTTATATTCACTGCAAGTATGAGACCATAGGGGATGTACAGATCTATAGGGAGATAGATGAAATGATAGAGTCTGATGGAAAGATGAAAGAAGAGTTTAAACATTTGGAAGACCAATATATCATTAAGTTAACCCTTCTTAATGAGTTATGTGAGATCGAATGGTTCAAAATATTACTAAGAAGAATCCATGATCAATTCATTTGGATAGGAGAGCAACTTGTTAAGATATTTTGCCAACTAATTCATGAGATAACTGGATTAGACAATAGTGGATCCCTCCCAGTAGAATAGAAAAACATCAAGAAACAAGTTGAGACCCTAACACACTCCAAATGGGATAAGAGAGCGATGATTGTGAATGACATATCTTAACAAGATGTGAGATTGGTAGCAATGCTACTAGGATAGAAGTTGTACTATAGCAGTAGACTTAATTTTTTGTCAGCAGGGGTAATTATGATGGCCTATAGAATGGTGATGGAAAACACCAGGTATAACTTATGCAAAGTCCTAGGACAATAGTTCTCAAAGAATGTGAGGATTATCATGAAGGAAAAGTCAAAAGATTTTAGGTTTGGTTCACTCTTGATACACATGTATATTCATATTGTACACAAATTTCCCAGAATGCACCCTAGAGAATGGAAACATAGTATACCCACTTGCATACAAATATTAGAGAGATTTAGGAGACATAAGAAAGATTGGGTAGATGGTGAATTATTTTCAATGATTAAGATCCTTCAAAGGAAAATTAAAGAGAGATACAAAATACCCAAGGATTTGGTAGAGAAGTATAAAGACACAATTTGTTTCATGGTTGAAACTGATTGTGTGTGCTTTGAAGTAGTTGAACCAAGAAATAAATGGTTCTACCTTATGGGGTATGAGGTTAGTTCTAAAGTTCTTAAAATGCAAGTTGAACATGTATTAGTAGTTGAGATAGAGACATCTGAAGAAAGATGGGGAACTTACTTTGGAAAAGTTAGCAAAAGTTAGAGAAGAACATGGTAAAGGGACAAGGAAGAGGAAGATTGAGAAAATAGTTGATGACATTTCTACGAAGTAAGGAATTACAAAGGAGAAACCAAAATATGTAAGGACAAAGATGACATAAGGGTCCTTTAGCTTGGAAATTGAGGCACCTCCTCCTTTTGAAGCTGAAAAGATAGTAAGTCCTACTCCCAGTATAATAGATTTATCAATCACTCCTGAAAAGCTTGCACAACAGGTTGCACTTGCGAAAACTCCTAGGAGATCTACAATATCTAACAAACCTAGAAATCCAAAGAAAAAAAATAGAAGTATAAATAAAGAAGAAAGAGGACAAGGTGATTAAGAAGAAATGAAAAATAATAGAAGAAGCCACAAGATCTATGGAAGCTGAATATCAAGATGTTACAAAAGAGAATAATAAGAGATGGAAATCTGAAGACAGTAAATCAATACTATGAAATGTATGATTCTAATAATCAAGTAGTAATTAAAGATATAGTAATTGAGCACTTGCTGGTCTAGAAGAAGAATTTGTTATAAATTGAGGCAAGTATTCCCAAAGACTTGTATAGAAAATTGGAAATAAGAAAATAGTTAGCATATTCAGAGGATGAGACTATAAGAAAAAAGGCTATTGAAGACATGTTGCCAGTAGTCTGTTATCACCATATAAAAATTTTCAGCTCTGTGATAATGTTTCAAAGTAGTCTGAGATTATTGACCTACTGGTAATATTCTTCAAGGTGTAAACCCTAAGCTTTATCCAAAGCCCTAACTCATCCTAGGTCATGTTATGTTTCCAAGTTACCTTTTTGAGTTACTAATCTATTCATAAAACATGTGCTAATATCTTGACTCACTTTGTTCATTGTTTTATGTGTCGAGGTGGTTAGGCTTTTGAACCATCAACCCTTTTATTTAATTAAATCGGCCAAAGCCTAAGTTTTAGATTAATTTTTCTTAAAGGAAAGCCTTTAAAAATGTGCGGTTGTCATTGCACTACAAGACTGCTCTTTGTCAGATTCCCTAACATGCGAAATGGTGACTATGCACCACCTCTCCTTGCGGGCCCATTTGATTTTGTAATGTGTTGGCCCTTAACGAGTGAATCTAATCCACAGTTGTCATTATACCATTGGACCAAGATGCATGTCTTTTATGCATCGTAGTATAGCGATGGCCGTCAGATTGCCTTTTGATGAATAAAGTTCGCGGTGGGTCCTGACACTATCAGGTCATATTCTCATGTAAGAATTTTATTGGTTGTCAGTAGTATTAAGGTGGTGGTTGTCAGAATCTTTTGAAATTGATATTAAAGATGACAGGTCTTCCACTTGTCATTTTTCTACAACGTGTTGTCTTCTGGTTTGGTGTTCAGTTGGATGATGTGTCACCGTGGGACCTGAGTAGTATGAAGATTAAAGTGTGGAAAGATCTTACGGCTATCATTATACTGTTAAGATGAGATGCATGTCTTTTATGCATCACGGTATAGTGATGACCGTCGATCTTGCCCAAGGATATGAACTATTTAGTGGGTCCTTAGTTGTTAGAACTTTTATTGATGTGTTTCTTTTTTATTGGCCCATGGTGCTAATGATGAGTTTTGATTGACACGTTTTTCTGACACCACAGATGGCGTGGGATTTTTTGGCTTGCTAGCTTATTTGAGGTGTCATCTCTTGATTCATTGAAGGTTTTTACAGGTGTTTAGTGGGGCCAAGGTTTTGTTAAGTTTTGGTGATCATCCGATTAGAGTGCATCTACGGTGGTCGTTATATCTAGGGTTGGTATCTCTGACAGGTTTTGGGTTGCACTTTAGCAACATGATGACACCTGTTTGTTCTAGGCAAAATAAAGATTATTGTTAAAGTCTTTCCACTTGGCATTTTGAAATGTTCTCATTGGTTGAGAACTGATGTAGGGAAAAGTAAACAAGGCTTTACTATTCAACTTGCTGACCGTTCGATGCACAGAGATAGAAATTTATCAACGGCCCAAATTCAATTTTTTTTCTTAGTGACATTTTTCACATCCTGTGAATGTAGAGGCCACCAACTTTTAGTAATGGTGGATTTATTGTGCTACATGTGGGTAAATTGCAAGTAGTTGGCTATGCTATACAACACAATTCAACTGTTGTTTCTCATTACCATTTCAATAAGCTCTCTGGTGACTAGATTTCTTTCTCTAAAAGATTTCAAGTGAAGAATTTGCAAGTGCCTAGTAGGTCTACTTTATGGATTTAAAAGATTTTTTTGAAGTTTGTGAAGAATTTGTGAAGGATTTTGTGTTGATAGTTTCTAGGGTTTTTCTTGAGTACTTGTATATTATTGTAAGAGCCCTAGTTTCAAGATGTCACCCAAGAGGAATTTGTCTGGTCAAACAAAGTATATTAAGAGAGGGATTTTTGAGGATTTAATGTAGTTAGTTCCTCAATCAGACAATGGGGTAGCTAGGATGAATGAACTAGTTCCAAGAAAGCCTAGAGATTCAGTTGCAGACGGTCTCCATGACAAGAGAAACTGGATAAGAGATGCCAAGGTGTGTGACAAACATAATGGTCTTATTATTTTCAATTCAGCTTATTCACAAAGGAATGCTTCTACCCCCTTGAGTAATATATGGAAATTTGATATTGGGAGGTTAGTTGTTCCTAGTGTTTTTATGGATGCTGAGTTATTAATTTAGATAGCTAAGTGCTACAATCTTGTGACAAAGTGTGTCAAGGATATAAATGGTAGAGACCTAATCAACATCACAGAGGATGAGATTAGGGAAGTATTTTCATTGAATGAACCATCTGTGGGGTTAGATAAGATAGAATTCATAGAGTTTAATGAAATCTATGAAGCACAAAAGGATTATCTAAGGATAGGGCCTTTCAGGCAATTTTTTGATCAAATAGGATTAATGTGTGTTGTCAGTGGAAGCACACCAGAGCCATTTAGATTAGACTTATTCAGTAAAAGGGCACAAGAAGTTTATAAATATTTGACTTTGATTGTAGGGTATGATGAGGTAACTCATATGCCAGTACCTTATATGTTCATGATGGTACAATCACTGCACCCAAAATTAGCTGATATAATCCATGAGGGGTTGATGGGAATCAAAAATTTGAAGGTGTCTAGACCTTTTGGATGGTACTCAATGCTCATGCACATGTTTCTATACTATGTTGATGAATATTTTGGTACAACAATAGATATTGTGAAGGAAAGGAATGGAGAGATTCTTCCGGTGTAGTTGTGGACTATAGCTTTGTCATGGGATAGAATTGATGCCAACTATATTATTTTTGATAGAGATTTTGCCTCTAGACTTAGAGCTCTTTTACATTTTGACAATCCAAGGATTCCAAGAGAGTTTTTGAGGCTAATTAGGCCAAAGGAGTTTTGCTAGGATATTACTATTGTTCACAATTTTGGGGATATTATCTTGTATCTAGTTTCCACAGTTTTTAGAGTGTATGGTTGTAAGGTAGCACCTTATATTTTACCTTATCAAGTCCCATTGAAGTTGGGATGCACAAAAATTCTAAGGAAAATTGGAGACTTGCAAGAGTCCGTTCTTACTGGTAAAGGAAGGGGAACCTTTTTCCCAGACATAACCATAGCACACCAATATGTGATCACAAAAGGAGGATGGGTGCATTTGAATAAGGTTTTGCAGCCCTATAGAATGTCTAAAGAAGTGATGAGGTGTGCAGGTACTAAAGGTTTTCTCTTAGGAGTATTTAGAGATAAAGTGAGGTGTGCTCTTATTGAGCATCAATTTAATTTTCCTGAGGACATAATCAGAAATGAGTTTGATCTTCAAACTCAAGAGATCAAGAAAGAGAAATGGGTTATTTACAAAAAGACTATAGATTTTATTCAAAATTTTGATAGAGCTTATGACCCATTGATGGGGTTTGAACCATGGGCAAGGAAAGTGGATGCCCTTATGGAACATTTTGAAGGCATCATGCATGCAGTCAATGAAAAAAGGGCAGCAGTGACTAAGACAGACCCTGAGATGACTAGGCAAATTTTGAGTCAGTGTAAATACATGAAATTGATCCTGAGGGGAATTTATACAATGCAAAGAGGAGTGGTTACACTGTTCTCTTGCCACCGTAGCAAAAAAGTGAAGATATCCTTTCTACTTCAAGAGGGAAAAGGCCTATTGATGATCCAGCATTGTAGGGACCCTCTCCAAAGAGGCAGAAACAAGAAGAAGTAAGACTAGGAGAAGAGGCTTATTTGGCTTCTCAATCCCCTATTCAATTGGATGAACATGGGGTGGCAGAATAGCTTGTGCAGCTAAGAAATGAAGGAAACATTTTTGTTTCTAGTGCAGATTTGCAGGAAGGAATGCCTGAGGCACCTAAGGAGGTGGCCATGGATCTTTCAATAGAAGATTTTGAGGGTAAATAGATGGACCCTATTCTAAAACAAGCCACAAACTCATTCCTTGCCAATGATAAGTTTATCAAGACCAGGGCATTCTCCCAATTTCTTTGGAGAATGAATATAAATCAATTCAAGGAGATATGTGAAAAAAAGAAAGAAGAGTCCCCTACTAGGGATGTTATAGAAATAGAAAATGAGACCAAGGTAGAAATGGTCAAACAATTTCAGAAAATTACTTCAGAGGAAGGGAGGGCCATGGTTCATACGATAGGAGTATTAATTTTGCCAGAGAGGGACATTGCTGATGCAATTGTCTTTGACCAAGTAAGAAAAAGGAAAGTGAAGACTCTTACTACAACATAACAGGCTAAATAGGCTAAAAGAGGATTTTCTTTCTCTGAAGATCATGTCGCTCTTGTGATGTGGTCTCTAAATAAGGATGAAAATAAAGGGAAAAGAAAGGATCTCTCTGCAGGATATACAGGTGGTTTGTTAGTCCAGAGAGTAGGAGAAACATCTAGAGTTGAAGCATCAAATTTGATTTTAAAAACTACCAAATTTAATGCCCAAGTTACAAAGAAATATGCTAGAGAGAAGGAAGAGCTTAGGCTCAAATTTGAAATGGTTCTCAAATCCTACAATGAGCTCAAGGTTGAGATAATTCAGAAGGACAAATTGATTGTGCAATTGTCAGGACCCTTAGATCATAGGTCTCCCTAGTTGGTGATTTTTGATAGACCTATAGTGGCTTCATCTTCATGCCCAATTGTTAAATTTCCACCTTCACCACTGCCAGATACAAATTTGGATGCAAGGGTTATCTGGGAAAAGAAAAGATTGACTAAAGAAACAAATAAGTTGAGGGAAATAAGGGTACATTTGGAGAAACAAAAGGATGAGAACATAAAGGCCATAGCTTTAGCAAACCAAAAATATGAAGAAAAGATAACAAATACAATCATGCAATTTGCTATTGATTTAAAGCCCTCCATTCACCATGGCCATGCTAGTAAGTTATATTCATTATTTGAAATTTTAAATAAGGAGAAGACAGAGTTGTCACCAATTTTGAAGAAGTGGATTGAAAGGTCTCCCAATATAAAGTTATTTCATATGCTATCAAAAGGACAAGAGGATCTTGATCCATTAATTAAGCCAATGCACCAATTTATAAAGAAAATGGTACAGTTTGGGATCATTTTGGATGGTTTTATCAGAAAATCAAGCATGTTGAAAGCTGAACTAATGCTTTCAAACTATGAAATGGTTCCTACTATTTTCATAGATAAAGGAAAATTTAAAGAGGCACATCAATGGAGGGAAGAAATGGATATTTTTTTTATCAAAAAGGGTGACTGGTGTCTTAAGTGGCAATGTTTCTTTTAATAATGTTATTAAGTTATTGATTAATGCTAAGTCAATGTTTGATAGTTTTTAGTGTAAGGTCACTCAGATAGAAAATGAGTGGGAACAATTATCAAAGAAGAAGGCTGAATTTGCCAATTTTCAGTTCCCGAGTGAAGACATATATGATACGAGGAGGTATCAATATATGCCTCATGTTCAAAAGGATAGTATTCCACCAACTTCTTAGAGTGGACATAGATAGATATTTTTTGGTAACAATAGTTGGTGAGATATTTTGAAGACATTTATTATCGGGTGAACAACGAGGAGCATAGGATAGATTTCATGAAGGCAACCAAATAAAACAAAAGAAGCATAAAATAGGGTGGTGTTCCTACAATATCTCATCTACTTTGACATTGTATTTATTGTAAATATGTAAAAGTTATTGTAAAGTTTTTCTAGATTAAAATATGTAACCCTAGAATGATCGGTGGCTTGTGGTATTTCCTCATATATAAATGATTTTTCATGATCATTCTAGGTATTGAGAGCTTAGGAGAAAAAGATATAAATTCTAAAAACCTAACACTCAGTTAGGGATTGTAAATTTTGTATCATTCTATTAGAGAAATAGAGAAGAAGTACAGGTTGCTTCTATTATTTTGCAAGCTTTGTTCAGGATTTGATCTATGCAATGTTTAAAGGGTGACCTTAATATGAATCTTGGATATTTGTCTCTCCTGTGAGTTTTCTCTGTAAATTTTTAAGTCTCTTTGAGGTTTATATGTATGTGTTTGAACTCTGAGTTCTGATCTAGGATTGGATTAAAATTGCTTTGAGTTTGATGCATGTTTACTTAATCTATTCAAGGATTTCTGAAAGTAGGAAAGTTTTGGAGTAGTTTATATTTAATTTTGAGACCCACCTTTCATAAAAAAAAAACTGTTGTATTCATTTTGTTTTGTGATATATTGCCCAATGGATAAGGCACTGGCTTTAATCTTCCTATCTTATCTTTGTATGGAATGATTGGAATCTTGTAATCCTAAAAAAAAACATTGAATTAATACCATTCTTTTACTTTTATTTTACTTTATATGTATTGTCCTACCTAGTGATGGAGATTCAATGAATAATAAGTTATTATTTAGTATTTTCTCACTATTATCTATTTTAAGATCCAATAATCAGTACGGGGTAGAGTTAAAACAAATTGGATTAGGTGTACCCACCTTGGTTTTGCAGAGCCAGAAGTGAAGAGGGTAGTCTTGTCCCTATAGTTGGTCCAGTTGTCTTGTAGAGGTCTCATACTTGGAACTAACCATTCCTAATACTAGTCTCAAGGCATATTGGTAGCCTTAGTTGGCAAAAGCATTTTCAAACACCGACAAAATGGTGACTCTGCTAGGGAGAGAGATTATAATCATAAGCAAATAGTGTAGGTTCCAAGTTGAGCTGGACTCCTGACTTTCCTATTTTAATCATTTGATATCCCTTGTGTAATAAATTAGTTATAAACAACACAGGTACAAGTAGAGCTAGACTCCTGGCTATCTTGTTTGTCATATCCAGTAGTTTTCCATTAAAATACATAAGAGTCAGTTTCAAAAGTTTCAATATCTTCTCACAAAATTGTGAGTGGTGACTCTAAAAACATCTTTGTACTAGTGCTTTAATAATCATGAGTTCTAGAAAGATAAGGTCTTGGAGAAAGGAGCACCCAGAGGAAAATTTGTTGGGTGGGCTTCCTCCCACATCTAGAAAAACTCAGGTTAGGAGAGAAAAGGATACTGATGATATGTCTCTCACCTAGAAACAAAAAGAAAACCCAAGATAGGGAAATATTGCTCCTCCTAGTTAGCAAGGAAATGCCTCAAAATATGAGGAGGAAATTGATTTGGGCCTGAACCAATATGAGGAATATTATCCCCCCACAGAGAGAGAGGGTGAAAGACCACCCCAAAATAGGAGAATGATCCCTAAAAAATAGCATGGAATGAAGGGAAGATCTAGAAGTAAAAGTAGAAGTGAACAAGATTTTCTTCCCCCCTTCACCTTGGGTTCAACATTACCCCAAGGTCTCCATGAATCTCAAGATCAACAAGAAGAGCCTCAAGCATAACGGGCTGAATCTAAAACAACTTTGCCTAATTCTGAAGAAATATTTGAGGAAGTGTATGAATTAGAAAGGAGGATTCAAGAACAAGCAGCTATCAGGTAGAAAAGAGAAAAGGAAAAAGAAGAAAAGGTTAGACATGCTATGATAAGATCTAATCAATTGAAAAGGTAATTGCTAGATTTAGAGGCTATAAATTATGTCCCTATTCTTGAGCAGACAAGTGAATTTCTTGTTGTCCATTGAACATTTGAAACAAGGAATCCAAAGAACAAGGGTATTTCAATTAAAGAACCTATATCCCCTAAACTCCGTAAAGACTAGGCCTTAAGATTTGAAGCTGACCTTGAAAAGGCCAAAAGGGAACATGAATTGTTAGCTAAGGAGCTTGAAATGGTAGAATTAGAAGCTGCAACATTTGAAATGAAAAAGAAGATTGATTTTCTCAGAAGATCTGCAGGGCCTGCAAATTTTGCTAGCTCTACCATGACACAAGGAACAAATGTTGCAAATGTAACAAATTAGACAACAAGTGTACCCCTACGAGGTGGACTTGGAATTGTTGCCACTACAAATAATAATGTATCTACATCTCAGGTTGCTGGTATTTTTAATATAGGGGTTATACATGAAAGGTGTAATCAGTTGACTTTTATTGGTATCACTAGTTATCCTAACCCCTTCCTGAGGAAATTAGAAAGAAACTTCCTAAGTTTACTAAAAGCAATGTTGTTACATGTGAGGAACATTTAAAGAAGTTTATTGATGTCATTGATGACTACAATATTGTGGCTGATGATGTTATCATGAAATTGTTTGTGCAATCCCTAACAAAAGATTCAAGGGATTGGTTCAGGGTTTTTCCACATGGTAGCATAGGTTCATGGAATCAACTTAGACATTGTTTCAAAGAACAATATGGTGACAAAACACATGAAGGTTTTATGCTCAATGAATTTAACAACATAAAGAAAAACTTCAATGAGGATGTTGTTGAATTTAATGTCAGGTTTCAAAAAGCTATGCATAAGTTGTTGCAGGTTATCAGACTTGATGATAGAGTGTGTCTTGTCACATATTTAAATGCTTTTGACTCTAAGATGAGTTATCTTTTGAGGGATAAGAATCCAAGAAGTCTTGTTGAAGCTTACAAGTTAGCTGTGAACATAGAAAGTAATAGAAGGATTTAAGGGAAATTGGGAAGGAGGGAGGATAACAAATCTCATTTGTTAAATAGAAAGGATCTAGGGAAACCTACAAATGTCAATCCTAAGGATGATGAAAGTCTAAAGAAAATCTTAAAGGAAATCAAGGATTTAAAGCTTGCTGAAAACATAAATAAAGTTACAGGAGGGGATAAACCTCCCTTCAATAATTTTAACAAGGCACCAAGAATGTAGAATTACCCTTACAACACTCAATGGAAAGATGGAAGGCCCATTCTTCCTGAGAAAAAGGATAAACCAAATGATAGGACTCCTAACCCTTTGCAAAGAAATTCAATGAATGTAGTGGAAGAGGTCCCATGGTGTATTGCTTGTCAGTCACCTCATGATCCTGATTATTGTGTCATATCCTAGAATGTTTCTGCACATGAAGAGAAAGAATGTAATAAGGAACAACCTTATGATGATCAAGGTTGTGGAATGATTTATTCCCATGTTTGGGATGAGGTCGATTCTGATGATGAAGATGAAAATCAAGATAGTCTTAATTTTTAGACTAAGACTGAATTGTATCATCGGCAAATTTTTTCTAATGAGGATGGTGAACCTAATACTCTCCAGTGTAATGTTGTAAAAGGTGAAGAGATAGTTACTTTAAGAAGGCCTTCTAATGAGGAAATTGCTTTAATAACAATAGATTTGGTTACTCAAGAAAAAACAAACTACAACTTGAGAAATAGAGTGATTGATAGTCCAAATCAGAAGGCAGCTGGTATTTTCATCAAGAAGATAGATAAAGATGTAAAAGTATCACAAGATAAGCCTAAGGCTACTGGTCCTATTGATAAAGTTAAAGTAAAGAAAAATGTTAAGCCTAACATTGTTTATAAGGTCAAACCCAAACCTACAACTGAGGAAGTGCCAGTTGTGAGAAAGGAAACTGAAATTCAAAATAAAAAACTGCAAACATACCTATTCAGGAAATCTGGGAGGTTGCAGATTTAAGGCTTGATGTATCTAATTCAAAATATGTCCCAGTTGATATGAGCAAGTTATTATCTTAGATTAATATCAAGGTTCCATTGTTAGAAATGATGAGAATTGAAGAGCATAAAGAAAAGGCTCTAAATTGGGTTAATAGTGTGGTTCCCATGGATTCCCAAAAAATTGAAGGAGTTGAAGAACAAATAACATCCTTGAATAATGAAAATGAAAACTGTACTGAGGTGATTGTTTCTAAAATTCCTCAAATCTATTTTGATAAAAATGTTGTTCGTACCACAACAGGAATAGTTGACCCTTTCTTTTTGACTCTATAGATAAATGGAAAGATGTTAAAAAATTGTATGATTGATTCTGGAGCATCCAATACTATTATGCCTACTAAGGTCATGAAATATTTGGGATTAAAGGTGGACACACCTCATGGTAGATGTCAAGAAATGGATTCAAGGGAGGTTCCAGTTATAGGTACTATTAAGGCCTTACCTTACAGATTGGCCGCATACCCCAGTAAACAACTAACTATGAGTGTCTTGGTAGTGGATATTCCTCCCCAGTATGGGATGTTACTGTCAAGAAAATGGAGTGCATCTATGGGGGGCAACATATAGTGTGACTTATCATTTTCTACTTTCAATTTTGAAGGGGAAAGCATCAAGGTTACTAGAGAATCTAGAACTCCACATATAATTGAAGAAGAGGAGGATACCATGAATTGTTTTCTAGATACTGACATTAATGCTTTCAAAGTTGAAGATAAGGAGATACAAAATGATGATGAGAAAATCCACAAGTTAGAAAATCAAGAGGGATGGATTGACCTAGATAGTTTGTGGACCATGTATTTTGATGGAGCAAATAGCAAGGAGGGATCTGGAGCTGGAATATTGCTTATATCTCCTAATGGTAAAACTTTCAAATTCTCCTTTTCTTTGCTATTCTCATGTACAAATAATGTTGTACAGTATGAGGCTTTGCTGATAGGCCTAAGGCTGGCATCCAGGCATAGCATAAAATGTTTGAAAGTAATAGGGGATTTAGAGTTAGTGGTTTCCCAAGTTAGATCAAAATATACTTCAAAAAATCAGAGGTTAAAGCAGTATAGGAATGCAGTGTGGGATGAGATTGAAAGCTTTAGTGCTTTTAATATTTGTTGGATGGAAAGAGGTCAGAATAGAATGGCAGACTTATTGGCTAATATAGCCCTTAGACCAAAAGATGTCACATTTGCAGATGTTTCTAAAATAGAGGTGTAGGCCAAGCCTTTTATCCCTGAAAATCTAGATAATTGGCAAGTTTTTTCTGATGACCAAGATATACTCAGGTTTCTTCATTGTGAATCTCACTTTGATGACAAAGAAATGGATTTCAGTACTTATGTTAACACAGTGGATGGTAAAGATGTTATTTTTTGAAAAGAAGTTTTACAGTTGAAATCAAATAGAGTTCCTAAAGGATTGGTTTCTCTTGAAAGGGCATTTGATAATAAGGACAAAGCTTTCTCTGCTAATACTAATAAAATCAATGAGCTTGAGGAAATAAACTTAGGGACAAAATTTGTTCCTAAGAAAGTTTATATTGGTAAGTCTTTATCCCCGAGAGTCAGAAAAGGTTTGATTGATCTTCTCAGAAAATTTAGGCATTTTTTTTCTTGGTCTTATGAAGATCTTAAAGCTTATAGGGAAGACCTTTCCAACATGAGATTCCACTAAAAGAAGGCACAAAACCCTTTAGGCAAAAATTGAGACCTATTAATCCAACCCTAGCACCTAAAATGAAGGATGAACTCAAGAAGATGATGGATGCTAGAATCATCAAACCTATTAGGCACTGTACTTGGGTTTCAAATTTGGTGCCGGTTAGAAAGAAAAATGGTGATATTAGGTTATGTGTAGATTTTAGGAATTTAAACATAAATTATTTGAAGGATAATTATGGATTACCAAACATGGAAAATGTGTTACAGAAGGTCACTGGGTTAGAATTAATGTCTATGAAGGATGGCTTTTTTGGTTACAATCAGGTCATGGTAAAGGATACTGAGCAATTTAAAACTGCTTTCACAACCCCATGGGGGGCATATGTTTATGTAAGGATGCCTTTTCAGTTGACTAATGTTGACGCTACTTTTCAAAGAGCTATGGATGTGGCCTTTGCTGATTTTATTGACAGATTTATGGTGGTGTATCAAGATGACTTAACAACTTTCTCAGCTAAGGAGGAACAACATTGCTAGCATCTTGAGAAGATTTTTATCAAAGCATTAGAATATGGGGTCTCTTTGAACCCAAAGAAGTGTGTTTTTGGTGTGACATAAGGTAAAATCTTAGGGCACATTATTTCAAAGGATGGTGTGAGGATAGATCTTGAAAGAGTGGAGGCTATTGATAAACTAACTTTACCAAAAAAATATCAAGGGAATTTAGTCCTTTTTAGAATAGGTCAACTTTTTAAGAAGGTTTATTACAAACTTTGCAGAAATCAGTAATCCCATATCAAGAATGTTGAAGAAGGGAGCAAGGGTTGAATGGAATATGGAAGCAATACAGGCCTTTAATGATATCAAGAGGGCCATTAAGCATGCTCTAGTCTTAAAAACACCAGACTACAGCAAACCCATGCAAATTTTTTCTTTTGCATCTACCCATACCATTGCTACAGTACTATTACAAAAAAATGTTGAAGGTTTTGAACAACCAATTTCTTTTTTCAGCAAAACTTTGCAGGTAGCAGAATTGAATTATGATATTATTGAGAAACAAGCTTATGCCTTGGTGAAGGCCATTAAAACATTTAGATGTTATTTGGTAGGTGCTACAGTGGTTGCATATGTTCCAAGTGCTGCAGTCAAAGACATTCTAGTCCAACAAGAGGTTTTAGGAAGAAGATGTACATGGATTAATAGGATCCAGGAGTTTAACATTGATATTCACATTACAAAGTTGGTTAGAGGATTGGGATTAGAAAAATTGATGGCTCAGAGTAATTTGAATGCAAACCAAATAAATATGCTAGAAGAAGATTAGAGACCTTATGTGTGTAACATGGATTGTTGTGAATGGTACAAGGATATTGTCAAGTATCTACAAAGGATGGTTTTACCCCCTGAAATGGATGACAATACAAAAAGAACTATTAAACTCCAGTCAATAATGTATGAAATTCTAAATGGTGAACTTTGGTGGAGAAATAATGAGGGTGTTTTACTCAGGTGTGTAGATCAAGAAAAAGAAAATATTTTGATGAATGAAATGCATAATGGAGTTTGTGGAGGGCATTATAGGGAAAAGAAAACAGCCCATAAGATCATTAGATTAGGTTTTTGGTGGCCCTCACTTTTCAAACATACCCATTAGTTTGTTAAAAAATGTGATCCTTGTCAAAGATTTGCTAAAAAATTGAAATTTGGTGGAAATTTACCTCTTAAACCTATTGCTGTTCAAGCCCCTTTTCAGAAGTGGGGTATGGATTTCATTGGTGAAATCCCTAATAAATCTAGTGGTGGACATTCTTACATTCTGGTGGCAACTGACTATTTCACCAAATGGGTTGAGGCAATCCCTACAAAAAGAGCAACTAGCAAAGTGGTGATAGATTTTATGATGCAAAATATCTTGACAAGATTTGGTTGCCTAGAATCCATAGTTGTGGATAATGCATTATGTTTCAGGTCAGAGGAGTTTGTGGGTTTCTGTCAAGATAATGGTATAAAAATTTCTTATTCATCTCCTTATCATCCACAAGGTAACGGCCAGGCAAAATCTAGCAATAAAAATTTGGTCAAAATTCTAAAAAGAGTCCTAGACAAAAACAAGAAAGCTTGGGATTCCAAATTGTTACAAGCCCTATGGGCTGATAGGGTTATAGTTAAAAAGGCAATAGGGTGTGCCCCTTTTGACTTGGTATATGGAATCAATGCAAGATTTCCTCAAAACAATTTGTTACAAATGTATCAGTTCATTCAGACATATGATGATGATATAGAAGAAGATATGACAATCAGGATGAATGATTTGGTTCAACTCAATGAAGTAAGAAATGAAGCACATGATAAGAATAAAAAGATGCAGGCCTAGTGCAAAGTCTTGTATGACAAAAGGACTACTCAAAGAGCTTTTATAAGTGGTGACATGGTCTTGATGTGGAATGCAAGATTAGAAGACAAAGGAAAACATGGGAAATTTGATCCCATCTGGTTAGGACCATATATTATTGAAGACAAATGGGGAACAAATTCTTATCTATTGAGAAGTTTAACAGGCAATCTTATGGAATTTCCAGTTCATGGTCAATTCTTAAAGTTCTATTTCTCTTAAAGAGATCTTTTCAACCCCTATACAGGTTTGGTTCTTTTTGTATATAGTTCCTTGTCTCTTCTTTGAGTTTTTGATTGGGTCTGCTATCCCAGGAGATTCTGGTTTTCTCATTGTATCCCAAGCAAGAGCCACTGTTATCACCATATAAAAAATTTCAGCTCTGTGATAATGTTTCAAAGTAGTCTGAGATTATTGACCTAGTGGTAATATTCTTCAAGGTGTAAACCCTAAGCTTTATCCAAAGCCCTAACTCATCCTAGGTCATGTTATGTTTCTGCGTTACATTTTTGAGTTACTAATCTATTCATAAAACATGTGCTAATATCTTGACTCACTTTGTTCATTGTTTTATGTGTCGAGGTGGTTAGGTTTTCGAACCATCAACCCTTTTATTTAATTAAATCCACCAAAGCCTAAGTTTTAGATTAATTTTTCTTAAAGGAAAGCCTTTAAAAATGTACGGTTGTCATTGCACCGCAAGACTACTCTTTGTCAAATTCCCTGACATGCGAAATGGTGACTACGCGCCACCTATCCTTGCAGGCCCATTTGATTTTGTAATGTGCTGACCCTTAATGAGTGAATCTAATCCATGGTTGTCATTATACCATTGGACCAAGATGCATGTCTTTTATGCATCACGGTATACCGATGACTATCAGATTACCTTTTGATGAATAAAGTTCACAGTGGGTCCTGACACTGTCAGGTCATATTCACATGTAAGATTTTTATTGGTTGTCAGTAGTATTGAGGTGGTGGTTGTGAGAATCTTTCAAAATTGATATTAAAGATGAAAGGTCTTCCACTTATCATTTTTTTGCAATGTGTTGTCTTCTGGTTCAGTGTTCAGTTGGATGATGTGTCACCGTGGGACCTGAATAGTATGAAGATTAAAGTGTGGAAAGATCTTACGGCTATCATTATATTGTTAAGATGAGATGCATGTCTTTTATGCATCATAGTATAGCGATGACCATCAATCTTTCCCAAGGATATGAACTATTCAGTGGGTCCTCAGTTGTCAGAACTTTTATTGATGTGTTTCTTTTTTATTGGCCCGTGGTGCTAATGATGAGTTTTGATTGCCAGGTGTTTTTGACACCATAGATGATGCTAGATTTTTTGGCTTGCTAGCTTATCTGAGGTGTCATCTCCTTATTCATCGAAGGTTTTTAAAGGTGTTCAGTGGGGTTGAGGTTTTGTTAAGTTCTGGTGATCCTCCGATCAGAGTGCATCTAGAGTGGTCATTATATCTGGGGTTGGTATCTCTAATAGGTTTTGGGTTGCGCTTTAGCGACATGATGACACCTGTCTATTCTGGGCAAAATAAAGATTATTGTTAAAGTCTTTCCACCTAGCATTTTGAAATGTTCTCATTGGTTGAGAACTAACTTAGGGAAAAGTAAACAAGGCTTTATTGTTTAATTTGCTGACTGTCCGATGCACCGAGATAGAAATTTATCAATGGCCCAAATTCAAATTTTTTTCTTAGTGACATTTTTCACGTCCTGTGAATGCAGAGGCCACCAACTTTCAGTAATGGTGGATTTATTGTGCTACGTGCGGGTAAATTGCAAGTAGTTGGCTATGCTATACAACACAGTTCAACTGTTGTTTCTCATTACCATTTCAATAAGCTCTCTGGTGACTAGATTTCTTTCTATGAGAAATTTCAAGTGAAGAATTTGCAAGTGCCTGGTAGGTCTACTTTCTAGATTTAAAAGAATTGCTTGAAGTTTGTGAAGAATTTGTGAAGGATTTTGTGTTGATAGTTTCTAAGGTTTTTCTTGAGTACTCGTATATTATTGTAAGAGCCCTAGTTTCAAGATGCCACCCAAGAAGAATTTGTTTGGTCAAATAGAGTATATCAACAGAGGGATTTTTGAGGATTTAATGTAGTTATTTCCTCATTCTGACAATGGGGCAGCTAGGATGAATGAACTAGTTCCAAGAAACCTTAGAGATTCAGTTGCAGATGGTCTCCATGATAGGGGAAACTATATGAGAGATGCCAAGGTGGGTGACAAGCATAACAGTCTTATTATTTTGAAGTTAGCTTATTCACAAAGGAATGCTTGTGCCCCCTTGAATAATATATGGCAATTTGATATTGGGAGGTTAGTTGTTCCTGGTGTTTTTATGGATGCTGAGTTATTAATTCAGATAGCTAAGTGCTATGATCTTGTGACAAAGTGTGTCAAGGATATAAATGGTAGAGACCTAATCAGCATCATAGAGGATGAGATTAGGGAAGTATTTTCATTGAATGAACCATTTGTGGGGTTAGAGAAGATAGATTTCATAGAGTTTAATGAAATCTATGAAGCACAAAAGGATTATCTAAGGACAAGGCCTTTGAGGAAATTTTTTGATCAAATAGGATCAATGTGTGCTATCAGTGCAAGCACACCAAAGCCATTTAGATTAAACTTATTTAGTAAAAGGGCACAGGAAGTTTATAAATCTTTGACTTTGATTCTAGGGCATGATGAGGCAACTCATATGCTAGTACCTTATATGTTCATGATGGTACAGTTACTACACCCCTAATTAGCCCTTATTGTTTACTTTGCATCTCATTTAGCTGATATAATCCAAGAGGGGTTGATGGGAATAAAAAATATGAAGGTGTCTAGACCTTTTGGATGGTACTCAATGCTCATGCACATGTTGCTATACAAGGGTGATGAATATTTTGGTACAACAATAGATATTGTGAAGGAAAGGAATGGAGAGATTCCTCCAGTGTAGTTGTGGACTATAGCTCTATCATGGGATAGAATTGATGCTAGCTATATTATTTTTGATAGAGATTTTTCCTCTAGACTTAGAGCTCTTTCACATTTTGACAATCCAAGGATTCCAAGAGAGCTGCTGAGGCTAATTAGGCCAAAGGAGTTTTGCCAGGATATTACTATTGTTCACAATTTTGGGGATATTATCTTGTATCTAGTTTGCATAGTTTTCAAAGTGTATGGTTGTAAGGTAGCACCTTATATTTTACCTTATCAAGTCCCATTGAAGTTGGGATGTGCAAAAATTCTAAGGAAAATTGGAGACTTGCAAGAGTCCATTCTCACTGGTAAAGGAAGGGGAATATTTTTCCTAGACATAACCATAGCACACCAATATGTGATCAAAAAAGGAGGATGGGTGCATTTGAATAAGGTTTTGCAGCCCTACAGAATGTCTAAAGTAGTGGTGAGGTGTGCAGATACTGAAGGTTTTCTCTTAGGAGTATGTAGAGATAAAGTGAGGTGTGCTCTTATTGAGCATCAATTTAATTTTCCTGAGGACATAATCAGAAATGAGTTTGATCTTCAAACTCAGGAGATCAAGAAAGAGAAATGGGTTATTTACAAAAAGACTATAGATTTTATTCAAAATTTTGATAGAGCTTATGACCCATTGATGGGGTTTGAACCATGGGCAAGGAAAGTGGATGCCCTTATGGAACATTTTGAAGGCATCATGCATGCAGTCAATGAAAAAAGGGTAGCAGTGACTAAGACAGACCCTGAGATGGCTAGGCAAATTTTGAGTCGGCCTAAATACATTAAATTGACCCCAAGGGGAATTTATACAATGCAAAGGAGTGGTTACACTATTCTCCTACCACCATAGCAAAGAAGTGAAGATATCCTTTCTACTTCAAGAGGGAAAATGCCTATTGATGATCTAGGAGTGTAGGGATCCTCTCCAAAGAGGCATAAACAAGAAGAAGTAAGACTAGGAGAAGAGGCTTATTCACCTTCTCCATCCCCTATTCAATTGGATGAACATGAGGTGGCATAATAGCTTGTGCAGCTAAGAAATGAAGGAAACATTTTTTTTTCTAGTGAAGATTTGCAGGAAGGAATGCCTAAGGCACCTAAGGAGGTGGCCATGGATCTTTCAATAGAAGAGTTTGAGGGTAAACAGATGGACCCTATTCTAAAACAAGCCACATAATCCTTCCTTGCCAATGATAAGTTTATCAAGACCAGGGCATTCTCCCAATTTCTTTGGAGAATGAAAATAAATCAATTCAAGGAGACATGTGAAAAAAAGAAAGAAGAGTCCCCTGCTAGGGATGTTATAGAAATAGAAAATGAGACCAAGTCAGAAATGGTCAAACAATTTGAGAAAATTACTCTAGAGGAAGGGAGGGCCATGGTTCATACATCAGAAGTATTAATTCTACCATAGTGGGACATTGCTAATGCAATTGTCTTTGACCAAGTAAGAAAAACAAAGTGAAGACTCTTACTATAGCAGAATAGGCTGCAAGAGGATTTTCTTTCTCTGAATATCATGCTGCTCTTGTGATGTGGTCTCTAAATAAGGATGAAAATAAAGGGAACAGAAAGGATCTCTCTGCAGGATATATAGGTGCTTTGTTAGTCCAGAGAGTAGGCGAAACATCTGGACTTGAAGCATAAAATTTGATTTTAGAGACTACCAAATTTAATGCCCAAGTGGCAGAGAAAGATGCTAGAGAGAAGGAAGAGCTTAGGCTCAAATTTGAAATGGTTCTCAAATCCTACAATGAGCTGAAGGTTGAGCTAATTCAGAAGGACAAATTAATTGCACAATTGTTAGGACTGTTAGATCATAGGTCTCCCAAGTTGGTGATTTCTAATAGACCTATAGTGGCTTCATCTTCAAGCCCAATTGTTGAATTTCCACCTTCACCACTGCCAGATACAAATTTGGATGCAAGGGTTATCTAGGAAAAGAAAACATTGATAGAAGAAACAAATAAGTTGAGGGAAATAAGGGTACAGTTGGAGAAAGAAAAGGATGAGAACATAAAGGCCACAAATTTAGCAAACCAAAAATATGAAGAAAAAATAATAGATGCAATCATGTAGTTTGCTATTGATTTAAAGCCCTCCATTCACCATGGCCATGCTAGTAAGTTACATTCATTATTTGAAGTTTTAAATAAGGAGAAGACGGAGTTGTCACCAATTTTGAAGAAGTGGATTGAAAGGTCTCCCAATATAAAGTTATTTTGTATGTTGTCAAAAGGACAAGAGGATCCTAATCCATTAATTAAGCCAGTGCACCAAGTTATAAAGAAAATGGTACAGTTTGAGATCATTTTGGATGGTTTTATCAGAAAATCAACCATGTTGAAAGTTGAACTGATGCTTTCAAACTATGAAATGGTTCCTACTATTTCCACAGATAAAGGAAAATTTAAAGAGGCACATCAATGGAGGGAAGAAATGGATACACTTTTATCAGAAAGGGTGACTAGTGTCTTAAGTGGCAATGTTTCTTTTAATAATGTTATTAAGTTATTGATTAATGCTAAGTCAATGTTTGACAGTTTTCAGTGTAAGGTCACTCAGATAGAAAATGAGTGGGAACAATTATCAAAGAAGAAGGCTGAATTAGCCAATTTTGAGTTCCTGAGTGAAGACATATATGATAGGTGGAGGTATCAATATATGCCTCATGTTCAAAAGGATAGTATTCCACCAACTTCTTAGAGTGGACATAGATAGATATTTTTTGGTAACAATAGTTGGTGAGATATTTTGAAGACATTTATTACCAGGTGAAGAGTGAAGAGCACAGGACAGATTTCATGAAGGCAAGCAGATATAGCAAAAGAAGCATAAAATAGGGTGGTGCTCCTACAATATCTCATCTACTTCAACAGTGTATTTATTGTAAATATGTAAAAGTTGTTGTAAAGTTTTTCTAGATTAAAATATGTAACCCTAGAATGATCGGTGGCTTGTTTCATTTCCTCATATATAAAAGTTTTTTGATGATCATTCTAGGTATTGAGAGCTTAGGAGAAAAAGATAGAAATTCTGAAAACCTAACACTCAGGGATTGTAAATTTTGTATCATTCTATCAGAGAAATAGAGAAGTACAAGTTGCTGTTGTTATTTTGCAAGCTTTGTTCAGGATTTGATCTATGCAACATTTAAAGGGTGACCTTAATGTGAATCTTGGATCTTTGTCTCTCGTGTGAGTTTTCTCTATAAATTTTTAAGTCTCTTTGAGGTTTATATGTATGTGTTTGAACTCTGAGTTCTGATCTAGGATTGGATTAAAATTGCTTTGAGTTTGATGCATGTTTATTGAATCTATTCATGGATTTCTGAAAGTAGGAAAGATTTGGAGTAGTTTATATTTAAGTTCAAGACCCACCTTTCATAAAAAAAAAAACTATTGTATTCATTTTGTTTTCTGATATATTTCCCAATGGATAAGGCACTGGCTTTAATCTTCCTATCTTATCTTTGTATGGAATGATTGGAATCTTGTAATCATAAAAAAAAACATTAAATTGATACCAGTCTTTTACTTTTATGTTACTTTATATGTATTTTCCTACCTAGTGATGGAGATTCAATGAATAATAAGTTTTTATTTAGTACTTTCTCACTATTATCTATTGTAAGATCCAATAATTAGTAAGAGGCAGAGTTAAAACAAATTGGATCAGGTGTACCCACCTTGGTTTTGTAGAGCCAGAAGTGAAGAGGGTAGTCTTGTCCCTATAGTTGGTCTAGTTGTCTTGCAGAGCTCTCATACTTGGAACTAACCATTCCTAATACTAGTCTCAAGGCATATGGGCAACCCTAGTTGGCATAAGCATTTTAAAACACCAACATAGTCTCCATACAAGAGAGGGAGAGAATCATTAAAGAGTTGAAACCTCTATTCAAAACAAAGGCTAGACTTGTGAAGATAATGGAAAGGAGGTATGATGAGGTTATAGAAGAAACACAAAAGGAATTGGACCAAATTCTTATGTGCGACATGCCTAAGAAGACCTCACCTCCCAAGGTTACCAAGCCTACACCTTTAGGAATGGGAGAAAGCTCTAGGACAACTAAAGTGAGTGAGCAAGAAAGTGAAGTTGAAAAGAAACCAAAATTATTCATCTCTGGTGTTCATATATCATTAGACACTTCAATTGATGTAAATGATCCATTTCAAGGAAATTTGGACAATGCGATGACAATAGAAGAGGAATGAAAAAAAGAGGAAGAACATATAAAAGAAAAACATGGAGAGAAAGAACAAGAGAAGGAGAAACAAGAAGAGGAAAAAAAGGAAAAAGAGACAGTAGTAGTAGAAGAAGAAGAAGAAGAGGTAAGAATTGATCTTAAACAAGAACCAAATACCTCCTCCACCCTATTGCTGGCAAGTATGGCCAAACCAGTAAGCACTGATGGGGAAAGCATGGATGAGGATGAACTCATGAGGTTATCCTTCATGGAATTTTCTAAGGCAATGGAAAGGTCAGAACAAAAGGGGGATAAGAAGGTAAAGGTGATTGCTAGGGTAGTAGAGACTGTGAATAAAATACTCCCTACACCTCTCACATTTCAAGGAAAGGATGATGTAGAGAACTTGAACATGGCTTGGATAACTTTGACATCCATTTTGAGTCACTGTTGAAGATCACAAAGGATAAGGATGAGAAGAGATAAGAAAAGAAGTTGAAGGAAGTTTTCCAGTCCATCTCATGGGACTTAGACATTATGAAAGAAACAAAAATTAAGGCTAAAAACTATGTGGAAAAAGGAAGAAAAATTGATAGTTATTTCATCAATCCCAGTAGACATATAAAGAATATTGAAGATATCATAGCCAAGGACAGGGCTATATTAGACAACTTAATGGACAGTTGTGAAACCTCTTCACAAACTATGTTGGAAATGGATAAGAAGACATCCAAAATTTTGGATAAGATAAGTGCTTTGAATATAGAGAAAGGGAGAGTAGTGGAAAGATTTGGTTTTCTCAAGAGTCTAATCACTCCCAAGATTTCAATTCTTGAAGCTCATCTCACAAAGATGGAGAAGAAGAAGGATCAATGACAAACTTTGTACCCACTGAGCTGAAGGTAGCAGAGACTGCATCTTTTGCATTGAATGGATTGATCCATGTCAATAAACTTCTGATGAATTCATGGCATGATGAAGTGAAGACCTTGGAAGACTCTTTCCAAGACATTCTGAATCTGGTGAGTAAGCACTAAAGTGTCATATGCTTAAAATTTTGAAGTTTTGTAAGCACCTTTTCCATTGATGTCAAAGGGAGAGGAAGAGAAGAGAAAAGTGAGAAGAGGAAAAGTAATTAAATAATACAAAAAGAGAGAGAAAAAAATAGAAAGAAAATAAAATTATAAATAATAAAAAAAGGAAGGATATGTATATAGAGAAGTAGAAGGAAGATAGTGTTTTGACACTTAGTCATTTTTCGCTAAGTGTTTCCATCAATGCCAAAGGGAGTGATTGTTGGCAAGTGGTGTTTTGAGAGCACTAGGGATTACTTAAGGGTTTTCATTTATACCAACACTCATGTTGTGGTGATCACATGAAGTGATTATAAGTGTGGGAGACACAGTCATGAAAATGAGTAAGTACAAAATCATAATAACGGTATACTGCAATACAGTTTTGATTAGCAAAGGTAGTATACAATATATAATGGCTTGCCAAATTAGAGGAAGAAATTTTGGGATATCTATGACCTTCAGTTAAGATTGCACATGTTTTGGTATTGATATCAGTAAGATATAGTGATATGAAGGAATATGAAGACAAAGAAACAATAAAACATGGTATATGAATAGTTGTGATGATTGAGGGAAGGCAAGACAGAATGGTAATGTGATAAGTTAGATGAAAGTTGTATTGAAAACACTTTGGTAATACAAGATCGTCAAATCTATATTTAACATTTGTATTAGTAATTGTTATGTTTTATATTGTATTTGAGAGTTGACTGGATGAAAAAATTGATATAAGTATAGAGTGTTTTGTGGAAGCGATAAATGTGAAACCATGTGTGATAGTGATGTATATGTGATGGATGCAAATTTGGGATATTAGAAAAGGAAGATAGAAGATACGAGATTAGAGATTGAAAGAACTATAACTGGAATTATCAAAGCATAGTAGATGCTTGTGCAATTCACTTATTGAAGAACACTTTTGTAACAAAATTTTGATTGTAAGAGCTCTAAGCTCACCACACCTTTAAGAGGGTTTTTGTATACGTTTAATATGATTTTATATTCCTCTAACAAGGAAATGTACTATTTAATAATCATCTCCTAATAGGGATAGATCTCCTAATAGGGATTCAATATTTTAGTGCATAGTTGTGGGTACCATCCCCATCGGGGTTTTCCCTTGGCCAGGGTTTCCTCAAAAACAAATAATGGTGTTATGAGTTATGTGTTTATTTTATTTTCATTTTAGAATTGATATGGTTTATTTTCCATTGGTTTAAGTTTAAGTTTAAGTTTTTTAATACTGATTCACCCCCCTCTCAGTATTACTTAATCCTAATAAGAACAAGTTTATAAGACATAGACCTATCACAATATGTTCATCAAATCACTATCTGGGATTACCGATCCCTCTCCTGGTCCTAGTAACTAGATCCAGGGTTTCAACTCCATCAGAATGTACAACATCAACACCACACATAACACCAATGGTCATCAAAAACTTTATAATTTGGAATCAAGGGAGCTCGCTTATCACACTAGTTGTTTGCATCAATTGAGATGTGATTCCCACCAACGCTTTAAAATCCCTCCCAAATTTACTATTGAGGATGAGAAAACCACTTTAGATAATATGATCAATGTAGATAATGTTTGTATAGTGCACCATATCAAAGAGAAAAATATAGCCCTTAGATTTTTAGCCACATCCTTCAAGGGGAAAGTACTACACTAGTATAGTGTTGGAATTAGGAGAGATAGGGTATTGAGAGGGTGTTAGTAGTGATAAAAAATTTCATGGCTTCATCCCCTTTTTCCTAGCCTCTGCATCCTTTTTCTTGTTTTTGGTCCAAACCCTAGGCAAAAATTCAAAAAACCTAGCCGTTGCCATAAAAAACCCTTGTTTTATCTCACCTTGATATAATTTTATGTTACCTTTTTGTGCCACTTAAAAATCCCTTAGTGCACATGGTTATTTTCTCTCCTGGTGTTCACTGAATCGGCTAATACTTTTTCATGCCTTATAAACTTTTCGGTGGTTCAGCGAATAGTGTTTACGTAATCTTTTAATGCCTGGCAGTTTTATCTTTTTATCCCGTGACCTAGCAAACATTGATATCTTTTTCCCTTAGTCTCTCATTCGCGAAGTGGAGGTGCCCTACAATGAGATTCTATATCAATGACTGTCTTATAAGTAGATAGAATCTTTCTGGCTCATAAGATCTTGCACCCGCCATTGATTTCCTGTTGTGACGTAGCTTTTCCTTTCAAGTGGGTACACATGCCAAGTGAGCTGATTTGGCGGTATATGATTGGTCCACAAGGTGCTGAGTCATCTTTTTTCAGAGGGTCCCATGTTAGAGAATTTGTAGAGCAGTATAAAAAATTTGATCCAACGGTTGTCGTAAGATCTGATAGAATTTGTCAGAGGTATGTGCTTTTGCGACAACCTTTGATCTCTCTTCAAGCGGGCCCAGTTTTTGGTCTAAGGTTTTGGCGGAGTGGTTAAATCTTTGGTGGTCCTGATAGAATTCTTTGGTGTTTGCACATTCTCATAATTATTTGGTGGAATTCTAGACTTCCAGCGAATGGGCGAATAGGTGTATTCGCTGAATCTCTTAATAAAGTGGTGGTGTTTCAAGTTTTTTAGCGAATTGGTGAAAGTCTTTTGGTTGCTAATTCGCTAGATCATCAATGGGCCCTCAAATTTTTTTATGTATTCACCAGTTCACAAAGAGTAACCCGAGGTTAAGAAGGGACTTTGTGATTTAGTGAAAAGATTCATTCACTGAATCATTTGATCTAACATGGGTTGTCTTTTATTCTGCGACTTGGAGTTTCCCTGCAGTCATGTATTTGCCGAGTGGTCAAAGGGTTAAGTGATTGCTATGAATGGTGGGACAGATTGCCATGTGTTGCTGAGGTGTCAAGTTTTCATTGGTCATGGGTTATAGTTATGCAAACATGTCAGTGGGGCCAAGGATTTCCAGTTCAGTGGGTTCTGAAGTTGTCAGAGCATCGACGACCAGCGTATGATCTTAAGGGTTTTCTCTGACACTTGTGATCTTACACCTATCATTGATTTCATATCTTGTCAGAGGTTTGTCAGGGTAGGGAGAGATTCTCCAGCTGATGGTTGTCTTATAATTTGATGGAATCTCAGAGGTCTATGCAAACTTCAAACAACCATCGATCTTCTTGATGCGGGCCCAATGAATCTCTCAATCTTTTTGGTGGATCTTCTAAAGGGTTAGCGGCACTGAAAAAATCCAAAGGTTTCTCTCTTTCGCATAATAAAATGGTGAAGTGCTAAAAGGTCTGGTGATTTGGTGAACAAGTGTTTGTGTAGTAGCTAAATAAACTAGCAAAGAGGAAAAATGTTCAGCGAACTAGCGAAATTCCTTCAGTCGCCCGTTCACCAATTATGAACCAAGGTTAAGTGTTTTTCTTTGTTTGCCGATTCACTGAAGTTAAACATGAGTTAGGTTTTCATTTTGTGAATAGAAAATTTCTTTGTCGTGTGGTCCCTAAATGTAAACCAGGATTCCTATCAAAGGTAAATCATAAGGCCCATGAAATATCAGGATCGGACGGTCATGATATAAAGTTGATTCAAATTTGAATGTCGACCACCGATTTGCAGCTTGAGCCATGAAGTAACCATTATAGTTTGAATTCAAATTTTTGAAGGTTTCTCAGTGATAGAAAGGACTAGTTTTTAATGCTTTCACAACCAGATTTGATTAGTTTGGTGGTGTCGATTGTTGTAGTGTGGTCCAGCAAGTATGATGATTGATTGCAGGGAGTTTTATGCTATGGGGAGAATAAATAATGGTGCTCGAGGCATGTTGTAGGAGTCAAATCAGATGAATTTGTAGGAATGTCCTTATCTTCAGTACATTTCCAGAGGATTTACTATAAGTGAAGATTGATTTTGGATCTGATTTCTCAGGGGTTGCTTGGTTTTCCCTCCTAGTGTATTAATTTATGATATGTTTGAATTGTATGGTGGGTGGAAACCCTAACCCTTACCCTGGTTATCCATAACTTGTTGCATCCTAACTTGTTTGGGATTCCAAGGTAACCAGTGGTATTTAATGTTGAATTTTTTATTTTAGAGGGGTTCCAATTGCAAAGTTAAAACTCAGTCCCAAGTTTCTGGTCCCGGGGTTTCGTAATAGTTTTTGACTCAGTGTTTGTTAATGAAAGAAGAAAGTTGCAGGTCTAAGCTGTAGTTTTCAAGAAGGGTGCTTTGTGGTTCATTGTATACATAGAAGGAATTCATCATACTTAATAAAAATATCTAGTTCTTATCTCTCCTTTGTGTCAAGTTAAGTAAGCTTTGAGTTTTCTAGCTCATTACATATTGTTTGTATGTACGTATCTTCATTCTTGAGTTCTAATCTAGAATTGGATTAAATTATGCTCTAGGTGGGATATGAGTTTGCCCCTTGTCTATGTAAGGATGTTTTGTAAGCAGTAAAGATTAGGATAAATGTATTTATGGCTATGAATTCTCAAGTATACTCAAATTTGTGTGTCTTTGTGTCTAAGGACTCTTGCGCAATGGATGAGGCACTGACCTAAATGAGTATCTCTTTTGTTAGCATACACTAGTTGAAGTTATTGCATCCCAAAAATATTGAAATCAATAACCTTTTTAAGATTTGAGTAGTTGGTTGTGTGGTTTTGTCACTGTATAGTAATGGAGAATCAATGAATGTGGGGTTAGCATTTAACACTTTCTTAATATCAATCTATTGTCTAGACCTAGTCATTGGTGTGTGAAGTG
This sequence comes from Chamaecyparis obtusa, assembly GCA_027943335.1. NCBI lineage: Eukaryota > Viridiplantae > Streptophyta > Pinopsida > Cupressales > Cupressaceae > Chamaecyparis > Chamaecyparis obtusa. The sequence goes on along the minus strand of BSBK01000971.1, from coordinate 458,857 downwards.
TATTTTCACTGGGTTAGGTGCACCCGCATTGGTTTTGCAGAGCCAGAAGTGAAGAGGGCAGTCTTGTCCCTATAGTTGGTCCAGTTACCCTAAGATCCCTACACATTTTGGAACTAACTAGTCCTAAAATCTATCTGAGGGTATATTGGCAGCCTAAGAGCATAAGCATCCATTTTCAAGACCAACAGAGGGGAGGGGTGAATTAGTGCCAACAAAACTTTAACACTTCAACCTTTCAGATCTACAACAGAAAATAGTGGTAACCTTGCAAAATAACTTGTATCTACTACATGTATCATTCATCCATTCAACTTGTGAAAGTAAATAACATGAAATCAACAACATAATAGTCCCATAACACAATTATTTTGGTAACGAAGAAACCCTTGTTAGAAGGTAAAAACTATGGTGGGGATGACACCCACAAATTCTTCACTACTGTAGATAGAAAAGGTTTTCCTATTAAGGCTACAAGTTTTGATCACTTCTGATGATCTTACCCTATTAGGACTAACATATTAGATCAGCTAGATCTATATAGTTATAAGATTTTAGCAACACTACTTGAGTGTGCACTCCGTTAAGAGATTTACAATAAGACTGTCAAGTCTACTCTTTTAAGAGATTTAACCAAAACTCTATTACAATGATTAGAAAGCAATAGGTAACTATCTGCTAATGATAACTTAATTGTCTAATGTAGATCAATAAAATAATGATAAAATATCACCTTTACTATGATGAATCTCTTCTCTAAACTACTCAGTTAGCCTGCTCTGATTTTGCTTAATCTGATAAACTCAGAATATTGATCTACTCTATCAACTGATAATCTTAAAGGTTGGCTAGAACTTCAAGTGCTTGTTCACTCATACATCAGCTCTCATAAAAAAATTATGTAACATACAAAATATATAGCATACAACATTATGCCGCTTAAACAAAATTAGGTTTACAAATCTTAGACAAAACCCTAAGATCTACGGTGTAAAAAAATAACCTAGATCAAACTATTACATAGAATCTTCATCATATCTTAACAATAAATTTTTCTTGATCTTGGTAATACATTTTTTGATCCGATGTAACCATTTGCATAGAAGAATGTGCCATTCCTAAATACTATGCCATTTCCTGTGATCCTTAGTAAACACTGTATAAACTACTCGGTGTTCATTCTGACACTTGGTGTTTACTTTCGCTCGATATCGATGTCTGTTGATGCTTGGTGTATACACTTTAACCGACTATCCTATTTTTCTTATAGCTACCAACTAGGTTCATATATGTAACTAACTGATATCTTAGATAACCTTTGATACTAATGACAACCTTTAATACTTGATAGAGATAACAATCTCCCCCTTTGGCATTAGTATCAAAACTTGAATGTATATAGACCTTATGTCTCAAAACTTATATCTCCGCCATATACAAATACATATAAAAAATTTCTAAATACTCCCCCTCAATGCATGCTTCGGTAATGTTTAGTATACTAGGCGAAAAAAGTTACATATTTGGCATATACATTGATTTCCCCCTTTTTGATATTAATGCCAAATATGAAAATGGTATACTTACAGCTTGTCAAAAATGTGCTGATGGTTTTCTTTAGTGACTCCAAGAGGTTTTCCCATTCCTCTTTCAAGTTGGTGAGAGAAATGTGCTCAAGACTAACTTGTGCATGCATGTCAAAGATGTTATCCAACACCAAAATCTCTGGTGTTGCAACAAGTTGCTCCGCTTTGACAATATGTTTTTCAAAAATTTTCAGGTATGGAAGGAGTTTTGTCTGCAACTTAGTAACCTGATCAGCGATCTACCCTTCTTGTTTCTTAAGATCTTCTATCAACTGCCTGAGTTCTTGAACTCTGAATATATGCTTAGCAATAGCTTGTGGCTCGGTTGTAGCTACATGTTCACTGACTGTGATTTCATTTTGAAGAATATTTTTCACTAATCTCAGTAGTGAATGGTCTAATAGTGCATTATCTTTAGTAAGAATTGACAAATTAACTGAGTTATTGATTTGATCTTGGTTATTACCTCAGCTAATTTGACCTTGTTAATTGCCACTTCTTGGCTGATTCTTTTTGCAAGTTTTTTTTGAATCTTGGATCCTGCCCTTTCTTCAATTCTCTTGTTAGCATCAATGTCTAGGGAATTTATCTTCTCAATAAGTAAAGCAAGTTGATCTATGATAGGAGTATCTTCATCAATGTTCACTTCAGGTACTACCTGTTGTAAGATATCCCTAACATTCGTTAATATTTCTTTGTGTTTAGTCTCTTGCTTCAAATTCTCTTGTGTTTATTTTCTTGTACATAATTCTCCATATTTTCTCAATTCCTTAGGGCTAAGGGTCCTCGGGTCACACTCTAGTATTATAATCACTTCATCTAGAGTGACCGGCCCTTTTCCTTTATCCTTCTTTTTCTTTTTCTTCTTAGGCTCTTTTACTATAACAACAATAGCCTTTTCATCTGTTCCCTTGGAGTATTCTATCTGGTAGACACATTATCATCCTTTTTCTCCTCATCAGTAACCCGTGTGTTGGTAGACTAATTTTGAGCCTTTGAAGTTGTGTCTGGTGGGGTTGCCTCTATAACTTTTGACTCTTCCTTAATCTTTGTTTCTGATTTATTGGCCTCTATTTCTTCATGCTTGTTTGTCTCGGTAGGAGGTTCATTGCTTGGTTCCCAAATTGTATCTTGTGGTGTCTCAGGTATAGAGCCTTCGGGTTGTTCCTTTGATAGAATTTCAACATCTTCAGCTAAAACTGGAAGCTCACCTAGTAAAGATGTGATTCACATTCAGTGACTTGTGCTTCATCTTGAGTACTTGCAGGTGCAATATTTACATCCTCGTCATCATCCCTATCATCAGGATCACCATTGGTGATGTCCTCAATGAGTACATCATTATCATTATTATCTTGGATATGGATCTCTGCAAGATCCAGTACATCATGTGAACTATCATAAATCACTTACACAACTATAGTATCAATTACCTTGGTAACTGATATATCTGCTTCCTTCTCCTTTTGTGCATTATCATCTCTAATAAAGATTCCTTTTCCTTTGGACTTGTGTCTCTTCTTAGACAAATTTTGAAAAGCAATTTTCTCTGTGTGTTCTTTCACAGCAAGAACAGATGTCTAGATGATTTGACCTGATTCGTCAAGATCTCCAAGGTTCTCATCCAGTACTTGCATAGCTTAGTTTTTTATTGTAAATCTTTGCACTGATGATTCCATAAGTTCTTTTATCTCCTCCATAGATAAAGTTGGTGCTACCGAAGCTAGGATTTGTTCTCTCATTTTCTTCTCAATTTCTAGTGCATAAGTCCAATTCTAGTTTATTCTTTCTTCAAGTGCAACTGGGAGTTGTGTACTGAACTCTATGGGAACTCTTTTGAAACATATCATCATTTAGATGATAGCTTCCTCTATTTTATTTTGATATTCATTTGACATTTTGTCAAATATTTTAAGTTCTAGGTCTAAGATGTCTCCATTCTCCAATATGTCCTCAATGACATCATCAATTAAACATTTCTTGTTACTGACAATATTGAATTATCTTGATTTTTTTCTTCCTCTTCATCCTCTAAATCTTCCTTACCTCTTATCAATTTTCTTCTCTTTTTCTTTGGTAGCTCAACTACAACCTTCTGACCTCTTTTAGCATATGTTTTTGTCAATGTAGCTACCTTTGGTTTTACTATCTTTTCTACTCCCTTCTTCTATGGTGGTGAAGCTATAGTGGATGACCTTGTGCATGCAACTATCTGTACTGGTAACTACCTCTTCTTTGGAGCTTTAGTAGGAGGAACTGGTGCAGCTTCTTGTTCTTCTTTAGATTCAGTTTCCTCACTGTCATAAGCCTTATCAGCCAACATTAACTGACCTTTAGTTGCCTATTCAACCAGTGACTCCTCAGATGAGTCTGCATCCTTCTCGAATTTCTCAGATAATTTTTTTTTCATCTTCTTAGCCTTCCTTGTCATTTTATTAATGACCAAACCTGTCTTGATTCTAGACTTAGCTTCTTCAAAGGTTCCAAACCTAGTGGCCTTGGGGTCTTTTAGTAATGTTAGTAGTCGGGTAAAAGCACAATAAGCTGTCACCCTTTTACAAAGGAAGAGGCTAACAACACAAAAACTAAAAAACTTCAAGGGCATAAAAGTCACATTTCTGTTGAGAATTTGAAGATGATGTAAACTAATGAAATGTGTAAAATAGGATCAATTTTATGCCTATAATTTTTAAAAATTAATTTGAGCAAAAATTAATATGTTTTTTTAATTTTTTAGGTCTATTTTTCATATCCTGAAAATACTACAAATAAGGGAGTTCACTTCCCGTCAAATGATTATAAGTAAAACATTTTTTTTCCCTCCAATTTCAGAATATGTTTTAGATGACATGTATATCTAGTGCAAAAAAAAAGAAATAAGTTTTTTCAATCTATAGTTTACCCGTTATAAGTATTGAAAGTTTACCTTACCTGAAATCAATAGTTTTTGTTTCCCGTCACTTTTACCTTATCAAAACTATACCAAAAACCAAATAAATTATACATTCTTGAAGAGGACTCTCTCCTCTAGTGTCGTATATAATTTTAAAATTTTTTTGAATTGATTTAGTATTTTTCTATATTTTTTGAATCAACATCTTCTCAAAGTTTAATATACCTACATGTAGTTTTTAGCAAATTTGTTTAACATTTTGTAGATGAAACAATATAAAATTTATATATCTAGAATCGTACTTTCGAGATCTAGAAAAGGGTACTTTTAGTTTTTTAATATTTTCTATTTTGATCTAAGAAAGGAACAACAAAAGTGCAAAATTCTAGTTTTTTTGTGTTTTTGGTGGTTTGGCTGCCAACATGGCATGCCACCTAAGTAGACTCGGCCGAGTCTGACTGGGCTGAGTCCGACTGGGCCAAGTCTGACTCGGCCGAGTCCCCCTAGGGGGTCGGCCCCACTCAAATAGCCTAATAGTGTGCAAATGAGTGGTTTGTGATATTTTTTTATATTAAAAATATTATTTAGACTCGGCCGAGTCCGACTCGGCCGAGTACCACTTGGCCCAGTCCAATGGGCCACATAGATGCCATTCAGCGCCGTGTGGCACCTACGTGTACTCAGCCATGTTGGACTCAGCCGAGTCTAACTGGGCCGAGTTTAACTGGGCCGAGTGAATTGAGTTAGCCCAAAAGGTGACACTCGATTGTGCTTTTACCCAATCCCTGTATTGATTTCATATCAAAATCATAATCCATTTCATAGCCCATATGTGCTATCCATTTGATTCTTAGTTCAACTTCTTTTATCATGGTATGGTCGGTGTCTACTAGAAAACAAATGTCCATTGCATATTTACTGACCAATTCATCAGGAATTCTACTTCTCAAATTCATCTTCACTTTAAAGTCTTCAAAGTAACTATTTATTACATCCTCAACATTATCTCCCAGACCTTTCATAATATCAAATATTTGTGAACTGATCAGTTTCTCATCTACCCATTTAGCATGACTGATAGAGGGAAATAATTTATGGAGATAGAAAAATACACATACAAGTAGTGAACCAAACTTACAGGTATTGGACTTTTGTGACTTTATTGTCTTCATGTTATCCTCAACCTGTCTTAGTAGTAGCTTGACTACGTCTATTTGATGACCCTTCTTTATCAATTTGTAAGCCATATCTACTGTACTACATGATACACTATTTGACTTTCTTGACTGAAAGATTTTATAACCAATAACATGTGCTACGAACTGCACTTTAGGATCCGCAATTGTTGAAATCTTTAACACTCTACCATCCCATGCTACGCTAGTGTTCTTCTCAACTTTGGTTCATGCAACACTTTGAAATGCTTTGACTTTGTCACCAATCGAGTAACCAGTAACCCTGCTAATCATCCTCTTAGTTACTTTGATCAGTTTCTCTAACCAAAATGTACCTTCATGATATCTTCTTAAGACAACCCTAATCCATTCATTCTTGAAATTCTATGGAAAATCTAGGGCATGAGTGAGACCAAGTGTCTCAACCAATTTGTGCTTTGGTTTTAGTTCCATTTTCTCATTACAAAGTTCTTGAAATGCAACATACATATCAAAATCTCCAATTTCCCCAATTTTATAGTGTATGTATGATCTTATATCTTTTGTCAACAAAACCCTAGGTGGGATGCTTGAAAAAGTGCCCGCTAAATCTATTTTCGAGGCAACTTTAGGGTGTAATTTATAAGGAGGTTCCTTATAACTTGCTAACATAATTAAATTGACTTCTTCATCCACAACCTTAGATGAACTCATAGTAGATGTCATTTCTACAAACTAGGTTTTCTGATAAATATGATAAATGTGCTTGGTAGGGTTTTAACTTACTCAGAATGTATCAAAGAGTGTGCTCAGTTCGATCTGCAACTGCTTGAATTTGCATGAAGGATTCTTTCTTGAACTCGCTCTATGAAATCTTATCTCTCTAATATCTAAAATGTGAAAAATAAACTCTTGCATCTATGTATTTATATAATTTTTGATATTCCCACTCAAAACTTTATGCAATAAATGTCTGACCTACTTTCCAATTTATGAGAACTATCAGCTCAGTGACAATTGTAAAATTTTATCCACTTGGTTAACACAAGATTTCCATGCTCGGTTCATACTGATATTTGGTTAACCTTGAATAGTGATTACCAATGGGTAGCCAACGCTCAGTCTTACTTTTACCGGCTGTATAACTTTGTTAGCTCAAAACATATAAACCATAGCGCATCTTCATTCATGCAGATTTTGTATGTGCACAACTTATACAAGGAACTGTATGTAAAATATGATCATTTTAAAATGTCTATCCCATACATACCTATATCACCTTAAGTGGAGGCACCGATGTCACCCAATCTAGTGGAAGAGGTTTCACCGACAGCATTACTTGATTTTGCATTTTCATTAGATGCCTTTCTCCACATAGTGTTCCTTATCTTCATGATGTCTGCAATAGTGTTTCCACTCTCAAATACATGATTTTCCTCTGGTGCTCGGTCTTTGTAGTCCTTGCTTAAATGACCAACCTTATGACAATGCATACATGCCATTCCAGTGCTTGTCTAGCTTCTTGATTGTCCAGCCCATCTTTTCCTACTATAGTTTGCTGCAATGTGTCCATATCTACCACATGCAACATAGTTAGCCCATGTGTTATAATCCCAAACATAGGATTTACCTTGTTTCTTTAGTTGATAAGGCTTACGTTGTGTTTTCTACTTAGGAGTCCATACTTGTTTCATCTTAGCCTTACACTCTCATGCAGTGTGTCCATGTTTATTACAAGTATAGCATATTTTCTCCACAATAGTATTATTAGCAATATTATTCTATTTAGCTCTACACTCATAAGCTTGGTGACCATACTTACCACAATAATAACAATATCCATTGAATTTATGAGTGATAGGAGGTTTACCTTGTGCTTTTCTTCTACACACATTAGATGTATGTCTTGGTTTGCCATAGTGGTAACATGTCAACACTTTAGGTCTTTGATTTTTATTGTTGCTTACTTGTTCAGCTTGATGTAATGATTCTCCTTCGTTGGTATAGCCTATCCCAGCTCTACTCCCAAATCTTCTTTGATTAATCAGAAAGTCATCAATCTTCTTAGAACTATCCTCAGCTAATTTCTTCATTTCATTGTGTTGCTGTTGAGTTTTCACTTCATTTCTCAGCTTCTCATTCTCCTCTCCGAGTCTTGCAACTTCTTCAAGATTTCTTGACAATTCTCCATTTACTCAATTGACCTCTTGATTCACAATCATCATCTGATTAGATACTTGAAAATGGAAATTGGTGAGTCTCTTTATTTCACTTTCTTTTGCTTGAAGTTTTTCAGTCATTTGTCTTCGGTCATTAATAGCCAGATTCCTTTCTTGCTCAGCTTGTCTAGCATTGTTCATTGTCTCTACCATTCTCACCATCTGAGATTCTTGACTGATTTGCAGTGCTTTCACTTGATTGGTTAAATGTTGATTCTTTTCAGACAAATCAGAGATTATACTTTTAGATCCATCAGAAATACTTCCATAACTAGATCCAACATGATCAAATATATCATCAATTTCTTCTTCATGGTAACCAATCTCATTTTGAAGAATAGCTAGGTTCTTCCTTTCAACCAGTAATTTTTTCATTCCTTCCTTGGCTTGCTTATACTATTCAATAAACATCTGCATCTGAATCTTCTGATTCTCAATAGTCTTTTCTAGCTTATACCTCTCCATGTCTTAGATCTTTACCCTTCAGTGGTTAAACTATCCAATAAGAGAACTATGCTCTGATACCAATTGTTGGAATTAGGAGAGCTAGGGTTCTAAGAGGGGAGGGGTGAATCAATGCTCACAAAACTTTAACACTTCAACCTTTCAAATCTACAATAGAAAATAGTGGTAACCTTGGAAAATAACTTGTATATACTACATGTATCATTTATCCATTCAACTTGTGAAAGTAAATAACATGAAATAAAAAACATAATAGTCCCATAACATAAGTAATTTGGTAACACAGAAACCCTTGTTAGAAGGTAAAAACTGCGGTGGGGATGACACCCACAAATTCTTCACTGCTGCAGATAGAAAATGTTTTCCTGTTAAGGCTACAAGTTTTGATCACTTCTGGTGATCTTACCCTATTAGGAGTAACATATTAGATCACCTAGCTCTACCTAGTTATAGGATTTTAGCAACACTACTTGAGTGTGCACTCGGTTAAGAGATTTACAATAAGATTGTCAAGTCTACTCTGTTAAGAGATTTAACCAAAACTCTATTACAATGATTAGAAAGTAATAGGTAACTATCTACTAATGAAAACTTAATTTTATGATGCAAATAAATAAAATACTGATAAAATATCACCTTTACTATGATGAATCTCTACTCTGAACTGCTCGGTTAGCCTGCTCTGATTCTTCTTAATCTGATAAACTCTGAATACTGATCTTGTCTGTCAACTGATAATCTTGAAGGTTGGCTAGAAATTCAAGTGCTTCTTTTCTCATACATCAATTCGCATAAAAAATGATGTAACATACAAAATATATAGCATACAACTTTATGCTGCTTAAACAAAATTAGGTTTACAAATCTTAGACAAAACCCTAAGATCTACGGTGTACAAAAATAACCTAGATCAAACTATTACATAGAATCTTCATCATATCTTAACAATAAATTGTTCTCAATCTTGGTAATATGTTTTTTAATCTGATGTAACCATTTGCATAGAAGAATGTGACATTCCTGAATACTATGATGTTTCCTGTGATCCTCGATAAACACTATATAAACTACTCGGTGTTCATTCTGACGCTCGGTATTTACTGTCACTCGCTATCAGTGTCTGTTGATGCTCAATAAACTGACTGATGCTTGGTGTATACACTTTAACCAACTATCCTATTTTTCTTATAGTTATCGACCTGCTTCATATATGTAATTGACCGATATCTTAGATAACCTTTGATACTAATGACAATCTTTAATGCTCGATAGAGATAACATATAGATCTCTTTCTCTAAATAGTATAAATACTTGGGATGACTTGGGTAACTTAATATACAACCATTTCTATGAGAAGGGTGACCACTCTTTACTACTCCACCAACTTATCAATATGAAGAGGGCTCCTGAAGAGGCTGTAGTAGATTTTAATAGTAGATTCCACAAAAATTGGCATAGAATCCCATCTGAGGCACATACTCTAGTGCCCATGGCCTTCATTTTCTACTTAAGAGATTTTAATCTAGATATAGCACCAAGTAAAAAAAATTAGGGATGACTAAGTATACCATTCCCCTACGAGATAGCCATTAGAGCTAAGAATAACTTAATGGATGTTCGGAAACTACCCACAAGACCGGTATTGCTAGTATTCCCTGAATGCCTTTAGTAGATTCTAGACAATACCCAGAGTGAAGCCTCCACAAGCCTAGCTGCTACCCGATAGTCTATGAATGTGCAACCTAATGGTTAAGATCCAAAAGTCACCCTACCATCCCTTCTAGCTAAGGTGAGAAAAATGAAAATCCTATTGAGGGCGGTGTTAAAGAATCTCACAAGCTTGAAGAGGAAGAATGACATACCCCAATAGAACCAGTATCAAAACTTCTAAATTTGAAATAATGGGAGGTCCCCATATCAACCAACCCACCAATGGAATTAGTAATAGAATAATCAAGGAAATGGTAATTAGAACAATATCTCCCATAGCCATAAATCCAAGTAGCTGATTGTTGTTTCCTAGCCCATGGTGTCAGTACAGTCAGTTCCACGTATTGGATTCAGGTGTGGAAAGGTAAGTGCTAAGAGGGGAGGGGTGGATCAGTACTTCATATCACTTTTAAACTTTTCTAAAATTTCTTCACATTCATTTACTAATTACTTAACCTTTGCATTCATCACATGAAAATAAATAAAATATATAATCATCACACATAACACATGTACTTTGGTATACATAAATCCTTGTTAGAGGATAAAAAATATGGTGGGGATGACACCCACAACACTTCACTACTATAGGAATAAATTTTCTCAATTAGAGCTACAATGCTTAGCTATTTCTGATAGCTTACCTTGTTAAAGGTACTAAGTTTGTTAAGAATTCTAAGATTTTTAAGTCTACTCTATTAAGAGATTTTACAACTCTAATCTAAGAATTGTACTTGGTTAAAGGATTTATACATAAGATCTATTAAGATCTTCTTGGTTAAGAGACTTATACCATTCTAATTAAATTTTAATCAGTAATAAAACATGTCTATCAAATGTGCATCGACAAATTCTTATCAAACTCTATGTGCTCAATATCTCATTACCTCATATTGTGTAACCTTCATACAAACAATTCAATACTTGGTAGATCTGTTATGTAATACACTATTACTTGGTCGCTTTCTCTTCTTATTCACCTTCTACTCTATTCTTTTGTATACATGAAATCTTCTCATGCATTCATATCACCATAGACACATTCTCCATCATTCTGATCTTTACTTCTCTAGTCTATTTATACAACTCTTGAAGTAATGCTAGAAGTTATAGAATCTTCTCCTTTAAGTGGTGCTAGCATTGGGTACACTTCCAATGCATATTCATCCTTAATTCTCATTGGATAAACTCACCTTGTAATGACATGTAATCATTAGATTTCAATTTCCAATGTTCTGTTATTTGATCTCCTTGAGATTGGTAAACTATTTTCTAATCGGTGTCTAGGTTCAATATACTTAGAAATATTCTAATTTCGGCCTTCTTTGCTTTGTAATACATTTTATTTAACTTGGTAGTTGAGTTATCTTCTCAGTTAGGTGCTTGATATAACTTGGTTCTCGGTGCTTGGTTCTGTCTCACTCGATGTCTATACTTTCTTTCTCTTCACCAAAATTCCTTTTTAACTTATTCCTTTTACCAAATGATTTCTCCACTTTACCGACTCATCTTTTCTTCCTTATGAAATGACTTTGACAAACATAATGACTTTCATATAACTAATGTAAACAAAATTGACTCTGAGGAATATCAATCTCCCCCTTTGGCATTAGTTTGGTATGTTTGTTAAAAACCTTCAAAATCCTCAAAGTCATAAGAGAAAAAATTTTCTTTGTCCATTTATCTTCCTCGGTAAAACTTATTACTCCCCCTAAAGTAATAATTCCAGTACATCTCCATACTATATACATAATCTTCTGTATATTCTCCTTCTATATATCTATTGCCCTTTCACTTAAAAAAATCCTATAGGTAATTCATCCTTTTCAACTTAGATGTATATTCCCCCTTTTTTAACAAAAAGACCAAAATACTTACTTACTTTGTATCTAGTTTAGGGATCTTATAAAAAATACCCTTATATTTCTCATGTGCATCCTTCAATGATGCCTTGTAGGTGTCTTGTAGTGTTTGTAAAACTATTATTTGTTCATTGATATCCACAATTAGACTCACCATGCTATCCATGGTTGATGAAGGGATGCTCCCCTTAATACCACAAACACATAACAGTTTAGAGAAATAACAACAATTCACAAGAATAGAAAATGTGCTTCTTATTATCTCCACAAGTGTGCAATTAAAAATTTTAGAATTACAATATGAAAAGCCACGTGGGCATTTTTCTTACAATATTTTGTAGGACAAGCCTCAAATCATTACCTAGAACTCCCTTAAATAATACTACAAACCTTCCTTATATAGGCAATTTTCCCACCGCCTGGGAAGGTTCTAAAATTTTAGCCCTTAAGGCCGACCAACACTAGAATTATTTTATTTTTCATTTTATTACATTAGAGTCGACTCAAAACAACTTTTGGAACTCAAAAAGAAATTTTGAAGGAAATTCATTTTCTTCCATTTTAGGTGGCCCAACTTCTGGACACCATAAGTCATCACCCGTTGACCCAATTGACTATTATGACCCCATTTCATAAATGGTGTGAAGTACTCTACAAAGCTATATTGGTGCAAGCTCTAGTAAACTAAATTTTTGACCCCGTTCAGAGCCTCTAAAGGCTTCAAAATAGAGTTCAAAGTTTCTGTACCCTGCTACCAATACCAAAAAATTTCAATATTTTCAAAACTAGACTTGATCTGGCAAGGAAACTTTACTGCCATGATGATTTGACTAAAGTGAAGCTCCAAGGAAGAAAATAGACCATTCTGAGTTCAAACAAAAAAATTACTAAAATAGTAAATTCCCAAAAATAGAAGCTCTACACAAGATAACCCTTATTGAAAAGACACCAGAAATATTTTTGTGTGATACAAGATTGCCCTTACACCCAAGATGCTCTTGCATTAGACAACCAAGGTAACTTGAGAGGTGACCCTGTCATAAATTAGGTGTGTAGTGGGAAACCAAGATGGTTAACCTCCTCCCTTGTCAGCCATGATGAATCTTCTATAGGTCATCCTTTCGATTTGACCAGATATTGTTCATATGTCTTGTTCCTTGTTCTTCTTCCAACATGACTATCCAGTATATCCTCAATCTTCTTGGTAGCTGAAGTAGTTGTCAGAATACTCCACTATAATTTGGTGATCTCATCCTTAACACCCCCTTCATGACACTCTTTCAGATCTAAAATATTATTTATACTAGTGAAATATTCAGCTCAGTAGGAAATTCTACCTCATAGGCATTTCCTGAATCATGCTTCTTCAGTATCTTACATGGTCCAAACTTCTTCATTTTTAGCTTGTTATATGTACCTACTAGAAATCTCTCCATTTGGAAATGAGCCATGGATTAATCACCAACCTAAAATTCCTTATGCCTCCTTTTCTCATCTTCCTTAGCCTTATACTATGTATTCATCTTGGTAATGTTCTTCCTCACCTCCTCATGGATGTTCTTCAAATGTTCTGCAAAATCCTTAATTTTAGCATTACTTACCTCTCCTTTTCCTATCTTCCTCAACTTAGATGCATTTCTAAGTCTACTTCCCTAGATAATATGTAATGGTGATTTACCAGTTCTCTTGTTGATAGAATTATTGTATGAAAATTCTACCTGTGCTAAAATAAAATCCCATCCTATTGGCTTATCTCCAACCAAACATGTCAGCAAATTCCCTAAAATCCTATTCACCACTTCTATCTATCCATCAGTATGTGGATGATGTGATGAGATGAATTTCAAATTTATCTTTAAATTCTTCTACAATGTATGCCAGAAATATTCAACAAACTTAGTGTCTTAATCTGAAACTATGCTCCTTGGAAAACCATGTAGTCTCACCACTTCTTTGAAAAACAATTCTGCCACATGAACAACATCATTAGTCTTCTTACAGGGAATGAAATTTTCCATCTTTGAAAACCTATCAACCACCACAAAAATTGAATCATGTCCCCATCGAGTCCTTGGAAAACCAAGAACAAAATCCATACTAATATCCTCCCATGGTTTCTCTGGTACAGGTAATGGTTGATACAACCCTGTATTCTTCTTTAATCATTTTTCCATTTGACATACTCTACAATTTTGTACAAACTTCTTAACATCTTGCTGCAACTATGGCCAATAATATTTCTCACTAACCAAACAAAGGGTTTTATCTCAACCAAAATGTCCAGCCAATCCTCCACTATGCTTCTCCTTGATGAGATTATTTCTCATAGAACTCTATGGAATGCACAAATGAATTCCTTTGAATAGAATTCCATCTTGGATGATGAAATCCAACCACTTCATTATATCTAGAGTAACAATTTTTGTACAAGCTTTCCAAGCTTCACCAAAATCAGGATCCTCTAGATACAAACTCTTGAGTTCCTTGAACCCAACAACCTCAATCTATATCTCTGTCAGCAAAAGTTTCCTTCTACTAAGAGCATCTACAACCTTGTTATAATTTCCACTCATGTGTTTCAAAACAAATGTATAACTCTACAAAAACTCAACCCATTTCAAACACCTCTCATTCAACTTTCCTTGAATATTCAAATATTGCAAATCTTGATGATCAGTATACAAAAAAACTCCTTAGGAAGAAGATAGTTTCTCCACTTCTTCAATGCCTAAACTATAGCATAAAATTCCTAATCATAAACAAAATATTTTCTCTTGGCATCATTTAACTTCTCATTGAAATAAGAAATAGGTTTACCTTCTTGGCTCAAAAAAAATCCTATTGTAGTACCACTAGCATCACAATCTACTTGAAACACCTTATTAAAATCTAGAAGTGCTAAAATAGGTTGTTTTGTAACTTTTTGTTTCAATGATTTAAAACTCTTATCTGCCCTTGTAGTCCATTCAAACTCTTTCCTATCCCCTCTCATTATTTTAGTCAAGAGTCCACAAATACTGTTAAAACTCTTGATAAACTTTCTATGAAATCTAGCTAGACCATAAAAAGATCTTACCTCAGTAGCACTCCTTGGAGTAGGCCATTCGAGGATAGCCTTCACTTTCTTTGGGTCCATTTTTAGATCCTCCGCTAAAACTACAAATCCCAGATACACTAAATCCTTCTTCACAAAACTGAACTTCTTCAAATTAATCAAAATTTCTCTTCCCTTAACTTCTCAAGAATGCTATGAATATGTATGCTATTCTCCTCCAATGTCTTACTAAAAATAAAGATATCATCTAGGTAAACAATGACAAAATTACCCAGGAATTCTTCCAGAACCTCATTCATGAGCCACATGAAGTGCTTGGTGCATTGGTTAGCCAAAAAGGCATGACTAACCACTCATACAACCCTTCCTTTGTGTTGAAGGCAATATTCCATTCATCTCCTTCTCTGATCTGAATCTGATGATATCTGCTCTTCAGATCTATTTTTGAGAAATACATAGATCCACTCAAAGAATCCATAGTATCATCCATCCACAATAATGGAAACCCATACTTGATTGTGATCTTGTTGATATCCCTAGAATCTGTACACAATCTTCCATTCTCCATTCTTCTTTGGTGCTAATACTGATGGTACAACACAGACTCAAACTCTCTCGAATCAACCCCTTTTGCAACAACTCATGTACTTGTATGTTCAACTCTTCACTTTTTATTGGCGTAATTTTGTGTGCTACCTTATTTAGAAAATTGGCTCTTGGAATTAAGTCCACTTGATGAATGAGCTTCCTTATTAGTGGCAATACATTAGGAACATTATCAGATACAATATCCTAAAACTCATTCAACAAATCTACAACTTCTATAGGTACATATTCTACTTCCTCTTTACCAATTTTTAGAATTAAAGCAAAACACATGCTCATGCCTCATACCCTCAAGGAACTTCCTTCCATCAACAAAACTTATTCTTGCAACACTACATACCTTTTCTTCTATGTCCTTCAATGGATTTAGCTTATTTCACACTCCATCCTTTGTCAAGGAATACCTGTATTCACATTACAATCATGTATAGCATGCCTACCAAACTGCAACAACCTACCCAACAACATATGACATGCATCCATGGGTATGACATCACATAGTACCTCATCATGGTAACCCCCGATCTTAAATTTTACTAGGCACTGTTCATTGACCATGACCTTGTGGTCATCCTGTACCCAAGTGATCCAGTATGGACATGGGTGTTTATGCCTCTTGAGCTTCAACTTTGTGACCTTGTCTTCTGAGACCAAATTATCAATGCTTCCACTATCGATAATCACATCACAAGTTTTATCTACATACTTACACCTAGTGCAAAACAAACTTCTCCTTTTCTCAGGTTCATTCTCACCACTTAGTAGGACTCTTCTGTTAACTAGGACTTCTCTTCTTTCAACATCTTCAGAATGTGATGATTTGGCATCTTCATCCACATGTGAATCTCTAGCCTAGCCTTCAGTTCTCCTATTTGTCCTTCCTTGGCATTGAGGACATTCAAATGCCCTATGACCTTCTCCATAGTGAAAACATGTTCCATAGAAGCCTCCTCTTCCCGATCCTTGTCTTCTCCCTCTCCCTCTATGATCTCTATTATTCTGATATTGGAAATGATTAAAATTATTTCCTCTCTGATTTTGACTGCTACTGGCCTCATCCTTTTTCTAATCTTCATTTCAGCCTCCATAAGACCATCCACTATAACTTCCCCATGACCTCTTCCATTTTTCCTTCTCTCAAACTTCTTATTTAGCTTTTCCTCTACTTTAAAAAAAAACTAGTATGTATCCTCAATACTATTCATTCAGACCAAATTCAACTCCTCTTGAATGCTTGGCCTCAACCCATTAAGGTAATGGACAAATTTTTCCTTATCAACTTTCGCATGACCTATTCTAATGAGGATTTGATATAACTCCTTTGTATACTCCTGAATAGATCTCCCTTCTTTCTTCAAACCTTGCATTTTCTTCAGTACAACAAGCTCATAATCAACAGGAATGAACTGTCACTTCAATTTATCCACCATTCGATCCCATCTTGTGATTTTCTCCTTTCCTCTTCTATTTTCAATCTGGCCTTCACAAACTTGATCCTATCAGGATCCTCAATATCTTCATACTTGAAATATTCTTCTAACTCATTGATCCATTCAATCAAATTGCCTGGGTTAAGATTTCCTAAAAATGTAGGAACCTCAATCTTAGTTTTTTTTCCAATCTTGGAAATGGCCCAAAAAAGTCTTTCTTCCTCTTGATTCAGAATTTTGCCTTCTCCTTCTTGATCAAAATTTCCTTCTTCTTCAGCTTCATCCTCGCTTTTGTCTTTGACTATAAGATTCATTATTTTTTGAATCTCTTCTTGCAATGCTCACACTTGTCTCTGGAGGGACCTAACCTCATGTGGCACAACACCAACTCTTCCGCCATGTTCCCTTTGTGGAGGAATTTTCATGCTTATCATTAAAACCCTAAACCATGGTCCTAGTGCAGAATGCCTCAGAATCGATGATCTATCTACACACTCAAGAACTCATACTTTGATACCACTTGATGAAGGGGTTCTCCCCTTAATACCACAAACACATAACAAAAACATAAAAACAAAAACAATTTGGAAGAATAGAAAATGGGCTTCTTATTATCTCCACAAGTGTGGAATTACAAATTTCAGAATTACAATATGCAAAGACACATGGACATTTTTCTTACAATATTCTATAGGACAAGCCTTGAATCATTTCCTAGAAGTGCCTTATACAACACTACAGGCCTTCCTTATATAGGTAATTTTTCCACCACCTAGGAAGGTTCTATAATTTTATCCCTTAAGGCTAAACAACCCTAGAATTATTTTATTTTTTATTTTATTACATCAAATTTTTCTCAAAACAAATTTTGGAAATCAAAAATATTTTTTCAAGGAAATTCATTTTCTTCCATTTTAGGTGGCCCAACTTCCAGAGACCATAAGTCATCACCCATTGACCCAATTGACTATTATGACCACATTTTAGAAATGGTGCAAAGTGCTCTGCAACACTTGAATTGTACAAGCTCACTCAACCAAAGTTTCAACTATAGTCAGTCAAAGTTTTGAACTTGTTTAGAGCCTCTAAAGCCTTCAAAACTAAGTTCAAAGTTTTTGTAGCCTACTACCAATACCAAAATTTTTCAATATCTTCAAAATTAGACTTGATCTAGCAATGAAACTTTACTGGTAGGCTGATATGACCAAAGTGAACCTCTAGGGAAGAAAATAAACCATTATGAGCTCAAATGAAAAACTTACTAAAAATAGTAAATTTCCAAAAATAGAAGCTTTGCACAAGATAACCCCTATTGAAATGAAACCAAAAATATTTTTGGGTGATACAAGATCACTCTTACACCCAGGATGCTCCTGCATTAGACACCCAGGGTAATTTGAGAAGTGACCCTATCGTGACTCAGGTGTGCAAAGGGAAACCAAGATGGTTAACCTCCTCCCTTGTCAGCCATGATGAATCTTCTATAGGTCATACTTTCCATTTGAACATATATTCTTCATATGTCTTGTTCCTTATGCTTCTACCAACATGACTATTGACTATATCCTCAATCTCCTTGGTAACTAAAGTAGTTGCCAGAATACTCCACTATAATTTGGCCATCTCATCCTCAACACCCCCTTCATGATACTCTATTAGATCTGAAATATTAAATACTGGTGAAATATTCATCTCAGTAGGAAATTCTACCTCATAGGCATTTCTTGAATCATGCTTCTTCAGTATCTTACATGGTCCAAACTTCTTCATTTTTAGCTTGTTATATGTACCTATTGGAAATTGATCCTTTTGTAAATGAACCATGACTTCATCACCAACCTAAAATTCCTTATGCATCCTTTTCTCATCTTCCTTAGCCTTATACTAGAAGATCTTACACAATCCAAACTTCCTCATCTTCAACTTATTGCATTTTCCAACTGGAAATATATTCTTCATTAAAGAAATCATCACTTTATCTCCTACTTCAAACTCCTTATGTCTTTTCTTCATATCTACTTTCTCCTTATACTTTTGATTCATTTTCTCCAAATTTTGTCTAACTTCATCATGTAATGACTTCATGACCTATGAAAAATCTTCTCCTTTGACACTCCTCTTGACCTCTTAATTGATATCCCTCAATTTGGATACTCCTTTACAATTCATGCCTATGACTATCTCAAATGGTGTTGTCCATATACTCTTATTCACCGAATTGTTACATGAAAACTCTTCTTGTGATAGGCCTAAATCCCACTTCCCAAATTTCTCTCCAACAAAACACCTTAACAAGTTTCCTTAACTCTAATTTACTACCTCATTTTTTCCTTCTATCTATGGATGAAATGTAGAACTAAACTTCAAATAATTATTATTCTTCTTCCATATTATCCTCTAAAAGTAACCAACAAACTTACTATCCTTTTCAGAAACTATGCTTCTAGGTAACCCATGAAATTTGGCAACTTCTTTGAAAAAAAAAAATGTTACATGCACTACATATGTAGTATTCTTACAAGGAATGAAATGTGACATATTGAGAATCTATCCACTACCTCAAATAAATAATCACTACCTCTTGGTGTCCTTAATAATCCAAGTATGAAATCCATGCTAATGCCTTCCCATGGTCTAGTTGGAACTATCAATGGTGTATACAATCCCACATTATGACTACTTCCTTTAGTAAATTGACAAAATCTATAATTATGAACAAATTTATTAACTTCCTTATGAATATAAGGCCACAAATAATTCTCACTCACCAAAGCCACTATGTTGTTAATACCAAAGTGTCTAGCTAATACTCCAAAATGATTTTCCTTAATTAGATTATCTCTCATTGAACTACTAGGTATACAACACTAAGATCCTTTGAATAACCATTTTCTTTTGTCTGCTGCAATAGGCTTTCTGCAAGCTTTCCAAGGTTCTAAAAAATTAGGGTCATCCTCATACAATGTCTTCAAGAAAATTCTCATCTCTATTATAAAATTCTTTCTTCTATTCAAAGCATCAACAACCTTATTTGTTTTACCACTCCTATGGTTCAACATAAATGTGTATCTCTACAAGAAATCAACCCATCTGATATGTCTTTGATTCAACTTACCTTAACTATTCAAATATTTCAGTTCTTGATGATCAATATACACTATTGTAAGAATTTGAAAATAGAAAAGATTGAACCAAGGATCTAGAGGTTAAAGAATAGCACAAATACAAGAGAGATGATATGAACAAGAGTAGACTTATATGATGCAATGATTGATGATTGATTGATCCAATGAGCTGATTTGAAATGTATATAATAGGCCTCCTTATATAGGAAAGGAAATAAGAGAGAATGATAAGGAGATGATAAGCTATCACTTATTCTAGGTGTAATCACATGTCCACCAAATGTGGATCATCCTCCATTATGTAATAAATTATGTGAAATAGGATTTAGATGATAATGTGATATGTGCACTAAAGGCAGATCTCACACCTAAAGTGAAATTTATCCTACACCATGTGCTTAATTAGGTACAAACTCATAGGTGTCTCAATGAAAAACTACTATGCAATGCATTATCCTAGGTAAGATAAGTAAAGAGTAATTAGGAATATTTAATTACACCAACACCCCCCCTTAAGTGCAACTTAAGGGAATGCAATTAAACTCAAAATGCAAGATGAGTCCTAAATACTAGGCCATGTTAGCTACTCATGTACAATATGCAATGCAATACATGAAATGCAAAACTCTCATAAAGTGGAGAAAGAGGAAAAACCTCATGGGAAAAACCCTTCCCTAATAAGAGAGATTAAAACACAAGATGCATAGATGGATGGAGTAATCAAGACCCCCCAAGAACTACATACATCATGTATATAAAAATAATTATCCCCCCATAAGAAGGATAGTTGGAGACATGATATCCCTCCATAATGAAGAATCTCCCATGTTGAGGAATATTACCTACAAATAAAAGATAACTCAATGCCTACAAGAAACATGTCTCCCTTTAGGAAGAAATAGATTCATCAAATGATGAAGAATCCAATCCATGCACAAATGGAAGGAGGAAGAAGATGAAGGTCTCCATGTATGAATTTTTTAAGATTGAATAGGTCATTCCAAGCACAAAGAATCTATCAAGTCATGTGACAAATCAAGTGAAGAAGAATCATGAATACCAATCTCTGAAGAAGGTGAAAAAGTATCTCCAACTATGATGCTATCATCAAATAGAAGAGAAACCCCCTCTTGTATTCCCAAATCTGCATCATGATAATCAACAAATGTTGAAAAGGCATCCAAGTAGTCATCACATTCTGCAAGATCTAAAGTACTATGATCATCCTTCTAAATAGTAGAGCCCATGTCTGAAGAAATAGGAGGTGGAGGAGTAGGAAGCTCAACACTTGTCTCAAAAAATAATGAATCAAGTGTCCAAATTTCTCCTCATATGCATAATTATCCCTTCGAAAAGGGATGTGTACATCATGAATATCATTATCATCAATAAAAAAATGTGAAAAGGAATACAAGAATGATGTATGATCAAAAAATACCATAGCTATGAAATCTCTAGTCTCCATGTCCCTAATGTAGACATAATCAGGAGTGAACTCAACAATTTTACCTTGAGCCCCATGTGTAATTTTGTAAATGGAAAGGAAATTAGTGGTCAATGATGGTACACAAATAACATCATTAAATTTCCCCTCTCCCATAGGAATAGAACCTTTCCCAAAAACTCTCATGTATGTGGTTTTACCCATAAAAATATTAGGATAATTACAAGGCTCAATAGAAAAAACAAAAACATATCCATAGAAGATGCCATATGATGTGATGCACTTGAATCAAGAATCCATTTACCTTGCTCACGATGTGTGGAAGCCAAAATTTCTTGTCCTTTACCTTTATCTTTAGATGATGATGGAGATGTAGAAGCTGCCAAAAGTGTAGAAGAAGGAGTAAACACTAATGAGGGAACATTAATATTTTGCTTTTGAATATGTGAGTTAGCTCATCAATCTTCTTGTGAAAACACTTATGCTCATCATGTCCTAGCTTTTTACAATATGCATATTTATCCCTCTTTCTTCTAGATGATTCCTCTCTTGAAGAGGACTTGGATTAAAAAGTATTGTGTGAAGGAGGTTCATTACCTTTTTCATGAGGCTTAGGATCCTTATGTTTCTTCTTTCCTTTTCCATTATAAGACTTTGAAGTGGATTCATTTTCAATCAATGCATGATGTGTTGAAGGCTTAAATTGATCCATGTGTGCCAAGTTCTCTTGTTCCCTTGTGAGTTGAGCTATAAATTCAAAAAGAGAAGGAAATTTTATGCACTACTAAGAGCATTCATAGTAGCATATAATGTAGAAACAAATATACAATATTCAAGAACTATCTTGGAAAGAATAGAAAAGATCAATTGTTCATGCCCTTTAGTAACTCCACAAGTAGAAATCTCGAATCCAATAGAATTGAACTTAGAGAAGAAATTGTGAATATTGTCAAAATCACTAGGATTTAGACCTATGAGCTCATTCTCTAATCTGAATTTTCTCATTGTACCAAGTTTACCAAAGAGTCCTTCCAATATGACCAAAGCATCATGAGGATGTGTGCAAGATGTAATATAAAAGAGGAAATCATGAGAGATGGATGATCTAAGAGAGCCAAGTGATTTATCCCTTTCATCAAACTATTTTATCCTTTCTACAACACCTATAGCCAGTTCTTGATCCTACCCAAGAGTCATTCTAAGCAATCCAATACTCAACAAGTGATCACATAAAGATTCTTTTCATTCATGGTAGTTATATGGAGTGAGCATTTTAACCTTTGAATTATCCATAATACAACCAAATAATGACTAATAATTAATGATAACTCCTTCCAATGACTTATGCAAATCATAAAATTAAAATCCAAGGATTAACCAAGTGTAAATAGAGCCCAAAATGCCCTATTTCTGCAAGTGATATTTCCATCCAAAATCACTAAAATTTTATTGTAGATCTAGAAATTAGATGAAAAATAATACACTTTAAAAAAAATCACCTCAAAATATTACTGTATGTGCCCAAACAAAGCCCTAGAAGTTGTAGAAATAAGGAACAAACAAGAACAATCATGAAAATCTATAATTTTTTATTAAGTAGGCCACCAAAATGCAAATATAAAACCACAACTAGAATCTTCAGGAAATTCTACACCAAATAAATAAAAATGCCTGAGAAAAGGAGAAAAATTGAGCAAGATATGACCCTTTGAAGTTGAACTGCAAAATCAAAAACTCCAATGGTGAAGGCTAAGAAATTCAAACCTTGCTGATGTAACCATTATGCTATGTCAAATTTGACGGTCATATGGACATCATAAAAAATTCTAATTTGCCTAGTTTTGATGTCTAGATGACTGTAAATTTTACGCTTAAGAAAGGGTGACATGGCAAAAAAAGTAGTCGGCTTGCTGACGTGTCTTGCTGAGGTGGCCATCCATATTGCTCACACAAGATTTTGTATAGTGGTGATGCAATGTTGATGTCAACTAGAGATGTGGTTGATGATGTGGTGGTCTATATTGACATGGAATATATGGTGTGGATCTGATGCTGATTAGGTGTACGGAGGGAAGAGATGGCCTGATGCGACGTGTCCTCCCATGTTTAGGTCGTGTGGTGGTTCGATGTGACTATGCTAGCAAAATATTTAGGTGCCATGTGGTAACTAACTTGTTGTGGCACTACATGGGCTTTGTCACATGGCATTAAGGTGGGAGAATGTTTTGTGTCCGCTATGGTGGCGATGGCAGAGATTTTCCACAATGAGGTGGCACATAGGAGGTGGCGCAGAGGGTGGCAGGGCTAGTGAGCAAGCGGTGGAGGTGCCTTTGTGGGTTTAATCGCATATTACAGTGGGATGAGATTCTCCCAAATTTTTATATGCAAATTCCCTTTCCTTGAATCAAACTAAAGAGCCGAGCATGGGCTCGAGCTTGGGCTCTAGCTTGGGTTCGGTCTCAGCTCAGGCTCGATCACGGTCTGCGTTGTGTTTGCTAGGTTGTTGATGCTTGTATGGGTGATGACATTAGGATGATAATCTGATGACATAGGCTTCTATTCATGACTGATGATGTCACACTAATGTCACAAACATAAAATAAATAGAGCCTGTACCAAGCCCAAAAATTTTTGCCAAAATTGTTTTTGAAAATAACTAGAATTAAAAAATAATTTTTTCAAAATCATACTATAGAGACACAAATCAGGCCATATGGCTCAATTTGCAAAAAAAAATTCCATGATTTTGAATTTCACTTAATATGGGCAAGTTTATAATAGATTTTAGCCGAAACAGCCTTCCGGATGCAATGGTGAGGTTAGAGATCACCATGGATGCTTCCACAACATGATGGTCTTCAGATCTAAGATATGGGTGTTAAGAATGGGAACATTGAGAGGGGGGGGGTGAATTAGTGTTCACTATATTTTAAATTTTCACTTTAATCTTTATGCTAAACTTAAATGATTAAGTAGTAAAATAAACATTCACATAAACATGAAACATGAAAACAACACATGAAACCAATATGATTATGGGGAAACCCAAATAGGTAAAAAACCTAGTGGGAATTGATACCCACTAATATTTTGCACTAGTGTTTTGTGATCCTTGCTAGAAGATACTTTACCTTGTTAGGATTAGCTTTACAGTGCATTATGTATAGTAGACCTTGTTAAGGGTCAAACCCTGTTAGGAGTCTTTTACAATCATCCCTATTAGGGGATAGGATGCACTATCCAAGATATCACTACTCAAGTGGTGAAGGCTACAACATTCTCATCTCAAATACACACTATATCTGTAGGATGAACTGTCACTGTGACACTGCTTGTTAGATCAGTTCCTTTGATGCACTAATTCTTTGACCTCTTGCAAATCTCTAATAAATATTCTAGTGTCTTTGTACACTTCTCTACTTCTTATATCTCTATCTCAAATTCCATATCAAATACAATGGGCACACCTTATATTTATGCGCTCATACAAAATACACAATTAGGTCGGTCCTATAACTAATTACAAACAATGCTTCCAAATGAATTGGCTTAAGCGTGCTCACAATTATACATATAAACATGTTGGAAACATAAATACAATGGATGCATAGCCTTTACAATATTACATTACAATCGCAAACCAAAATACTAACTGTCGGCTACATGCTCTATTCACTGCTAGCACATATTGGCTATGCAACTTCAACTAATTGTAGCTTTCTCATCTTTTCACATCTGATCATGCACTCATAAACTAAGCAAGAATATAGTATAACAGACTTAACTTCTAGGGTGCATACCATAATTCTTCCGTACACATGTGCGTTGGTGCTCTGAGCTACTAGAAATTTGTATATTGTCCAATCTTCAACACTTAACCGAATTATGATCTTTACATCAAGTGTGTTGACTCCAAACTACTATATGACTGTGTTGCCATAATGACAACACTATATCTAGTTATATACTTTAGTATAGACAACTTTCCAACAATCTCCCCCTTTGTCATTGATGGCAACAAAGGAATATGGCCAAGTTGCTAACTATCCCTTAACACAAAATTTTTTTGTCTTCTATACATTTTTATACATAATATTATATCTCCCTATACATATTATACTCCATATTCTATGCAAAACTCCCCCTTTGAAATTAATGACAAAGGTGTACCAAAAAATCATATCTACACATACTTACTTAGGGAAAACATCCGGATATGCTATCTTGAGGTCCTAGATCTCCTTCTTCCAAAAATTTATCAAAGAGTTAACTATCTGGAGATGGGTGCATAATGCATATTGAAGCTTCTCCATCTTCAAATCTATGCTCGAACCTTGATCATAGGTAATCATTGTGGCATCAATCTCCTTTATGTTCTAATTCAGAATGTCTAGTGAGGGCACAAGAGCATTCCTCAATTGAGTCTGTCTAGACCTTATCTTTTCCATTTCTTTCTCTGCTTTCTCAATTTTGTCCATTTGATCTTGGTAAACATTGTTTCACATGTTCACATCAATGGATGAGTCTTTCACTAAACTCTTCACCTACTCAATCATAGCTTCTGCATCTTGTATAGGCTTAAGATGGGGATCAATAAGCTTATCATGATCCATGCAGTCTGCAATGGATTTCCTTCCTTGATCAACAAATTCTTTTAAGGATTCTTGCCTTGTCTTGAGTGAATTCAAATCTAGAGCAAAGTTGCTCATCAACTCATTCAATCTCTTCTTCAGGTACTTATCTTATGCAACTTTGGATGTAGATTCTTCAAGGCTAGAAAAATTACTTTTGAACTGTGAGATAATTCTACTCACATCATCAACCGAGTGTACCTTATTCACTTTCATATCCATAGGCAACAAACTATTTAGTATGTTCACTGATTCTAAAGGAGATGATTTCTCATTACTTGTTTCTCCTTTTCCTTCTCCATAGCTAAGATGCTGAACTTAATCAGTTCTTCTTGTTTCCATGAGTCCAAACTAGATGTGTCATGTGTCAAACTTGACAACAATGCTAAGGAGGGAGTGATGGGAGTGCTATCCATCACTTCTAGCTTTATCTTGGGTAGATCAACAGAAGTTTCTATTAGAATAACTGAGAGGGGGGTGAATTAGTTATCCAAGTCCCAAAACAATAATGAGTAATCCAAAATACTATTCCTCTAATTTTTGTCAGTCAATAAACATATTTATGATTCATTGTCAGTGTTTTTACCGATCTTTAGTTAAAACTCCTTAGTATTTACCGATCAAATCAAATAGCTAAAATGTAAAGTATGATAATAAAAAATCATCACAATAAACACATAACACAATGATTTAACGTGGAAACCCTATTAAGGGAAAAACCACCTGGGAACCGGCAACCCAAAAATTTCACTCTTCTGAAGTGAGGCCTGTGAGGACCCAACCCTGTTAAAGGTTACAATACACACTGTTAGGTGTGACCTGGTTAGAGGATTTTGCACTAGAAGTTATCTTTCAATCTTATATCACTCATTGTGCTGATTTACAGGATAACAATGTTTCACTTGTCTGAATGAAACACAAATAATACTTAAAAGTCCACTCGGTTAAGAGATTTTCACTGTCTACAATTATTAGAAAGCAACATTAGGTTGATCTACATTAATACAAAAAATTTGTAGTTGCAGATCAGTGTTATGCTCAACAATGTTTTCTGATCAATATATCACTTCAGATCTAATATCAATATCACTTACAAACAATCAGTTATGTGCTTTGTGTAGCTTAGTTTGTTCATTGTGTAGCTCAATTTTTGCAGCTTGGTTCAGTAACCTGTTTGATCAGAAAATGCATGAATGCTAGTTCACACTTAGCTTCTACAATATCTCCTCCTTCACTCTTTTGATTTTTTTTCTCTTTAAATAAACATGTAAGTCATTTTATTTTCATCCATAAGATTTTGCCACTTAATCATATACACTAATTTTACCACTTTAAACTTCCTCGGCTAATGTGTCATTGACATGTTTCAATCTCCTTCATTAGATCTTCTTTGAATTTTGTTAGCCGTAGATCCTTGTAACAAACTTTGACTTTTCACCTTGAAATCATGCGAATCAAGCTCATCAGTTTTGTTGTCAAATTGTCTAGTCGACAATATCATTAAATGCTTTTCTATTCTCCTTAGTTAACAAAGAAATGTGTTGGTAAACCTTCATCAATTAAAATTGTGCTCGGTATAAAACACACTGCATTGGTGTATACTGTCATCAGTGTTTACGTTGAGGATCTTGGTAAACATTAAACTATTCTCTTTTACCGACCAACATTGCTTTGTGTCTTTTAGTTCCTTTCTCCATAATAGATGAATACAACATACTAAAGTCAATATAATGAGATCAAAGACTCATCAATAAGTTATCCAATGCATTCCGTATCCTTATTTGATGTGACCTTCTTTCACCATTCTTTAGATGTCTCGATAATGATAACTTACAAGATAACTACTGTCAAACTAATAAGAAACTAGTTGACATCAATGACAACATAATATTGATTTAGCATATTGTATATCTATACAACTACTTTTCATGTGATCTTCAATCACTGTTTCAACAATCTCTCCAATTAGTTGTAAATCAGTTGTAGGTTCAACAATCTCTCCCTTTGGCATTGATGGCAACTCAAATAATATGAATGTACCAAACACATACCAAACATATACTCTACAACTCTGTCTGTCATAAGCTCTCCCTTAGATAGTTCATCCTTAACTCTTCCTGTTCAGTATTCTCACCTTTCACTCATTCATATTTGCCTATTCTCTCCCTTTGAAAACAATGCCAAATGAACAAAATAAAAAAACATCAATCTTGTCCAAACCTCTTCATTGTATCTCAGTATACTAATATATCCATCTATTCTTCAAACTTAATCACAACCTTGAACTTAATCAAAGTGTGATCTATGCTAGCATCAACATGAGTGATCTTATGATATAATAGGTTGATGCAACATTCTAGATCACCTTAGTGATCGATAGATAGGGGACGGACCCCAAGTCTATTCCTCAAGTATTCAAAAGTGTCTTTCAGCAGAGGCTTTGTAAAAATGTTTGCAAGTTGTTCTTTTGATGTAACAAACTCTAGTTTAACTTGCTTTTCGTGCACTTGTTCCCTTAAGTAATGATACTTAATTGATATATGATTTTTTTTTTAGCACATTACCAGATTCTTTGATATGTTTATAGCACTAGTGTTGTCACAATATATAGTCACTGGATTAGTGATCACCTCATTCATACCTTCCAACACTTGCTTGATATAGGCTATATTGGAGTAGTTTGTTGCAGCAGCAACATATTTAGCTTCAGCTGTTGACTGAGAAATACAACTCTACTTCTTGCTTGTCCAAGTTACAAGTCTATCTCCAAAGAAAAATGCTCCTCTAGTTGTACTTTTTTTGTCATCCACATTACCAGCCCAGTCAGCATCGGTATACACTTTCAGTTCAAACTTTGCATCTATTGAATACCATAAACCATAATCTTCTGTCTTCTTAAGATATCTCAATATCCTTTTTGTTGCTATCATATGTGATTCTCTGGTATTTTCTAAAAATCTTGCAACTATTCCAACAACATGAGCTATATTTAGTCTACTATGAACTACATACATCATCTTACCAATCATGGATCGGTAAAGTGTATGATTTACCTCGGTAGTCTCATCTTCCTTTGTCAACTTACATCTAGTAGCCATTGGTGTTCCCACTAGTTTTGCATCTTCCATGTCGAATGTCTTCAATACCTCCTTTATGTATTTTGATTGAGTGATGAAGATTCCATCACTATGTTGAATCACCTATAGTCCTAGAAAGTGTTAGCATGTGCAAAAAATTTCATGGCTCTAGCCCTTTTCCCCTGGGATCTGCAGTTATTTTTAGGTCTCTGCCTTTAGCCCTGGTTCAAATTTTTGAAAATATAGCCGTTGCATACAAAAACCCTTTGAAAAGTCCTGGCCCTTTTCTAATTTTGTGTTACCTTTTTGAGTCACTTAAAAAATTTTAAATGCATGTGCTTTATATTTTGGTTGGCCCCAGTGTTAACTTTTCCTAAGTTTCGACCCTTGGCAAATTAAATATTTTTCCTATAGTCCCCTATGCCTGATATTTTCCTTAAAGCCTAAGTCTCAGAGTTTAATTTTTCCTATGTTTCAGCTTAATACTTTCCTGGGCCCCTCTCTGACACCATCTCCATCTAACGGCTGTCACTAAAGCGTAAGGGTTTTGTTAGAGGTATGTGAAGCTGCACCCGCCGTTGATTCATTTCCATGATGTAGCTTTTATTTTTGAGTAGGTCCACTGCCAGGTGTGTTCACTTGGTAGTATCTCATTGGTCCATGGGAGTATGAAGTGGAGTGTTGTCAGTGGGACCTAGTTCCTGGGCTTGTCAGAGGGTCCTGATCCTATCAGTGAATTGACGAACAGCGTATGATCTCATCGAGTGTGTCAGAGGCTTAAGATTTTGTGATGGCTGCTGATTTTGTTTTGTGTCAAAGGGTTGTCAGAGATGGGAGGAGATTCTTGATCTAACAGTGGGCATGTAATCTGATAGAATCTCAGATGGGTATGTGAACTTTAGATAGTCATTGATCTTCATGGTAAAGGCTTAGTGGTTTTGATAAATGTTTTGGTGGTCTAACAAATTTATGAAGGCTTCACTCATTCATGTGAAATAGAGGTGGTTCTCTAAGTGTTTTAGCGGTTCAGTGAACAAGCATTCACTGAATTGCTAAACTTTTTGGCATATAGATAAAGTGTTTCATGAACTGGCGGTGACCTTTTGTCACTAGTTCGCTAAATGTGGGATCAAGGTTAATGTTTTCCTGTGGTTGCCAGGTCACGGAGTTAGAAGGTGGGTTAAGTTTTCTTTTTTTGAATTGGAAATGCATTGTCGCAGGGTCACTAGAGGGTAAACCTAGGGTGGCAGTTGAGTTAAGATCATAAAAGACTGCGAAAGGGAGAGATCTGACAGTTGTGACTTAAGGTTGATCTAATTTTAAATGTTGACTACCGATTTGCTGTTAAAGCCATAAAATGACCGTTAAAGTTCAAATTCAAATTTGCCAAGGGTTTCAGGTGACAGAAGGTACCAAAATTTATGGTTTTAATGGCCAGTTTCAATTGAGTTGGTGGCGCTGGTTGTTACAGACTGGTCTGAGGGTCCCTATGGTAAGTGGCATGATGTTTTTATACCTAGAGAAGTATGGTTTTGTGCTCGAGATATGTTTGCAGGTGGCTGATTTGACTGGTTTCAAATGCATTTCCTTGTTGTTTTGTACCATTCTTGTGAATTTTGATGATTGTAGATCTGTCTAAGATTCTTTTTCTCTAGGTTGCTTATGTTTCTTCCCCTGCAATAAATTTTGATGTAGTTTTTGGTTGGTTGAGTTGTTGAAACCCTAACCCTAGTCACCTGAAGCTTGATGCATCCTTTTTGAGGATTCCAAGGTGACTAGGGGTATAAGAAGTAAGATCTTTTATTTTGAATTGGTTCTGATCTTGATTAGTTCTAGGGAGTTGTAGCAGGTGGTATCATATTGTATTAGATTGAATAGAATTTCCTTGTAGTCTTTTGTAGGTTATTGAAGTGGTTTTCTCTCTTCTCTGCTTTGAACATGTACATGATTCATTATACTTAATATGTAATTATTTCAATCTTTCAAGTCTCTCCTTGGTGTCAATCTTGTGAATTCTAGATTTTCTGATTTATTGCATAGGATTACCTTTGTATATGTTCTAGTCTTCAGTTCTTGATCTAGGATCAAGTGAAATATATTTTGGATAGGATATAGATTCACTTTGATTTGTCTGCAGAAGGATGTTATAAGTAGTGGATGGGCTGGAATGTTTGTATTTATGGCTATGAGTCTTAGACGGTAGTTGGTTCATGTTCAATGTCTGTATTTGAGATTTGCCCAATGAATAATGGCACTGATTAGGGATTAGTATATTCAATTGAGTTCAATGCTTGATTGGCTCTTGTTTACTTCTTTCCATCTTCATATATCAACACCTTTTCAAGTTTTAATTATATTTGGTTGATAGTAGTAACACCCTATAGTAATGGAGAGTCAATGAATGTGAGGTTAGCATTTAGCACTTTCTTACTATTCAATCTATTGTTTGGACCCAGTCTTTGGTGTGTGAAGTATAGTTTTCACTGGGTTAGGTGCACCCATCTTGGTTTTGCAGAGCCAAAAGTGAAGAGGGAAGTCTTGTCCCTATAGTTGGTCTAGTTACCCTAAGATCCTTATACATTTTGGAACTAACCAATCCTAAAATCAACCCAAGGGTATATTGGCAGCCCGAGAGCATAAGCATCCATTTTGAACACCAACAGAAAGAAATTAATTTCTCCGAACATAGACATTTCAAATTCCTTTTTCATCTCATCAAAAAATGCTTTACATACAATATCTCTACCTCCAAAAATTATATCATCAACAAATATTTCAGCTATGATAATAGTATCATCAGTGTTACCTTTCATATACAAATTACTATTATCACTTGTTCTGATAAAGCCAATACTTAATAGATAGGTGTCCAACCTTTCATACCATGCTCTCAGTGCTTGTTTTAGTCCATATAGTGCTTTATGTAGTCTACAAACCATATCTCATTTGTCTAAATCTTCAAATCCTTCAGGCTATTCAATGTAGACCTCCTCTTCAAGTATTCCATTTAAGAAAGTAGACATGACATCCATTTGGTATACCTTAAATTTCTTATGTGTAGCATATGCTAGTAACATTCTAACACCCTCAAGTCTTGTAATAGGTGCAAATGTTTCACCATAGTCAATTCCTTCTTCTTGCACATATCCTTTACATACAATTCTTGCTTTATTTCTTGTCACTTCTCCATTTTCATTCAGCTTTTTTTTGAAAATCCATTTAGTACCAATAACATTTTTATCTTTAGGTCGGGGTACTAAGGTCCAAGTCTTATTCTTTTCTATATTCTCAATCTCTTCAGCCATTGCTTTGACCCATTATTCATTATCCAAAGCAACTTGTACATTCTTAGGTTCAAATTCACAAATTAAGCAAGTACCTTATCTTGTTTTGCTTCTTGTTTGCATTCCAGCATCTTTGTTTCCAATAATCTGATCTTCAGGATGATGTCTTCTGACAAATCTTGCCAGTATCCTAGATCTTCTATCTTGTGCATCCTGTTGTGTATTCTACTATGCATTCTATTTTGGTTCATTAGCTTGCTCAGGAGCTCCTCCTTGATCATCGGTATGTTTAGTCGGTTATGTCAGTTGTGGTACATTGTTTATCTATTGGCCGGTTGTAGTAGTTTGTGGTGTCCTCAGTTGAAACTCTAGAAACTCATAGTAAGTGAATTGTCTATAATCTTTTGGTTCCTTCATCTTCTCATCTATGATCTTATCATCATATTCATCAACATGAACATTCACACTTTCAACAATTTTATTAGTCACCTTGTTTAGACATTTGTAAGCTTTGCTTTGGGCAGAATATCCTAAAAATATTCCTTCATCTCCTTTGGAATCAAACTTACCATTCCTATCATCTTTCAGAATAAAACACTTACTTCCAAAGATTCTAAAGTAACTTACATTGGGCTTGTGTCCAAACCAAAGTTCATATGGTGTTTGGTTGGTGTCTTTCTTCAACTGTACTCAGTTAAGCACATAGACTGCAGTGCTTACAGCTTCTCTCCAAAATTTTTGAGTGACATTCTTTTGTATCATCAGTGTCCTAGCACAATCAATTATTGATATGTTTCTTCTCTCAACAATACCATTCTATTGTGGGGTTCTTGGTGCTGACACCTGCCTTTGGATTCCATGCTCATTATAGAAGTTAGTAAATTCACAAGATATAAATTCACCACCTCTATTTGATCTAAGACATTTGATTTCCTTTCCAGTTTCCTTTTCAACTTTAGCCTTATACCATTTAAATAGTTTGAAAGCTTCAGACTTTTCCTTCAAAAACATCATAGTCATCAATCTAGTGTAATCATCAATAAAGAGAATAAAGTATCTATCACCATAATAGCTTTGAGTTCTCATAGGTCCACATAAGTTGGTATGAACCAACTCAAGAATCTTCTTTGTTGAGAAGTCCTTACTCTTAAAACTAGATTTGGTCATTTTCCCTTTTTGACATTCATGGCATAAAGTATGATCAGGCTTAGATAAGTTAGGTAAACCTCTAACTCTCTTCTTTTTACTAATTTTGATCATATTATCAAAGTTTACATGACATAATCTCTTGTGCCATAGCCAAGCATCTTCATCTTTCATAAGTAGGCAAGAAGACTCATCAATATCAAGTTGAAAAAGATTACCTCTGGTTTGAGTACCAGTCCCAACAAGTCTTCCATCATTTTCATAGATTTTTATTTTCAAACACCAGTTTGTGACCTAAATTGTTTAGCTATGCCACACTCAATAGATTGTAATTCAGTTTATATACCTAGTAAGCATTCTCACATTTTATTCTGTGATTAATTACAAGGGTACCTTTACCTTTCACAGTGCATGGGGTATCATTTCCCATTCTTATAGATCCACCATTATATTCAACTAATTCATCAAATTTATCTACATCATCTGTCATATGATGTGTGTAGCCACTGTCAATGATCCATGTTTCATTCTTGCTTATCCATGAGATCAGGGCAGATTCATCTTGGTTTTCATCTTCTTCTGAATCTTCCTTCATTGCAACAAACACTACCTCTTCATCATCAGAATCAAACTCAGAGTTAGTATTTTCAGCTATATAACAAGCCTTTTTACCTTTGTCCTTTCGGTCATTTCTATTACTATGTCGGTAGCTTCTGTTAACTCTCCTCCCATAACTTCCTTTAGATTTATCTCTTGGTTCATCATCATCATTTCTTTTTTGAGGATATCTAGCAGCAATATGACCTACTTCCTTACAATTAAAACATGCCAAGGGTAACTTACCTCTATATCTCCCTTTACCTTTTGGTAATCTTCTAGCCATTAATGCTTCAAGGTCATCAAGGTCATCATCAGTATCACTATCATTATTATTTCTAGTTTTCTTCCTAGATTTCCCAATCTTCAAAGAAGACATGAAAGTAGACTCAACAGAAGGTACAACACTATTATCAAAATTGTTCAACTCAAAAGTAGTAAGCTTACCAACCAAAGTATCAAGTGTAAGATTGGATGTGTCTCATTTCTCATGAATTGTCGATACTCTGATTGCATAGACAGGTAGCAAGGTTCTGAGGATTTTTCTGATTATGGTCTCTTCTTCAATTACTCCATCAGAAGCTCGTATAGCATAAACAACCTCTTTAATTCTGTTTGAATATTCAGCAATATTTTCTCCTTCATTCATTCTTATTTCATCGAATTTACCTCTTAAGCTTTCTACTCTAGCTCTTTTGACAGATGTGTTACCACTGTATACTTGCTCTAATCTATCCCACATTGCCTTAGTAGTAGTCAATCCTTTGATTTCTTCAAATTCAGTGTCGGTACAGGCAGCAGCAAATTCCATCATTGCTATGTTGTGATCATGCTTGTCTTTTCGTTGTTCCACAGTCAGAGGACTAGTTGGTTCGCTATAGCCAGTTTTCATAAAATGTAGTGCACTTCCACCAATTTCGGCTATATGCAATTTCATTCTCTGCTGCCATACTAAGAAGTTGTCTTTGTTCAGTCTAGGCACTTCCCTCTTACTCATTTTGTGATCTTTATGCTCAAGTCCTTAAAACTCTATTTCAAGCAACCAATCTGCTCTGATACCAATTGTTAGAATAACTGAGAGGGGGGTGAATCAGTTATCCAAGTCCCAAAACAATAATGAGTAATCCAAAATACTATTTCTCTAATTTTTGTCAGTCGGTAAACATATTTATGATTCACTGTTAGTGTTTTTACTAATATTCAGTTAAAAATCCTTAGTAGTTACCGATCAAATCAAATAGCTAAAATGTAAAGTATGATAATAAACAATCATCACAATAAACACATAACACAATGATTTAACATGGAAACCCTATTAAGGGAAAAACCACCTGGGAACCGGCAACCCAAAAATTTCACTCTTTTGAAGTGAGGCCTGTGAGGACCCAACCCTGTTAAAGGTTACAATACACACTGTTAGGTGTGACCTGGTTAGAGGATTTTGCACTCGAAGTTATCTTTCAATCTTATATTACTCACTGTGCTGATTTACAAGATAACAATGTTTCACTTGTTAGAATGAAACACAAATAAGACTTAAAAGTCCACTTGGTTAAGAGATTTTCACTGTCTACAATTATTAGAAAGTAATAGTAGGTTGATTTTCCTTAATACAACAAATTTATAGTTGCAGATCAGTGTTATGCTCAACAATGTTTTCTGATCAATATATCACTTCAGATCTAATATCAATATCACTTACAAACAATCAATTATGTGCTTTGTGTAGCTTAGTTTGTTCATTGTGTAGCTTAGTTTCTGTAGCTTGGTTCAGTAACCTGTTTGATCAAAAAATGCATGAATGCTAGTTCACGCTCAACTTCTGTAGTATCTCCTCCACTCTTTTGATTTTTTTTCTCTTTAAATAAACATGTAAGCCATTTTATTTTCATCCATCAAATTTTGCCACTTAATCATATCCACTAATTTTTCCACTTTAAACTTCCTCAGCTGATGTGTCATTAACACATTTCAATCTCCTTCATCAAATCTTCCTTGAATTTTGTTAGCCGTATATCCTTGTAAAAAACTTTGACTTTTCACCTTGAAATCATGCAAATCTAGCTCATCAGTTTTGTCGTCAAATTGTCTAGTTGACAATATCATTAAATGATTTTTTGTTCTCCTCGGTTAACAAAGAAATGTGTTGATAAACCTTCATTAATTAAAATTTTTCTCAATATACAACACACTACATCGGTGTATACTGTCATCGGTGTTTACACTGAGGATCTTGGTAAACATTAAATTGTTCTCTTTTACCGACCAACACTACTTTGTGTCTTTTAGTTCCTTTCTCCATAATAGATAAATAGAAAATACTAAAGTCAATATAATGAGATCAAAGACTCATCAATAAGTTATCCAATGCATTCCTTATCCTTATCTGATGTGACCTTCTTTCACCATTCTTCAGATGTCTTGGTAATGATAACTTACAAGATAAGTACTATCAAACTAATAAGAAACTAGTTGACATCAATGACAACATAATACTGATTTAACATATTGTATATCTATACAACTACTTTTCATGTGATCTTCAATCACTATTTCAACAATCTCTCCAATCAGTTGTAAATCAGTTGTAGGTTCAACAGTTTCATTTTTCTCTTGTTCTTTCTCTTCTTCTTCTTCTTTCTCATCTAATATATTTTAAATTAATACCTCTTCTTGAGTGGGAGGTGTGTTGTTGCATAAGATCTCAACTTCTTGTGTGCTCACAAAAGCTTCCTCAAACTTATCTAAGTCTGTGTTAGTGGCCGCCATGGATATCTCCACATTATCAATGATAATGGTGTTGTCCTTGAGTGATTCTGTCATGGGCACAAATTTATCTTCCTTTGTTTGTACTTCCACTATAGGCGCTGAATCTTGAGGACCTATAGACTATTCCTTGATAGTCTCTACTACTTTGTCTTGCTTACTAGGTACTTGAGAGATGGGTGTAGACATAGGTTTAATGTACTATTCTAAGAATACCTTCTCAAAGGCCTTCTCTATTTCCTTAGAGATCAACACATAGTCTTTGTTCATGAGATGTAGTGTTCTCATCTTTGACCTTAAGTGCGGCTTCACCAAATTCAACAATAGTGACTTCTCTTCAATAGAACATATTGGAAGAGTGGAATCAAGAATTTTTTCCCTTATTCTAAAGTCTTCTTCAGTGGCTTGTCTTTTCAAGGTATCCATTATCTCCCATACTTTATCTAGAATTGTTGTTTTCAATTCAAGAACTATCTTCTTGAACTTTATCATATGTTTAACAATCATATCATGTATTTCTAATTTATCAATCTCACTATATGATTTGTAGAACTTCTCTACTTGATCAATTATGCCCTCATCAACAATTCTTGTGCTCAATACTTTGAGGCTTGGTTTGAATCCTACCTTAGGAGGTGCTTGAATGTTTTTCTTGCTCCTTGTAGCTTGTGAGGATGTATGACTAGTGCTGGTTTCTTTCTTCCTTTTGATTATTGGCTTATACTTTGGAGGAGCATTCAAATCACTTGTTTCTTTGGGCACAAAAGGAGTGTCATCAGTTATATCCTTCTGACTATCATCTTTTTCAATTTTTATCTTCTTCATCTTAGGATCTTCTTGTTCTTCTTTTGCTACTGCGCTTTTTATTTCCAAAGAAATCTTCTCTTCCCTTGCCTTGTCAAGGTATTCTTGGGATACACCATGAATCCTTAAGATCTCTAATGTTACTTTAGCAACCTTCCTTTTTGTTGCTATGCTGTTAAGCTTTGCATCTACTTCTCTTGTCTTCTCCTCATATGTCCATACCTAGGTTCATTAGGATCTTTGGGGGCTGAAAGTAGTACCTATGCATATGCCTCAAGGACCTATTCCTCTACCTCATAACCAAGTGGATGAATCCACTTAGTTCTTGGTTCAAAAGCTTCCATACAGGTTGTGTCCATTTCAACCATAAAACATATTGTATCCTTATACTTTTCCACAATGCTCTCTAGAATCTTGTATCTCATTTGCATTTTAGCTCTAAAGGTCTTTAATTCCAATGTGATATAATCTCTTAATGTGCTTTCAATGGATGCTTTGTTGGATATCTAAGGCATGTTTGGAATGGACTTGTCCAAATAC
This sequence comes from Chamaecyparis obtusa, assembly GCA_027943335.1. Taxonomy (NCBI): domain Eukaryota; kingdom Viridiplantae; phylum Streptophyta; class Pinopsida; order Cupressales; family Cupressaceae; genus Chamaecyparis; species Chamaecyparis obtusa. Next base: position 420,465 of record BSBK01000971.1, on the reverse strand, counting down.
AAATCTGATATCTTCCCAACAATATGAAGGTACATGTAGATGATTAGTGACCCAAACCTAAATATCTTTGTCTTGTCATGCTTGATGGCCTTGATGTTACCAATCAACTATGCACACAAGATCTCACACAAGTTAAATTCCCCATCTTCCTTTACAAGTATGATGGCTGCTAGAATAGTGCCCGTAGACACACTATTCACCCTACTGGTGTGATGAAAACTGTACCCTAGTATCATTGACATCAATTTGATGTCTGCTTTCTCAATAGGTTCAATTGTCATACTGTGCCTATCACTCCTTGACTTGCATGTTTCCTTGACCATCTTTGTGACATCCTTTCCCATAGGAAGGATGATGCCTATTCTAGAAAGGCATGTCATCTCATGTATTAAGTCATTGGTGATTCTAAATGGCACATCACCAATCCAAAACATATCATCATGAATTCTGCTCAATAAGATTTTTATCCATTCTATCTCATAGAATTCATATGCCATAGCATACTCAACAATTGGGTGATCATTCCATTTAGCATATTCATCCATGAAAGTTTTATCAGGCTTCAACATGGTATCCATGTGTGCTCTTAGCCTATCCAACCCAACTCATTCCTTATTATAGTAGATATATGCCCTAATATCTTCCACATGCATGACGCCCATATGCGTGTAGGAGAAAGCTCCCTCTAAATCATCTAGGGTTGATTTAAATGGATGTTTCTTGAAAACATATCTCTTCTTCTCAGCAACATCATAAACAATGGGAGTGGCCATGACTTACTTGTAAATGCTTTCCAATTGAGCTCTAAGATAATCTAAAGGCTTCTAAATCAATGCAATGAGCAACTGACCAAACACACTGCAAACACTAATAGATCAATCTCCAAGTCTTCACAACAACTTCCAAGGCTCTTTCAGCTCTCTTATCACTTTGAATTTTAATTCCATGAGCAATTGAATGACTTATGTGTACTTTAAAGTGAAAAATCTTCCATTAATGCAAGTCACATAAACCAGGCTATCACTTCAAGATTTGCAACTCAAGTTCTATTCACAATCAGCATATGTGCTCTTGCACATAGGTACCTCTATACTCCAAAAGCTTAAGTCCAAAGGAGCATACTCTAAGGATGAGTATACCAGCCACGTAGGGGTCTAGTGATAAATTAGCTCTCCCTATGACCCTAAGGGCCATTCATCCAGATGTAGAGGGTGTGTCCACTGTGGATGCATCCAATACATTCTCATCAGTCTTGTTCTTCTTTTTCTTTGACCAAATCATGCTCACATCATCTGAGGCTTTGAAAAAATTAACATCTCCTATGGGATCCAAAACTAGTTCTTCAGTCTTTTTAGGGCTTCCCTAACCTTGCGTCCTTGATCCATAGAACCTTGAGATATTTCCAGCCTTGTTACAAGAGTGAAAAATGACTAGAGGTCTTATATTCCTCGGCGCATTGATATGAGTCACCATTCTACATTGTTTTTCTGTGTGACCATTATAGTTACATATCTAGCATGTAGCATTCTGAGCACTTCTTACATTTGTCTGATTTTGATTTCTCTGATCTTGCTGAATTCTATTCTTCTTACTAGTCTTGCAATTCATAGCTCTATGACCAAACTTGTTGCATGAATAACAATAACCATTAAAAGGTCTTACCTATGTACAGTTCCTTGCAATGTGTCCATGTTTTTTACATGTAAAAAAAGTGTGTTCTACTTGCTTGTGCTCATTCTTAGGTGGTACACCATTATCTATGGTTTTTTCTTCAGTCTTTTCAGCATCAGTAGAGTTTTTTGGTGAATCCTTTCTTCCTTGCATGTTGTCAATCTAATTTTGTGCTTCATTCTATCCAATACAACTAGTGTCTCCTTTGGCTCTCCTTGCATACAACTGAGATTCTATCAAATTAGAATTGGTGTGTAATTTGTCAATATGATTATTTGCTTCTTTCAATTCAAACTCCAAGCTTTCTTTTCTATTCCTTAGCTCCAAGATTTCCATGTTTTCTTTCCTTAGTTCTTCATTCAGCTAAAGGTTTTCTTTGATCTGTTCATCATAGACTGCCTAATTATTTGTCAGCTTATCATCAAAATTTTTAAATTTTTCTTTTAAGGATTTGTTTTCTTCATTGAGCTTCTTGACCATTGTCCCTAGATCACTGGTAGAGCATTCTTTTAAATCTTTCCTTATCTTTTTGATGACTAATTGAGCATCACTGAGTTTATCCTTTAGTTCTTCAGATTCTCTTTCTAACTTGTCGAGATCTTTAGGAGCAGCTTCAAGATTTCTTTTTAGATGTTTCATTTCAGCTTTGTCCATGATCTCCTCAAGTGGTTAAACTTCTATGCTGAGGACCCAAGCTCTAATACCAATTGTTAGGAATGGGAACACTGAGAGGGGGGGTGAATCAGTGTTCACTATATTTTAATTTTTCACTTTAATATTTATGCTGAACTTAAATGATTAAGTACTGAAATAAAAATTCACATAAAAATGAAGCATGAAATCAACACATGACACCAATATGATTACGGGGAAACCCAACTATGTAAAAACCCCGGTGGGAATTGATACCCACTAATATTCTGCACTAGTGTTTTGTGATCCTTCCTAGAAGATCCTTTACCCTGTTAGGAGTAGCTTTACAATGCATTAAGTATAGTAGACCTTGTTAAGGGTCGAACCCTTTTAGGAGTCTTTTACAATTTTCCTTGTTAGGGGAGAGGATGCACTATCCAAGATCTCACTGCTCAAGTGGTGAAGGCTACAACCTTCTGATCTCAAATACACACTATATCTGTAGGATGAACTATCACTGTGACACTACTTGTCAGATCAGTTCCTTTGATGCATTAATGCTTTGACCTCTTACAAAGCTCTAATAAATCTTCTAGTATCTTTTCTCACTTCTTCTCTACTTCTTATATCTCTATCTCAACTTCCATACCGAATACAATGGGTGCACCTTATATTTATGTGCTCATACAAAGTACACAATTAGGTTGGCCCTATAACTAATTACAAACAACACTTCCAAATGAATTGGCTTAAGCGTGCTCACAATTATACATATAAACATGTCAAAAACCTAAATACAATGGGTGCATAGCCTTTACAATATTACATTACAATCGTAAACCAAAATACTAATTGTCGGCTCTGTGCTCTCTTCAGTGCTAGCACATACTGGCTGTGCAACTTCAACTGACTGTAAGTCTCTCATCCTTGCACATATGATATGTGCTCATAGACTAAGAAAGAATATAGTCTAAAAAACTTAACTTCTAGGGTGCATACCATAATTCTTTTGTACACACATGTGTTGATGCTCTGAGCTGTCGGAACTCTGTATACTGTCTAGTCTTCAACACTTAACCAAATTCTGATCTTTACATCGAGTGCGCTAACTCCAAACTACTATATGACTTTTTTTCCATAATGACAACACTATATCTGGTCATATAATTTAGTATAGACAACTTTCCAATAATGGGTCTTCAAGTCTTGCACCAAGATCTCTCTAAATAGGCTAATCAGAACACCTCAATGGCTCTGATACCATGAATTTCTAAATAACATAGATTGAACCAAGGATCTAGAGATTAAAGAAAAGAAAAAATATAAGAGAGATGATATGAACAAGAATACACTTGTATGATTGATGATGGATTGATCCAATGAATTGATTTTAAATGTACATAATAGGCTTCCTTATATAGGAAAGGTGATAAGAGAGAATGATAAGGAGCTGATAAGCTATTACCTATGCTAGGTGTAAACATATGTCCACCAGATGTGGATCATCCTCCATTATATAGTAAAGTATGTGTAATAGTATGAGGATGATAATGTGATATGTGCACTAAAGGTGGATCTCACACATAAAGTAGAATTTATCCTACACAATGTGCTTAATTAAGGTACAAAATCCTAGGTGTCTCAATGACAAACTACTATGCAATGCATTATCCTAGGTAAAATTAAGTAAATTATAATTAGGAATATTTAATTACACCAAAAAATACAAAACTCCTTAAGAAAAGGTAATGTTTCTATTTCTTCAAGGATTTAACTACACCGTATAATTCTTGATCATAAATTGATATTCTTTTCTTGGCATTATTCAACTTCTCACTAAAATAAGAAATAGGTCTACCTTCTTGAGTTAACACTACTCCAATTGTATTCCCACTTGCATCACAGTCCACTTGAAATACCTTATTAAAATTAGGTAAAGATAGCATAGGTTGTCTAGTTACCTTCTACTCCAACAATTCAAAACTCCTTTATTCTCCACGTGTCCACTTGAATTCATATATGTCCCCTCTCATTGTCTCAACTATAGGACTATAAACTAAACTTAAATTCATAATGAAATTTTAGTAGAAACTAGCCAATCCATGAAATGATGTTACTTCTCCAACATTTTTAGGTGTAGGCCACTCAAAAATTGCTTTAACCTTCTCAGGATCCATTGTCAATCCATCTAATGAGATTACAATACACAAGTATTGTTAAAAATGGGAACACTGAGAGGGGGGGTGAATCAGTGTTCACTGTATTTTAACTTTTCACTTTAATCTAAATACTAAATTATAAATGCTTAAGTACTGTATTAAAATTTCACATAAACATGAAACATGAAATCAACACATGACACCAATATTATTACGGGGAAACCCAAATAGGTAAAAACCCCAGTGGGACTTGATACCAACTAATAATCTGCACTAGTGTTTTGTGATCCTTGTTAGAAGATCCTTTACCCTGTTAGGAGTAGCTTTACAATGCTTTTAGTACAGTAGACCTTGTTAAGGGTCAACCCTATTAGGAGTCTTTTACAATGATCCCTATTAGGGGAGTGGACTCACTTTCCTAGAGCTCACTACTCAAATGATGAAGGCTACAACCTTCTGAATCAGATACACACTATATCTGCAAGTGAACTGTTACTATGACACTACTTGTTAGATCTGTTCCTTTGGTGCATTGATGCTTTGACCTCTTGCAAAGCTCTAATACATCATATGCTCTCTTTTCATACCTCTACTCTACTTCTCACAACTCTATTTCCACTTCCATACCGAATACAATGGGCGCACCTTATATTTATGCGCTCATACCAATTATACAATTAGGTCGGCCCTATAACTAATTACAAATAACAATTCCAAATGAATTGGCTTAAGAGTTCTTACAATTATACATATACATATGTTGGAAACCTAAATACAATGGGCGCATAGCCTCTACAACATTAATTTACAATCACAAACCAAAATAGTCACTATCGGCTCTATGCTCTGTTCTCTGCTGGCACACACTAGTTGTGCAACTTCAACTGACTATAACTTTCACATCTTTACATATCTACTTATGCACTCTTAGACTAAGCATAAGTATAGTCTAAAAATATTAAATTCCATGGTGCATACCTTAATTCATGCGTACACATGTGTGCTGATGCTCTGAGTCTCTGGTGCTCTATATGTTATCCAGTCTTCAACACTTAACTGATTCTTGATCTTTACACTTAGTGCGCTGACTCCAAACTGCTATATGACTTTTTTACCATAATGAAAACACTATATCTAGTCATATAATTTAGTATAGACAACTTTCCAACAATCTCCCCCTTTGTCATTGATGGAAACAAAGGAATATGGCCAAGTCTCTAACTATTCCTTTACACAAAAAACTTTTGTCTTCTATATATTTTATACAAACTCTTATAGCTCCCTATACATATATGTACTCCATATTCTATACAACTCCATCTTTGACATTAATGACAAAGGTGCATAAAAAACTTTATCTACATACACTCATTGAGGGAAAACATCCGAATGTGCAATCTTGAGTTTCTAGATCTCCTTCTTCCAAAAGGTTATCAAAGAATTGACTATCTATAGATGGGCACATAATGCATATTGAAGCTTCTCCATATTCTCCAATTCTATGCTCAAACCTTGATCATAGGTTATCATGGTTGCATCAATCTCCTTTATGTTTTGACTGAGAATGTCTAGTGAGGGTGCAAGAGCATTCCTCAATTGAGTTTGTCTAGACCTTATCTTCTCCATTTCTTTCTCTGCCTTCTCAATTATGTCCAACTGACCTTGATAGACATTGTTGCACATGTTTGCATCAGTGGATGTGTTTAGCACTAAAATCTTCACCTTCTCAATCATTGCCTCTGCATTTTTGATCTTCTTAAGATGGGCATTAGTGAACTTATCCTGATCCATGGATTTTGCAATGACTTTCCTTCCTTGATCTGCAAACTCTTTTAATGATGCCTGACCAGACTTAAGAGAGTTCAAGTCTAGTGCAAAGTTACTCATTAGTTCTTTGAGTCTCTTTTTTAAGTATTTCTCCTCTACCACTATGGCCGCAGATTCTTCTAGGCTTGAAATATTTACTTTGAACTGAGAGATGACTATGCTCACATCATCAACTGAATGTACATTTACCATTTTCTTATCCTCTAGCAGAAAATTGTTCAAAATATTTACTGATTCCACTAGGAGAGGATTCCTCATTACTTGTTTCTCCTTTTCCTTCTCCATAGCTAGGACGTTGAACTTAATCAGGTCTTCTTCCTTCTAGGAGTCCAAACTACTAGTGTTAGGTGTGAAACTTGACAAAAATGTTGAGGAGGGAGTGGGGTATGTGCCAGATCATGAGGGGAAAAACTATTCCCTTAAGTGGTAATGAAAAATTAGTAAATCGTTGTTAGTCAACTTGACATGAAAATTTCAACTAGCTATGAACCTAATATCAAAAAGTTGTAAGAATAGAATCTATAGAAAATTAAATGTAGTTTCTAAACTACTAGGCATTTTTTGAGAAACAGTTAGTATGATTGGTGAGAAGTATAGATTTCAATGCAGTAGTACAAAAATTTCAGGAAAAAAATAAGAAGTAGGTGTATGTCTGACAACCTTAATCATAATCAAATGATGATATTTTATTATAAAATTTTATATATAAGTAGTAGACTCATGCCCGAATGTGACGCATATTTTTTTATAATTTTATTCCAAAAAAATAATTAATTATGAATTTTTTGCTACAACATTTTCAGAATAAAATAACTCCCATGTCTAACCACCTTAACTCATTCAAAACTTTACAAAATTCAAATTTTATTTTTTTTCCTTATCGTAGGCGAAGCATAGAAAGTGACACATTTTTCAAATTTCAAAAATGCTATACCGTCTGAAATTTATAGTCATTTTTCAATCAGTATATAAATCAACACTTTAGAGGTAGCTCAATTAGATAATAACTAATAATTACTTACTGAATTCAAAATTTGATAGCAATTATATCGATAGAAAGCTGATAATCTCCTTAAGATACCCTTTTCATTTTATCAAATTTGATTGAAAAAAAAGTCGTCAGCTACATTGTCAAAGTTTTGAACTGACATTGCCACTTTTTGGCCCCTCGTGATCTTGCACATACCCAGTGATGGGAGTGCTATCCATCACCTCTTTCTTCACCTTGACCAAATCAACAAAAGATTCATCTTTCTTTTCTACCTCTACTCCTTTCTTTCCTTCTTCTTTCTCATCAGATATATCTTCTATGATTACTTCTTCTTGCTGAGTGGGAGGGGTATTGTTGCATAAGATTTCTGCTTCCTTAGTGCTGACAAATGCTTCCTCAAACTTGTCCAACTCCTTATCAGTAGCTGTCATGTCTATTTCCACATTATCTATGATAATTGTGCTATCTTTGGGTGATTCTGACATAGGTGATGAGTCCCGAGGACCTGTCATTAGTACATTAGTGGTCTCTGCCACTTTATCTTCCTTAATGGGTGCATGAGTGATGGGCGTAGTGGGTGGTTTGATTTGTTGCTCCAATAACACCTTTTCAAAGGCCTTCTCTGTTTCCTTTGTAATCAACTCATAATCTTTTATTCATGATGTAAAGAGTCCTCATTTTAGTTCTTAGGTGCGGCTTCACCAAAATCAATATCAATTTCTCTTCTTCTTTAGAACATACAGGTAGAGTATCTTCTAATACTTTTTCTCTTATTCTTTGATCTTCCTCATTAGCTTGTCTCTTTAGATGTTCTAAAATGTCCCATACATTATCTGGAATTTTTGTTTTCAACTCAAGAACTATCTTTCTAAACTTTATCATATGTTTGATAATCATATCATGAATTTCAGACTTATTAATCTCACTGTATGATTCATAGAACTTCCCTATTTGATCAATCCTTCCCTCATCAACAATTCTTTTTTATAGAACTTTGAGGCTAGGTCTGAATCCTACTTGAGGAGGTACTTGAGTGTTTTTCTTTCTCCTTAATGCTCACGAGGATGGATGACTAGTGCTTTCTTATTTATTCCTCTTAAATAAAGGCTTATACTTCGGAGGAGTATCTTTGGGCACAAAAGGAGTACTATCTTCCTTATCCTTCTAACTATCATCTTTCTCAATTTTTATCTTCTTTACCTTGGGATCTTCTTGTTCTTCTACTGCGCTCTTCAATTCTAGAGAAATCTTCTCATCCCTTTCTTTATCAAGGTCTTCTTGTGATACACCATGAATCCTTAGAATCTCTGATGTGACCTTTGCAACCTTTCTTTTTGTTGCAGCACTATTCAACTTAGCATCAACTCTAGTCTTTTCTTCATATGTTCCCCACCTAGGTTCATTGACATCCTTAGGGGCTCATAACAGTACCTATGCATAAACTTCAAGAACTTGTTCTTCAACCTCATACCCAAGTGGATGAATCGACTTAGTCCTAGGTTCCACAACTTCCATACATGTAGTATCAATCTCCACCATGAAGCATATTGTATCCTTATACTTCTCTACAATATTCTCAATAATCATGTACCTCATCTGCATCTTTTCTCTAAAGGTCTTCAATTCTAGGGTAATGTAATCTCTAAGTGTACTTTCTATGGTTGACTTGTTTGATATCTAAGGCATGGTAGGAATGGACTTGTCTAGATACAAGTCTGACACTTTACCAACTATATGAAGGTACATATAGATGATTAGGGACCCAAACCTAAATACCTTAGTCTTATCATGTTTTATAGCTTTGATATTGTCTATCAACTATGTGCGCAAGATCTCACACAAGTTGAACTCTCCATCTTCTTGCACAAGATGGATGGCTACTAGAATAGTCCCTCTAGACACACTATTCACCCTGCTGGTGTGATGAAATCTGTAACCCAATATCATTGATATCAACTTGATGTCTAGTTTCCCTATAGGCTCAATGGTCATGCCACACTTATCACTTTTGGATTTACACACTTGCTCCACTATTTTCCTGACATCCTTACCCATAGGAAGGATGGGGCCTATCTTAGAAAGGCCTATCATCTCATGAGTTAGGTCTCCTATTATACTTACTAGTACATCTCCAATCCAAAATAAGTCATCATGGATTCTACTCAATAATGTTTTAATCCATTCAGTTTCATAGAATTCATATGTTGTGGCATACTAAAAAATGGGGTGATCATTCCATTTGGTGTATTCATCCATGAACATTTTTTCTGGTTTCAACATTGTGTCCATGTGTGCCCTTAACCTATCTAGTCCAATAGGTTCCTTCTTACAATAGATGTAAACCTTTATGTCTTCTACATGCATGATGCCCATCGGCGTGCAGGAGAATGCTCCCTCTAAATCATCTAGGATTGATTTAAATGGGTGCCTCTTAAAAATATACCTCTTCTTCTTAGCAACATAAAAAATAATAGGAGTGGCCATGACTTACTTGATATTCGCTTTCCAAATGATCTCTGAGATGTTCTGATGGTTTCCAAATCAGTAGAACGAGCTAGGGTTTCTTGCAACTGATCAAATGCACTACAATTACTGATAGCTCAATCTCCAAATCTTCACAACAACTTACAAGGCTCAATCTACTCTCTAATCACTCTGAATATGAATGCAATGAGTGAACACACAACTTTCTATGTACTTAAAGTAAGAAATTCACCATTAATGCAACTCGTGTAAACCAGGTTGTCACTTCAAATTTTCAAACTTGAGTTTTGCTAATAATCAACATGTGTGCTCTTGCACAAAGGTTTGTATACACTCCAAAAGCTTAAGTCCAAAGGCACATACTCTAAGGATGAATATACCGGCCACGCAGGGGTCTAGAGCTAAATTAGCTCCCCCTATGACCCTGAGGGCCATTTATGCAGATGTAGAGGGTGCGTCCACTTGGGATGCATCCAATACAATCTCAACAACATTGTCCTTCTTTCCTTCTGACCAAATCAAGCTTGAATCTTCTAAGGCCTTCACAAACTTGACTTCTACTTTAGGATCCAAAACTAGTTCTTTGGTCTTTTTAGGGCTTTCCTGACCTTACGTCCTTGATCTACAAAACTTTGAGATATGTCCAGCCTTGTTATAGGTGTGAAAAATCCCTGGAGGTCTATTATTCCTCAACACATTGACATGAGTCACCATTCTGCATGTTTTGGCTGAGTGACCATTATAGTTACATATCTGACATATAACATTCTGAGAACTTCTAACATTTGTCTGATTCTGATTTCTTTGATCATGCTGAATCCTGCTCTTCTTACTAGTCTTGAAATTTATTACTCTATGACCAAATCTATTACATGTATAATAGTAACCATTAAAAGGTTTTACCTCTGTATTGTTCCTTGCAATGTGTCCATGCTTGTTACATGCAAAAAAAGTGCATTCTACTGGCTTGCACTGATTCCTAGGAGGATTACTATTGTCTTTGGTTTGATCTTCAATCTTCCCAGTATTAGTAGAGTTCTTTTGTGAATCCTTTCTTTCTCACATACTATCAATCTGATTTTATGCTTCATTGTATCCAATATAGCTAGTGTCTCCTTTGATTCTTCTTTCATACAGCTGTGATTCTACCAATTCAGCACTAGTGTGTGATTCGGCTATCTGATCCTTTGAATTTTTCAATTCAGACTCGAAGCTTTCTTTGTTGTTTCTTAGCTCCAAGATTTCCATGTTTGTTTGCCTTAGTTCTTCATTCAGCTAAAGGTTTTCTTTGATCTGTTCATCACAGACTCCCTGATTATTAGTCAGCTTATCATCAAACTCTTCAAGTTATTCTTTCAAGGACTTATTTTCTTCATTCAACTTCTTGATTTTTTCTTCAAGATCATTGCTAGAGCATCCTTTCAAATCATTTCTTAGTCTTTTGATAACTAATTGAGCATCACTAACTTTTTCTTTTAGTTCTTCAATTTCTTTTTCTAAATTATCTAGGTCTTCAAGAGCTACTTCAAGATTCTTCTTCAGATGTTTCATTTCTACTTTTTCCATGATCTCCTCAAGTGGTTAAACTTCTTTGCTGAGGACCAGAGCTTTGATACCAATTTTTAGGAATGGGAAAACTAAGAGGGGGGGGTGAATCAATGTTCACTGTATTTTAACTTTTCACTTTAATCTAAATACTGAATTATAAATGCTTAAGTAATGAATTAAACATTCACATAAACATGAAACATGAAATCAACACATGACACCAATATGGTTACAGGGAAATCCAAATAGGTAAAAATCCCGATGGGACTTGATACCCACTAACAATCTGCACTAGTGTTTTGTGATCCTTGTTAGAATATCCTTTACCCTATTAGGAGTAGCTTTACAATGGTTTTAGTACAGAGACCTTGTTAAGGGTCAGACCCTACTAGGATTCTTTTACAATGATCCCCATTAGGGGAGTGGAATCATTGTCCTATAGCTCACTGCTCAAATGATGAAGGCTACAACCTTCTGAATCAGATACACACTATATTTGTAGGTGAACTGTTACTATGACACTACTTGTCAAATCAGTTCCTTTAGTGCACTGATGCTTTGACCTCTTGTAAATCTCTAATACAACATATGCTCTCTTCACATACCTCTGCTCTACTTCTCACAACTTTATTTCCACTTCCATACTGAATACAATGGGCGCACCTTATATTTATGTGCTCATACCAATTATACAATTAGGTCAGCCCTATAACTAATTACAAATAATGCTTCCAAATAAATTGGCTTAAGCGTGCTTACAATTATACATATACATATGTTGGAAACCTAAATACAATGGGTGCATAGCCTCTACAACATTAATTTACAATCGTAAACCAAAATAGTCATTGTCAGCTCTATGCTCTGTTCTCTACTAGTACACACTGGCTGTGCAACTTCAACTGACTGTAACTTTCACATCTTTTCATATCTACTTATGTGCTCTTAGACTATGCATAAGTATAGTCTAAAAATCTTAACTTCTAGGGCACATACCTTAATTCATCTGTACACACATGCGCTGATGCTTTAAGTCTTTGGTGCTCTGTATGCTATCCAGTCTTCAACACTTAACTGATTTCTGATCTTTACACTTAGTGCACTGACTCCAAACTACTATATGACTTTGTTTCCATAATGACAACACTATATCTAGTCATATACTTTAGTATAGACAACTTTCCAACAAGTATACTATTTTGTCTTTCATGAAAGAAGACTTCTAGATGTTTGTCAACAAATTCTCTTCCCTTAATCTCTGCAACACTTATCTTAGGTGCAACAAATGATCCTCCTTTTTCTTACTAAAAATTATAATTTCATCAATATAAACAATAAAAAATTACCCAAGAAAATCTTAAATACGTCATTCATCAACCTCACAAAAGTACTAGGTGCATTTGTAAAACCAAAAGGAATTACCAACCACTCATACAAACCCTTATTTTTATTGAATATTGTCTTCCACTGATATCCTTCTCTAATTCTAATCGTATGATAACCACTCTTCAAATCAATCTTTATGAAATACCTTTCTCCACTAAAAAAAACCATTATATCATCCATGCTAGGAAAGGGAAACCTATACTACACTATGATTCTATTAATAGCTCTTGAATCTATACACATTCTTCATTCTCCATTCTTCTCAAGTTCTAATACTACAAGTTCTACACAAGGACTCAAAATCTCTTTTATCAAACCTCTCAATAATTCTTGCACTTATCTATTTAATTATACATTCTCTTTTGGTGTCATTCATTGTTTATGCAAGGGCATTCTTGTCCTTGATAAATCTGCATGGGGTGTTGATATTTTGGCTGGTGTTACTTAGTTGAAGCCTTGACCGATGGTCTCAGTCATTGAAGGAAGCTCGATCACTGAAGGAACTCAATAGTCTCTGGCACTTGGTGAAAGTGTTACTTAGTCATGCCTACGGTGCTCAGTCAACACTAGTGCTCGGTGATGCCTAGCTTGCTTGGTTAATTCACTATCGCTCGGTAGTTCAAGTTTACCGACTGGAGTTCTATGTGATTTTTTGAGCCCACTTGGTGCATTTATTGTTGGTAGTATTGAACTATAGGCCAACATGTTGAATTAAATGTTTGTATACATTTGTAAGCTGACTTGTGTGGCATTTAATTATTTGTTTAGGAGAGTTAAGGGTTTCATCTTGCCAACTTGTGGCTGATGATTAGTATTTAAGGAGTTCTTGGGTAGATGTTTAGAGAGAAAACTTAGTAGATCTGGGATGCCAAATGTGAAGCTTGAGAGCTGAAGTTGGAAAAGTTGTGGAAAGTTCTTGATGATCTTGCAGATCAGATTGATATCTGATAGTTGTTGGTAGCAGAGCTAGGGGTTTGCATACTTGGAGACAAGGAGATTTCTTGGAGGCTTGTGAGCTCAAGTTTAGATCTACCTTAGGGTTTCCATCAGCTTCTGATTGTCTTTAGAGCTGAACTAGCTGAGATAGTATTGGATCCTATCGAATCTTACATATTTTTTTTCTAATTGTAATTGGCCCTAACCTGGAAGGCCTTATAGCTAGGAATGTTAATGAAAATCAGTGTTAAACAATTACTTTGTGTTGCATTGTTGAGTATTCCACTGTGTAATTTTGTTGGCTGCAAGGTTTGAACTGTCCTTAATTGGATCCATAATCCTTCACTACATCAATTGTGCTACATCATTTGGAAAAATTTCTCCTAGAATGAGATATATGCAATGAATAATACTCCTGATAGGTGGAAATCCATAAGGTACTTTATCTAAGATTATATATTCATACTCTGCCAACAATTATTTTATCTCCTTAGGTTTATCCTCTTTTGATTGAAAATTAGACTTCTTAGGGAGAAAAGCATAACACATACTATTACTTTTCAAACCATCCAAGAACCATCTTCCTTCAACCAAACAAACTCTAACACTGGTACAGTTATCATTCTTGGGATTATCAACTAAAGGAAAAAATACTTGTTTCATCTCATTAGCAAAGATAGTATACCTATTTATTCTACCATAATCCAACACTTGTCTATCTTACTACCATGGTCTACCCAACAATACATGACACACATCCATCAACATAATATCACAAAAAACTGCATCATGATAAGATCCAATTTTCAATTTCACAAGACATTGTTGACTTATGAGTACCTTATGATCATCCTTAATCCATGAAATCTGATAGGGTTTTGGATGCTTCAACCTCTACAACTACAACTTCACCAATTCCTCCAAAAATAAGTTATCTAAACTTCCAATTGTTAGAGAGTAAATTCCACCATGATAACTTAGAGGGGGGGGGGGTTAATTTGATATCTGATAAAAATAATTTTTATTAACTTTATTATGTCTAAAGCATGTAATCAACATAAGTAGCAACCATAAAAAGATAATCATACACAATGACACCAGATTTTTTAATTAGGGAACCTCTTGATTAGAGAGTAAATCCTAATGGGGATGGTACCCACAAAAGATGTACTAAAATAAAAATTCCTTGTGAGATGATGGAAGTTGTTAGGAGTCTTATGAAATACATTCAATACATATTAGTCCTTGTTAGGAGACTTTGAATCCCTATGAGGAGATTCTAACCCTGTTAGGAGTTAAGAAAGAAAAAAGGACCCACTATCCAAACAACTTCAAGGGAAATATTACTGAACACACTGTCCATCTGATCTCTATATTATTCAAAACAAATAATACCAAGAATTTACTAATCTTGAAAACTTTTCTTCTCCTCTCTAATTGTGCCAAAATCATACCAAATGCTTCACCAAACCTCAATACCAGATCTGCTCAGTTTGCATCACATAAAAATGACTAATTCACATCTTCACATCTTACATATCCATATTAAAATAAAGGAAAATAATCCTTCCATTATACTGTGCGCAATATTTCATAATTGAGTTGGCTGATTAAGCTTAACCAATTACAAAATATAAAACATTACACGTTACATAATATTTCCATAATCACATAAAACTGTCAGCTCAAAAACTTAATAAATCATCAAACATGCAACCTCTAACTATGCTGACTCATCTAGGTCACCTCTGCAATGTCTTCAACCTCTATATAACTTCATTTGATCAGATTCTATCCCTGTTAGGACATATAATCCAATTATCACAAACCACTTCTCAGGAACACTAAAAGAATATAGTTTACACTAGATTAATCATAACTAACACAACTAGTTGAATTTTTTGACACGCTCTTAACCATGATATTAGGACACCATAAGAAACATGTATTCAAATCCACATAACCTCATCTAAAATACACTGTGTGCTAATCCAAACTCTATCTGCTACATCAGTGCGTTAACATCAATGACAAACACAATCACGAATGCAACATATGATTGCTCTAGAAATGCTAGAATACTCCCCCATAGGACATATTCAACATTCATGATCAAAATCTCCCCCATTGGCATTGATGGAAACATAGATGAAAAACCATCCAAGTTCCATGAATACCAAAATGCGATACTGTTTCTCTTGCTTTTCAAATCCTTTTCATTAATCATCAGATGTGTTTCATGTATCCTTCTCCCCAATACTACTACTCTTGCTTTATCTTTTCAAATCCTCTTCATCAATCATTAGATGTTTTTCATGTATCCTTATCCCCCATTGACATCAATGACAAAGTAAGCATCACTATGTCAATCGAATACAAGACCGAATGTCCAAAGACATTGTTTGAAGATACCTTTTACCAAGAGTCCTTCATGAATCAACTCAAAAATACATATACTTCCCCATAGAGGAAGCATCAACATATAGTCTAGAAAGATAGTGCTTTGTACCACTGGATTGATGCAAATTTCTGCATCACTACTCAAAATTTGGTTGGGACATAACACCAAGCATTCCTCTCAAATACTCAAATGTATCTTTAGGTAAAGACTTTGTAAATATATCTGCAATCTTTTCCTTTGTGCTGATATACTTAAGTCTGACTTCTTTCTCTACAATTTTTTCTCTTACAACATGATAGTTGATCTCTATGTGTTTTGTTTTAGAATGTAACATGAGATTCTTAGACATACTTACTATACTTGTGTTATCACAGTATATGATAACATGCTCATTAAACTTGATTCCAATATCCTTCAACATTTGTTTCATCCATATCATCTAGTTACAATTGTTTTTTGTTGAGCAACTACATATTCTACTTCTGCTATAATTTGTGAGATACAATTTTGTTTCTTGCTTATCCAAGAAACCAATCTTCCTCCAAGAAAAAATGCTCCACCACTTGTACTTTTTTTTTCATCCACACTACCTCCCCAATCCACATCTATATATGCACATAGGATAAAGTCATTTGATTTATCATACCACAACCCATACTCAGTTGCAAATTTCAAATATCTAAATATTCTATTCACTATTGTGTAATGTGATTCTTTAGGATCAGCTTGAAATATTGCAACAATTCCAATTGCATGTGCTATATCTGGTCTTGTGTGAATTAGATATTGAAAACCTCCAATCATAGATATGTAATTCCTTAATTTGTTCAACTGTAGGAGTCTCATCTATGCTAGATAACTTATGGCCAATTACCATAGGTGCACCAATAGGCTTACAACTCTCTAAACCAAATCTCTACAATGGGTCTTTCAAATACTTAGTTTGAGATAATAAAATACCATCACTATTTTGCAAAATTTGTAAAACCAATAAAATTTTCATTTCTCTAATCATGCTCATCTCAAATTCTGTCTTCATTTCATCATCATATTTATCGCTCACTTCATCTTCTCCTCCAAAGACTATATCATCAACATAAATAACTATAATTAATAGACCATTCTCTATTTCTTTTAGATACAAATTACTGTCTGCGGTGCCTTTAGAAAATCCCAATTTTGCCAAATATTTATCCAATCTTGCATACTAGGTTCTAGGTGCTTGCTTTAGTCCATATAGTGCTTTGTTCATTTTACATACCATGTCTCCTTCTTGAGTCAAAGGAAAACCATATGGATTCTCAATGTAGCCTTCTTCTAATTCACCATAAATAGAAACACTGACTTCACATCCATCTAATACACTTTGAATTTCTTATGGGCTGCATAGGCCAAAAATATTCTTACTACTTTAATCCTTGCAATAGGTGCAAATGTTTCTTCATAACCAATAACTTCTTGTTGTGAGTATCCTTTTCATACCAATCTTGCTTTGTTTCTTACTGTTACAAGTAGTGGTTGTCATTGTACCAAAAGATCGACCTGTTAATGCCCGATACAACCACTAGACTTATAGAAGACACATGAGGTGGTTAAACCATGTCACGAATCTCAAGGGGAGCACTAACCATTTTTCCAACAATCTCCTCCTTAGCATTACCCGAGGGGATTCAAACCTATGACCAAGCTCTGATACCACTTGTTAGAGTGGGGTTGCCGTTGCACCAAAAGATCAACCTGTTAATGCCTGATACAACCACTAGACTTATAGAAGACACAGGAGGTGATTAAACCATGTCACAAATCTTGAGGGGAGTGCTAACCATTTTTCCAACACTTACAACTTCACCTTGTTCATTCATCTTGTTTCTAAAAACCCATTTAGTTCCTATAATATTTTTGTCCTTAGGTCTAGGAACCAATTCCCAAGTATTATTCTTTTCAATTTGATCTAATTCTTCCTACATTTCTTGAATCCAGTTGTTATCTTTACAAGCTTCATCAGTAGACTTAGGTTCAATTTGGAAAATCAAACATAATTCTTCTTGTAACTTATTTCTTTTCATAACTCCTCTGTCTTTGCTTCAAATAATCTAATCAGCAGGATGATTCCTTATCAAATTCTTATAGATGTTATTGTCACAACTCTTTCTTCAACACTAGGTTCAAATCTTGGATCTTCTCTTTGTTCTTCATCGTGAACCTCATTCTGCAAGTCATTGTTAGTTCCATAATATAATTCAACATTTTCTTGATTACTTTTAGGATAGGCTTCTTCTTCTGAATCATAATCAAATATTCTTTCCTGAATTCTAAACTTTCCATCCACTTTAACATTTTTTCTCTGAACAATAGTCTTAGTTATCTTATTAAAACATCTATAAGCTTTGATTTTTATTGAATAAACAAGGAACATACCTTCATCACTTTTCAAGTCAAACTTACCAATATCATCATCTCTCTTTATGTAGCACTTACTTCCAAAGTTTATGAAATATTTTACTAATGGTCCATGTCCAAACCATAATTAATAAGGAGTCTTGTCTGTATCTGCTCTGATATGTACTCTATTCATTGTATACACTATTGTGTTTATTGCTTCTCTCCAAAATATCATTGCTATATTATTCTCAAACAACATAGCTCTTGCTGCTTCAGTTACTGATCTATTTCTTCTTTCAACAATACCATTTGGTTCAGATGTTTTAGGAGCCAAAAGTTGTCTCTTAATGCCATTCACTTCAAAAAAGGTGTTAAATTCTTTTGAAGTAAATTCTCCACCTCTATCAGATCTTAAACATTTAATCTTCATTCCTGATCTTCATTCTCAACTTTATTCTTAAGAAACCTAAAATTATCAAATTCTTCTGACTTTTCTTTAAGAAATGCTACCCACATCATCCTAGTAAAATGATCAACAAGAATCATAAAATACCTTTCACCATAGAATCCTCTTGTCATTGTGGGACCACTAAGATCTGTATGAACAATCTCCAATTTTTTTCATGTGGTGAACTTCTTGGTGGGAAAAAACTTCTTTTCTTTTTTTCCATAACACATTCTTTGCATACCATGTTAGTAGGTTTCATAATTTTTGGCAAATCTCTTAGTGAAAATGTGGTACTTTCTTTCACAATGTTATCAAAGTTTATGTGACAAAATATTTTGTGCTATAACCAATTGTCATCAATTTTAGAAATCAAACATGTCATCTCAGTAGGATTCAATTGAATATATTACCTCTAGTTCTTGATCCTATTCCAATCATCTTACCATTCTTATCCTTGATTATACAAGTTTTTTTCAATAAACCAAACTTGATATCCCTTGTCAAATAACTATCCAACACTTAAAATATTATGTTTCAATCCATCCATGAAGTAAACATCATCAGTGTTAGTCTTTCCATCAAGAGTAATAGATCATATTCCTTTTATTCCACAAGGTGCATTATTTCCAACTCTAAAAATTCCTCCATCATAATTGTTAGAATTTATAAACTTATTCATATCACCAGTTATATGATGTGAACAAACACTGTCTATGATCCAATTAGTTTTCTTTTCAACCTGTGATACTAAAGCTTTTTCTTCTTTGACTTTTGATTCAGAGTTTTCTTCTTTTATTGCAACAAATCCTATGTCATCATTTTCATTATCACTTTCACTTAATAATTTCTCAATACTATCTTCAAATTATTCATCATTAGCATAATAACATTCTTTAGGTCTTCTAGGCTTAAAGTTCTTTTTATATTTCTTCACTCTCTTAGGACATTTAGATGCAAAGTGACCATATCCTTGACATGTCCAACATTTAAAGGTTTTCCTACCTTCTGGTTCTCTTTTCACAATCAAGGTAATTCCTTCTTCAACATTTCTATCTTCTTTAGTCTTATATCTGCTACTACTGGCATAACCTCTATTGACATTTGCACTCCTTGACAAAGTAGGGAAAACACTAAGTGCGCTAAATGCAGTTTCAATCCTGGGCAAATCTCTAGATTGTCTCAAACTTGTCTCCGTTGCTTCCAATCTTCCAAGAAGAGTCTCTCTAGTGAATTTATTAGTACAAGGTATGACTTATTCAATCATTTGAGCTATCTGCTTAAATACTGAGGTTAGAGTTTTCAAGATCTTCCAAATGATTTCATCTTTGGTCTTATTTCCTTCACAAGCTTTGATACCTACAACAATCTCTAATATTATACCAATATAGCTACTAACAGATTCATCTTCCATCATTTTAGCCTCTTGAGAAAAATATATCTTATTTTGTAGTATAATTCTCTTAGCATGTTTATCACCTTCGAAAGTAGATTCCAAAGCTAAGCATATTTCATGAGATGTCTTTAGAGTTTTTACCTGACTATATTCATTCTCAGGAAGGGCTGACAAAAGTGCTTCTCTAGCAAGTATGTTACACATGAATAGATCTCTTTCTTTCTCAGTGAAATCCTCAATCTTTTATTCTTCAATGATAGATTTCTCATTCTTTGTAATCAACCAATATCCTGGTCCTAAACATAGAAAATGTGTCTTCATCTTCTTTTTCCAAATTTCATAGTTAACTCCATCAAACTTAGGACTTTATTTTATGAAGTGACTCACCATGGATCTCCTTAAGCTGTAAAACTTTTCCTTCAAGGATCTGTCACTCTGATACCAATTGTTAGAAAGTAAAGTCCACCAAGATAACTGAGAGGGGGGGACGGGAGGAAGGTGAATCAATTATCTGATAATTATTTTTTATTAACTTTATTATGTCTGAAACATGTAATCAACATAAGTAGCAACCATAGAAAGATAATCATACACAATGACACTGAATTTGTTAACTAGGGAGCCTCTTGATTAGAGAGTAAACCCCAGTGGAGATGGTACCCACAAAAGATGTACTAATATGAAAATTCCTTATGAGAGGATGGACTCTATTAGGAGTCTTATAAAATACATTCAGTACATATGTTAGGAAACTTTGAATCCCTGTGAGGAGATTCTAACCTTTTTAGGAGTTAAGGAAGACAAAAGGACCCATTGTCCAAACAACTTCAAGGGAAAGATCACTGAACACACTATCTAACTTATCTCTGTATTATTTGAAAAGAATAATACCAAGAATTTACTGATCTCAACAACTTTTCTTATCCTCTCTGAGTGTGCCAAAACTGCACCAAATGCTTCACCAGACCTCAATACCAGATCTTCTCACTTCACATCACATAATGATCACTAATTCACATCTTCACATCTTACATATCCATATTACAATGAAGGAAAAAAATCTTTCCTTTATACCATGCATAATATTTCATAATTGAGTCGGCCAATTAAACTTAACCAATTACAAAATATAAAATGTTACACGTTACATAATATTTCCATAATCACATAAAAATGTATGCTCACAAACTTAATAAATCATCACACGTGCAACCTTTGACTATGTTGAATCATGCAGGTCACCTCCGCAATGTCTTCAAACTTTGTATAACTTCACTTGATTAGATTCTATCCATGTTAGGAGATATAATTAGATTATCTCAAATCACTTCTCAAGAACATTGTCATAATATAGTTTCCACTAGATTACTCATAACTAACACAAATACTTGAATTTATGTACGTTCTCTTAACCATGATATCAAGACACCATAAGAAACATGTACCCAACTCCACATAACCTCATTTGCAATACACTATGTGCGCTAATCCAAACTCTATCTACTACTCTGCTAATCTTTAGTAAAATTAGTGTGTTGACATTAATGACAAACACAGTCATGAATGCAACATACAAATGCTCCAAAAATGATAGAATAATCCCCCATAGGACATATTCAACATTCATTCTAACACCACTATCAATGATCACTTTGCATCATTTTCCTATAACTTTACAATCTAGTCTTGAACAAACTCTTCCTCATCAATGACTCTTGATCCAGTTCCTTAGAACATAGTGCTCTCCTTACTGTTAGGGATTATCCATCTTCTGGTTGATTCATAGATTCAAAAGATTCTTCTCCCACATAAGAAGACCTACCTGTGATCTCAGTCTTCTTTCTTGAGTTCCCTTGGGTACATTTAAAGGCTCAGTGTCCTTCTCCTCCACATTTGAAATGGGTTCCTCTAAACACTCTTCTATCATCTATAATATATCTGTTTGATCCTCCTCCTCTATGAAAATCTCTATTATTCCTTCAACATGAACTCTTTTCCTTAAATTCTTCCTTTTCTTAATTCAGATTTGAATAAGATCTTCCTCCTCTTGCAAAGGTTCTTCCTCTTTGAAATCTTCCACCTCTTCCTCTTTGTCTTTTCTCTTTCTTATTTTCAAATTTTCCTGAGAGCTTAAGGCATATTGCTAATCCTATTTTACACTTTATGACTTAATCAAAATGATCACATCTTGAATTGAAATCATCAAACCATTCAAATATATAGAAACTCTTTCAACCTCATCATCTATATGACTAGATCTAATATCCAACATATAAAATTCCTTGGTATACTCCTTCATAATAAGATCCTTTTTCTTTAGGTTCTGAAATTTTCTTACCAAACTTACATGGTAATTAGCAGGTAAGAACTTTGCCTTCAATTTTTTCAACATCTAATCCCATGATTTGATCTATTCCTTGCCTCTTTTTTGTCTATTAGTCTACAAATGTTTTGACTATAAATATGCATGTCCTCTCAAATTTGTGCAAGCATACTTCACCTTCTTATCATCATTTGTGCTTTCATAATCAAAGTACTTCTCCATCTCTATGATCCAATCAAGAAATTCATTTGAATCCAACTTTCTATCATAACCAGGTGGATTGAAATGTGGTGTAGCATTAACTCTAGCTAGGGATCTTAGAAATTTATAATCTCCTTGATCAAGTTTTAGTTTCTCTTTACCTCCTTTAGTAGCTTCTTTATATCTTCCTTCCTCTTCATCATTCACATCCTCAATATGTGGACCTCTTAACTGGGTCATTTCTATAGCTTTTGACCTAGCTAGAATTTGTCTCAACATTTCCAATACTACCAGATTTGTATCTCTCCTTCGTCCACCTCTAGAATGTCCTCTACAAGCCATTTGGGGTGAATCCTCTATAATTGTGGGTCAGATCCACTCTCTTCCACCTCACAACAAATCAATTTATGACTTCATGAGATCTAGAACAAAGATTCCACTTCAACAAGAATGAAACCTTCTTTGATACCACTTGGTGCAGCGAAGGTCTGAGGGACCCCAATGAGATCTATCCAAACCTTGCAGCCAAAGTTAAACAACAAAAGAAACAAAGAACAATAGACATATATGAAATGTTAACCTTCCTATTATCAAATAATCAAGTTCAATGGACCTCTAATATACAGTCTTACATCGCAGACATACAAGCCTAATTACATAAAGAAATCATATCTTTGAGCCTTCAAGAGGTTATCTTTTTGTATTACCTATCAAGATGTCTCTAAGGATCAATTACAACATCTTACAAAGCTTTCACAAGCATCAAGTCGACTCAAGAAAGATTACATTCTCCAAGAACTAGAAAACAAATTACATTATAGGACATGACCTAAATCATAAGAATCTCCCACAAATAGATGAAAAAAACATGTGAAACAACAAGGTCTGTGCTAGGTAAAAAAACATCAGAAGATGACCGACGAAGCTTCACTGATCGGGAAAATCTTTCTCAAGATTGGAAAACACGAATTGGCTGTGAAATATGAAGAATAGTGAAGTCATGCGAAGAACTCAAGATATCTCATATGGGAAGAAACCAATCATGGTGTGAACCTAGGTGATGGTAAAACATGATGCCACAAACACTCCATAAGGTGCACAAAAACAATAGATCCAAACTAAAGAAACATTGAAAGAAACTCAATGGCTAGAAAGATGGAAAATAGGAAATGAAATATGTTTGGTTAATGCAAGATTGCCAAGAACCCAAGATGCTCTTGCATCATAATGAAAAATATGGATTTTTAATAACATACAATACATGACAATTCAAGAATCACGTATAAGGAACTAACATTACGAACAACTAATTTATGATGGTATTGTACATATCATAGATGAGAAGTATAATTATTACAATTTCATCATTTCTATCTAAAAAAATAATCAATCTCTTAACAAAATCACTTAACTCTAGAATGTAGGATAACACAAAGTTAACTTAGTTTATCACATCTAGTGGAAAGAAAGTGACACTAACTAGATTACCAATTTACTATTTTCAACGTGAAATCTAAATACTAATTCTAAATATAGTAAATTAATATGTTTATTAATTTTTCACTAAATTTAAATGTTGATACAAAAATAAGAATAAGAATATACTATGATTAATTACTTTCCAATGCTAAGTTGTATACAATAATTTTTTTCCTAAAATCATTAACAATTATCACAAAAAAATTATACTATACTATATTAGTCATTTAATATAACTTAACATGTATATGATTTATTAATTACTATTTTAACTTCTCTAGTAACTAATTCACTCCTATCAACTCTCATCCACCTGGTTTAATAATAATAATTAAAAAAAACTAAACCTATTCTATTTATGACATATGTCAAATGAAGCTAAAATATAGTGCATCATAC
Source organism: Chamaecyparis obtusa (assembly GCA_027943335.1). Classification (NCBI taxonomy): domain Eukaryota; kingdom Viridiplantae; phylum Streptophyta; class Pinopsida; order Cupressales; family Cupressaceae; genus Chamaecyparis; species Chamaecyparis obtusa. Next base: position 395,804 of record BSBK01000971.1, on the reverse strand, counting down.
CTGAAGTGTGTTCTCCACTTTGTCTACAATAAGCACAGATGTTGTAAGGAATTGATACCTAACTATGCTTGACAACTCCACTATGTTATTAAAAGTAATTTCAAGAAATTTATCTTCCATTCATTAATAACATAAAACAACCGTTACTTGGAACACGTTCTACATAACTCATCCAATATAATAAGATTATACTATGAATGAGTAATTAGTGAAACAAGTTAAAACATAAATGTAACCTGCATAATAAACTTCCTTTTCAACTAGAATTTATCTATCCAAATACTTTACCAACTTTATTACTGCATTATTAATATTTTCAATTCTCATTCATTTTTGCTAAATACAAACAATTTAAACTTGAATTTGCACAAACCTTATTACCAAGAATTTACCGCTAAAGTCTATCAACTAATATAAAAACAATGTTTGAAGTAAAATAAATCCAATAGAATATATAAATTTATAGTCATACTACAATGTATAGATTTTATTAATGAATTTTCACTATGTACTATTTCCTCCTAAAAAAGGAATTGATATTTTCATTAGTAAAGTTAACGAGATAATATATATATATATATATATATATATATATATATATATATATATATATATATATATATATATATATATAAACTTTGTGTATATTCTTAGGAAACCATTTATTATATTAGTGTTCTGTAATCATTTTATAGCTTTTAAACGACCCATTTCAAGTAAAGGCTTATACTCAAATTAATGTGCAGGATTTATTGTCCAGATTAGCTAGATTTATCAATGGGCATCTATGTCCCTTATAGCATACCTTTCAAAATAGTGTTAGTGACAAATTTAGCTGACTTGATCTCCTTAATGAAATTCCTTACATATATTTTAGCAATCTATATATCATTTCTGAGGTATAACAAATGTTAACAGTCATATTGGAGGCAATTGAATTTGTGAAAAAGAACAATATAATTTAATTCTTATCTTATGGCATAATAAAATAGATTATTGAAGGAAACAAAAAAAGTGCAAAATTCATTACAATAGTACTATGTCTTATTAGCTAGTACTAATAAGGTGAGGTGAGATACAGAACTCAAATATTTCTCTATGGTAATTGAACAATGGTAATCATGAAATCTGTAAGTGAATTAGGTTCCATGCACACCTCGAATTTATAGTCACCGTTATCTGTCATATGACTTTTGATCATTTTACTACCTTTCATTTTAAGTTTTATGAAAAATATTAATTTTTTAAAAATACGTTATTTACAAATAATTATATTAATTTTTTGAAATTAATTTTTTAATAATAATATATAATAAATGGTATAGAAATATTCCATCACATATTAATATCATAAATTAGTACTTTATCCAAAAATCTCAATTTTATTAAACAAATTATAAATATTCAACTAAATTTTTTTTTTCAATATATAATAAACAAAATAGATGGGGGCAACCCTTTGGTGAAATGGTGGGGCTTCTTGCCTGTAGTTCCTACAACCAAGGTTCAAACCTCGTAGGGTTACTCTCTACTGTGTCAAGAAATTGAGAGGCCCCCAAGATCTTGTATCTTGATTTACCCGTGGGATGTGGAGTGGGGTATTTGCATTCTGCATAGGGAGTACATCCCTAGCTTAAATTTTTTTTGGCTTGCATGAATTAGTCATAACAACTTTTGTAAGAACCATCCTGGCTATTGATTTTTAAGGTATGAAACTTATAACTGGTACTTGATTCATTCATGTTTTGGGATGGAAAAATGCACCTCATGATGTTTTTGGAGGGTTATATTTGGGTCTGGATCCATTTTGGTTATTCTAACTCCTCCTTTGTAGCATTGCTCCCTCTATTTTCCATTTTTGTTCTCATGGCATTGCATAGATTTGTTGATGAATTTAGACCTTTGAATCTTCCTGTTCATATTTCAAGTCTTGTTATGGAAGTGTTGTTTGAAGGTAATATCACTGACGAAGCCCTTGCTTCCATATTTATTATTCATTGTTCAAAGTGTACTCAGGGTATTCAGAGGTTGATTGGTGATTCAATTTTATCTTTGCACTTTAAAAGAATTATTTTTCCTTCTCAAATTGTATCAGTCTTTTGCTCTAATATCTTGGATTTATCTCAATCTTGGACTTTGCTGGTTTCCATTGCAAATTGGACTATTTGTCCACATTTTCTCCATGAAAATGGTTTGCTTCTAGTAGTGCATAAGTATAATTTCTGGTTAGAGGATGCCCATATTGGAGGTGTATTCCCACTTCATCTTCTTTTTAATTCTAATAAATACATTATGTTGCTTGTTGTTGTTAAAGAGTGCATCTCTTCCTCTGCTATTATGCCTCTGGATCATCTCCTTAATAGTACCCCATTTGATGTGGGGCATAGAAGTAAAGCATTTGCAAAAACATATGCTTTGCTTGCTTTATTATCACATGTTCATGCTGCAAATTTGGATTTGGCTTCTCCTCTATTGGATGATATTACATTTGGGTGTACCTCAGGTCCATTACCAGTTCCTGTTATCTCTTCGGCTCCATTGTCAGTTGGTTCGTGCTCTTCCCCTATTCATATCCCAGTATCTCCACCATCCGCCCATGCTTGGGTATCTCCTCATGCATCTCTACCTTTGGGGGATCCTGATGTAGAGTCTTGTAGCAACTACCTTCTACTAGGCTTCTAATGGCTTCAACAATCCAACTTTGGATTATAGGACCTTTATCAAGTCCTTTCACCCACACTGGGTACACTCAACTAATGAGCCCAATGAAGCAACCTCAAATAATACTTCACCCACTAACTCAAAAACCTTGGAGACAAACTATAGACACCTTATCCAACCATAATCCACAATTTGTTTGGATCTACCAAACCCACAACACCAAATTATCCGTCTAGGCCTACAATCCTTGTAGCCTTTCCAACCCTGATTTTTGGACTTTTCTCCAAAATTTCTTGAACACCAAAGGGAATTCTTCACATTTCCAAGCACCCTTTTGGACACTTTCAAGGATCCCAAAATATTTTTTATGATCTTGATCCAGCACCCTGAAACCCCACTTTCGTACCTAGGCCTAATTGGCTAGATTAGTCTAGGGCTTCAAAGAGGAATGGAATAGATGGGTTCCCAAGACCCCAAACTCTTATGGAAATCATAATCACACTTCAAACACTCAAAATCAACACTTCAAAAAGTTACAAGTACCCTCGAATAAGACTATCTCCAATTTGGCTTCTACACCTAGTCAAGCACATGGTCTTGCTTGACCTAGGGCCTGCTTGAAAAATCACCTACCCTTCTCAAAATGCCTCCAACCTCTGGAATCATTAAGGTAGGCCTCCTAACTTGCATATCCCTCAGTTTGAGAGGATTCCACTAGTGGATCTACAAGTTAGGGAAACATTTGTACAAGACCCTAGAAATCAGGGCTATTCAGGACCCTTGATACAAAACTTGAGATAACTTCTAAACTATAACTCCAAATTGCTTAAAAAAAAAACCAATATCTTTTTCATTCACACATCTAACTTATTCAATCATTGAGAAATCATAATGAGACCGTATAAAACTATACAATTCTCTGCAACATGAGATTTTCCAGAAATTAAAGGGTTTTCATTCAATTTTCCTCAAGCCTCCATTACAGCATGACCTCCTCTGCCTGTCTGATCATTTTTGAAAGTTTTATGACCTTTGGTGATAGTTGGAACCACCAAGTGGTCTTTCCCAACCAAATAACCACTTTTTAAACATACCGAGCAACTTTTCAAAAAGTTGTCATGCAACTTTTACAACTTTTGCATTTAGACTTCACCCCTAGACCTAATGAGTTCTAAAAGATTCAAAATCACTCACTTAGGCCTAAACCAACCTAAAACACCCTTAGAACACTAAAACACACCCTTTATGACTCCTTGGTCTTATTTAGTCACTTGTCTTATAACTACACCATAGTGCTAATGGACCTTACAATGAGTCCTTATTACAAAGTATGGACCAAACCTCTATTCAAACTTCTCTAACCCATATAGAAACATCTAAAGCATGCCTTGGAGTCCTAGGTGCCCTGCACCATACTCCCCAGGCTAATTAAACTCAAGCCTCTTGATTTGGTAGGTTGGATACCTCATAACCCAACTTTTTTAATAGTTGATTCAGTCAGCCAACTTGCATCTTCAATAGGCTTATCTATCCACTTGATGAGATACTCCATGTATACTTGCCTTCTAGTCCTTTTGCCTTCTCTCTTGTCCAAAATACATTCAATTTCTGGTGCCACTACCTTAGGAAGAGACTTCATGATTTCCTTATCCACCTTGGGTACTTCATTGCCACCATTTTCTTTCTCAGGGCCCCTGTATGGATACAAATCACAGATATTGAAGGTATTAGAGAGCCCAATGTCTGGAGGCAACTCTACCTTATAGGCATTCTGCCCACACTTTTGCAAGATCCTAAAAGGACCTATCTTCCTCATCATCAATTTGGTGAACTTACCCTTAGGAAGTCTTTCTTTCTTCAGATTCACCATGACCAAGTCTCCTACTGCCAATTGAAGGTCTCTCCTTTTGGTGTCTGCAACTTCCTTATACTTCACTATGGTCTTTTCCAATCTTTCCCTGACTTCCCTATGAATCTCTTGCATAACCTCCACAAAATCAGTTTCTTGTGCACTACTCCTCTCCATGGATTTTACATCTCTTAATTACATCACCCCTCTAGGATGAGTGCCATAAACAATTTGAAATGGGCTCAGTCCAGTGGTTCTATTCACTGAATCATTATAAGAAAATTCTGCGTGTGCTATGACTGAGTCCCATGATGAACCATGTTCCTTGGTAAGGCACCTCAATAGGTTTCCCAATGAATTTTTGACCACCTCTTTCTGACCATCTGATTGTGGATGGTATGCTAATGAAAAGGCTAGGTCTATCCCAAGCTTCTTCCACAAGGTCCTCCAAAAATGACCAAGAAACCTAGGATCCCTGTCAGAGACTATGGACAATGGCAAACCATGTAATCTTATGATCTCCTTAAAGAAGATACCTACAATGTGGGAAGCATCATGACTAGTTTTCCATGGCAAGAAGTGTTCCATCTTAGAAAACCTATCCACCACTACACAAACACTATCATAGCCCTTCCTTGTCTTTGGCAATCCAAGTACAAAATCTAAAATTACTGCATCCCATAACCTATTTGGTATAGGTAATGGAGTATACATTCTTGCATTTGAAGTCTTCCCTTTTTCCTTTTGGCACACCATACAAGTTTCCAGAACTCTCCTTACATCAGTTGGCATCCTTGGCCAATAATAGAATCTTCTTACTAACTCAAGGGTCTTGTCTAACCCAAAATGACCTACTAGGCCCCCACAATGCTTCTCTTTTATGTTCTCTCTTAGTGATCCCCTAGAGATACATAACTGACTCCCCTTGAAGATTAATCCTTCTTGCAACATGAAATATACATATGTACTATGGTACTGCCTTGTCATATCTTTGCAAACTTGATAGATCTCCTTGAAGTCTTCATCTTCATCATACATGTCTTTTATGGAGTGAAACCCCACATTCTCCAACCTCACCTCTTGAATGGTTAAATTCCTTCTACTAAGGGCATCAACAACTTTATTTTCCACCCCTTTCTTATGCTTGATTGTGAAGGTATAGGATTGGAGATACTCCATCCACCTCACATGCCTATGGTTCAACTTTTCCTGTCTATTCAAGAAACTCAATGCATGGTTATCAGTGTAAACAACAAACTCCTTGGGCAATAAATAATGTCTCCACTTTCTAAAGGACTGAACCATGGCATACATTTCTAAATCATAATTTGAATACCTTTGCTTGGCCTCATTCAACTTTTCACTGAAAAAGGCAACTAGCCTACCCTCTTGACTTAGGACTCCTCCTATAGCCCTGTTACTTGCATCACATTCAATGGTAAAGACTTTATTAAAATCAAGAAGCACTAGGACTGGTTGTTCTGCAACCTTCTTCTTCAATGCTTCAAAAGCTTGGTTAGCCTCTTGGGTCCATACAAATTGACATTGTCTTCCACCCTTAATGGTGTCTATCATAGGAGCACTTATGTTACTAAAGCCTCTAATAAAATTCCTATAGAAGTTTGCTAGGCCATGAAAGCTTTTGACCTCACTTGCTGTCTTAGGTGTGGGCCAACTCAATATGGCATCCACCTTACTAGGATCCATCTTAAGGTTCCCCTTGGAGATAACAAATCCAAAGATAACCAACTCTTCCTACAAAAAGACACACTTGTCTAGATTGATCCTTAACTTTTCTTCTAACAACCTTTTCAACACTTGTTCAATATTTTCTAAGTTCTCTCCTTTACTCTTACTAAAGATGAGAATGTCATCTAGATATACTACAACAAAGTGGTTAATAAAGGGCTTTAATACCTTGTTCATGAGTCTCATAAAGGTGCTTGGTGCATTTGAGAGACCAAAGGGCATTACCATCCACTCAAAGAGCCCTTCATTGGTCTTGAATGTTGTCTTCCATTCATCCCCTTCTCTCACCCTGATCTAGTGATAACCACTTTTCAAGTCCATCTTGGTGTAGTATCTAGCCCCTCCTAGGAAATCCATCAAATCTTCCATCCTTAGCATTGGGAACCAGTATCTAATGGTAATCTTGTTGATAGCTCTAGATTTAGTACATAACCTCCATGTACCCTCTTTCTTAGGAGCTAACAATGCTGGCATTACGCAAGGACTAATACTTCTCCTTATGAACCCCTTGCTTAAGAGTTCTTCAATCTATCTTGCCAACTCTTCATTTTGGCTTGGTGTGAGTTTGTAAGCAGCTTTGTTTGGAAGTGTTGAGCCTGGTATGAAGTTAATACAATGACTCACATCTCTCATAGGTGGAAGAGTCTCTATCCTCCCATCAGCAATCACCTCTCTATACTTTCTCAATAAATCTTGAACTTCCTTGGGTCCCACTATCCTCCATGGTTCTTCAACTTTGCACACCTTCTTCTCTTCTTGTGGCCTGACCACAATGGAATAACAAGGAGTGTCCTTCCCTTTGATGTTCTTCAAAAACTCCTTTTCTCCAACTACTAGCATGCTACTAGCTTGAGGAGTTTCCTATCCTTCCTCGGGTAGAGGTCTCATGGTATATGTCCTTGCATCCTTGGTGATATCATACACATTGGTTTTTCCTTGATGGTGTGATTCCACATCATATTGCCAGGGCCTTCCCAACAATAAGTGGCAAGCATCCATGTCAGTCACATCACACAAAATCTTGTCATGGTAGTCTCCAATCCTAAACTCCACATACACTTGCTCATTCACCAAAGCTTGTTGCTCTTTGTTCAACCAAGACACTTTATATGGGTTAGGATGAGGCATCTTTTTCAATCCAAGTTTCTCCACCATAGTAATGGAAGCTAGGTTATCAGTAGAACTAGAATCAACTATAACCTTACACACTTTACCTTTGATCCTGCAAGTAGTCTTGAACAGGGTCTTCCTTTGTGTCAATTCTTTGACTTGAGGGTTCTTCAATAGGGTCCTATTAAACATTAGGAACTCTCCATGCTTTGGATCTGCAACACCTTTTCCTTCATGGTTACTTTGAGCATCTTCTTCATGTGCCAAATGGACTCTCCTATCCCCTCCTTGCTGACTGTTCCCTTTTTTAGGGCATCTAGAGGCCTGGTGTCTCACTTGGCTACAATTAAAGCATCTACCAGTGAACACTCCTAGAGTTCTACCCCCTGACCTGCCTCTTCCATTACCTCTTCTTCCTCTGAAACCTCCTCTTGAGCTTGTCTCACCTTCCTAGTTCTCCTTGTTGCTTGAATCCTCTTGGGGTTTGAAGGATCCTCTACCATTGAACCTTCCTTTGCCTCTATTATTATTGGCTCCCCTTGACTTGTTTTGAGAGTCACCTTTCCTTCTCTGCTTTTCCTCAATCTTCAATGCCATTTGAAAGCATGAATGCATTGATTTTTGGTTAAACAAACCAAGTTCATCTTGGATGGAGTACTTTAGGCCATTCAAGTACCTTGCTAACTTCTTCTTCTCTATTTCAGTCACCTTGGCCCTCAAAGTGAGTTTATGAAACTCCTCCGTATAAGTACCCACATCCATATCCTTTTGTCTTAGACCTTGCAATTTTTGATGCACTAGGACTTCATAGTCCTTAGGGATGAATTGTCTCTTCACCTCCAACTTCATCTTCTTCCATGTTGAGATGGCATCTTTTCCCTCATCAAGCCTCTCTATCTGAAGAAAGTTCCACCAACTCAAGGCAGACCCTTTCATCCTTGCCTTTGCAATCTTCAACCTCTGAGACTTAGGGACATTATCACATTCAAAGTGATTGTCCAATGCTTCAATCCAATCCATGCACTCCTCTGGATTAAGCTTTCCACAAAACATAGGGACCTCTATCTTGATATCCCTTCTTCCTACCCTTTCAAGGGCTTCCAACATGACTCTTTGGTCCTCTGGTAGGGCTTCTCTATAATTGTCTGGTTCTGGTCCATTTTCATTATCTTCTTCCTCGGAGTCTTCTTGAGACCCTCTGTTCATCTTGCCCCTCAACTTCTCTATTTCTCTTCTCATCATCCTATTCTCTTCCCTTATAGCCCTACTCTCTGCCATTTGTTCTTTGACCAACTTGGTCAATTTAGCATTAGTCACTCTTAGGGGGATCTCCCTCTCTTCTTCATTTTTAGACATCTTGTCTTCTCCTTGAATTCCCAATCAAGATCTTGGTGGCTCTGATACCACCTGATGTAGATTCCTATATAAACCATCTTCTACTAGGCTTCTAATGGCTTCAACAATCCAACTTTGGATTAGAGGACCTTTATAAAGTCCTTTCACCCACACCGGGTACACTCAACCAATGAGCCCAATAAAGTAACCTCAAATAATACTTCACCCACTAACTCACAAACATTGGAGACAACCTATGGACACCTTATCCAACCACAATCCACAATTTTTTTGGATCTACCAAACCCACAACACCAAATTCTTCGTCTAGGCCTACAATCCTTGTAGCCTTTCCAACCCTGATTTTTGGACTTTTCTCCAAAATTTCCTGAACACCAAAGGGACTTCTTCACATTTCCATGTACCCTTTTGGACACTTTCAATGATCCCAAAATCTTTTGGGTGATCTTGATCCAGCACCCCCAAACCCCACTTTGGTACCTAGGCCTAATTGGCCAGATTAGTTTAGGGCTTCAAAGAGGAATGGAATAGATGGGTTTACAAGACCCCAAACTCTTATGGAAATCCTAATCACATTTCAAACACTCAGAATCAACACTTCAACAAGTTACAAGTTCCCTCCAATAAGATTGTCTCCAATTTGGCTTCTACACCTAGTCAAGCACATGGTCTTTCTTGACCTAGGGACTGCTTGAAAAATCACCTACCCTTCAAAAAATGCCTCCAACCTCTAGAATCATTAAGGTAGGCCTCCTAACTTGTATATCCCTTAGTTTGAGAGGATTCCACTAGTGGATCTGCAAGTTAGGGCAACATTTGTACAAGACCCTAGAAATCAGGGCTATTTAGGACCCCTGATACAAAAATTGAGATAACTTCTAAACTATAACTCCAAATTGCTTCAAACAAAAACCAATATCTTTTTCATTCACACCTCTAACTTATTCAATCACTGAGAAATCATAATGAGACCGTACAAAACTGTACAATTCTCTGCAACATGAGATTTTCCAAAAATTAATGGGTTTTCATTCAATTTTCCTCAAGCCTCCGTTACAACATGACCTCCTCTGCATGTCTGATCATTTTTTAAAGGTTTATGACCTTTGGTAACCATTGGAACCACCAAGGGGCTGTTCCCAACCAAATAACCACTTTTTAAACATACCGAGCAACTTTTCAAAAAGTTGTCATGCAACTTTTACAACTTTTGCATTTAGACTTCACCCCTTGACCTAATGAGTTCTAAAAGATTCAAAATCACTCACTTGGGCCTAAACCAACCTAAAACACCCTTAGAACACTAAAACACACCCTTTATGACTCCTTGGTCTTATTTAGTCACTTGGCTTATAACTACACCATAGTGCTAATGGACCTTACAATGAGTCCTTATTACAAAGTATGGACCAAACCTCTATTCAAACTTCTCTAAACCATCTAGAAACATCTAAAGCATGCCTTGGAGTCCTAGGTGCCCTACACCAGATCTACTTGTTTCTCAAGCCGACCGACTTTGGAGCTCTCTATTCTTGTCTCAGTCCTCACACTTTGGCTCTGGGGGTTTTGTGCTGTGATGGTTATAATATGTTTTGGTCTACAACCTCTTTTTGGCCCTGTCAAATTTTGTTTTGCAGGTTAGTTTCCTCATACAAGCCTTCAGTTGGCTGATTTGGATCTCGCCTTACTGGCCTTCCACCAGCATCTCTACGATGCCTCAGTTTTTCTCTTGCAGGGGCCTTCACTATAATTTGTACCAGCCTTTCTAATATCTTACTTGATGTACATTGATTGACATTCATCAATTATGTGGTTACAGGGGTCAACTTTTCATTGTAAATGTAATTCAGCACTTTCCATGTGCTTCAATGTAAAGGGTTTTGTTAGGGGGATTGGAATTGTAATACGACCTTCATATTGGCTGGGGTTTTGTTTGGGTAATCTTTCAAAAAACTATGGAACATATTGTATTGCAGATGTTTTCTACCATTTTTTTTGGGGGATTATTTTTTGTTGGTCATTTTTCAACCCTGGGAGATTTGTGTACTCTAAAAATACATTTTCAAGCATTTGATGCTCTTTTTGTAAATATATGGGTAACGAACAGAGTTTTCTTTACTAGTTCTTTCTCCGGGAGCCCTTTGAACTAGATAATATTAATATAAATATAAATTTTCACCAAAACAAAATAAAAATAAACAAAATAGATATATATTACATAGTCATCTAATAATTATTAATAATAGAAAGTTTCTAAATTTATATTAAAATATATTAAAATTTAGATAAAATATATCTATAATTTTAAAATATCTAGATAAAATATTTTAAAATAACATATGCTTGTATTATAAAAAAATATAACATGTCAATTTATACAGTCTAAAAAATTGAAGTTGTAACTATAAAAATGGCCATTAAATTCCAGACTGGTTTTGATAAAAAAAAAAATGAATTAATCAATATATAAAGCTGGACTTCATCATTCCAACTTGGCGCCATGATAGCTAGGGGGAGATTACCTTTCTAGACATGAATAAAAAATAGAGTAAACTTCCAAAAGCACTGGGCCTATGTGGGATGTCTCACCTAGATCCAACCCAAAGCATGGAGAAAATAATGGCTCCTCCAGCATCCATCGATTTGGCCAGCGAAAGGTAGGGTTAAATGTGGAGTAAGGAATTAAACTAAAACATAAAACAAAATGAAATTAAAATATCACAATGGCTACCTATGCAGATAGAAAATGACTCATGTTGAAGGAAGGAAGTATATTAAATCATAATGGTCAACACCAAAAAAATCATGACATTGTCATCAATTTTCCAACAAGAAATTCTCTGGAAAGAGGAAAGGTGAAAGATACAAATAGAGATAACTTGTTAGTTATTGGAAGAGAAGATTAAGGTCAAATAGCAATCTAACAATGATACCAAAATAAATGTATTATAGAGTATGTTTGGAATTTGAGAAAATTCCATACTTTGGCCTTTTAATACTGATTGAGCTCATCCCGAAACTTTTCTAGAAAATCCCCAATTCTTCTATACTAAATTCCCTTCTTCAAACTTCCAAATTCTTGGGTATGTGTAGGATCATGGTATACCACACCATGGCCTTAAGTGGCAATGAAAAATCAAAAAATCAGGGTTAGTCAACTTGACGTAAAAGGTTGAACATCTTATGAACCTTATGTGAAAAAGTTATAAGAGTGGAATCTGTAGAAAATTGAATGTAGTTTCTAAACTACTAGCCCTTGTTTGAAATTTTTTTTGTCTAATTATTCAAAATTTTAGATTTCAATGCGGTACTATGAAAATTTCAGGGAAAAGATAAAGACTACATGTATGTCTGACCACCTTAATCATAATCAAATGATGATATATTTTCTCAAGATTCTAGATATAAGTAATAGACTCATGCTCGGATGTGACCCATATTTTTTGGTAACTTTTGGTCAAATAAATAATTAATTATGAATTTTCTACTACAAATTTTTTAAAATAATAAAACTCTCGTGTTTAACCACCTTAACTAATTCAAAATTTTACCAAATTTAAAACTTTTTCTTTCTTATAGTAGCCGAAGCATAGAATGTGACACATGTTTCAGATTTCAAAAAGGTTAAACGATTTGAAAGTTATAGTTGTTTTTCAATCAGTATGTCAGTTATGACTTTAAAGATAACTCAATTGAAAAATAAGTAATAATTACTTACAAAACTCAAAATTTGACAAAAATTATATTGATGGAAAGCTGATAATGTCTTTAAGAAACCCTTTTCATTTTATCAACTTTAGGTGAAAAAATAGTCGTCAGCTACATGGTCGAAGTCTCAGTATCAAGAACTATCTCCTGAAACATGCCTAAAGGGTTGACCACCCACATTTGGTAATGCCAAAGAAAATACCAAGCCTAATCAGATATCTAATAAAATTGGATATCTGATATTTTCGGATATCCTATAATATCGGATATCTGAAAAAGTCCGCCTATTTTGAAATTTCAAATACCCCGCTTTTTCCAAATTCAAGTTTCATAATAAATGTATTTTTTTAATAGTAATATTAATTGTCTTATAAATTAAGTTGTATTCTTTTTATGTTAATATTAATTCAAGTTTCATATTAAATCATATTTTTGTTATGTTAATATTAATTTCATTTTAAATATTAATATTAAATAATAATAGCATAGCATAAATATTATAATATAAATATTTATATTAGTATGTATTATATTATTTGATATACAAAATGATTTTGAAAAAATACTTGCACAGTTGATTTGAGGACAGACAGTTTCAACCCAAATCCTCTAGAAAATATCCAGCACAAGATTTTTCTACAGACTCCTTGTAATTTCAGCGGTCTGACTATACTGAATAAGTAGATGTCAATGGACTTTCCCTCGATTGAATACAATCAATTGATTTTTTAACTCTCGAAAATAAATTTCACACAGTTGTAGAACCACCGTACGCTCATCATCTGTTCTAGAAACTAACAGTGGCATAAAAATTGATGTAAGAAAAATTAAGGTACATTGTCCACAAAAAGGTATATGAAACCTTTAAATATACATTAAAAATTGGAGGTGAAGGCTCTAGATGTAAGAGAGAGAGAGAGAGAGAGAGAGAGAGAGGTCATGAGGACTTCCTAGGTGTCCTAATGCATGATAAGGCATACTAGGACAACTAGGAAGTCCCCATGACCCCTTTCAACACATTAGAACCCTCAAATGTGTTTTTAGGGGTTGTAGGACCCCTTAGGACACACTTGAGCATTCAAATGTGTTGAAAGGGGTCATTGGGACTTCCTAGGTTTCCTAGTACCCCTTATCATGCGTTAGGACCCCTAGGAAGTCCCCATGACCCCTTTCGACACATTGGAACCCTCAAGTGTGTACTAAGGGGTCCTATGACCCCTTAGGACACACTTGAGCATTCCAATGTGTCTAAAGGGGTCATGGGGACTTCCTAGGGGTCCTAACGCATGATAAGGCATACTAGGACACCTAGGAAGTCCCCATGACCACTTTCAACACATTTTCATGCTCAAGTGTGTTCAAAGGGGTCATAGGACCCCCGAGGACACACTTGAGGGTTCCAATGTGTTGAAAGGGGTCATGGGGACTTCTCAGGGGTCCTAGTAAATCTTATCATGTGTTAGGACCCCTAGGAAGTCCTCATGACCCCTTTCTACACATTGGAACCCTCAAGTGTATCCTAAGGGGTCCTACAACCCCTTTTGACACATTGGAATGCTCATGTGTGTTCTAAGGGGTCGTACGACCCCTTAGGACACACTTGAGGGTTCCAATGTGTCGAAAGGGGTCATGAGGACTTCCTAGGGGTCCTAACATGTGATAAGGCATACTAGGACACCTAAGAAGTCCCAATGACCCCTTTCGACACATTTGAATTCTCAAGTGTGTCCAAAGGGGTTGTAGGACCCCTCAGGACACACATGAGGGTTCTAATGTGTCAAAATGGGTCATGGGGACTTCCCAGGGGTCTTATTATGCCTGATCACACGTTAGGAGCCCTAGGAAGTCCTAATGACCCCTTTCAACACATTAGAACACTCAAGTGTGTCCTAAGGGGTCCTTCAACCCCTGAGGACACACTTAAGGGTTCTAATGTGTCAAAAGGGTTCATGGGGACTTCCTAGGTGTCCTAGTATGCCTTATCACACATTAAGACCCCTAGGAAGTCCCCATGACCCCTTTTGACACATTGGAATGCTCAATTGCATCCTAAGGGGTCCTACAACCCCTGAAGATAGACTTAAGGATTCTAATGTGTTGAAAGGGGTCATGGGGACTTCCTAGGTGTCCTAGTATGGCTTATCATGTGTTAAGACCCCTAGGAAGTCCCCATGACCCCTTTTGACACATTGGAATGCTCAAGTGTGTCCTAAGAGGTCAAAGGACCCCTTAGGACACACTTGAGGGTTCCAATATGTCCAAAGGGGTCAGGAGGACTTCCTAGGGGTATTAACATGTGATAAGATTTACTAGGACACCTAGGAAGTTGGCATGACCCCTTTTGACACATTAGAACCCTTAAGTGTGTCTTCAAGGGTCGTAGGACCCCTTAGGACACACTTGAGCATTCCAATGTGTGAAAAGTGGTCATGGGGACTTCTTAGGGGTCTTAATGCATGATAAGGCATACTAGGACACCTAGGAAGTCCCCATGATCCCTTTCTACACATTAGAACCCTTAAGTATGTCCTAAGGGGTTGTAGGAGCCCTTATGACACACTTGAGGATTCCAATGTGTCGAAAGGGGTCATGAGGACTTCCTAGGGGTCCTAACATGTGATAAGGTGTAATAAGACCCCTGGGAAGTCTCCATGACCCCTTTTGACACATTAGAACCCTCAAGTGTGTCCTCAGGGGTACTTCAACCCCTCTGAACACACTTCAACATTCAAATGTGTCGAAAGGGGTCATTGGAATTTTCTAGGTGTCCTAGTATGCATTATCACATGTTACAACCCTTAGCAAGTCCTCATGAGCCCTTTTGACACATTAAAATCCTCAAGTGTTTCCTAAGGGGTCCTACAACCCCTGAGGACACACTTTAGCATTCCAATGTGTCAAAAGGGGTCATTGGGACTTCCTCGGGGTCCTAACACATGATAAGGTGTACTAGGACACTTAGGAAGTCTCAATGACCCCTTTCAACACAATAGAACCCTCAAGGATATCCTCAGGGGTCCTATGACACCTGATGACACATTGAAGGGTTCTAATGTGTTGAAAGGGGTCATGGGGACTTCCTAGCTATCCTAGTACACTTTATCACATGTTAGGACCCCTAGGAAGTCCTCATGACCCCTTTCGACACATTGAAATACTCAAGTATGTCCTAAGGGGTCTGACAACCCCTTAGGACATACTTGAGCATTCCAATGTGTCAAAAGGGGTCATGGGGACTTCCTAGGGATCCTAACATGTGATAAGGCATACTAGGACACCTAGGAAGTCCCAATGACCCCTTTCGACACAATAGAACCCTTAAGTGTGTCCTAAGGGGTCCTACAACCCCTTCAGATACACTTGAGCATTCAAATGTGCCGAAAGGGGTCATGAGGACTTCCTAGGGGTCCTAGTATGCTTTATCATGTGTTAGGTCCCCTAGGAAGTCCCCATGACCCCTTTTGACACATTGGAATGCTCAAATGTGTCCTAAAGGGTCATAGGACCCCTTAGGACACATTTGATGGTTCTAATGTGTTAAAAGGGGGAATGGGGACTTCCTAGGGGTCCTAACACGTGATAAGGGGTACTAGGACACCTAAGAAGTCCCAATGATCCTTGTCGACACATTTGAATGCTCAAGTGTGTCCTAAGGGGTCCTATGACCCCTCATGACACACTTAAGGGTTCTAATGTTTTGAAAGGGGTCATGGGGACTTCCTAGGTGTGCTAGTAAGCCTTATCATGCATTAGGACCCCTAGGAAGTCCTCATGACCCCTTTCAACACATTGGAATCCTCAAGTGTGTCCTAAGGGGTCCTACAACCCCTTAAGACACACATGAGCATTCCAATATGTTGAAAAGGGTCATTGGGACTTCCTAGGTGTCCCAGTATGCCTTATCACATGTTAGGACCCCTAGGAAGTCCTCATGACCCCTTTCAACACATTGGAACCCTTAAGTGTGTCCTAAGAGGTCCTACAACCGCTTAGGACACACTTGAGGAATCCAATGTGTGAAAAGGGGTCACGGGGACTTCCTAGGGGTCCTAACATGTGATAAGGTGTAGTAGGACCCCGAGGAAGTCCCAATGACCCCTTTTGACACATTATAACCCTACAGTGTGTCCTATGGGGTCCTATGAACCCTCTGGACACACTTGAGCATTCAAATGTGTTGAAAGGGGTCATGAGGACTTCCTAGGGGTCCTAGTATGCTTTATCACATGTTAGGACCCCTAGGAAGTCCCCATGACCCTTTTCAACATGTTGTCACCCTCAAGTGTGTCCTAAGGGGTCATAAGACCCCTTAGGACACACTTGAGGGTTCCAACATGTTGAAAGGGGTCATGGGGACTTCCTAGGGGTCCTAACGTATTATAAGGGGTACTAGGACACCTAGGATGTCCCAATGACCCCTTTTGACACATTTGAATGCTCAAGTGGGTCTTAAGGGATCCTACGACCCTTGATGACACAGTTAAGTTTTCTAATGTGTCGAAAGGGGTCATGGGGACTTCGTAGGTGTTCTAGTATGCCTTATCACACATTAAGACCCCTACGAAGTCCTCATGACCCCTTTTGACACAATGGAACCCTCAAGTGTGTCCTAACAACACCTTAGGACCCACTTGACCATTCAAATGTGTTGAAAGTAGTCATTGGGACTTCCTAGGTATCCAAGTACGTCTTATCACACATTAAGACCCCTAGGAAGTCCCCATGACCACTTGTGACACATTGGAATTCTCAAGTGTATCCTAAGGGGTCTTATGACCCCTCCGAACACACTTGAGCATTAAAATGTTTCGAATGGGGTCATGAGAACTTCTTAGGGGTCCTATTACACTATATCACACGTTAGGACCCCTAGGAAGTCCCCATGACCCCTTTTGACACATTGGAATGCTCAAGTGTGTCGTAAGGGGTCCTAGGTCCCCATGACCCCTTTTGACATATTAGAATGGTCAAGTATGTCCTAAGGGGTCGTAGGACCCTTTAGGACACACTTGAGGGTTCCAATGTGTTGAAAGTGGTCATGGGTGCTTCCTAGGGGTCCTAACGCATGATAAGGGGTACTAGGACACCTAAGAAGTTGTAATGACCCCTTTCGACATATTTGAATGATTAGGTGTGTCCTAGAGGGTCCTACGACCCTTGATGACACACTTAAGGGTTCTAATTTCTTGAAAGGGGTCATGGGGACTTCCTAGGTGTCATAGTATGCATTATAACATGCTAGGACCACTAGGAAGTCCTCATGGCCCCTTTCGACACATTAGAACCCTCAAGTGTGTCCTAAGGGGTCCTACTATCCCTTAGGACACACTTGAACATTCCAATGTGTTGAAATGGGTCATTGGAACTTCCTTGGTATCCTAGTAAACCTTATCACATGTTAGGACCCCTAGGAATTCCTCATGACCCCTTTCAACACATTGGAACCCTCAAGTGTGTCCTAATGGGTCATAGGACCACTTAGGAAATGCTTGAGCTTTTTAATGTGTCAAAATGGGTCACGGGGACTTCCTAGGGGTCCTAACATCTGATAAGGCATACTAGGACACCTAGGAAGTCCCAATAATTCCTTTTAACACATTAGAACTCTCAAATGTGTCCTAAGGGGTCCTACGACCCCTCCGGACATAGTTGAGCATTCAAATATGTCGAAAGGGGTCATGAGGACTTCCTAGGGTTCCTAGTATGCTTTATCACATGTTAGGACCCCTAGGAAGTCCTCATGACCTCTTTTGACACATTGGAACCCTCAAGTGTGTCCTAATGGGTCCTACAACCCATTAGGACACACTTGAGGGTTCCAATGTGTCGAAAGGGGTCATGAGGACTTCCTAGGGGTCCTAACATGTGATAAGGCATATTAGGACACCTAGGAAGTCCCAATGACCCCTTTTGATATATTAGATCCCTCAAGTGTGTCCTAAGGGGTCCTACGACCCCTTCAAACACACTTGAGGATTAAAATGTGTTGAAAAGGGTCATGAGGACTTTCCAGGTGTCCTAGTACACTTTATCACATGTTAGGACACTTAGGAAGTCCTTATGACCTCTTTCAACACATTAGAACCCTCAAGTGTTTCCTAAGGGGTTCTACGACCCCTTGGGACACACTTGAGAACTCTAATGTGTCAAAAGGGGTCATTGGGATGTCCTAGAGGTCCTAATGCATCATAAAGTGTACTAGGACCCATAGGAAGTCCTCATGACCCCTTTTGTCACATTTGAATGCTCAAGTGTGTTCAGAGGGGTCATAGGACTCTTGAGGACACACTTAAGGGTTCTAATGTGTCGAAAGGGGTCATTGGGACTCTCTAGGTGTCGTAGTATGCCTTATCACACCCTAGGACCCCTAAGAAGTCCTCATGACCCCTTTTGACACATTAGAACCCTCAAGTGTGTCCTAATGGGACCTACGACCCATTAGGACACACTTGAGGGTTCTAATGTGTCGAAATGGGTCATGAGGACTTCCTAGGTGTCCTAACACATGATAAGATGTACTAGGATCCCTAGGAAGTCATCATGACCCCTTTCAACACATTTGATTACTCAAGTGTGTCCTAAGGGGTTGTAACATGTGATAAGGTGTAATAGTACCCCTAGGAAGTCCTCATGACCCCTTTCGACACATTTGAATGCTCAAGTGTGTTCGGAGGGGTCGTAGGACCCCTTAGGACACACTTGAGGGTTCTAATGTGTCAAAAGGGGTCATTTGGACTTCCTATGTGTCCTAGGACACCTTATCACGTGTTAGGACCCCTAAGAAGTCCCCATGACCCCTTTTGACCCATTGGAATGCTCAAGTGTGTCCTAAGGGGTTATAGGACCCCTTAGGACACACTTGAGGGTTCTAATGTGTCGAAAGGGGTCATGGGGACTTCCTAGGTGTCTGAGTATGCCTTATCACGTGTTAAGACCCCTGGGAAGTGCCCATGACCCCTTTTGATACATTGGAATGCTCAAGTGTATCCTAAAGGGTCGTAGGACCCATAGAACAAACTTGGGGGTTCTAATGTGTTGAAATGGGTCATGAGGACTTCCTAGGGGTTCTAACACATGATAAGGGGTACTAGGACCCCTAGGAAGTCCTTATGACCTTTCTCTCTCTCCTCTCTCTCTCTAACCTTTCTCCCTCTCCTCTCTCTCTTTGTCTCTTTGTCTCTCTCTCTAACCTTTCTCTCTCTCTCTCTCTCTCTCTAGGTGAGAGAGAGAGAGAGAGAGAGGAGAGAGAAAGGTGAGAGAGAGAGAGAGAGATAGATTTAGCCAAAATTTCTATGGGACATATCGGATATCCAATTTTGTTTACTGGTGTAAAAAAAAAAGAAGATTCTTTGGGTCCCTCCAAAGAGTCACGTGTTTTTCCTGAATTACAGGATTTGAGTTGCAGTGAGAAGATAAAAAAACACTTTTTGGGGTGATTTTCTCAATTACCAAAGGTATTTCATCTTTTTTGGGGGTGATTTTCTCTATTACCAAAGGTATTTGCATCTTTTTTTTGGTTTAAGTATGGGGAGTAGTAGTCATCAAAAACATAAATGGAAGAGGAGACTCACAAATGAAGATGTTGAAGTGTATAGAGAAATGGATAGGGTTGCCCATCGAAAAAAGAGACAAGGTAAGTTAAATATGAATGAAGATGTTGGCATAGACCCACCTTTGAATGTGGTTTCAAGTGAAGAACATGAATTTGATGATGAAAATGTAGGTTTTGAAAATGAGAATTTAGGTTTTGAAGATGAAAATGTAAGTTTTGAAAATGAACATGTAGATGTGGCCAATAGAAGTGTGACAATATACCAATTGAATATGAAGGAATTGACAATGATAATGGTGAAGAAGAACCAAATCAACATTACACATCTCCAAATTATATGAGAAATGAAGTCCCTTCGGAGGAAGAAAGACAAACTTCAAAATTGAGACCTTCAAGAAGAACTAAATGGTTACTTGAAATTGATGAGAACATAATGAGCAATTTCAATGGCAAGAGATCAGAAAGAACCATTCGGTTGTGGGTTTCAAAACATTTTGATCAATTTTTAAGGCACAAGACGTTGGTTGAGCAATGTCAAATGTTTGTGCAATTGTTAAAAATGCAGAAGATGAGACGTATACTAGTCAAATTGAAGATTAGTGTGAACAAGAAAAAGGAGCGGAATGCTATTATTGTGAGAAATCTTTTTAGTGCTCTCAATTCCATTGGGAAGACTACCAAGGAAAAAGATAAGAGAGCCACTAGGAGGGTTATTACAACCTCCTTGGCAAGTCATCATTTGAGAAAGGCTCGTTTGATGAGATAAAATTGTGTTGAATTGAATCTAAATCTTAAAACTTTGGATAGAGCACTTGCAAGAAGAGAAACACTTGATGATCCTCTTGAAAATGATACATGGGCTTATGGTGGGAGACTTTCATGTTGTGATAAGAAGCTTACCAATGCTATGAAGGATCAAATTCAACTATTTTGGAAATCAAACTCAAGAGTGTCACCAAATGTGAAGGATGTCTTGAAGTTGAGAATTGGAATTCGAGACTGCACCCCACATCCCAAACATTATTTGGAGGTGACTCAAACAATGTTTTTCAAAAAATTTTGTGACACACATCCAACATTGCAAATATCACAAAGAGCTTTTGAAGCCCTAAAGCCTTTTTTTTGTGTGCCTCTTAAGATTCGGAATACTTGTTGCAAATATCATGTGGAGTTTTCAATGCACCATGAATTGTTATGATCCATTCATTCTACTTTGCATAGTAGTGAAATGTTGGAGGAGTGTGGTGCAAGTGCTCTTCCAAAATCATCAAAAGACTTGCTAGATCATTTTTTATGTCCCAGAGAAGATGGATGTTTCTTTTATAGAAAATATTTCTTAAATGACAAGTGCTCAGAGTGTGGTGGGCTAGTGAAGTTTGTTGAATGTTTTCATGAGGGTTGCGGACATGATTTTGGAAAGAAAATTGTCCACAAAAAGGTATATGAAACTGTTAAATATACATTAAAAAGTGGAGGTGAAGGCTCTAGATGTGAGTTGGTTACTAAAGAATGCAATGTAGCTGATTTTATTTTAGATTTCAGGAAGAATATTTTTTACAAGTATGCAAGGCATAGTCACAGGTCTCAGTGGTTGGATCAACAATTCAGGATGTGTAAGGACACTTTCCTGATTGGCACTATTATATCAGTTGTTGACTTGGAAAAGAACTATACATTGCAGCCCCAAAATGAGTTGCAAGCTCAATATTACAATTCTATTCAGGTTTCTATTTTTGTGCACATAACATATAGACATTCCCCTAATAGTATAGAAGATGACCAGAAGATAATCAGAGAGTACCATTTTTATATGAGTGATGATAGATCACACTCATCCGAGTTTGTCCAACATTTCTTTGAGAATTATTTTTAGTGGGTGTGGGAAAATAATATTGCTATGGATAGACATCTCATTTGGTCAGATAATTGCATAGTTCAATTAAAAAATGCTCGTATGTTTTATTGGTTATGTAGAATGCATGTAGAGAGAGGTGTACCTCATATTTGGAGTTTTTTTGAGGCTGCTCATGGAAAAGGGGAGCATGATGGAGTAGGTGCATGCATAAAGAGAGCTCTAGTTAAGGAGCAACTGAACATTTTAGGTGCAGAACTCATTGATGCCCATTCTATTATTGATTGGTGTACTTCAGCATTGTCATAGGGGGGACTCTTGATTTAGCGGTGCACAGATTCTTTTGGTTGGTTGGGTTGGGCACAATAGGAGATAGGTTGGTTTTTCAAACTATGAAAGATTCTTCAAAAATGCATTCATTTCAAAGCTTAGATGCTAGTACATGGACCATTTGGACATGAGAGTTGGCTTGTTATTGTCCGAGTTGTCCTTAGTGTGATTGGGATCAGTGTGAGTCAAGTGAGTGGGTTGATACATGGGTTCCACATTATCTTACTCCTTTATCTCTCATAGTCTCTGTAATAAATGATGACATGGATTATTCACTTGACTATGACCATCTTTTAGATCTTCTATAGCTAGGACATATTTTTGCATTGGTTGCACCAAAAGGGAATGATTAGAGATCAGATTACTAGTTAGCACATTATGTACAAGGAAGGCAGAAACTTGCACAACCGATGACAGATGATGATATGTTCACATATCCAACAGGATCACATGTTGTTGCGGGAGCATGGTTGCACACATATATGATTATAAATAATGACATTCCTACATTTGAAGACTATGAGAAGCACAATACCATTCTCATGTATTCACACCTTGTTATAGAAGCCAATGTTAAGTTGTTGAAACATCAAGGAAAACCAAAGACAAAGGAACTTTGGACTATTAGTACTACTAATCATGAAGCAATACTAAATACTCTCAACCACAAAGATGACCCTTCAGGCACACTTCAGTAGGTAAGTTCAACTCATGTTAAAATATAGTTCTGTAATTTGCATATTTAGATGCCAAAAGGGCACTTCTTCTATTCTCTATTAACTTTTCTTCTGCCTTCTGAATGTAGGGATTGGAGTGAAAAGGACACTTATTTTTTATATATAGTTGTGGAATTTGCATATTTAAATGCCAAATTTTGTATATAAAACCAACAATCGAATGTAATGTGCATAGTTAGATGCCAAATTTTGTATATAAAAAAAAAAAATCAAATGTAATGTGCATATTTAGATGCCAAATTTTGTATATAAAAAAACAATCAAATGTAATATGAATATTTAGATGCCAAATTTTATATATAAAAAATTTGATGCAAAATTAAATGCAAAATTGGAAATATAAAAGAGCCCATGGGGTTGATTTGCAAATATTAAAAGCCCACATTTGTATCATCTTAATGCCATGTAAAGTGCAAAAAATGTGTTTCCTTACTATGAATGTTGTATCCTTATATAATTTGTATTGTCTTAATTTTGTATCCTTACATTTCTATTGTCTTAATTCCATTACATTTGTATCGTCAAATGATGTAATAGTTGGAGTCATTGAGTCAAAATTGATCAAATGTGTCCAAAGTAAAATGATGATTCCCTGGGTGAAGGGATAGTGTTCAAGGATTGCATCCTGGCACTGAATGGACTATGCCATCAACTCTGGTTGGGTGGGTAAATGCTAGGAACAACCCCATTTTGACCACTGAGTTAGTAAAACATTCCGGGCCACGCCGGACCAAAGTGTCCCCAAGGTGCACTAAGCATGATTGGGTAGTGAACTTTTGAGGCTCGTAACTTAGAGCCTATGAGAGGTATTGGAGATCCATGGGATGCTGCAAGATGAAATTTTTGAGGCCTACAATAACCTCTCTCCATTCTGGGAGATTCAAAGTTGTTTGAATTTGGCATGCCAGTCTCGCTCGATGCCAAAACTTGTAGTGAGGGTCAGTTGAAAGTTACACCAATGGATTACTTCCAAACCATTTGTCTCAACACTGAATGGACTATACCATTATCTCTAGTTGGGTATGTAAATGATAGGCACAACCCCATTTCAACCACTAAGTCAGCACAACGTTCTGGACCACGCTGGACCAAAGTGTTCCCAAGGTGCACTAAGCACGATTGGGCAGCAAAATTTTGAGGCTTGTAACTCAGACCCCATGAGAGGTATCAAAGATCTGTGAGATGCTATAGTATGGTGTTTCCAAGGCCTACAATAACCTCTCTCCATTCTGGGAGATTCAAATTTGTTTGAATTTGGCACGCTAGTCTCGCTCGATGCCAAAACTTGCAGTGAGGGTCAGTTGAAAGTTGCACCAATGGATTACTTCCAAACCATTCATCTTGGCACCAAATGGACTATTCCATTAGCTCTGGTTGGGTGGGTAAATGCTAGGCACAACTCTATTTCAACCGCTGAGTCAGCACAATATTGCGGACCACACCTGACCAAAGTATCCCCAAGGTGCACTAAGCATGATTGGGTAGCAAAATTTTGAGGCTCGTAACTCAGACCCCATGAGAGGTATTGGAGATCTGTAAGATGCTACAGGATGAAATTTTTGAGGCCTACAATAACCTCTCTTCATTCTGGGAGATTTTTTTTTTTTTGAATTTGGCATGCCAGTCTTGCTCGATGCCAAAACTTGCAGTGAGGGTCAGTTGAAAGTTGCACCAATGGATTACTTTCAAACCATTCATCCCAACACCAAATGGAATATGCCATTAGCTTTGATTGGGTAGGTAAATGCTTGGCACAACCCTATTTTAACCACTGAGTCAGCACAACATTCTGGACCATGCCGGACCAAAGTGTCCCCAAGGTGCACTAAGCATGATTGGGTAGTAAAATTTCAAGGCTCGTAACTCAGACCCTATGAGAGGTATTGGAGATCCGTGAGATGCTATAGGATAGTGTTTCTGAGGCCTACAATAACCTCTCTCTATTATGGGAGATTCAAAAAATTTTAAATTTGGAATGCCAGTCTCGCTCAATGCCAAAACTTGTAGTGAGGGTCAGTTGAAAGTTGCACCAATGGATTACTTCCAAACCATTCATCCTGGCACCAAATGGACTATTCCATTAGCTCTAGTTGGATGGGTAAATTCTAGGCACAACCCCATTTTGACCATTAAGTCAACACAACATTTCAGACCGTTCCAAATCAAAGTGTCCCCAAGGTGCACTAAGCACGATTGGGCAGTGAACTTTCGAGGCTCATAACTCAGACCCTATGAGAGGTATTGGAGATCTATGAGATGATATAGGATGAAATTTCCAAGGCCTACAATAACCTCTCTCCATTCTGGGAGATTCAATTTTTTTTGAATTTGGCATGCCAGTCTCGTTTGATGTCAAAACTTGCAGTGAGGGTCAATTGAAAGTTGCACCAATGGATTACTTCCAAAAGGTTCATCTCAACACTAGATGGACTACACCATTAGCTCTAGTTGGGTGATTAAACACTAGGAACAACCCCATTTTGAACACTGAGTCAACAGAACATTCCGGGCCATGCTGGACCAAAGTGTCCCCAAGGTGCATTAAGCACGATTGGGCAGCAAAATTTCAAGGCTCGTAACTCAGACTCTGTGAGAGGTATTAGAGATCTGTGAGATGCTACAGGATAGTGTTTTTGAGGCTTACAATAGCCTCTCTCCTTTCTGGGAGATTCAATTTTTTTTTTAATTTGGCATGCTAGTCTCGCTCGATGCCAAAACTTGCAATGAGGGTTAGTTGAAAGTTGCACCAATGGATTACTTCCAAACCGTTCATCTCGACACTGAATAGATTGTGCCATTAGATCCAATTGGGTGGGTAAACACTAGGTACAACCCCATTTTGACCACTAAGTCAGCAGAATGTTCTGGGCCATGCCAAACCAAAGTGTCCCCAAGGTGCACTAAGCACAATTGGGCAGTGAACTTTCGAGGCTCATAACTCTAACTCCATGAGAGATATTGGAGATCTGTGAGATGCTACATGATGAAATTTTTTAGGCCTACAATAACCTCTCTCCATTCAGGGAGATTCAAATTTATTTGAATTTGGCACGCTAGTCTCGCTCGATTCCAAAACTTGCAGTGAGGGTCAGTTGAAAGTTGCACCAATGGATTACTTCCAAACCGTTCATCCCAACACTAAATGGACTATGCCATTAGCTCTGGTTGGGTAGGTAAACACTAGGCACAACCTTATTTCAACCACTGAGTCAACAGAACATTCCAGGCCACGCCAGACCAAAGTGTCCCCAAGGTGCATTGAGCACGATTGGGCAGCAAACTTTTGAGGCTCATAACTCAGACTATGTGAGAGGAATTGTAGATTTACGAGATGCTACAGGATGACATTTTCAAGGCCTACAATAACCTCTCTCCATTTAGAGAGATTCAAATTTGTTTGAATTTGGCATGCCAGTCTCGCTCGATGCCAAAACTTGCAGTGAGGGTCAGTTGAAAGTTGCACTAAGCATGATTGGTCAGCAAACTATTGAGCCTCATAACTCAAACCCTATGAGAGGTATCAGTGATCCATGAGATGCCACAAGACCATGTTTCTTAGGCGTTCCTACTGTATTTTCAAGGGTAGAGGTAGAGTACTGATATTTTGTCCAAAAGACCAATATGTTTTGATGTGGCCAAAAGGGTGTTTGATTATGTAATTAGGCTAGTTTGAAGTGTTTTAGCCATTGGGAATAAAGGGTAAGTCTACAAACCTTGAAACCACTTTAATAGATATCTTTATATACCTCAAATGATGAATTACACGTGTGAACACATGTAGCACATAAAGTGTACACATAAATTTTCTTAAGTCATAAAGCATACATGTAGCACATAAATTATAAAGCATACAACATGAATTCATTTAAGTCATGCACGTAGCCCATACACATGAATTTAGGTTATGAATATTGTACTTGAATATAGATGAATATACTTAAGTCATAAATTGTACACATGAGTACATACATACAAGCATATTTACATACTAATAATGAATAAATGAACACACAATTAACAAATTGGATCGAATATCAAGTTTTGTATATATATATATATCAAAATGAACAATAATTTTGTACATATTTATATGTCAACATATCTAGATACAATGTGGCATACACCATCTCAAAATATGTCATATGAAATCTCAAAATAAGAAGTTCAACTACAAATATCTCTAGGACATCCTATTCTACTGGTGCATCATCAAAATGGAGCCTCTTTGAAGTACTCTTTGGCTCTAATGGATCTTGCATTCAAACACAAAAGTGAAACCCCAAGTTAGATTAAAATTCAGAATCATAGTCAACAATAATAAATAAAATTTAAACTAAAATTGAACTCTCATATACCTCGCCTCTCTATCTCCTCCTGTGGGTAGGAGACCTAATATATGTCCTTGGTAGTGCAGGAATAGTGCCACCAATGGCCACTCCCACCTGTATATGTTTGCGAACATGAGATTGATCTATGAGTTATACTATTTAATGTTAAAAACTCGGTAGAAAATATATGTTTACAAAATAACTGAATTAACATTAAAACTTACCTGTGTTGAATTTTATTTAGGGATTATTGACTGAGTCATCAGCAATACAAACCCTTGCTGTCCTGGCTCCCTCAAACTATGAGTGACCTACAAAAGTCAAATAGATACTTCATATTATCATAACTTGACCATATTATATATACTTGATAGAAAAATACACACAAATAACTTTAGAAATGTATGTACCATGGGGCTATCACTCCGAATGGATATGCCTATGACTCTATCACGATGATAGGGTCTCACGACATCATCACATGCCACTCTATCAAATAAAACATGTAAATTAAAAATGAGTATGCACAATTGATAAGTATACATGTATGCATAAAAAAACTAAATTACTTAATTACCTTTCCTTTATCAACAGCTGACACCTGCACCCCATCACATTGCCCCCCGATGGCAACTGGTGACAAATGTATTAGTATGTAAAAGATGATCATAAAAACTAGAAAACAATATACATATACTATTATCATAATTTAAAAGGAAATCAATGAGTACATTAAAACATATGTATCGTGGAAGAGGCAAGACCAAATGATATGGCCTAAAGTGTGGACCCCTCCACCTGTGCCATCTCCTCCTTTGTCATCAACTAAACATAAATGTAACACATAAAAAGACATAAGTGGGAAATTATTATAAGGAAATTCTACTAAAAATACGAACAATAAAATTTAAAAACAATGTAAAAAGTGAACGGTTTACCCTTACCATAACAGTGCGAGTCCATGGTACTATAGGCTCCTAATGCACATCTCCATGAGCTACTTCAGTGCATGTAGTGTGCTATGTAGAATCATCCCCATCGAAGCTAAAATTATATGAATCACTATCAGTCAGGGGACCAAAGCACAGATTTTTGCATATAACGCAAGTGTGGGGCACACAAACATGTGAGCTCATGGAAGTGCCAGAAGCATCAGGATGAGGAGGCAACAATGTTGTGCTCTACGTAACTAGTAGATCAGTCAAGATGTGAATGGCTCGAATAGTCTATGAACTAACTTCAACAATAATGTATGAATATTGTACTATGGAAGGTGGTGAAATCTCGGGAGGGGGAACATATGTGCGGGATTTCACCCATTGTGAACATGGCCTATCTTGCGGAGCACCTAAACCTACACCTTGGTTTGGTCTCATACTCCAATAATTCACCTTGTGACCGAGCACAAATTCAGCATACAATTTTCTAATAAAACAAAATGGGACATCCAAATTGTTGTGAGGTGGTCTATCAAAAACCATCCACCAACGGTCCCAAAAGTTGTCACGTATTGCACTATTTGTGCACCATTTAATTGACAACTAGGTTTTTTTATGGTCTACTTTTAGACTAGTTTTGGGATCCACATAAAGATTAGCTATGTCATGTTTTGTTATATTTAGGTTCATGACTTGATCATAATCAAGCCCATCATCAAACTTGGCGTGCATGGATTCATGCCAAAGAAGTGCAACATTATGTTGCTTTGTCAGTTTCTCCATGTTTCCAATTATTGAGTTCAATGTCGTAAACATGGGGTGCAATGTGGGGATATTGGCATATGTGGTTTGAAATCCTCTAAGTTCATTTAGATTATCTTCTGTTAGATCTTCTAAATGTCGAGGGTTTTTGATAGGTACGTCTTTTGGAGGTGGGGGATTGTTGGGAGGTGGTTTTGGATTGTTTGCGGGATTATTAGGAAACTTTTTTGATTCCATGTCTGATAACAATGAAAAAACAAATTGATAATTACAATGAATTTTAAAAAACAATACAAAAACTCATTGCTACCCTTATTTTTTATATAAAAAACTCTATATTTCTATTTAAAAACAATAAAAATAATACAAATTAGAAGCTATTACTTACCTGGAAAATAAGGAAAAATCAGATAGGGGAAATAATATCGGATATCGGATAGCCCTAGCTATGTTCATGTTTTTACAATGAAAAAATGTTGAACGCGACTGGGTATAGTGATCTATAATTACTGGAAAACATCGGATATCCAATTTACCTTCTAGCTTTAGCTTTTGGCTTGGCCAGGTGTACTGACACCTAGGCTTACTAAAAAGTCAACAAATCTATTTGTGTGCTTTTAGACAAGTGAAAATTGGTTTTTTTCACATCACCACTTTTTGACATACCAAGATCCTACACATACCCTCTCTTCAAATCAAATTTAGAAATGGAAATTGTTCTCCATTGTCAAATTCACTTTTGGAAGATTACCTAAAATTTGAAAAAAAAAAAGAATAATCATTACCCCTCTAACCCCATGTCTGTAAGAGCAATTTCTGCTTAATTTTATACAGTTGAGTATTCCCATGCAATGTTTTAATAATAGGGAAAGGATAATTTAGAATTTTGTTTGTTATATTTTTTATGTTTCAAAGATATTTATGTTAACTTAAAGTATAAATACAATTTTCTTAACCAAACATATTGAAAAAAATAATTATCTATAATTTGATTAGGTGGAAAAATTGGACAGATATGCACATAGTCACAATTAGACTTTATATTATTTTTTATAGTAAACTTCTATTAAAATATACTTATTATTATACATATTTTTTAGACTTAGTTTTTCACATGATTAAAAACTTAGATACCCCAATTTATTGAAATTTTGAAATTTGAATTTTTTTTATTATTATAAAAATCATAAAATTGCTTATTTATCAAAAATACAATTAAAAACCAATTGTATTATAATATTTTTAATCTTGTAATAAAATGAGAAGATTATAATCATTATGTAAATTTAAATATGTTTTATATTTTATGATGTTAGAAATTATAATTATAAGATTGTTTTTTTAAACCAAAGTAGATTACAAATATTTACTATTAATAAGATTTGAAAAAATATTGTTCAAGGTTTAAAAATATTACTTTTGAAAGTAATTCTATTTCCCATAAAAATTATGTATTATAATTTTGTCTAAATATTTTAATTTTCCTTTATATATTAGTGGAGAAGAACTTATTTTAAGTATTTAAACATCAATTTCATTTATAGAGATTTAATTATAGTTCAAATTGTGTAATTATAAAAAAATGAATTGAAACAAGATTATTTTATTTTAATTATTACTTTAAAATTTTAATTTTTTCTTACAAAATTTAAGTAGCACATTTTGGTAGGAACATCATTGCTCTGCCTTGTTTTATTTACTCACCACAAAATTATATTTCATGTTACACTTTTATTATTACAATTATTTTATTAATTTTTTATTAACTTTAGTGGTAATAATAACCATGTTAACCCTCTTATTTTGTCCAAGTTTTTTTTTAATTATTAACTAATTAAGTCAAGTTTAATATGTCAATTTATATTTTATAACTTATTTTAATTTAAATAAAATAGGTTATACCTTAACACAATCTTGAAATTATAAATAACCAATTAATAAATATTAACATTACTACTTACATTCTAATAATGCAATTTAGTTCCCACTTTAGAGGCATAAGAAAGTGTCAATAATTATAATTTTATAGTCATACTTAAAAGTACGAGACCGAGGTTATTAAAATTATTTTATTAAATAAAAAACCTTGAAACAGTTTAATTTAAATGGCAATGCAGTAATTATTTTACTAATCCCACTAATATTTCAATTTAGGTAGAAAGACATCCATGGAGAATGAAATGACAAACACATCATGAAAATGGGAAGAAAATCACTGTACCAAAGCATGTTCATACCAACTAAGTAGCTAGGTAACCACATCATACATCATAATGAAACCAAATAAATAGACTCAAAATGTATAAATCTCATTAGAGGAACTATGCCATCATAGTAAGTCCAAATCATAGTGCTCCTAAAGAAATAAAGAACTAGATACTATCAGACATTGCACACACACACAGATATATATATATATATATATATATATAATCAAAATAAGAACTTGATCAAAGCATAAATGTAGCTAGGTGGAGGGAACTACAATGAAATGAGGGTTCAAAATGGAAGATGTAGATATGCACAATTAGCTCTTGGGAAAAGAATCGGAGGTGTCGATCCGATTGAGAGGTGTTAATTAGGGTGGGCACAGGTCTGCAAGTATAGATGCTAATTTAGAAAATAGTTTACCAGAGAATTAATTTTGTGTCAACCCAAAGAGTGGAAATATTCATTTTGAGGCATAGAGACCAAAAAGAACAAGCGCCAGAAGACAAGTGGAAACACTGATATGGGGAGGTTTGGTCTTAGGAAAAATTTAAAGGTTTTTCTAATGTTTGAATAGTCAAGGTAGGTTTGTTTTAATGGAAAGAACACACACAATAGTCAAAAACTAAAACACCACAAATGTTTAAGGGGAAAAGGTGTCTTGCCATTTGTTGTTTTCTTTAAGGCTATTACAAGCCCAAGTGTTCACATGGCTCTCAACACAACAGATCAAACACTTTCTACATAATGTAAAAGGTTTTAATACAATAGTTGTAGGCCCACATACATAAAAAATACTTTCCAAGACTGATGTTTCTAATCCTTGTCCATATCGTCCTAGAGTAAGAGGTGATCCCTTGTAGAGAATAAGGGAAATTAAAACATTTCAACATATCTACGATAATTTTAATGGCTAGCGTACCTTGATTCTGGTGGAAACTACATAGTCTTGGAAGACTGTAAATAGCCTATTAAAATAAAAGATCTCCACCTATACTCCAAGGAAACACGAATGGTGTGTAACTTCAAGAGATGTGTATCATCTTAAAATGGAAGCACTTCCATGTTAAGAGCATTTAGCCCTCCGAGTAAGTGGTTTGGGGTCATGTCAAGTGCCTTTATTGGGTCTTTGCATGGATCTGGTTGTTCCCCCTGTTCTACTTCTCTCTCCCTATTTCCAGCCTCTTTCTGACATACTTTCTCTGAGAATTTGAAGACTTTGACTTTCTGGGTCAAGGATGACCTAGACCCTGACCTAGGTCAAGGACCACCTCGACTCTGACCTAGGGCAGAGACTACCTCATCCCTGACCCCAGGTCCAAATTTCAAATTTTGGAAGTTTCAGGATGTCAGGTTTCAGAGAGTTTTATTTTCCCACTTCTGGGTCGGCTAATTTGGATTTCATAATGGTAAAACCTTAAATTTCATTTAATCTAGGTCCATTTCTAGGGGTTAAGATTAATTGGGATTTAATTCTCGAATGTTGGCCTCTCTAGAAGTTTGTGCCCTAGATCACTATAAAAGAAAGCCTTCCTCTCTCATTTTCTCCATCTCATCTCATAATCCCTCAAGTGCAATCAAGTTTTGTGAGAACATCCATAATCAAGAAATTGCATCCACTTTCATGATCAAGCCATCAAGTTTTTGAGATCAAGTGCTCAAGATTTCCTCAAGCAAGATCAATGAAAGATTCAAACAAGCATCCAAGCATTCAAGTTCTCCATTGAAGATCAAGGATTCAAGTATTCAAGCCTTTGAAGGGATTTGGTTCAAGCATTCAAGATTCATTATTCAAACCCTAGATCTAGCCATCATGGTGGTGTGATCTTCCTTCAAGATCCTTTGTTCATCTTCAAGAACTATTCATTCTTCCCTCAAGGTGGATTCCAAGCATGCAATCATGTAGATTTTGATTTAAATTTGTTAATGTTATGTTCAAGCTTTCATATCAATATACTTGTTTACATTTCAAATACAATTGCATATATATTGAATTTTATAGCTTCGTTGTTAGATCTACTTCTACTACTTGCTAGCATTTTCTATTTCAATTCCATTATTAAGGTTGATTCCAAACTAGGGTTTGACGAAGGCATACCCCTCATCAAAACAATAAAAATATTTTTCTTGTAGGTATAGGTATAGGACAACGAATTGAAGTACCGATCTAGATACCCTTTTTAGTGAACTTTCGAGATTTGCGAACAGAATTTCCATCTAAGTTGTTTCAGGTCAGGGATGACCTTTAGTGGGGAGTAGGATTCTTCCCTGGGATAAGATCTTGCCCTGATATCTAGGTCAAAGTTGACCTGACCTCAGAAGGATAAAAGTTTTCTGAATTTTCTCTGTCTCGACGTTTCCAGTCTAGAACAAGTTGCAGAATTTCTTGAAACTGTGCACAGACATCAGAAAATAGTGATTTCTTCATCAGCCTTCTTTCGGGATAAGTATTTATGTTTCATCTAGTTTACATGTTCATAACATTTTCCATCACATATATTTCATCCCCTATCCATTCT
Organism: Chamaecyparis obtusa; assembly: GCA_027943335.1. Classification (NCBI taxonomy): domain Eukaryota; kingdom Viridiplantae; phylum Streptophyta; class Pinopsida; order Cupressales; family Cupressaceae; genus Chamaecyparis; species Chamaecyparis obtusa. Next base: position 362,145 of record BSBK01000971.1, on the reverse strand, counting down.
CAATCCCCATTCATCATGGTGAACCCATTTCACCATTATTCAAGATGATGCAATCCCTTTGTACTACAAGTGAAAATCCAAGTCTAAATAGGTGGCTACTAATTAAGGTGTCTAGTAAGATCTATGATGTCTCCATAATCAAATAGAAAGAGTGGGACACTAAAGTATCTAGTGGGTCACATTTGATCCTTAGGCACTTTTCCCCAATTCGAGCTACCACCCACACACCTACTTGAGCTCTATCAGATAAGACTGGAACTTACTCATAGTCTCATTTATATAAAAGTCAAAGGGATTTACTAGTTTGATGTTTTCCCTTGGGTTACACAAAAAAACAAAAATATCCAATAAAACCTCTCTAGAAGTAAAGATAAGAGTGGTTTTCTCTCTTACACCCAAGATCAAAAAAGGGAAGGCAAGAGGATAATTCTTGCTCAATCTTTTCATCATTTAATTAATGGTATTCTAGACTAAATAATGAAAGAGAAGTCTTGCAAGGGGTTCCCCCACTTGCAAGATTCTCACAAACACATAAGATACTTGATTAATGCCAAATTAAAGCCTAATTAAACTATGTGCAACTATGCTGATAAAGACACACAAAAGAAAGGAAAAGATAAGCTACAACCCGCAACCCACTATTAGTAGTTGTAATTGTCATCTTTAATAGGTGTAAAGTAGTTGCAAGAAGGGTTAGAGGTTAGCTAAAAACTAAAAAGCTTAAAAGAAAATAACATAAGATAGAAACATCGATTGACATGTGTAGGTGTTGATCTATGAAAATGATGATCAATGTAGATGTTGGTAAACTAGTTAGCCAACAAAAAAAATAGAATGCAAATATTGTTGTCTTTTTCACAATTTTTTAAACTTTTAGGGTTTTTTTTTAATATATAATAACATAAAAGTAAAGGACACATGTTGAGGTGTATAGTTTCACTTACTAAGGTGAAAATACTAATGTAGGCTGGAGACACTAGTTCATGTAGGCACATCTATACTCGTGGTTAGAAAAAGATTTTTTTTTTTGCAAAATTTATGCTCTATAAAATTCACATTTTAATAACAAACCAAGAGCTAAATAATCTAAAAATAATAGAAAAAAATGATTTAAGGTACATTCTGGAAAAAACCACTTTAGTAGGTGTGTATTAAAAATTTAGTCATCATACATTACAATGATAAATCTACTTGAATTATGAAAGATAAAGCTAAATGATGAACACATTCTGTTAAGATTTAATATTGCTGCAAATGTAATAGAACTCTATCTGTTGTCTTTGTTTTTCAAATGTAGCAATCTCTTGCATTTATATTGAGAATGAGCCAAGAAGAGACATGTTCCTTCATGGGACATGCCTATTCATTATTATGTAATTAATATATTATTTTGTATATATTATGTATACACACACACACACATTTAATATCTCTTGAGTGTTATATTAATTTCTCTAATATTTACACTATATATATATATATATATATATATATATATATATATATATATATATATATATATATATATATATATATATATATATATATATATATATATATATATATATATATATATATATATATATATATATATATATATATATATATATATATATATATATATATATATATATATATAGTGTTATATTAATTTCTGATTTTGTCTTTGATTGCTCACTTGAATTAACCTGACTATTTTTAAGTGTCTATACCACAAATCACTTCATGTGGTTTTGTATTCTTGAGAAACTATTATACATATCATAGATATAATGAACATGAAACTTTAGATCACATGGAGTTGAAGCATAAGATCCAAGATTTGATAGATGGCACAATATAATTGAATTGCACAATCCTAATTAATCATCTAATGAAGAGAAAGATACCACTCTCAAGAAATATCTAACTCATCAACCTTTGTATATAAATGGTCTTCATGAATCCTATACTTCTTCTACCATTCCTTCATCTCCTAAAGTGGAAAATCTATCCAATATTCCTCCATCAAATCAAGAACCTAACATTTTTTGTACTAACTATGTTTACTCTCATGGGATAACTCTAAAAGAGATCCAAGATAACCTACATCTTGCTACAAACTTCTTTCATGCTTCAAAGGTTATAGACCCCAAGCCTTTAGGTGCTGCAATTCCTATCATGCCTATTTCAAATGAACCTCCATTATCCCTTCAAGAATCCCTCATGCAGATTCAAAATCTTACCTCATCCTTAAAAGTGGCTCCATGTCAAGAGAGTAATCCAAAGTGCAAAGAAACAAATAATATTAATGATCAAGATCAAGATATTATTCCATCTTATCGAATAGTTGACCAAAGTCCCATATCCCAAGAATCCCATGATGATCCCTTAATACCATTCCATTTATTTGAAGAAGATATCTTTCCACCTCAAGCACCCCACATTCCTTCACCTCCTACATCCCATCCATATCCCAAGAAAGATCAAGATATTCCTTCCATCTCTAATGAAATTATTGAAAATCAAAAGTGAAGTAATCTTCCTCTTCTATCCAAAGATCCTTGTTAAGATAAAATTATGCCAACATCCACTTGTCATAGGCCTCCATATCTACCTCAAAATTATCCCATTCTTCCTAATCCTTAGCATAAGAATAAATCTCATGAAGCTTCAACTACTCCTATCAAAGCTACATATAAGCCAATTGGTAAAAAAATAAATCCTAAAGATGAGAGCCTTGGTCATGTAGATCAAAATAAAGATGTTTATATCCCTTCCATATTTCATTTGTCTCCACTTTCATGTAAGCATCTACCCTCTCTATCCTCGAAATCCATCCTTTGTCCCTATATCGAAAAGTTGAAACCTTCACATCTTCTATCCTTATTGGGCCCCCATATTCCTCCATCCATCATGTCTGTCACTCTTATCCCACAATCCACTCACCCTATCTCTTATCAAGATTAAAAAATACATACATCCTTGAATCCACCATATCAAACCATCCATATTAACTAGCCATATCAACCTTATTCATCCACAATTCCCAAGACTTTTGGAAGTAATTTGGATGTGTAACATAAACATTATAAATCTAAGAATCCACTTATATATGAAGATTACTATGTCCAATATAATCTACATGTGAATACAAAGAAAAGGGAGATATTAAAAAGACCACGAAGTTCCATCAAGAAAAATAAAAAAAATCCAAGAAAATGTGGATTCCAAAATCCCTCATTGAAGAAATACAATCAAAAGCTTTTATGAGGGATTTTTGAATCCACATTTTGAAGGACTTGCACAAAAAATAAAAATCAAAGATCACATTTAAGCTTCCACTCCAAATCCTTCCAAATATTTTCCACTTTCCAAGTCTATTTTAGGTGTCCCAAAATCTACATTCTTTCCTCCTTAAAAACCTCAAGCTATTCCATTCATTTTTCCTCCATCATTTCACTACCCTTCAAGGTGTGTTAATGTTGATCTTGATAATACTTATTATCCTCCTATTCATTATCCTTCCATCTCCTTTCTCATATTGACACTTAGAAATTCTTATTATCATCCCATTCATTATCTGCCCATTTCCCTTCTCCAATCCATGACATAAAGCCTTAGCCACCATCTACCTTATCCACTATATTACCTTTCCATCACCCTATTATCATCTTTGAGCATACCTTTCAATGACCTTGGCATTTCATATCATACCTTCTCAAGTAGTATCTAAAGAGCATGAGGCTTGAGTCCCTCCAAAAGTAATATTGTAAAAAAATAAAAATAAAAAGAGAAAAAGAGGAAAAAGTGCCTTGGTGAAAACTTGCTTATTAGGCACCATGGTAGAAATCTTTTTTCAAATTTTTTTAAAAATAAAAATAAAATAAAATGGTAAAGATAAATAATCCATCATATGGTGAAAACCACTTCTCGTGGTGCCTTGGGCAAGTATCATGATGAAAACATGGCAAACAAGAATCATGCATAAACCTTCCTCTTCCAGTCTGCAATTGGGGGCAAGTTCCATACATTTTATCCTCTATCTTCCTACCATTTATCGGACTTGAATTTGTATTCTATCTTTCACCTTTGGTCTTGAAAAGTTTGAGTTATCTATGAGAATCAAATATCTTGACATGCATTATCCTATTCATCATCATGTACTTGTTCAATTGTTGCATCCATGTTACCCTAACATGATATTTCTTATCACAAGTCAACCATCACTCATAGCCTCCATCGAGCCTTATCTTATCCATATCCTATCCAAATTGACCCCTTGATCTTTATCCAAATGAAGAATGAATGATGCAAAAATATGTTATTAAAATTCTCTTGACATATCTAGTCTTTTGGACCTTGTTCTTTTCATGACACCATGCCAATACCCTATATGCTATCTTGTACTGTATCATTGGCTTTTGTCACTTACCTGAAACACGCTTCACATTGCTATATCATTTTTTCCTAGCTTGGGTTATCTTAAGGAGGTCATCTTTGAGGGTTGCATTCATTTGCTTCATCCATTAGCTTGCTAATCCATTTTTCATATCCTATACGTTGCTAGACATTGCAGGAAAATCAATGTGATTATTCTTGAGAATTGATAATCTCTATAAAATTTAGAAAGTGAAAAATTGATCCTGAGAAAATTGAAAAATATCTTAAAAGTTTTTAAATCCAAAAAAATCCAAATTCTTTAAAATTCTAAAAACATCAAATATCTATAAAATCCAAAAAATATCCCGAATCTTTAAAAATCTAAAAAATTTAAATATCCTAAAAATCCAAAAAAATAAAAAATCTTAAAAATCCAAAAAAGAATTGAAAATCTTTAAAAATAAAAATTATAAATTAAAAATCATAAATTCTAAAAAGTTGTATTTCCCAAAAATGCATTATCATTGTTTAGTCAAACAAGGGGCACACTCTAATTGTACTGAGTTCATCAAAATAAATACAAGGATCACACAAACAAGTTGACTCAAAATTAAGAATAACAACATTTGAAATTTCAAGAGATCTAACAATTCAAAACATCCAAGCATTCAAACAAGATCAAGATTCAAATGGAAACATCAACATCAAAGTCAAGCTGAACATCAGAATAAAAATCTAAAGGATCAAAATGGATGAAGTTATATTAAAATATGGATCTACGAACAAAGCAAAGATGTTTCAACGTGTTACTTGATTTTGAATCATGTCTTTTTAGCAACTCCAGGATCTGTCTAGACTAGAGAAGTGATGATGAAGCATGATATTTTCTTGATTTCAGCATGACTTCTTATAAGGTTGATTCATGGAAGTAAGAAAATTTGTCTAACGACATGATCATAAAAGTACGATCGAGGACATTTGTATATGAAAGGGGCCAATTATTTGTTTGTTTATTGACACTGTTGATAATATGAGGAAAGTATTATTCATATAATCATGGTTGAAAATCTAACCAGTGAGGGTCATATCAATTTCATGTTATTAAAAGATCAATGATGAAAAAAACAATCTTTATGTTTAAAAGAGACAACTACTACATCCATAACAATTAAATTTTGAATGTTAAAAGTTATAGATTTTCCTTAAGAAAAATAGGTAGAGTTATCATCATCAAAAGGTCATATCAATGACACATCATCAAATGTATAGAAATATACATTATCAAATGGCCTTCAATATATAATTAAAGTCTTGATCAACATCGTTAATGTATGAAATATCCATCATCAAAAATCATGCTCAATACGACCAACAAAGATACATCAATATCATCAAGATACAAGTACATGTAAATCATGATCCATGCTACTTTAAGGATATAATCAGCATTCATTTGATAAACTAGGCCTGAAACCTAACTCTATTTGTAAGCTATACCTATATTTGCACCTTTACCAATGCATGACTCTTCTCATCTACTAATTCTTAAATTTTGCACCATGAGAACATCTAATTAGCCTTGTATCATCAAAACATAACTTAGATTATCAAATCAAAGTTCAATTAGTCAAATCATCCAATTTATCATCAAACATCAATCAATTTATCCTATCATCCATTTTCTCATCTTGAGCACATCAAATTTCCTAACTCTAGATCTTAAGGAAGGAAAATCATTTTATTTTCATCTCTCTAGATCTTAAGAGAGAAACATCAATCCATCAACCTATGTATCTTATCATATTGACATTAATAAAACATCAACCAAGTGATTTTTACTAACATCAAATGATATCAAAACATCATGAACTTATCCAGAGCATCAACAACATTTTATTAATCATAGTAGTTCTCATAAAATTCTCTCTTGATTGGGACATGTTCAAATTGATTTTATCAAAAAATAAATCAAAATTTCCCAAACTCAACCAAATCATCCAAAATAATTTCTATACGAATTTACAAATAGCAAATATTGAACCAAGGATCTAGAGGTTGAAGAAAAGCACAAGAGAGAAAATATGAATGCAAGGATGGATTGAATAGATCCAATCAATTAATTGATGCTCAATGATGATGAGTGAAATGATTACATAATAGGCCTCCTTATATAGGAAAGGCAATATGAGAGAATAATAAGGAGCTGATAAGCTATCACCTATGCAAGGTGTAATCAAATGTCCACCAAATGTGGATCATCCTCCAATATTCAATAAAGTATGTGCATTGGATTAGGATGATAATGTGATAAGAGCACAAAAGGTGGATCTCACACACAATGAGGTATGTGATGACAACTATCACACCAAAAGTGGAATTTCTCCTACACCATGTGCTTATTAGATGTGCACACTCCTAGGTGTCTCAATCACTAACTATTATGCAATGCATTAACCTAAGTAAGATTAAGTAAAGTGTAATTAGGAATAATTAATTACACCAACACCCCCCCTTAAGTGCAACTTAGGGGAATGCACTTAAACTCACAATGCAAGATGGGTCCCGACTACTAGGCCATGTTAGGTACCCATGTAAAAAATGCAATACATGAAATGCATAACTCTCATCAAGTGGAGAAAGAGGGAAAACCTCATGGGAAAAACCCTCCCCCAAAAAGAGAGAAGAAAACAAGATGCATGGATGGAATGCTCAAGACCCCCCAAGAACTACATACATCATGTATATACAAAGAAGTATCCCCCCATAAGAAGGATAGTTGGAGACATGATATCCCCCCCATAATGTAGAAGTTCCCATGTTGATGAAGAGTACCTGCAAACAATAGTTCAACCAATGCTTACAAGAAACATGTCTCCCCTTAGGAAGAAATAGATACATCATGTGATGAAGAAGCCAATCCTTGTGCAAATGGAAGGGGGAAGAAGATGAAGGTCTCCATGAATGAATCTGTGAAGACTGAGTAGGAATCTCCAAGGTCAAAGAATCTATCACTTCATGTGACAAATCAAGTGAAGAAGGAGAAGAATCAAGTACACCAATCTCCAAAGAAGGTGAAGAAGTGTCCCCATCTATGATGAAATGCTCATCAAGGGAAAGAGAAACTCCCTTATGTATGTCTTCCAAATCTGCATCATGAGAATCAACAAATGCTGAAGATGCATCCAAGTAGTCATCACACTCTGCAAGATCTGAAACACTATGAACATCCTACTGAATAGTAGAGCCCATATCTGAAGAAGCAGGAGGTGGAGGAGTAGGAAGATCAACACTTGTCTCAACAACAAAATGATTCAAGTGCCCAAAGTTCTCCTCATAATTATCCCTTGGCAAAGGGATGGGTACATCATGAATATCATCATCATTATCAACAAAAGTGGAAAAAGAATACAAGCATGATGTATGATCAACAACTCCCATTGCTATGACATCTCTAGTCTCCATGTCCCTAATGTAGACATAATCAGGAGTGAACTCAACAATTTTACCTTGTGCCCCATGTGTAATTTGGTAAATAGAAAGGAGATTAGTGGTCAAGGATGGTACACAAAGAACATCATTAAATGTCCCCTCTCCCATAGGAATAGAACCTTTCCCACAAACTCTCATGAATGTGTTGTTACCCATCAAAATATTAGGAGAATTACAAGGCTCAAAAGAAGAAAACATATCCATAGAAGATGCCATATGATGTGATGCACCTGAATCAAGAAGCCATTTACCTTGCTTAGGATGTGTGGAAGCCAAGAATGCTTGTCCTTTACCTTTATCTTTGGATGATGATGGAGATGTAGAAGCTGCCAATTGTGTAGAAGAAGGAGCAGACACTGATGAGGGCAACTTAATGTTGTGTTTCTGAATAATGTGAGTTAGCTCATCAATATTCTTTTGAAAACACTTATGCTCATCCTGTCCTAACTTTTGACAATATGCACATTTATCTCTCTTTCTTCTAGATGATTCCTCTCTTGAAGAGGACTTGGATTCAGTACTTTTTGGTGAAGAAGATTCATTACCTTTGTCATGAGGCTTAGGATCCTTATTCTATTTCTTTCCTTTGCCATTAGAAGCCTTTGATGTAGACTCACTTGCAATCAATGCTTGATGTGTGGAAAGCTTCAACTGACCCATGTGTGCCAACTTTGCTTGTTCCCTTGTGAGCTACGTTGCATATTCATCAAGAGAGGGCAATTTGTATGCACTACCAAGAGCATCTGTAGTAGCATAGAATGTAGAAACAAAGATTGAATAATCAGGACCAAGCTTGGAAAGAGTAGAAAAGATCAATTGTTCATCCCCTTTAACAATGCCACATGAAGAAAGTTCCAATCTAATAGTATTGAACTTAGAGACAAAATCTTGAATATTGTCAAAATCCCTAGGATTAAGACCTATGAGATCATTCTCTAATCTGAATTTTCTCATTCTATCAGGTTTACCAAAGAGTCCTTCCAATGTGATCCAAGCATCATGAGGATGTGTGCAAGATGCAATATGAAAGTGCAAGTCATGAGAGATGGATGATTTAAGAGAGCCAAATGCTTTATCCCTTCGATCAAACCATTTTTGCCTTTCTACAACACCTATTTGAGGTTTTTGATCCTGCCCAAGAATCATTCTAAGCAATCCAAGACTCAACAAATGATCACTTAAAGATACTTTCCATTCATGGTAGTTATATGGAGTGAGGATTTTAACCTTTGAATGATCCATATTAACACCAAATAATGACTGATAACTACTGATAACTCGTTCAAATGACTGATGCAAATCAGAAGACTGAAATCCAAGGATTAACCAAGTGCAAATATAGCCCCAAAATGAACTATTTATGAAAGTGATATGTCTACCCAAAATCACTCAAATCTGATTACATATCTGGAAAGTAGATGAAAAATCATGCACTTTCAAAAAAAAATTCATGTCAAAATGTTACCGTATGTGCCCAAACGAAGCCTTGGAAGTTGCAGAAATCAGGAACAGACAGGAATAGTCAACAAGATCTAAAATTTTTGACAAATGAGGCCACCAAAATGCAAAATTAACACCACCACTAGAAAATTCAGGAAATTCTACCCAATTTCAAAAAACATTGCACCCAATTTGGAGCCCAGATGACCAAGTTATGGCCTCTCAAAGTTGGACTGCCAAATCAAAAAAGCAAATGGTGAAGGCTGGGAAATCTCCAAACCCTGCTAACGTCAGTAGTTCAAGGGGTTAAATTTGATGGTCATATGGCCATTAAAAAAACCAATTCTGCTATGCTGTCACAGCTAGACGACCGTCAATTTTAGCATAAGTAAATGATGATGTCAGTGCAAAAAGCCCTTAGCTAACGTGTTTGTTGAGTGGACCAACCGTACAAGTCCGTATTGCTGACTAAAATGAGGTGGGGATGATGATGTCAGTAGTGGTTGCTAACTGCGACTGCTCAAACTGTCACGTGTCTTTTGTTGATTGGGCGCCGAGGTCGGTGACGTGTCCCCCCGTGGCACTGTCTTTTGCTGATTGGGATGTTGCGTGTCAATGTTTGCAAGGCCCATAGATGGGCGGTGGCCAGAGGAGTGGTGGATCTCAGCGCTGGGGTGGAAGAGTTGAGCGTCGTGGGAGATCCGTCGAAGTGTGCAGATTGACGGAGGAAACCACGTGGCGGTGCTCGGTGGTCGGAGAAGCCGCTGCTAAGAGGACGTAGAGATCGGAGGTGGTGGTGGGAGTGCCGGTTGGAGCAGGGTGCTAGTGGTTCTCTATAGAGGGTTGTCAGGAGGAGAAGTGGCTACGGCCGTGGGGAGGAGCCCCTCACAAGCGGAGCGGTGCAGACCGTAGAGTGGAGACCGCTGGGAGATGAAGTCGGTTGGGGAGACCACCGGGAGATCAAAGGGGTTAAAGCCCTTTTTAATAATTTTTAAAATTTTTTTTTATAAATATGAAAATAGGGGCCATACCAACCCCAATATATGCAATTTTTGCACAAAAAAATTTTGAAAAAAAATACAGAATGAAAAGAATATTTTGTTTTTACAAAATAGTACCGTAGAGGTGCAGATCGGGCCGTAAGGTCCGATTTGCAAATTTTTTTTACCTCAGATTTAACTTTCACCAAATATAGGTGAATTTATAGTTGATCTTAACTGAAACAGCCTCCCGGATGCAATGGTGATGTTAGATCTACTCCAAGACGCCTCTATCACACGCTAGTTGCCAGATCTGAGATTTGGACTTTCAAAGCTTGCATCAAGCTCTCTTTAAATTGGCTGATCTAAATGCTCCAATGGCTCTGATACCATGTAAGAATTTGCAAATAGAAAATATTGAACCAAGGATCTAGAGGTTAAAGAAAAACACAAGAGAGAAAATATGAATGCAAGGATGGATTGAATAGATCCAATGAATTAATCAATGCTCAATGATGATGATTGAAATGATTACATAATAGGCCTCCTTATATAGGAAAGGCAATATGAGAGAATAATAAGGAGCTGATAAGCTATCACCTATGCTAGGTGTAATCACATGTCCACCAAATGTGGATCATCCTCCAATATGCAATAAAGTATGTGCATTGGATTAGGATGATAATGTGATAAGAGCACAAAAGGTGGATCTCACACACAACAAGGTATGTGATGACAACTATCATAGCAAAAGTGGAATTTTTCCTACACCATGTGCTTATTAGATGTGCACACTCCTAGGTGTCTCAATCACTAACTATTATGCAATGCATTAACCTAAGTAAGATTAAGTAAAGTGTAATTAGGAATAATTAATTACACCAACAATTTTGATTCATTTCCCAAGGGGCATACCATCATATCATCGATATCAATATTGTAATTCAAATCAGGGATTCAAATAAGGGCATTTAGCGCATAATTTTTGCAATCATCAAATTCAAATCAGTGACATTTTTTTAAATCAGGGGCATTTAGCGCAAAATATTTGAAATCATCAGTGGGGCATAAAAAATATGGGAATTTTTTCTACCCAAGTATCAAAACAAAATTTCATCATGGAATCAAAAATTCACATCAGAAGCGGTTGTAAATTAAAATCAATCATCCATATTAGATCAGACATTCTTCGAACCAACACACTTCACACATTGATTCAAAGAGAGGCATTTGTATACACCTAAAAATGGTCAAGAAAAAATTAATGTCAAATCATGAATTAATTGAAATCAAGGATATTGGATTAATTAAATAAAAAAGATCAATTAATGGTGCAATTGATTTTAAATCAAATTAATTGAATAGTTATAAAAAAAAAATAAATCCAACCCATTCAAGTGTAGACATTGCTAAAATAAATCAATTTAATCAATTATTAATTCCTATTATTCTCACCCACCACATGTGAACAAAAATCTAAATAAACCAATAAGAATGAAGGAATGAGCTCACATGGATCAAGTCTAAATTGATTCTCCGTCACAACACTTGGAGATGCATCTTGACCATTCATTTTGTCTATTTTTTTCAACCTTTGAGAATTTTTTTTTTCTTTGTCCCAATATTTGAAACCATCAAATTGACTCAAACTTAATCATGATTAATCTTACTCTACCCCTAAGACTTGGGAAAATCCATAAATAGAGGGTAAAATCAAGAGAGAAAGATCCATCATCATACCTTGTAAATTGCATCCATATTATAGGCATTTAAATTTGAATTCATAGTGTAATTGAGTAAATTTGATAGAATTACATTTATCATAGCTTAATTATCATTATAGAGATGTCTCTAATGATTCTTAAGATAAGAGCTTCTTATTAGCTTCTTTAGATAGAGAGAGATGTGATGATTTTGAGAGGATTTGCTTGAATTTATTGATGTTTTGTAGCTTCAATTGGATAAAAACTATATATATATATATATATATATATATATATATATATATATATATATATATATATATATATATATATATATATATATATATATATATATATATATATATATATATATATATATATATATAATGTAAATATTAGAGAAATTAATATATAATAGGGTATGTGCAAGATCATGGTATGCCAAAAAGTGGCGATGTAAAAAAGAAGTCCTGATTGATAGACTCTTTGAAAAATAACTATAACTTTCAAAAAATATTATATTTTTGAAATCTGAAATATACATCACATTCTATGCTTCACCTAATACAATAATAATAATAAAATCTTTCAATTTGATGAAGTTTATACTAAGTTAAGGTGGTCAGACATGACAGTTTTAATATTTAGGAAAATTTATAGGAAAAAAATCATAATTAATTATTTACTTTTAAAAAAATACAAAAAAATATACATCACATCCAGACATGAGTATACTACTTTTATCTATAATTTTATAAAAAAATATTATCATTTGATTTTATTTAATATGGCTAGACATACACCTACTTGTTATCCTTCTAATCCTATTTGATAAAATTATTGAAAAATAGCTATAAATTTCAACCTCTATAACCTTTTTGAAATCCAAAACATGTGTCACATTCTATTCTTTTCCCACTACAAGAAAAATAAAAAAAATTTTCAATTGGATAAAGTTTAGACTAAGTTAACATGGTTAGACACGAGAGTTTTTGTATTCTAGAAAAGTTGTAGAACAAAAATCATGATTAATTATTTCCTAGGAAAACAAATACAAAAAAATATGTGTCACATCCAGACATGAGTCTACTACTTATATCTAAAATTTTGTAAAATAAAAATATCATTTGATTGTGTTTAAGGTGGTAAGACATACACCTAATCCTTATTTTTTTCCTGAAATTTCTATACTACTACATTGAAATTTTAAATTTTCAACATATAGAATAATTTTTTTTCAAAAAGGCCCTAGTATTGTAGAAACTAAATTCAAATTTCTAGAGATTCTCTTGTTACATATTTTTGATATAATATTTATAACTTGTTCAAATTTTTATGTCAACTTTCATACACCTGATTTTCTCAATTTTCATTGCCACTTAAGGACCTAGTTTGGTATACCATGATCCTGCACATACCCAATACTCAAGATATATATATATATATATATATATATATATATATATATATATATATATATATATATATATATATATATATATATATATATATATATATATATATATATATATATATATATATAATCATAATTGCCTATATTAATTACATAATAATGAATAGACATGTCCCATGAAGGGACCTGTCTTTTCTTGGCTCATTCTCAATATAAATGAAAGAGATTGTTGCATTTAAAAAAAATAGACAACATATAGAATGCTATTACATTTGCAAAAATATTAAATCCTAACATGGTATCAGAGCTAGGTTTCAAATATAAGAGAGTAGTTGGTTGATGGTGAGTGTGTGACTGTCTCAGAAAATATTGTCTCAATATGTGGACCATATCTCACAAATACACCATTGGATTTATTTGTATTTTGGATGTGTTGGTGATAAACAAATTTTGTAGAAACTCTCTCGAGCGATTGGTGAGAAATTTTTGGGTTCAAAATATATGACCAAATGTATACGGGTCTATGTCAAATCCAGTGAGTGAAGTTTTATGTTGTATACTTTTGTCCACACTAAGTGCAAAGAATAAGGTCAACTGAATTGTAGCATATTTTTTAAGAAGCAAACATAAGCGATTACACATTGGTAACTATGTCATTCCTAAAGGCAAAGATTCATTAAAGACATAATTTACACACTATTATTTGGAATAATGTGACTTGATTAAAGAAAAAAAAGCATTTATTAGTAAGAGGTTGAGGATGATGAATTTGTAAAGTATACACAGTGATTTCCATAATGATTAGTTAGACCTTGTAGTAGCTTTCATTAAAGAGACATATTAATTTGTTATGATCGTGGTCAAGTATTAACAAAGAAGCACACATTCAAAGAAGGGTGTCTCTTTCTTGAAAGAAAGCGTTAATTACAGAGAGTCACCTCTCTCGAAGCGATCAATTTATTTCACAAGAAGACATAAGAAGTGTTTGACGATATAAGAGTGGGAATTTAAATTATGGGGGAATAATAACCAATGCTACATTCCCACTTGAGCCATCCTTAGTGGGGAGATGATTCAAAGGGGAGATGTCTTTCAAATAATCTGAAAAGGTGTTTTCTGATTTGTTGTATATGGACCTTCATTGAAGCAACTTGTATCAAGGATTTTGATGTGTAGATAAGTATTTATTATCCTTGAGTATTACTTTATCTACTCATTGTAATCTCTCTCTTATTTTTATTTATGTATGTACTATAAGAGCTATTTTCCTTGATCTTTTCTGGGGATGCTCTCATAGGAAAAAGAAGATTGATATCAGATTCAGAGAGAGTGTGACAATTTATCATAAGAAATCTTGAATGAAAAGATCAACAAATTGATATCTTCTTAATGAGCTCTTCTTTGTGAGAGAAGTTCGAGGTGAAATCCCTTGTTCCCACCCTCTTCACTAAGGCATGGTGGATGTCATGTGTGTGAATCCATGTTTTTAATGGGCCTACCCCTGTGTACATCATGAGTAAGTGACGAATTCCAAATGATTATCACTTATATTTGTAAAAAGCTATTGGAAGATGATGATATTACAATAACTTGGCCTTCTAATGTGATAGACATATTATAATGGCTAAAATAGATTAGGGTATGTGCAGGATCATGGTATGCCAAACCAGGCCCTTATGTGGCAATGAAAATTCAAAAAATCAGGTTTAGGCAAGTTGACATAAAAATTTGAACACGTTATAAATATTATATAAAAAATATGTAAGAAGAGAATTTGTATAAAATTGAATTTAATTTCTAAGATTCTAGGACTTTTTTGAAAAATAATTTTTCTATATGTTGAAAATTTCAAATTTCAGGAAAAATAAGAAGTAGGTGTATGTTTGACCACCTTAAACCCAATCAAATGATATTTTTTTAATAATTTTTTTCCAAGTAAATAATTAATTATGATTTTTCTTCTATAAATTTTCCAGAATACAAAAAATCTTGTGTCTGACCATGTTAACTTAGTCTAAAATTTATCAAATTGAATTTTTATTTTATTTTTCTTGTAGCAGGAAAATAATAGAACGTGACACATGTTTTGGATTTCAAAAATATTATACGGTTTGAAAGTTATAGATAAATTTCAATAAGTCTATCAAGCAGGACTAGAAAGATAACAAGTAGGTGTATGTATTACCACATTAAACAAAATCAAATGATTATATTTGTTTATAATATTCTTGATAAAAGTAGTAGACTCATGTCCGGATGTGATGTATATTTTTTTGTATTTTTTTTCCAAGTAAATAATTAATTATGATTTTTCTTCTACAAATTTTCCTGAATATAAAAACTCTCATGTCTGACCACCTTAACTTAGTCTAAGCTTCATCAAATTGAAAGAATTTTTTATTATTATTGTATTAGGTGAAGCATAAAATGTGATGTATATTTCAAATTTCAAAAATGTTATATTGTTTGAAAGTTATAGTTGTTTTTCAAAGAGTCTATCAATCGGGACTTCTTTTTCACATCGCCACTTTTTGGCATACCATGATCTTGCACATACCCATCATGATAGATGATATCTTGCATGCTGGATTAAGTTTCTTAAACAGGCCATGGCCTTCTATTGTGATAGATATCTTATGATGGATGAAACAGATCATGATAGATGATGAATGTCCATATGGTACTTGTATTATTGGGGATACATGTGCACATTACCTATGGACATATTTTTGTACTTGGTGAGTATCATGCGACTTGATATTCTGTGGCCAATGCTCCCGATATCATGAGATGATATCTTTATAAAATTTTTAGTACTCAGTGAATATGATGCAACTTGATATTTTGTGGCCAATGCTCTCAATATCATGAGATGATATTCTTATGAATCTATGATTTATGGTGAATATCACGCAACTTGATATTCCTAGTTAGACCATATCTCTGATATCATGGTAAATAATATCTTTTGATCCTAATCATCTGTTTAATCTTCTCTAGCTAAGAGGGAGAATTGATATTTTGTAGCTTCAGTCAGATAAACACTATGAGTCAATACTAGTAAAGATATGTATATATATTTAGTATGTATGAGATGTATATATACTTGTGTATGTATATGTATATGTATATGTATATACATATACAGATACAGATACAGATATAGATAGAGATAATATACATATACATATACATACACACACACACACACACACATATAGTTGTATGATTTGGGACTTTTGAGACCTTGTTGGTATGATTCACTTTGTTTGACAATTTAAGATTTGATGAATTTAAACTCTTTCTTGATTGGAACATGTAGATCTCAGAAAAGAGTACTCACAAATACCTTCAATTTGATTAGACTCGTTTAGGAAGTTCCCACTGTTTTGAGGTCCTAGTTTGTACGCGTTATTTGAATGCTGATAAGTGCTATTCTGGTGTACTGTATGTGTGGTTTTGTTCTCAATTTAAGCATTATTTGATTTTTTTATATGCCCAATTAAAATTCTTATACATGCTATTTAAATTCTTGTACATGGTATTTCACTAATTAAACACTTTATTCTATGGATTGCATGCTCTATTTGACTCGTTGTATACTCTCTTTGACTAGACAATTTGCCAGTTTGTAAAGTTCAAAGTTTTTTAATTGATTTTTTGGATCTCAATAGATTGTTTCATTTTCTAATCATAGACCTTTAAGAAAAT
This sequence comes from Chamaecyparis obtusa, assembly GCA_027943335.1. Taxonomy (NCBI): domain Eukaryota; kingdom Viridiplantae; phylum Streptophyta; class Pinopsida; order Cupressales; family Cupressaceae; genus Chamaecyparis; species Chamaecyparis obtusa. Next base: position 345,046 of record BSBK01000971.1, on the reverse strand, counting down.
AAAACACAAAAATAATGGGTTACAAAGGTTTTCACAAGAAACTCTTCCAAGCAACCTACATAAGGTCAACTTTGGATTTTAATATGACTCTAATTAGGTAGGCATGCTAATTTATCCGAGTGCTAGTATAGATTATGTCCAAAAGAAAATAAAGTTTGTCCTCCATTATAGAGGCCTCCCACCACCGATATGTTGGATTTTTGGGAAATCCCGAAGGACTACTAGAGGAGGTTCCATTATTACTTTATTTTTTTATTCATCTCATTAAGGATGAATGTGTTTCATTTTATAGTAGGTCAAATTATTGTGGAAAAGGAAATTGTATCCGACTTTGGGATGTCCCTCTCACCGGCCTTGCTAAGGTATGTTCTCAAGAGGAAATCCCGTTAGATCTCTAGCATTTATATGAAAGCAATCATTATTAACACAGTTCAATTTACAAGCCTGTTTAATCTAGGAGAGACTTGAGTATGTCTAGCTTTTTAATTCACCCAAAAATGTGAAGAGCATAGTCACCTAATAATCTCATCCATAAACAAATAAACCTTACTTTGTATGTTTTTTCATTCGTAAGCTCATTTTATTCTTAATTTTGGCACTTCTAGGAGTTTGATTCACTTATAAAGTGAAGAGCATATCCCTAACACCTCCCTCAAGCTTCCAATTTGCTTCTAATAGCCTATATTTTGAACTTTAAATACAACAATTTAAGAAAAATATGTAAGGCTTTTAGGCATGTACCTTGTTCAAAGGTAGCAAAGGCTAGGCACATTTTTTATTTCAATTTTTCATTTCGCTACTCACTTAGTGGCGATTGTTCCAGCTCCTTAGCATCCTCTTTTCACAAATATTAGTCCAACACATAGAAATGCAAGGTGAAGAAATCCAAATCAAAGTAATTTCAACTTTCCTTTCAATATGAAAATTTAAGTTCAAGAAGAGAAAATCTAATTTGAGGAGATATATTTGAATTTGTGTGCATTAACAACTTTAATAAAGTGTTAATATCACTTTGCATCATTATCCAAATTAGCCATTATGTTTGCATTATGAATTCATTTTTCAAACCTTTCTATTCTCCTTTCTTCCTTCTCCTTGAAGTAATTAGGTATCCTGCATACTATTTTTTAAACCCTTTTATGCTGAGATATCATTAAAAACAAAGGTTGATTTAAATAAGATTTAAAGATTTTTAAATTTATAATTGAACAGTAGTACGTATTAAAAGAATTGGCATATGCGTCAAAAGAATGTGAATAAACATCAAAATAATTTTCATATGCATCAAAATAATTAGCATACATGTCAAAAGAATTTGCGTACTCATCAAAAGAATTTGTATACACATCAAAAGAATTTGCATACACATGAAAAGAATTTACGCATGCATGAAAAGAATGTTTCTAGGAATTAAAAGACACCTTATAAGCGTTAATTATTTTTTAAAATGTGGCACAAAGTAGTTTAAATGCACAAAAACACTCCCTGATATGCACTGAAATAATTAAGACATAAGATAGAAGCTGTTGCAGAAGTGTCAAAACTTTGTGTAAAGGCATATAAAGGCTGGTCATACATAGTAATTCATTCTTTCTGTGCATTGAAACAGTCTCTACAAGTGTCACTTCTTCTGCCAAATGCGCTACCTCACTTGTAAATGGTTAAAATTTGCAAAACAAAGTCATTAACATGCAAATACTCAACAAATTTGGAAAGATTGACGCCTAAGTCCCAAGTGGGAACCATTTTTTCTATTAAAAATATATTCATGAGACATTACAATGATAAATCTCTTTGAATTATGAAAAATAAAGATAAATGATGAATAAATTCAAGAAAATCATCTTAAAATCGTCTCATCTCTCTCTATCTAAAGAAGCTAATGAGAGGCTCTCAGCTTAAGCACCATTAGAGACAACTCTAGAATGATAATTAAGCTATGCTAAATGGAATTCTATCAGATTTAATCAATTATGCTATTTATTCAAATTTAAATGCCTATAATATGGATGCAATTTATAAATTATGAGGCTGGATCTTTTTCTCATGATTTCCCCCTCTATTTATGGATTTTCCCAAGGCTTCCGAGTAGAGTAAGATTAATCATGATTAATTTTGAGTCAAGTTGAGGTTTTGAAATGTTGGGAAAAAGTAAATACTTTGTTCTCAAAGGTTGGAGAAAAGAGACAAAATGAATGGTCAAGATGCACCTCCAAGATGTGTGATGGAGAATCAATTTAGACTTGATCCACCTGAGCTCATTCTTTCATTCTCATTGGTTTATTTTTATTTTTTCCACGTGGTGGGTGAGAATAATGGGAATTACTAATTGTTTAAATTGATTTATTTTAGTCATGTCTACAATTGATTTTTCCATTGATGTGCTCATTAAGCTATTAGGAGTAGATATGCTCTCGAAAACACAAAAATGACTTCCCCAAATAATCATAAGATTATATAGATGACATGAATATTTAAACATGCAATCTAGATGGAAAAATGATGTGAAAATAGTGAATTTAGATGCTAAAACTAATGGACATTGGTATGAAACTAAACATTTTAGTTATCCATGATTCTCAAATTTGAATGAAATAGAATAAAAATTGTATGATAATTCTAAATGCTCAATTAATCTCAAAAAATCTAAGATGAAACTAGTATAATAACAATGCAATATGAAGATGGATTGAGAGGCTCCTATTTATAGGACTTGGAGGGAAATGGATGATGATTCAAAAAGAATGAAGGGCTATGATTTATTGGTATTAATGATATGGACACCGGGTTGATCTCACACAATCAATGTGGTTGGTCATGCAAGAGAGATGAGTTTCTCATAGATGTGAGTAACCTTTGAAAGTGATGTCTCTCAAAAAGGGTAGCCGAGTGGGGACCGGAGGGGGCGGGGGGGGGGGGGGGAGTACTAAAGTGAAACAGTGGAGGTGTCTCAATATGTCTTGCACATGTGCGATAATATACCAAAGAGGATAGATGGGACAACTATGTACTTGAGGGTAAGCGACTATTTAAGGAAGGTAGTTAACCACCTCGGGAAGGGTTGCTCACACATGTGTGAAAAAATTAAAATTGAGGGCAAAAGGCTAAAATTGTTGTAGGAATTATACAACTAGTCTAATTAATCTAGGATTAATAAAAGGGATAGGTTTAGAAGTAATCGTGATGGGTTCTAGGTTAGGGATTTAGGCTAAGTTTATATTTAATTAATTAATAATTAACTAAATCATGAGATTAGGACTTAGATATGAATATTCAAATAATAGGAATTATTTAAATATGGGCTTAGAGGTCAGTGTAATGAATTAAATACACTATTGGATAGAAAGGGAAGGGTGAATATAATTCATTAAATTAAATTAATTATATAGAAAAAGTTTTAATAATATAATTAATTAACTAAAAACAATTACATTATTGAGGTTAGATAATTGATTTAATAAGATTTAATCGATTAAGAGATCAAGTTAGCATAAATCTATGAGGGGTGATTTTAGACGTCTACGGGTGAACTAAGACAATAAATTTCAAATTTTGAAATAGGGACTACAATGGATTTGTATTCTACACATAGTTCATGTTTATAAGATTTAGTCTAACATATTTTCAAAGATTTTTTAGGAGACACATTTAGATTTTGGATCCAAAAATGATATGATCTTTGGATGTACTAGGACTATGCCATCTAGTGAATCAATTCCTCTTATGGTAAATTTTGCAAAGTATGTTCCAATAAAAACATAGTTCTATTAAGCTTGCTAATAGGACGACATGAGGATTCGGGGCATAAATTTTGGGATAATGGGGCACCATGAAAAAATGGTGGTGTGGGTGATGATACTAATATTAAAATTGAGATTAATTGAAATATCTAAGGGAAAATCTACAATATAACATCTTTGTGAGTTCCCAGGAAAGGAGAAATAGTTTCCACAAAGCTAAAGTTTATAATCAGTATTTACGACATGTGCCATTTAGAAAGAAACCCACAAATGTGCATAATAAAAGTGAAAGAGGTGGTGATTTTGTTGGGGGATGCTTCCCCCAAATCCTAGAGTCTTAGAAATGTCACATATAGGGGTCATGGGTTTTTTTGTGGGGGAAGCATGAGTGTCCATGTGGAATATTGGATCAAAATTTTAGTTTAAACTCTCTCATCCATCATTAATATCTAGTATTACTTGAGAATAAGACTTTAAATTAATATTTGATTAGCAATCATATGATTTGAAGAAACATTTCCAATGTACACCTACTAGATATTGCTTAAGTGACACCTCATAAGTTATGAATGCTTATAGAGTACCAAGTATCATTATTACAAAATTAGTCTTTGTACAATATGAAAGATCTTAAGTAGATGGATACCAAGTTGACAAAAATGACCATTTTTATTGATTTATATTTTGCATTTAATTAATAAATAACACATAACTATCCAATTAGGTCATTTTTGTTTGTTGATGGATAAATATTACCAAATCTTAAAACATAAAATAAATATGTAAAAAGTAGAAAACTGACAAGAAACTACTTAAAAACCAGAATGAGGAATATGTTCACCAATCCTACTTGCCATTATTGCATACAACCAACTCACTAATTATACCACTCTTTCTCATATGACAAGAACAAGTAGAAGGGAGAAGAGTTTGGAGGACTACCTCGTTAAAACAAACTCAGAATCTTAATTGTGACAATAGAATTTGTAAATACAGTTGGTGTACCATGAATTATGGAGGGGTTTGCCATTAAACATATCTATAGGGGTGCAGAGGTGATAATATGTGTGTTCGTAGTAAGGGATTGTATAACTCAAAGCTCTTAACGAGCATTTTGTAGCAACAAGTCAAGGTGTCGAGTCTCTACCTCGACCAATATGTCAAGATACGTCAACGCAAATTTTTGACCCCCAATCATTCTCTTGTTTCGTTTGTTTAAATGCTTGAGTACGAGAGCAATTAATAGCTATCAAAAATACTAGAAAAAGGAAAAAATTACCCATACAAGTACTGGAAATTCGAGGGAAGAAATAGAGCTTCAAGTATCGGATTGATGAGGACAAGCCTTCATTTCATCATGAATTCTCCCCAAGGATTCCACAAATTGTCATTTGAAATCCATGCATTCGTTTGAAACCTTTTATAATGGTCTAAAGTTATACGCAAGTTATTACGCAATTCCTGCTTCTCTATACCATTTTCTCCATTTCGTCGCTTCCTGGCCTGTTTGTGTCTAGTCCTTTTCACTCAAAGTCTAAGAAAACCTATACGCCAAGGAAACCCTAAAGTCTAACCAATGATCGTTCTCAAAAATATTGTTTCATAAAAAGTTGACAGAAAACAAACCTGCGTGTATCCGACACATTCTTCTCCTCTAAAAATTAAAGTTTGTCGTACACACACTGTCTCCTCCTTTGAAAGTGTTGAAACATTTGTGACGTTTGAACAGTTCTTGATCTTCTTGGAACGTTGAGAGTAACGTTCTTCAACCAACTCCTCACAATAATGAAGGCATTTGATACCGAGAAGTTCACAAAGAAAATATCCTTTCTCTCTCCTTTATTCTGAGCCACATCTTCTGGATATGGTGGGCTTTCTCTCGCCATTTGACAGGTCTAAAGTTTCCTTGACTTCCTTTTCTCGTCTCCGACACCTAACATTGTCTATTTTACGATAGCGAGATGTTCCAACTAATCAATCCAATATTTAGTGTTCAAAATTTAATTCTACTATTGATTTTAGATGGTTGAAAGTTACCAACCCACATGTTCTAAGTCAGACAATAATCGATAACAAATCAGGGACAAACAGAATTTTATCACAAAATATGTCAACCAAGATAGTAGACTTATTCAAAATGAAGACAAATTTGAATTTTTTTTTAAAGGTAAATAAGATTGATTTCTTATTGGTTGAATTATTTTTTTAGTCTTAATTGAGAATTTCTTTTGTTTCTTTAAAAAAAAAATCAAAATTTAGACTTCAAAATAGACATCAAGTTTTTCAAGTATAATGCTCAATGTTATTCACATAAATATTTTATAAATTGAAAAACTTGTAAAAACTTTGTAAGTATTAGTAACTATGTTTTTGGTATAAAGGTGAAAAATAAACCTCACCTTAGTACCAATAATTAATGAGAATTGCATCTCCTATTTGAGAGCTCAACTATGCATACAATGTTTTAATACTCTAAAATTTTATGAATTTTGATTTTTTAAGTCTATTGTTGTTTCCTTTGTCATTGTAGCTTGCAAAATGATGTCAAAATCTTGGTGATGGGCTCTTCTCTATTAACACACAGTGCTAAAACCTTTAAACAAGATGTCATTGCAAATAGAAAAATCTTTTTCCTGTGCAACCCTTATATATAGCATTCATTTGCAAAGCTCGTACACTAAGTGAATTTGAAATTCCTTAGAACATACACATTGGCATGAAGACCCTTCCCACTTAGCCCTCGAACCATGGGTGTTACTTATTTACTTTGATCTTGCAATCTGGGAAGAATACAATCTATGAAAAATCACTATGATCATGAAAATATTTTTTCATGAATAAGTGAAGGAATAGTCAAGTTTAAGTTTTATTTGTTGGTTTGAAGTGGAACCATATTCTACATCGCTCAAGAAATGTAGAATATCACATAAGATCAATAAGAAAAATGTTATAAATGATAGTCTCTTTATTGCTTGTCAAAATGACCACCATAGAGTCTACTTTTTTTCAGAAGAGATGTTTGGTGATCTTCAGGGACTCAAAGCTTATCCATCTTGTATTATTTTTTGATGTGAAAATATTTAAAATATGTCAATTTGGATGATGTAGAATTTTGAAAACTCATGTGAGTAAGACGAACATCAAGATCTTCAACACACTAAGAAGACCATGTATTAAACTTAAATGAGAAATGGTCAAAATTGTTAAAGTATGTGCCATATGAGGATTACATAAATATTTTACATCATTATTCATCTATCATTACAAATACTTTATGACAAAGTGCAACTTTGGTAAATATGATGCCTAAAATGTATATGGTTAGATTCTTCAATTTTCTTCTAAAAGTCAAAGAAATTCTATATGCAAGTCACCAATATGGACAATAATTTATATTGCAAAAATATGTTGTCTCCAATACTTGATCACATGAACCCATACATACAATTTCTTATCATATCAAAACCAATTCCATAAGTAGTAGTGCAAGAATACTAAAAATCGTAATGAAGCATCTATCTCAATCTCAAAAAGTTATTTGAGATATGGAACTTAAAGAATAGTAAAAATCATAGTAATTTTTTCTATGTTTTGAAAGCATATGAATGGTTCATTGTCCACCTAAACACAATATTGGTGTTTGTCAATTGGTGGCAAGGCATGATAATGTTAAAATAAAAAAGGAAGAAATTGTTTTAGAAATGGACAAGACAAACATAATTCTATGAAGAATGTTGGAGTATTCGATCAAAAACCTTAAGAAAAATCCACTCATTAGAGATTTATGGAAAAATTGCTAGCCAAGATGCATCCATAGTCTAAGTACAAAGCCCAAAACTTCAAAAATACTTAGATGAGAAATCCTTATTAAGTACAAATGATTATACACAAGAGGAATAGCCAACAAGTATAACCCACAAAGAAAAGTTAGTTTTGAAGATGATCAACCTAGTTGCTTGGACATACTTCTAAAAGTACTAAAGGTATAGAAGAGGTGATAGAAATGTCATGGATATTAGGAGGGGTAACAAAATCATTTTCTATTTTAGCATCTTCAACCAGAAGAGGAATGATTTGAATATGCTTAATTATAAGTTTCTCTTATGCACCATGTTCTTGATGTCAAAAGAAGGCATAAAGACCTAATAAGTGATCCATAACATTTGAGACAATAGAAGAATGAGTATAATCCAATAAAACCTAAATTTATTTTAGAGTAGATATACTTATTTCTTTGGAAGTTTAGTACTTTCCTCTGGGATAGGCTTCTGTAAAGTTCCTAAATCAATTTTATTTTGAATCCTAGGTTTTGTTAAGGATTTATGATGATGTATTTCATGTTTACATGAATTTTTATGCTCTTGTTTAATTGTTTTGATTATTAAGGGAGGGGTATCTATATTTATTATAGGGGAGTGGATCTCAAGGGGAGTTGAGGGCCTAAAGTGGTAGCCATGATAATCCTTTGATGAGTTGTAATCAAGTGATAACATCATAAATGAACTAGGGTATTCACATTAAACAAGATAATTATGATTCATTTCCCATTCCTTTAGTACTTGTATAGGATAAGGATTGGAAATGTATTATGCCTATCCATTTGTAATACATATCAAGTTAGCATGATAAAAATTCCTTGTCCCCATAAAAGGATTGTTCAGTTCCACATGAGTTCTCACTTGGGGACTAGGGTCTAGAGAGGAGAATAGGATAACCTGGTATGGATGGATATGCAATGACTATCTTCCTAGATGTATCTTGGAATTCTCTCCATAGGATCTATAGTTTTCATGATACAGTTCATAGATTTTACATGGGTCTTGTGAGTTATTTTGTTTCCTTTGTGTCTTTGGAGGTATGATCACATGGGACCTTGTTCCTATCCCCTTACCATAGTGGGTGGGCCTAAGGGTTCCACATGGTCAAGTGGTAGTGATCTTCCTCGATCAAGGTTCAATATACTATTTGTGTGCATGGGTGGATCCTATTTACTACAAAATTATTCAAGTTGTATGGATAAATTCATTTGTATAATGTATCATCTCATAATTTATTGATTACTTGTACTTGATTTTTTTAATAGGATACTTTATTAGGACGATATAATTGTAAATGTATAAAATATAATTCTAAATAGGTTTGTTGTAGCTATAAGTATGTTGATGTAATCATAATAGTCCAATTGATGGATTATGAAAGGATAGAATCTGAGAGTTAGAAAGATCAATGTTGGTGACAAAAATCATATGAGATTATATGTTTTTGATAGATAAAAGCAGCAAGAGGGTGTTGGCCCGTGGTATAGAAGGAATAGAAGAACATTAATGACATATTAATAGCACTAGTCAGAGCATTTCATCAGTAGTTTGTCAGCAGAAAAATCAAAGTCTAATATGCCTCTATCAAAAACAAATAAAATAATTCTTTTCAAAAAAATTGAATGAGAGTATCTTAAGCAAAAAGTAGCAATCAAAATAACAGTGTCATGCCACGCAGGGCTAGACCAAGAACTAGACAAATTGTCCATAAAATAGGCAAGCATCATAGAAAAAATAGGGCTAGCATGCCTAATAAAAAATAAAGACCTCATGACAGCAATAGAAGCTAAGATCTCCTACCCAGATGTTTGGACATCAGGGTCATAGCCCACTCCTCCTGTGAGAATATAAATAGGTCTTTGTTGTCTTCGTTAGCCTCCATTTTTCCACCCGCCAACTTTTCTTTCACATTGCAAAGGGTCACAACCGACGCACGCATGACCTTAAGAGAAAACTTGTTAGTATCCATGATGCAATTTTTGATGTCCTGCATGTCCTATTTGATGCCTAATATCTCATTGTTCAGTTCTGAGAACTTCATCTTAAGGGAGCCCTTAAGCCTGTCATTACCATCCAGAGACATAGGGTTGTGCTTAGTAGTGGGGGACTTGGTCTGGTGATCATGGGGGGAGGTCGGGGGCAGGGTCATGCTTCGAGGAATCTCCCTGGTTTTCCTGGGAGTTCAGCGGGGGAGTAGTGCCAGTCTTGCGCGAGCTTAGGTGGTCAGCAGAAGAGCCCTCAATCGACTCAGTGGAATGGGAATCATTTTCCGAAGGGGAATTCTCCTTCAAGGCCATTTCCCTGATTCTAGTTTGGCATCTCTCCTTAGCAATTCTATTTGAACGGAAAACAAAGCCCCCCAAATCCACCTCTAACTTGACTTGGCTATCCAAATTCCTTCATTTCTTGGGCTTCCTTTCGGTCTCAGGGGTACTGTCTATCTCCTTCAAATATTTAGCATCTAAGGACTCAGAGACATGGAATTATTCAAGGTTCTCCACCTTTTTAAAATGGTTTTCCATGCATCTTTTGTGGCTTTTACCTTCTTTAGGGACAAGGTCTGTTTCCAGGATTAGAGAGGTGGATTGGGTGGGATTGTTGGTTTTCAAAGGAGAATCCTCCTAGGTGACCTCTTAGATAATAGGAGGAGCTTGGGGAAGAGGGAAAATGGCCTTATGGAAGTTATAAAGATAGAGCAGAAGGCCCTGGTGGAGAATAGGGATCGGCTTTTCAAGGTTTTCCCCAATATCCATAATATTACTTTCAATAGAATGGAGGTAAAAGGGAATGGATATGAGATCCTTATTCCTAATATGATTGAGGAAAGGTAAATGGTAATAGTAGAACACTGTAAATTTACCTTCCAAGGTGAAACACTTCATCACAATGAGGCACAGCTTGGGCAAGAACTCCGGGAGCTCCTCGTGATTGAAGCCTCCAGACTTCTTCACAAGAATCTCCCCCGCCTTGAAGAATTGGTTGAGGCTAGTTAGGTCTGGCGTCCTACTGGTTTTTTTATATTTTCTTCCCACCAATGAGAGCCCCATCGCCTTAGCAATAACTTCCTCATTAATCTAGAAGTGAATACCTCCAACATAAACTTTCCTATTTTTTAGGAAGACACGAACTACTTGGATAATTGCTCATCATGTCGTCCCTTCAATACGCTCCATGAAACCATAGATACCACTTTCCTTACAATAGTGGGTCACCAGAGGGTTGGAAGTGAATGCCTCATCAATCTTATCAGGTTCAATGCGTAAAGTATTGCCTCCCATGTCGATAATCTCCTTATCCCGCGCTAGATTTTCCTAAGAATTGCAGGGCCAAGCTTCTTGAAACAAAGCATAAAATTGGTTGTTTTGAGTTAACCATTTAAAGGGGAAAATATACTCAAAAGGCATGCCTTGGGTGGTTTTTGCAGAGCTGGGCTCCATACGACGATATCCATCAGATCTCCGGGCACAATAATTAGCAGTTAGGCCAGAGCTGCACTTAGTGTCCTTGTTAACCAAAAAACCTACTGATGAAGATAGCTATCTTTCTACACGTATTCACATGAAAGGCATTTATCATCCTTTGTGGAATTTTGGGCATACTTATTCATAATCATAAAGATCATTATCTTATGCCAACACGTAATCAAGGTAGGGTCCTTAGCAAAATTGATAACTTGGCACATTTTAAACATTAATGACATCATTTTTCTCCCCCCCAATTAGCTGTTGGGTTTCCCAAGGTAGCTCTCTGATCTCCTCCCAAATTCTTAGCCTGGTTTTCTTAATACCAATAGCAGCCATCGAATCTACCACTGCATTTCACTGTCTTTAAGTGTGGAAAATAGTCATGCATTGGAGATTGTTAAGAAGCTCACAGATTTCCAGAATAATGGTGTTGACATGCCACCCCGCATTAGTACTACTTTCATAGCCTCCACCACCACTTTGGAATCCCCCTCGATCTCCAGCAGTCTGGTATTCATTTGAATGTCAAGTTTAATCACCTATAAGAGAGCCATTCCCTCAGCTTGATTGACAATGCAATTCTTAAGCGGCCCCGCATAAGCCAAAAGGCAAGTTCCATTGTGGTCTCTTAACACATCTCCCCCACCCTGGGCAAGATTATTAGCCACACCATCAAAATTTAATTTGGTCCAGCCTCTTTGTGGGGCAACCCATTGGGTAGCCTTCCTAGCCTTCAACTTGGAGTCGTCAAACTTGGAAAAACCTATCAGCAGATTCCAGGTATCAGCCATTTTGATTTCCTAGGAAGAGGGGGGTGCTGAGGGGAGTTTCCAATTAGCCGCATTGGCATTCTCGCAGAGGAGCTTGGTTCTAAGATAGAGGCAAGCTTTAGGCGGGGAACTAGACTCCTTGAATATCCTATTATTCCTTTCTTTCCAAATAGTCCAACAAATGTGTGGAGGTAGAATTCACCATAGGAGTTGGAGGAGGGGATGATTGGAGAGAGATCTCTAGGTAGTGAGCTGCTAGACATCATTACCCAAAACCCACGAGATTCCCAATTTGCCAATAACATCCTGCCAAATGTTAGCAGCGAAATCACAGTGTATGAATAGGTGACTCACCGTTTCCTCCTCTTTTTTGCATAGGATGTATAGGTACTAGCCATAGAGAGGCCTCTTTTTATGAGGTTGTCTTGAGTTAAGACTTTACCATGCATAAGGGTCTACCAAAAGAAGTTTATTTTCAGCGTGAGCTGGGGAATCCACACCTTCGTCTAATCCTCTGGATTATTCTCTTCCTTCAGAAGAAGGTTGCAAGTAGTCTTGATTGAGAAGGTACCCACTTGGGTGGGGGCCCAAATGATGGAATCATGGCCACCAATTCTTGGGATTTTGACATTTCTAAAAATTTCCATGAGCTCCTTAGCCAAGTGCATTAGTTCTAGTCTATCTCTAACTAAATTAGATATATCTTTCCAATTCCCTCCAGCAATGTAGTTGGAAGTTCTGCTGCCAAGGATAGGCCTGAGATAGTTCATGAGGGGGTTGAATCTGCTACCAAGGTTAGGGTAGTTTAGAATCCAATATTCATTCCAAAATCTAATGGATCTCCCATCACTAAGCTATCCGAAAGCACTTTTAGAGAGCAAGGTTTTACAATTGTAGATGTTCACCCAAAGTTTGGAGCCATTTGGGAGGTCATTATCTTGGTACATCTCCCTGTAGGGGTGTCCTTGAAGGTATTTAGCTTCCATGATCTTACACCAATCTACTTTCCTTTCTATGAGCTTCCAGACCACTTTCGTGGTGAGGGCTCTATTCATCAAGCTAAATCTCCTTAAGCCCAAACCACCCAGACATTTCGGGAGACAAACAGTATCCCAATTGACTAGGGACATCCTCTTTTTCTCTTCAGAACCAGCCCACAAGAAAGTTCTCTAAATTTTTTCTAACCTATCCGCCATGTTGCATTTGATCTTGAAGAGAGATGGAAAGTAGACCAAGATCCCCTGAAGAGTAGAAGCCACCAGCTGCAGTTTACTAGCATTGCTTAGAATCTTCCCTTTCCATCCAACAAGTTTCCTCTGGGTTCTTTCTAGGATGGAGTTCCAAAATTCATGGGACACCTCTTTAACCATTAGGGGGAGGCCTAAGTTGGTAGAGGGGAGTGAGGCTGATTGGCAACCCAGAATTTGAAGCACTCTATTTTGTGTCTCAATGGGAGTATTGAAGAAGAACAATCTTCTATCATTTCTTTGAGATTATATATTATAGTTGCTACGTCAAGAAGTGATTAGGAATCTTTGTAATTGGTTCTTAAAATGAACACAATGATAAAGATAATAATGTTCATGATTGATGAGATGTAATTAATTATTATTTATAGTTAGTTAGATATGATGTGGATGTGTTCCTCAAGTAGCAACATTGGGGAACCCTTAGATGACATGGGATAGTGTTATAGGTTATCTTCCATTCGTATTTCAATGAATATACATGTGATGTGTTATTATATCTTAGTTTCTACAAATCATGATGTGTAAATATATTCAAAATAATTAGATAAAGATGTGAGTAAACTCTATGTAATTTTGATAGTTTATTTGTTGTCCTCTTGAGTTCCTTAGTGGGGCATTAAACATTTTCCTTAGTCTTCATGTGTGTAGGTTTATGGGAGTACAAGGGGTGGTTGTCAATTTCATCAACTCGTAATCATGGTAAGATCATATTTTCTCCGCCTTATATTTGCATTGAAGAATCATACCTTTTTTCATCATATTATTGCACCTAATTTCCTATTATTTACCGTAGCCTATTTCTAATTATTTTAGTTTTCTTTCTTATTTTTTATTGTCTCTATAATTTATCCATATACGATAAACACACTCTATGGATTTTTCCTACATCTATGTTGTCATCGTTGACAAGTACTAGTGTCTGAGGTAGTGAGTTTACAAAGTTAGCAAGTTAATTGTGTTAGTTTTATTTTTCATTTTTCATAATCAAAATTTTAGAATTTGGCAGTCTCTCTTAGTTATTTACATTTATTTACATTTAGCATCTTAGTTTTCTTAATCACTTTAGTTAGCTTACATTTAGTATTTTAGTGCATCAATCCTCTATATTATATTAGTATCTTGATCCCTTGGCTCACTAGAGCACTAGTAAAAGTGACATGGTGTAAGGGATATTTCATCCCTTGAGACTTTAACTGGTCTCAAGGTCAGTGTAGTTTTCCTTCTCTAAAATATAGGAAGTAGTGTGCGCCTTATTTTTACCATGGGGACTTCTCTTAGTGAACCTAAAGCATAGCACATGCATTTTTTGGATACTAAAGAAACTCTCTATTTTTAAAAAATATTATCGTAAACTCATTTTTGTCACCCAATTGACATATAAAGCCGAGATTAAAAACCTCTCTATTCTCATGAAATATTCTAAGTATCATTTTTTTCTTTAACATTTTTTATACCCCTTTATATTTCTATCTTTCAAACTATATATGATGTAATGATGAAATACTCTTTATTATTACCAATAAAATATAAAATTATTACAAATTCCTATTCTCATATATTCTTTATTTGATTACAAATAATTATAAATGATAATTTAATTTTAAAGTCAAAATATTTGTTGGAAATGGTAAATTTTGTGCACTTGTGGCTGGTTTCATGTCCTATGTGCCAGAAAACCTTTAAAAACCTTCCATATAGGACCTTAAACTCTAAAACCTAAAGCCATGTTCTTTTTGTTCTAATTTAAATTTAACTGCTTCTAGTCCATTTTTGGTCACCTAAGTTGTTTACTAAGCTCCTTTTATTCATGTGATGACTGGCCCGTTTTATTCGTTTGGTGATTAAACCATTCATTGGATTTTTTGGTTGCTCTAGCTGAGGTTGTTCACTTTAGCCGGATTAAGGGTTTAAGCCATTTTATTTTACCAGCCTCTTGTCCCTATTAATATTAAAAAATAGAGCCATTGTGATGCGTGGACAACCCAGATTATACAAAGCTTGCATGATTATTTAAAGTTGCTTGATCAAGTTAAGAGCGCAAGGGCCTTAGTGGGTCGCCTTCCTTCTGATTTCAATGAATGATAGTCTTCCAAGTTTTAGCTTCCTATTTAAGGGGTCCCAATTTCCTCTATTGGTTAGTAAAGTTAGTTCTGTTGAGAATCTCTTCAAGATCAACAATTAATATTTTTTCACGCAATCAAGTGTTATCTTGTGTAATTAAACCAACGTGTTCACCAAATTTAAGGGTGAAACTACAATGGGGTTGTCCCCACCCATTCTTCTTATCTTCAACATTGAATTTCATAGTGTCATATCTCCTCCTCTCAACACTATGGGTCTTAGTTTCTCTATGTTAGAAATAAGATTAGAGGTCGATCATTTCTTGCAAGATCAACAGTTCATATCACGTCACGCATGCAAGATTAATCTAAACATATGTAGAATGATTAGTGGAAAAGGGTACAGTTAGGTAGGCTAAGGATTTGAATAATCATATTTAGCAAATCAGATGGTGTCACGTGTCCTTTTTCAGTGGGTCTCTAATGGTGTCTAAATACTAAGGTAACTTGTGGCCACTTTAATCAAAATCAATGGGTATTGTTGGATTACACTTGTGTGATTAAATAAAAGTTGGAGGAATTGTTGAGGGTGATGGTGTGACACATCTTGAGGATCATCAATATTATGGTGATGGTTAAAAGGTGGCATGTTTTAATATTATTGGTCAAGTTATTAAACAAAATTAATAGCTGTTAGAACGCTAACATTCATGTTTAGAACATAATGGTCCTTTGGCACCAATGAGTTGTTTACATGTGAACAATTAAGACATGAATAATACCATAACAACAAGAACTTTTAATATTAGTGATCTTCTCCAATATCAAATAGTACTTTTCTACAATGTGATTCTATTGTTCTATGGTTTTAAGCTCAATTCTTTTGCAATTAGAGTTTTTGTTCTATAACAAGAGTTTTTTTGTGTATGCTTAAAATTTTAATATTTTGGTTTCTTAATTTTCATCTAGGAGCATTTCTTGAGGTCATTTAGCATATTTAAGTAATGTTCTAAGCTTGGGGTAGGCAATTGAGTCTTCAATTTAAAATGCTAGTCTCCAATTAAACTTGACTTGTGTAATTTAGTAATAGAAGAGCAACAATGGTCTTCTGATTTAGGTAAATATGTCAAAGAGATGTTAAAGCAATTACCTAGACTAAATGTTGAGATGAATAAAGCTAGAATGAAAAGTGTTCCCAATAAAATCTTGATAGATTACTAAGAAGGTTATAAAAATCCATTCCTAGGAACTAGTGTAGCTAGTTTTTCCCTTTGGAGATGTAATGCCCTACAAAGGAACCCTTGAGAAAAAAGGGTAAACCATGCACAAGTAATAATTTTTTTTTAGAAGTAAAGATATAAACCATTCATATAAGTGCAACTGATAACCATAATTACAAGCATGATACAAAATACAAGAGTACCATAACAATCGACTCGCAATCACACACAAGAGGAAGTTTTCACAAGGACTTCTGAAGGATCCTAAGAAACCTAAAACTCAAGATTTAATGGTATAGGCACATTCAAGAAATCACATAAGAATTTAGACCTCATCCACAAACCTCACAATCATGATTGGACAATCATCAAAATTTCTCATCAAGGAGACTACTACATCCTTGTGGCAATCCACTACAAGAAGCCAAAATCTAAGAATGTAGAAAACATAACTAGACGCACCCAAATCCGAGTTGTTATGAATAATAGGGCCTCTAGAAGATAAAGTGTATCCAAATAAAGAATTGCATTTCAATATTGACCTTGGGAAGTACCCACTATTTAAATGCAACATTTCATATGCGGTCGAAAACATGTCATATGTGATGGAAAATGAGTCATATGTGATAGAACATAAGTTGTATGAAACATTGTCTATGTCAAAAGTGATGAAACACCTGACAGATATGATACAATACCTCACTTTAGAGAAATGCCATGATTGAAGCTTAACAATGGGGTCAATCTAGGTTCTAGCACCAAGGAGGCTTCCCAACACCAATGTACAACCAAAATGCATCATTGCTCCACACCAGGGAGTACAAAATAAAAATATATTGAGGTCGCACACACTTAATTACATCATTGAACAAATCAACAAAATACATGAAAGAGATAATATAAATCAATATCATCAATGTAGATTTACATCAACGTAAATGTAACATAGACATATAGAAATGCTAGAGCATGATACACGTGAGGTCACTAGATCCAAGTCATGAGTGGTGTGATCAAAAGGTGACACACTTCTATAAACCATTGTTCTTAAGAGAATCCATGGAAGATGATATACCAAGAGGTGGCTTATAGCTTCCTATCTATGAAGTGCGAGAATGTAAACATTATGGATGGTGGCTCTCAAATGAACCTCAATAAGAAACCCTTGCAAGGTGCACCATATAATGGAAGACTCAAAATGATAATGCGAGAATGAGAGATCTATATGAAATGAAAGAGCTAAACTAGAATGAAAATACAAAAACAAGAAAGAAAAGATAATCTAACAATATTACAATACCTCCTAGATAAGCTATGTGATTTAAGCTAAATGGAATAAGGAAATGCTAAGCTAGAATGCAAGTAAACAAAATGATAGCATAATACTATCATGAATGATCTAATTATGCAAGAGTGAAGAAAAGCCTCATTTTAAAGAGAAATGGACACTGGAGATTAACAGGAAAAATCCAAGGGTAGAGAATAATCCCTATTTTGAGTTTAGGGCACAAGATTCTCAAGAGGCAAAATCAAATAGATGAGAATGGTTAGGTAGAAGTGAGTGGTGAGGATTAAGTGGCAAAAGTGGTTCTACTTTTTTCTTTTTCTCCTTTTCAAATTAGAAAATTCCTTTTTCATGTGCACACATAGAATAAAGTGGATTTTACTTAAGTAAAAGAGGATAAAGTGTTCAAACTTTAGGATATCATGGAATAAATGATTAAAGTGATGATTTGATGAAGAGATAAGATTGATTAAGCATAAGATAAGGTCTACTATTTTTAATGTTTAATATTAGAGTGGAGCTCAAGGTTTACTAGACCATTTTTGGGTCATTGCATTTTCCCCTCTTTGACTAATGTGTGAGCGATTTGGGAACACATTGAGTCAAAGAATAATGATGTCAGATATGACTAATAGAGATCTGACTCCAATCTTGATCGAATGAAGCACAAAGAGATAGCTAATCCCGAAATTGATCGAACAAGAACTAGAAAAGGTTGATAAGATAGATCTGACTATGAACTTGATCAAACGAAGCACATAAAAGAAGGTAATCTTGAACTTGATCAAACGAGAACAAGAAAAGATAGACAAGATTTAAGTTTAAGAGATAGATGATAGATTATTCCTACCCCCTCAGGATCAAAATCAAAATAAGGTAGAGGAGATGTAGAAAAGAGATAGATTTGATCAAATCAAGATAAGATAAGGTTCCAGATGATTGATTAAGCGCACAAGACTAAGTTTGACCATGAAGTGATGGAAATTTTCCCCAATTTAAATAAGGTTGATCAGAAAGATAATCAAGTCAAAGTTAGAAGAAGGGATGATGAAATGGTGATGGAAGAGAGGGAAGATGATGATTGCCTCAAAAGATCAAATAAATTAGCCTCAAAGGATCAGTCAACTACATATAGGAGGAAATAATTTTAAAACATAATTTTGATAGTGAAGATGAAGCTAGATTTCAATTTCAATCCTAGAAATGGATCTAGGGTGGCGAAATTAGCCAAGGGTGCAATTATCACAGAAATCCAAGACTTTAAAAAATTAGGTCAAAATGCTATATAAGGGGCCCAAAGGGTCATTTTCAAATCATTTGCATCTTTTGTCTTCTAGCGAGTCCAAAGTGAGATAAAGCTTCCCGATGGTAGATAGATGAGTTTTGGCTGAGTAGCACCAATTCGAGCTTAGTTGGTTCCACAACTGGCCTTGGGGGTACCCACAAGCGGTAAGTCATCAAAAAATTTCCTTGTTTGGTTCATTTATTACCATTTTAGCACATTTTTTAATTAGTTTTGAAATTTTTCATACAAGACTATGGAATGTCACATGAGTTTATTGAGAAAGTTTGTATGATATTTCACACAACATTGAAGTGTCATATGGCTTTTTTATGAAGTATCACACCCGTGGGACCCATTTGTTGTTTGTTTTGGTACAAAATATTGCATCATTCTAAAATGTCACACCAGTATGTTAGGAAATGTTTTACGAAATAAAATTGAACTGTGAAATGTCATTTTGCTTTTTTTGAGTTTCTGACTACTTGGGAACTTGACTGGAAGTACTTAGATCTTTTTTGATGCTTTGCTGATGCTTTTAGTCACTTTCTGACATATCTGCAATGTATTCTAGTGTGTTTCTTCTTGTGCTTGTGATGCAATGTATATTTCTAGACCTAGCCATTAGGGCTCTGCACCTAGTGGGTGTTCATTATATTCCCCAATTATCTGTTGATGAGAGGGATACCTTAGAATCCATGGGACTTGGACAGTTATTGTAGATGCCCCATATTTAGGAGAAATATGGATTATTGAATGCAAACATGAAGTGATTCCATTCTTAGCATAATACATTCCATCTATTTACTGGAGAGGTCACAGTGACACTAGAGGATGTGTACCATATTCTATGCATCCCCTGCCATGGAGAGCTGGTAAGTATTTGTGATGATTGCAGATGCTTGATTAAGTCATATGTTATGTTCACTATTACTGATGTTGATATTGATACTGAAATTGGATATTTACATATATATTTTGATCAATCACCTGCTGATGGGATCGTGGCCATGTAGACCATTTTTGGAGATTTCACCATCCTAGGCTATGTTATCCTCTTACAGCATATGATGGAAAGTTACAATGATGATTATCCTATGGAATGTATACTTTGTTCTTTGATCCTCACATCCTGGGTGCTAACAGGAGTCAGAGAGGATTCTAGTGTGGTTGGGGTAGACTTATCATGGATCTATTATCTCAACCTCGACGCATGACATGGGGACCCTCTCTCTTGGAATATATGTATCATGAGATTCATGATATTGTCTATAGGGAGGGGAAGAGTTGGTCGATAGTGGTCATCTTGGTACAGGTATTATGATCCGCCTAAGGGTACAACCCAGATAAAGAGGGTGACCCTATATATGCAAGTACTTAGGGTTTATCCAATATACCCATGTAGGAGACATACCATATTGACAACGACACCGAGATGGTCTACATCCTATCATTTGGCATCCTTATATCAAGTGTGAGTAGTGGGCTGAGGCTAGGAAGGATCCGGTATACATATTTTATAGTAGGTCATTGTTGGGAAGACACACAGGTATTTTTTAGTGGTTTGTCATTAGTAAAGTATGGCGTCAGCTTGGTAGGGCACATGGTGTCATCACAAAGAAGATTGATTATGCTTGATACAGAGATGAGGAGGACCTTGAATGGGGCCCCATGCTAAGGTAAGACATCTATTTGCAAGAGACACAACAACTATAGAGGATAGTGATTGACCTTCTCCTAAGGGTGATAGATGCAGAGAATACTTCTAAGTACAAGAGATAGATCCAGGATCACCCCTTCCCTATATTTTTAGTGCTGACAAATTTGAGATTCAAAGGAGGAGGGGATGAAGGTGATGAGGGTGATGATTGAGGGGGAGGAGGGAGGAGAGGTGGATGAGGAAACACTAGTGGGTCCAAGGGTGGTGCCCCTTCTGGCATCTGACCATCTAGATCTAGGTCTCAGGGTGTGGAAGTTGCTATGGACATTGATGAGCTTGAGAAGCACTTGGTGAGGATACCATGGGGACACTAGGGGAGAAAGATAAAGGATAGACCTATGGCACAACCAAATTAGAGGGATCTTTCCGATGATGGGCTATCATAGAGAGTGACAAGATTGGAGGCATAGTTATAGAAGACACAAATCACTATAGCCATGAGGGACCAATATCTCTAGGATGAGAGATCCCTGTGAGTTATACAAGTATAAGATCTGAGCCAGGAGAGAGATCAGGCTCAACAAGATTCACCACGACATGGGGCCAGAGTGGTCTATTACTATGTTTCTTACATTGTCATATTAACTCATAGAGTGTGGGTAGATCAGAGGGTGCAATATAAGCACTAGAAAGGGCCTAGGCTCCTCCACCATCTCCACCTATGCAGGAGGGTGGAAACTAGTCATAGATTGTAAAAGGGCTTCCCATATGATATTTTTGACTTGATATTTTGATCTCATTTATTGTACTTAGACATAATCCATTTTTTATATATATAAGATACCAGATTTTGTTGATTTATTATATACTTGTGTCATTTCCTTTATTCTCATGGATGTATCTTTACATGTCTCAAATGTATCATATGATGTTGGATGTTGTACTCATGTCTTATTCTTTATTACTTGCAATGTGATGCTCTCATAGCTATAGATTCTTTTATGCTATGATATATATGTTATGCACTTCATGATTTAAAATGTAATATTTTAGTAGATTATATATGATGATATGATTAACCCCTTGTGATGATATGAAAGGGTGAATGAGAGAAAGATCAAGGAGATGAAAAAGACATGATCAAGATAGAAGAAAGGAGATACATGATCAAGAATAGCTAAGTAATATGTCTATAAATGATGGAGGAGACTGTCTCCAAACTCAAATCCAACTAAGAATGTACCTAAGAAATGAAAGGTAACATGAAAATGAAAAGTGCGATTTGCAAGGGTTAATAAGTCCTTATTTTTATCATCAATCCTTATTAAGGGACATCACAAGATCAGACAACCATCACTAGTGTGAATGCGACTATGAATATATGAATATGATCTATATGAGATAGAATGTAGGAAACATATGTAAGAATGGAGACATAAGTGTCGAGATGACCTGAACATGGTTTCCAAGTTAATATTGCAAGATTATACTAGTATCAAAGCATAAGCGCCAAGATAACCATGAGTATAGTCTTGCATGAGAAAAAACAATGTAACAGTCAAGGATATAGCTCTAAATCTCCCAAGTGTCCAAGGGGTCAAATAAAGAGATACCTAGGATCAGTAGAGTGATACTCATAGGTAGAAATCAAAAAAAATATGCCCCATGCCCCCACTCCTCTAGTCGTAACATCATGGAGGGACTAAGGAGGGAACAGTCAGTGAAAATGATTAGTCAATCATCACAAAAAGAAAATAAGTCATAACATGGCTTATTCATTTTAGTTTAAGTGTGGTGTGAAAAAGAACAGATAATCATTGAATTGCTAGGACTTATTCCTATAAGTGAGAAATATTACATAATCCTAGGCTACATGCAAAGCATTGACTCAAGATAATATATCTAATAATTGTTAAGAAACACTCGATGTCAAGAGGGTAGTGCTGAGAAACATTGTCTTAGGGTGAGTTACTAAGAAACACCATCACACACCAAAGGATAAGTACAATTCATGCCCCCTAGCCCAAGAAAAAGATCAATTCTAGACCAAAGAGATAAGAAAATAGTAGTCAAAAGGGTTTAGAGCCAAAAGCGACAAGATGATAGATGTAATGGTGGAAATGAGGATAGGTAGGGTTTTAAAAATGTACCTAATAGAGATCCTAAACCAACATTCCCAACAATACATATAAATTGATAATGATAAATAATGTGAATCTAGAAATACTTGAAATTAGATAGGATGAAATACATACCTCATAATAAAACTGATCTAGAAATACTAGTTTTCTAGTGTTTGTGTTCCATTTTGGGAAATTCTGCAACTGGATCTGGGACAGTAAAGCAGAGATGAAGAAAACCCAAAAAAAATTTTTGATTCCAAGTGAGGTTGACCTTGACCCAAGGATAGGGGTAAGATCTTACCCCGGGGCACAATCTTACCCCTAAAATTTGACCTTGACCTGCATTGGTCTGACAAAAATTCTGTTCGCGGATCCTGAAAGTTTGACAAAAAGGGTACTCAAATCTGCTCTACAACTCCCAAAATAGTGACTGTAGATATTTGAAAATGGTCCTTTGGGGTGGCTATATAGGGTTTTGCCTTAGTCAAACCCCCATTTTGGTGATCTCCATCTCCACGAATAGCCGAATATAATAGAATATGTGTGTGTATTGAATGTTTAATGCCAAGATCTAATCCTCTAGATTGAAACCCTAGCATGAATTGATATGAGAAAACAATGCATATATTTGAATATGATAAGAAAGCATACCAAGCCCCCAAGGATAAAGTACTCTCACCAAACTCATAATCCATAATTGCTACCCCATGATTGTATCTTTGAATGCTTGAATATTGGAAATGGTAGATCAAGGAAGAAGGAATCTTTCTTGCTCCAAGGAATGTCCACAATGGTTTGTCCACCAAAATACTTGATATCCACAATGAATTGATCTTCTATTATCCTCTTGCAACCTTGCATCATCACTTCACCATTGCTTGCTTGCTTTAATCGATTGTGTCTCCACTTGATTGATGCTTTGTGTGTAGTTGTTCAAATGAAGGCAAGAGAGAGTCCTTATATAGAGGTTTCAAGGTAAGGCTCATCGGGAAATGTAAGGGCCCATAACTCAAATTTCACCTGGAATTATGGTCCAATCATAATAACCAACTATGGAGGGAAAATAATTAAATGAATTTCAAATTAAAACCCTTCTACATTCAGATCTGAGGGCCCGACATTGATTTCGAGGCCTACTATGAACCAAATTTGAAAAGGGGGATCAGAACGCAACAGATGTCAAGGAAGACCTTGACTTTGACCTAGGTCAAATTTGACCTTGACCTTGATCTAGGTCAAATTCAACCTCGACCTTGAACCAGAGGTCCAGATCTAGTCAATGTTGAGAACAGGAGGTCCTAGGGATGCCCAGAGACTTGGAATAGTGGGACAACATGACAAAGTGCCAGGGGAAGGAACAAAGACCTAGAGTAAATGAGATGAGGAATAGGAGGACCTATACCTAGATCCTACCTAGAAAATAGAGCCATAGAGAAGGGAAATCAATGAGAATCCTCAGGATCCTAACCCTAATTTCACCTAGAATGAAGGAATCAAGAGAAAATGCATCCTAAATGAAAATCTATCAAGAAAATGAACTGAAAGAGGGTGCTAAACCTATCAAGATGGAAGTGCTTCCATTTTAAGATGATAAATTTAGCCCCCACTTTAGCTTAGATATGACACTATGTGAATATGCAAGCTAAAGTAAGAAAACATCATAGTACATAAAAAGGATATAGCCAAGTCCTCAATGTAGAGATCCTATAGAAAACTATTAGAACCAGCAACACACAAGGTTAATGAAATCCATAAATTACCTAAAACTTACTAAATGAAATTTGAGAAGGGCATAGAGCCCCTTATGCCCCCACTTGTTTGGGCTTTCTATTTTTGAAGGGTGAAATAGGGTGATAAAAATATCCTTATGCACTGGGTATGCATTTTGTTGAAGAGTTCTTTCCTAAACCAATTAGAAGGATTCCTATCCTTCTTAAACTAATTCAAGGAGTTAGGTATATGAACCACAATTTCAACACCATTGATGGCACTGAAAATGGAGTTACCAAACTCAAGCTATAATGAAAAAAGTGAATGTCTATCTACATGCATATGAAGGGAAATTCAAATTTAACATGAGTAAACCCTAAGAAAAACCCTAACAAAACCCTAATTTTAATCTATAAATAAGGAAAGAAAACTCATACTTACTCATTCTTACCTTTTGCAGATTCAAAGAGAGAAAGCTGAATATTGAGCAGAGAGGAATTTTGAGTGATGCGCATGGAGATCTTGAGACAGTGTCTAGCTACCAGACAACTGCTTCCCAAGGTGAGTTTGCTGTTATTGGTTTCTGTACTTCACAATTTCTTGATTGCTATAGGCAAGGTCGACCCTGACCCTTAAAGGTTGACACTGACCTAGTTATGTTGACCTTGACCTAAAAAGATCGACATGAACTAGAAGGTCTCCACTTTGTCTAGGGTGAGGTCGACCTTGACCAAAAAGGCCGACCCTGACCCAGGGAAGTCAACCTTGACCCAAGAAGGTGGACCTTGACCTAGTCAAGTTGGATTTATAGATTTGATGTTGTAGAATGTTGATATAATGTTTTTTTATGCTTATAGGACCTGGTTCCTCTCCGAGGGCATCCCTTTGAAGGATTACTAGGGGTCATAAGAGAGAAACTATCTGAGCTGAGCAAGAATGAGATTTAGTTGTTGAGAGACGTAGGGATGTATTGGGTGACATTCCTACCATAGATCAAAATTTACCGAGCTATGTTATCGGCTCTCATAGAGAGGTGGGATATGGATACATACTCATTTAATCTTAGGTGAGATCACTATGACACTAGAGGATGTCTACAGAATCTTGTAGCTTCTGATTTGAGGTGATCCTGTTAGACCAAGAGCACAGTGAGGTTCTAAGGAGATCCATGTAGATGCAGAGTATTTCTTGGGACATGTTCCATATATGTTAACCTGGGCAAATTAGATCACTTTATCATTCATACTGGTAGGCCCTAAACCTTTGGTATGGAGAGTGATGCTATGTATATTGTCCTTGGTTGTGGTACCCAATACAGAGGGTACAATATTTTTTGTACTTTTCACCCATCTTGTATAAAGGATGGAGACTCATAGGATTTTATTCTCATGGGGTCATAGCATGCTAGCCCACTTATACCATGAGCTATGTCAGCTAGTGCGATATCAAAGAGAGAGTCTCATAGTATGCACACTTTTGCAGATTTGGTTGTTTGAGAATTTGGCATGTACATGACCACATGGCATTCCAATGATGGTAGATCCTAGCACACCGAGAGGCTTTTCTTATTCTCTAAGAGATGTCTGACAGTTCGACAATATCCTCTATTGGAGGGTACGTCTAAACTGTATTCAACGCACAAATGTGATATGGAGACCCTACTATCAAATGATAGAGTGGCTAGATACATGACACTAGATGAGACATTCATAGGAGTGAAAGCTTCTAGAGGGTCATCAGAGTCACACAGTGATGACATACTACTATGATCAAGTGATGAGACAGTTTGACCTTTTAAAGGGGGTCACCGAGGTGGTACCTCATTATACACATCCAATGAGATACTATTAGAGACCTGGCGCCATACACTGACCATCAGTAGAAGACATAGTAGACAGTGATGCAGATGAGACAAAGGATATAGAGGTACCACCAAATGTGCCCTATTCAGGCAAGAGCCGAGACTACATCAAGTACTGGACTCTAAAGGGAACCCACCCCATCTACCCTAAGGATTATCCTATAGGTGATCCAGGCCTTTCAGAGAGGACACACTAGGATAGTGGCATAGCAGAGGAGGATGAGGATCATAGAGATGAGGAGGAGCCCATCTCTAAGGGAAACCCCATGGAGGAGGAGAGAGTAGAGGAGATGCCCCTAGCCAGTGATACTAGTGTGAATGTTCACATTTTTCACACATCACCACTAAGATCATGATGACCTCCACATGCCCACATAGAGACACCGCCACCGAGACCTAGACATAAAGAACATGGAGAGAGAAGTCACTCCATGCCACCACCATCTAGATCCTTTGGTGATGCCCAGGAGGGAGATCCAAGTATGGAATATGAAATTGACTTGAAAATTTAACTTAATTTATGAAGAAAGAGCACTAAATTGATAAATGTATTTTCATTCTATAGCTAGCATAGTGGAGTGGAGGAGTTTTGTATCTGAGGTTCTGAAGGATACATGTATATCCTACCGACTACCAGCCAATGAGAGAGAGTCTTCAATTAGTCATAGAGATCCCAATAGGCATGCTGATATCTTTGCATGTGTCCAACGAGAGCTGAGATTGTGCAAAGAAAGAAAAGATAAACTGACAGACAAGCTACAGATGGCCTAGGACTGCATGTGTGATATAAGCATATCGAGGAGCCACTCACAGACTACCGGACATAGATCTATTGTTTCTCACCATAGATCAGAGAGATATGGAAGTCATCGACCATCAGAGCATAGAGATAGATAGAGTGATAGATAGGGTCGTGGGCCACATATGTATCAAAAAACAAAATATTTTATAGATGAATAACTTTCTCTACTAATTAGTTCTATGTTTGATTACTATATTTTTATCAATAACATAAAACTTAATAGAAAGAAAGAAGGTGCATAAATGTATTCAAATGTAATTTTGCTAAAACTAAATAACCTATAAAACAAACATAATTATTTTATAAGGAATACATAAATACATGATGGAGGAGCATCCTGGGTGTAACAACAATCTTGCATCACCCAAAAGTATTTCTGGTTTCTTTTCAATAAGGGCTATCTTGTGCAGAGATGCTATTTTTGAAAATTTACTATTTTTAGTAAGTTTTCTGTTCAAGCTCAGAATGTTCTATTTTCTTCCCTGGAGGTTCATTTTTCTCATATTAGCCTATCGATAAAGTTTCATTGCCACATCAAGTCTAGTTTTGAAGATATTGAAAATTTTTGGTATTGGCAGCAGGGTACAAAAAGATTTGAACTCAATTTTGAAGGCTTTAGATGCCCTATATGAGGTAGAAACTTTGTCCAAATGAGCTTACTTAATTTAGGTGTTGTAGAGAACTTTGTGCCCTTTTCAAAATGGGGTCATAATAGTCAATCAAGTCAACGGGTGATGACTTATGTTCTCCGGAAGTTGGGCCACCTGAAATGGCAGAAAATAAATTTCCTTCAAAATTTTTGTTTGGGTTTCAAAAGATGTTTTGAGATGATTTTGATCTAATAAATTGAAAAAAAAAATAATTGTACGGTTGGTCGGCCTTAATGGCTAAATTTCTGGAACCTTCCCAGGTGGTGGAAAACTGCCTATATAAGGAAGGCCCATAGTGTTGTCTAGGGTAGTGGGGAGCAGTTCAGAGTAGTTCTAGGTAGATCTAGATAATAATTCGAGGCTTTTTCCTACAAAATATTGTAAGGGAAATGCCCATGTGGCTTTGCATATTATAATTCTGAAATTTGTAATTCCACATTTGTGGAGATAATAAGAAGCCGATTTTCTATTCTTACAAATTTTTGTTGTTCTCTATTTCTGTTATGTATTTGTGGTATTAAGGGGAGCACCCTTCATCAAGTTGTATCAAAGTGCAAGTTCTTGAGTGTGTAGATAGATCACCGACTGTGAGGTAGTTTGCACTAGGACCGTGGTTTGGGTTTCAGCGAGCAGCGCAAAAATGCCTCCACGAAGGGAACGTGGCAGAAGAGCTGGTGGTGTGACAATTGAGGTTAGAGTGCTTCAGAGACAAGTGCAAGAATTACAAGAAGAGATTCATAGAGTAATGAATCTTAATGTTAGAGATGAAAGTGAGGATGAAGCCGAAGAAATAAATTTTGATCAAGAAGAAGGCGAAATTATGAACCAAGAGGAAGAAAGGCTTTTTCAGGCCATTTCCAAGATTGGGAAAAGACCTAAGATTGAGGTTGCTGCATTTTTAGGAAATCTTAACCTAGAGGATTTGATTGTCTAGATCAATGAATTAGAAGAATATATTGAGTATGAAGAGATCGAGGTTGTTGATTGGGTCAAGTTTGCGAAGGCTAGACTGAAGGGTCATGCGAAGATCTAGTGGCAAGAGATTCAATTGGAGCGAAATAGAAGATGATAGGATAAAATCACAAGATGGGATTAAATGGTGGATAAATTGAAGAGACAGTTCATTGTTGTTGATTATGAGCTTGACCTACTAAAGAAAATGCAAAATTTGAAGCAAGCAAGAAGATCTGTTCAGTAGTATACAGAGGTGTTCTATCGAATCCTCATCAGAAAAGGCCATGCGGAAGTTGATAAGGAGAAAGTTTCCTATTACCTTAATGATTTGAGGCCTAGAATTTAAGAGGAGTTGAATTTGGTTTGAATGAATAGTATTGTAGAGGCATACCAGTTTTCCCTAAAAGTAAAGAAAAAGTTGAACAAGAAGTTTGAGAGAAGACAAAATGGAAGAGGTCATGGTGGAAGATTTGGTGGACAGTCATATGGTGGCCGAAATGAAGATCTGAAAAAGAAGGATGAGGCCAATAGCAGTCAAAATTAGAGAGGAAAGAATTCTAATCATTTCCATGATTAGAATAATAGAGATTAGAGAGGAAGAGGAGGCTTTCATGGAACATGTTTTCACTTTATAGAAGAAGGTCATAGGGCATATGAATGCCCTCAATGCCAAGGAAGAACATATAGGAGAAATGAAGGATAGGCTAGAGTTGTGCATGTAGATGAAGATGCCAGATCATCACATTTTGAAGATGCTAAAAGAGGAGAAACACTAATAAATAGAAGAGTCCTGTTGAGTGGTGAGAATAAACCTGAACAAAGGAGGAGCCTGTTTCACACCAGGTGCAAGTGTGAAGATAAGTGTTGTGATGTGATTATCGATAGTGGAAGCATTGAAAATTTGGTGTCCGAAGAAATGGTCACTAAGTTGAAGGTGAATAGACAGAAACACCCACATCCATATCAGTTTGCCTAGGTGCAGGATGACAACAAGGTCATGGTCAGTCAACAGTGCCTAGTAAAGTTCAAGATTTGCAGATACCCTGATGAGGTACTATGTGATATCATACCCATGGATGCATGTCATATGTTGTTGGGTAGACTATGGAAGTTTGATAGGCGTGCTATACATGATGGTTGTGTGAATACTTATTCCCTGAAAAAGAATAGAGTGCGACATAAGCTAAAGCCATTGAAGGACATAGAAGAAAAGGTATGCTATAATGCAAGAATAAGTTTTGTTGATGGAAGAAAATTCCTAGAGGTTATGAGGCATGAGCATGTGTCTTTTTCTTTAATTCCAAAAGTTGGTAAAGAGGAAGTAGAAGATGTACCTATAGAAGTTGCAGATTTACTGAATGAGTTTCAGGATATTGTATTTGATAATGTACCTAATAGATTACCACCAGTAAGGAAGATCAATCATCAAATGGACTTGATTCCAGGAGCCAGTTTTCCAAATAAGGTAGCACATAGAATGACACAAGTAGAAAGTGAAGAGTTGAATATACAAGTACATGAGTTGTTACAGAAGGGGTTGATTCGGGAGAGGTTGAGTCCATGTTCTTGTTAATATGATTTAGAAAAATAGAGAGGGGGGGTGAATCAGTTGTTCTCAAGTCCTGATGTATAAAATAACTTCAAAAACTTTTCCTTAAATCAGATCAAGCAACCAAAACAAACTTGGTCATCACTGATTCAATAATAGAAACATATAACACTGCAATCCACTACCCAGCTGTAACTAACTTATAAAACATAGAAATGTTTAAACCAAAAC
Source organism: Chamaecyparis obtusa (assembly GCA_027943335.1). Classification (NCBI taxonomy): domain Eukaryota; kingdom Viridiplantae; phylum Streptophyta; class Pinopsida; order Cupressales; family Cupressaceae; genus Chamaecyparis; species Chamaecyparis obtusa. The sequence goes on along the minus strand of BSBK01000971.1, from coordinate 314,617 downwards.
ATTCACACAAGTATTGACACCAGGATTTATAGTGGAAACCCAATATGGGAAAAACCACTTTGTAACATGCTACTATTATTTTCACTTTTCTGAAGTGAGCTCAGTTAAAATCCAACCCTGTTAAAGGTTACAATACACACTTTCAGGTGTGACGCGGTTAAAGGATTTCAATCACCCTGTTAAAAGTGAGCCTTGTTACAGGACTTACATACACTCCATTAGAATGCAACCTTGTTCAAAGGATTTAACATATGACTGTTAGCTCAACCTCTATTAAAATGATTTTGACTATTACAATGGTTAGAAAGTAGCAGCAGTATTGATCTAAAAAACATACAACTCACTTTGCAAATATCAGATCTAATTCCATCGACAAATGTTGGTTTACTGACTTTGAAACTTTGCCATCTCCATCTCTGATCTACTCAGAATTTTTCTTCAAGCAATCACCACACTTCTCCTTTAGCCTTTTCACTTATACAGTAAATAATACTTACTATTCTTCTAACATCTACTTCACCCATGCATTCTCATACCTAATGTTTAGGTTCCCTTAATACTTTTCTCTGTTAGGTTAACTTATCTTTTGCCGCTTAATCTCCTTTGTAGATCTTAGGGTTAGGTCAAATTCATTGAATCTACCTACTCCATGTTCTTCATCTCCTCTTCTAGAATCATCTCAAATCTCATAAAGATTTACAATAAAATGTTTTACAAAACATTAAATGCTTCCATACAATCAATAAATAAAGTCAACAGATTTTACATAATCCAAGAATTCAACAATGTCAGCTCCAAATCTGAATTCTCTTCAAATATAAAAATACTGATGCTCAATCAATACTGTGATCATCCACTTGATCTTCATACAAAATGCTCAGTCACTACTAAACTATTTCTTCGACATATACTATCTTCCTCGGCAATTAATTAATACTCGATCGACACTAGATTTTTGCTCGGCATACACTAACTCGATTGACACTGACATAACTTGGCTTAAACATGATTTCTTCATTTTTGCTCAGTTAAGCCTACTAGTTTAGTCTTCAATCTTACTAAGATAAATAATACACTATCCCATCATTGTACAACATAGTCAAGTACACTTTATAGTATCAAGATAACTCAACCTTTCCTTAGGTGCTATTGTTACCATCCTTTCTTTCCCTTCTCATAATAGATATAGTACTTTCCTAAGTAGCAACAGTCTTACCAGTTAAGGTTTGACATCAATGACAATACAACAATTGCTTCAATTATAGTTTCTAATAGTTCTGTACTAGCAGTATTAGCATTGAGAAGAATGGAGAATGGAGGATGTGTACAAATTCCAGGGCTATCAACAAGATCACAATCAAGTATAGGTTTCCATTGCCATGAATGGATGATATTATGGACTGTTTGAGTGGAGCTTTGTATTTTTCAAAAATAGATCTAAAGAGTAGATATCACCATATTCAGATTAGAGAAGGAGATGAATGGAAGACTACCTTCAAGACAAAAGAAGGATTGTATGAGTGGTTAGTCATGCCTTTTGGGCTAACCAATGCACCGAGCACTTTCATGTGGCTCATGAATGAGGTTTTGAAAGAATTTCTGGGTAAGTTTGTCATTTTTTACCTAGATGATATTTTGATGATTAGTAAGACATTAGAGGAGCATATGATGCATATTCGTATGGTGTTTGAGGAGTTAAGGGAAGAGAATTGTTGATTAATTTGAAGAAGTGCAATTTTGTGAACAAAGAGTTAGTTTATCTGAGATTGTAGTTTCAGTAGAAGATTTTAAAAATGGACCCAAAGAAAGTGCATGCTATTCTTGAATGGCCTACCCCAAGGAGTGCTACTGAGGTAAGATATTTTCATGGTTTGGCTAGTTTTTACAAAAAATTTATTAGAAGTTTTAGCAGTATTTGTGGACCCTTGACTGAAACAATGAGAGGGGAAATAAAAGAGTTTAAGTGGACTACTGGGGCAGATAAGAGTTTTAAATAGTTGAAACAAAAATTTATAGAACAACCTATTTTAGCACTTCCAAATTTTAATAAGGTGTTTCAAGTAGACTATGATGCTAGTGGTACTTCAATAGGAGCTATTATGAGTCAAAAAGGTAAACTTGTTGCTTATTTCAATGAGAAGTTAAATGATGCCAAGAGAAAATATTTAGTTTATGATTAGGAATTTTATGTTATAGTGTAGGCATTAAAGAAGTGGAGACACTATTTTCTTCCTAAGGAGTTTGTATTGTATACTGATCATCAAGCTTTGCAATATTTGAATAGTCAAGGAAAGTTGAATCAAAGGCATTTGAAATGGGTTGAGTTTTTGCAGAGTTATACATTTTTTTGAAACACAGGAGTGGAAAGTCTAACAGGGTTGTAGATGCGCTTAGAAGAAGGCAACTATTGCTAATAGGGATGGAGATTGAGGTGGTTGGGTTCAAGGAACTCAAGAATTTGTATCTAGAGGATCCCGATTTTGGTGAAGCTTGGAAAGCTTGTAAAGAACCTGTTACTGTAGATAGAATGAAGTGGTTAGATTTCATCATTTAGGATCATATCTTATTCAGAGGGAGTTAGTTGTGCATTCCATGAAGTTCTATGAGGGAGAATCTCACCAAGGATAAGCATAGCGAAAGATTGGCTAGACATTTTGGTCGAGATAAAACCCTTGCTTTGGTTAGTGAGAATTATTATTGGCCACAATTGTAGCAAGATATCAAGAAGTTTGTACAGGGTTATAGAGTATGTCAAATGGAAAAAGGAGTGAAGAAAAATACAAGGTTGTATTAGCCATTACCTATACCAGAGAAGCCTTGGGAGGATATCAGTATGGACTTTGTTCTTGGTTTACCAAGGACTCAGCGGGGACATGATTCAATTTTTGTGGTGGTTGAAATATTTTCAAAGATGACACATTTCATTCCCTGCAAGAAGACTAATGATGTAGTTCATGTGGCAAAATTGTTTTTCAGAGAAGTAGTGAGACTACATGGTTTGCCAAAGAGTATATTTTTAGATCGAGACACTAAGTTTGTTGGATATTTCTGGTGCACATTGTGGAAGAAGTTAAAGACAGATTTGAAGTTCAGTTCATCACATCATCCATAGACTAATGGATAGACAAAGGTGGTGAATAGGAGTTTGAGAAATTTGCTGAGATGTTTGGTTGGAGACAAGCCAATAGGATGGGATTTGATTTTACCACAGGAAGAATTTTCATACAATAATTTTGTTAAGAGGAGCACTAGTAAATCACCATTCCAAATTTTATATGGAAGTAGTCCCAGAAATGCATCTAAGTTGAGGAAGATAGATAAAGGAGAAATAAGTAGTGCTGAAGATGAGGATTTTGCAGAACATTTGAAGAACATCCATGAGGAGGTGAGGAAGTATATTACCAAGATGAATGTGTAGTATAAGGCTAAGGTATATGAGAAATAGGAGGCATAATAAATTTTAGGTTGGAGATGAAGTCATGGTTCATTTGTGGAAGGAGTGATTTGTAGTTGATACGTATAACAAGTTGAAAATGAAGAAGTTTGGGTCATGTAAGATACTGAAGAAGCATGGTTCAGGAAATGCCTATGAGGTAGAATTGCCTACTGAGCTGAATATTTTACTAGTATTTAACATTTTAGATTTAACAGAGTATCACGAAGGAGGTGTTGAAGATGAGATCATAGTAGCACAGTGGAGTATTATAGAAACTATTTCAGCTACCAAGGAGATTGAGGACATACTAGATAGTCATGTTGGTAGAAGCACAAGGAATATGACATATGAAGAATATTTGGTCAAATGGAAAGGATGACCTATTGAAGATTCATCATGGCTGACAAGGGAGGAAGTTAACCACCTTGGTTTTCCTCTTCACATTTGAGTCGTGATAGGTTCACTTCTCAAATTACACTGGGTGTCTGATGTAGCAGCATCCTGGGTGTAAGATCAATCTTGCATCACCCCAAAAAAAATTTGGTTTCTTTTCAATAAGGGCTATCTTGTGTAGAGATGCTATTTTTGAAAATTTACTATTTTTAGTAAGTTTTCCATTCAAGCTCAGAATGTTCTATTTTATTCCCTGGAGGTTCATTTTGGTCATATTAGCCTTCCGGTAAAGTTTCATTGCCAGATCAAGTCTAGTTTTGAAGTTATTGAAAATTTTTGGTATTGCCAGCAGGGTACAAAAAACTTTGATCTCAGTTTTGAAGTCTTTAGAAGCCCTGGATGAGGTTGAAACTTTGGTTGAATGAAGCTTTCTTGACACAAGTGTTGTAGAGCACTTTGCACTCTTTCCAAAATGGGGTCATAATAGTCAATTGGGTTAACGGGTGATGACTTATGGTCTCCAAAAGTTGGGCCACCTGAAATGGTGAAATATAAATTTCCTTCAAAATTTCTGTTTGGGTTTAAAAAGATGTTTTGAGCTGACTTTGATGTAATAAATTAAAAAATAAAATAACTGTAGGGTTGGTCGGCCTTAATGGCTAAATTTCTAGAACCTTCCCAAGCGGTGGAAAATTGTCTATATAAGGAAAGCCCATAGTGTTGTCTAGGGCAGTGGGGAGCAATTCAAAGTAGTTCTGGGTAGATCTGGATAATAATTCGAGGCTTTGTCCTACAAAATATTGTAAGGGAAATACCCATGTGTCTTTTCATATTGTAATTCTAAAATTTTTAATTCCACATTTGTGGAGATAATAAGAAGCCCACTTTGTGTTCTTGCAAATTGTTGTTGTTCTCTATTTCTGTTATGTATTTGTGGTATTAAGGGGAGCACCCTTCATCAATACACAAGGAAAGAAAGATAGAAATTAAGGATAATAACATTTGAGATTCATAATATTGATAGGTTCCTTAAAAGAAACATCATCCATATTAGCAAGTTTATAAGCACTTGAACCAAAGTCTTCAATCACAACAAAAGGTCCAATCCAGTTAGGGATAAACTTTCCTTTTTCACCAGGTAAAGCATTCACATTTCCTTGATTCTAATATAGGACTAAATAACCTAGTGAAAATGTTCCTTCAATTACCTTATGATTGTACTATTTCTAAAGAGATTTGTGATAAGCTTTTATATGTGATGCATGAGCATCCTAGGATTCTTGGCAATCCTGTATCAACAAAAAATATGTTTGTTTTGGGAGGCAGATTAGTAGTTTTTCTCCTTGTTGGTGAAGTATTTGCTTAGTTTTTTGAGTTTGGTTTCTCGGTTCAGTGTTTACCGAGGTGCTCGGTCTCTGAAGAATGCTTAGTAATTGAAGGTGTCAGTTCACTGGCACTTGGTTATTTCTCTATTTCTTGGTGTTTGGTTATCAATGGGTCTCGGTGTTGCTTGCCGGCACTCGATGTTCTTGCAAACTGACTTGGTTGTTTGGATGGATTGGCTTGGCCAACTGGTGCATTTAATCTGGGCCACGTTCCTGAAGTTATGGATTGACCATTGGATGTGTGGGGATCTAGATCTGGCATGTTGCATTCTCCTAGGTGGATCTGGAGGCTGACATGGATAATTTAATTATTGTAAGTCTATTTGAGAGTCGACCATGTTTTTGCATTTAATATTTGTATATTGTTTGTAAAGATGACTTGTGGCTAGGATTTAGTATTTAAGAAGATGTTTAGGTAGTTGTTTAGGGGGGGATCAGTGAGATTTGGATTAGAGATCAAGAGTTGGATCTAGAAATATAGTAGAGTTGGTAGCTTGCGAGCTTAGGAACAAGAAGATTGCTTGGTGGCCTCTATGCACAAGTTTAGATCTTCCTTAGTGGGCCTACTAGTGTCCTATTGTGTTACAGGCCTGGACTAGCTGAGAGGTGTATTGGATCTTGTGTGATCTTGTATAACTATTCTTGCTTTGTAATTGGTCATAACTGAGAAGGCCTTATAGTCTGGCACATTGCATGTAATCAGTTGTTGATGAATCAATATACTTGTTTTCTCTTAGATCTAGTGTTATCATTGTGTAAATCCATTGTGTTATGGTTTGACTACAAGTTTGGACAATCCTTAATTGAATCATCCATCCTTGACTACATCAAATGGTATCAAAGAAAGTTTATTTTGAATTTGTGGATAGATCACTGAGGAGAGACATTTTTCACTAAGATCTTGGATTGAAGATGCCTTTGAGGAGAGCTCGTGAGATCTCAGAGGAAGAAGCTACTAGAGAATTCAGTCTTGATGATTTTAGAGCTTTGCAAAAATAAGTGCAAGATCTTGAAGAGGAGTTGAGAAATAAGAAGACTACTTTGAAAGAAGATAGTGATGATGAATCTGAGGAAGAAGATCATTTTGAAGAAGCTGTAGAAGAAGCTAGAGATCCTGAAGAGAATAGAATCTTGAAAGCTATCTCTAAAATTGGGAAAAGACCTAAGATTGAAGTTTCTACATTTGTTGGAAGCCTTAGGCCAGAAGAGTTGATTGATTAGATTAATGAAATAGATGAGTACTTTGAGTATGAATAAATAGAGGATCTTGATAGGGTTAGATTTGCAAAGACTAAGTTTAAGGGTCATGCAAATATTTGGTGGAGAGAAGTTTCGATGGAAAGAAGTAGGAGAGGAAAGGAAAATATCACTAAATGGAACCAAATGGTTGACAAGTTGAAGAAGAAATTCATTCCAATGGATTATGAATTAGACATGTTTAAGAAGATGCAAGCCTTGAAGCAGACTAACAAATCAGTACAAGAGTATACTGAGCAGTTTTACAGAATCTCAATTAGGACTGGTCATTTTGAAGCTGATAAAGAGAAGGTTTCTAGGTATGTTTATGGTTTGAGACCTAGCATTCAAGAAGATTTAATTACTATATAGATGACAAGAATAGGAGATGCTTACTAGATGGCATTAAAGATTGAAGAGAAGATGAACAAGAAGTTTGAAGGAAGACAAAACAATAGGAACCGAGGTGGTAAGGCTGGTGAAACAGTTGCTGAAAGTAATGTGGTAGAGAACCCTAAGAATACTGATGTAGGATCTGGCAGTGGTCAAGTCACTAAGAATTTCAATAATGGACAAAGAGGAAGCTTGAAAAATGAGCTCACCGGTACTTGTTATCAATGTGGTGAGGCAGGTCATAGAAGTTTTCAATGTCCTAAGAAAAGAGTTGCACTGACTGCTAAAGAAGACATTGTGAATGTTGTAGAGAAAGGTGAGTTCCTTATCACTAGGAGATTGGCTACATGTGTCCAAGAATCAGTGCAAAGGAGAAATTTGTTTAGAACCAAATGTAAGTGAAAGAATAAGATACGTAATGTTATAGTTGATGGTAGTAGTTTTGAGAACTTTATTTCAGAAGAGATGGTTAGTAAGTTGAATTTGGAAAGAAAGAAACATCCTAATCCTTATCAGATTAGTTGGTGATGGAGGAGCATCTCGGGTCCTTGGCAATCCTGTGTCACCAAAAATAATTTGGAGTTTGTCTATGTTTATCAGTTTCTAATTTGACTGAGTTGGTCAGTATTTGGTTGGTTTCCTTTGGTTACCGAGTGTGGTCAGTTTTCTCGTGGGCGGCCAGTTATTTCTTGGGCACTTAGAATTGTTTGCCTTTTGCTCAGTTATCATGCTTACCGATGGGTTTATTTTTGTTTCCTATTGTGGCTGACTTGTGCATTTATATTAGATCACAGATTTAATGTTTGTATCCATCATTGGGAAGTGTGTGGTCCTAGATCTAACTGTTACTTCCATTAATTATGGATCTAAAGGCTGACTTAGCTCGGTATCCTCTTGCATAAATGTAGTTGTTTGGGTGTAGTTTAAGGAGTCAATTTTGATAGAAGATAGTAGACACTAGATTGGAAATTTGTAACAGATCCTCACATGTTTGAAGACTTCTTAGATTCATTGTAATATTTGGTTGTAACTGGGAAGGCCTTACGGCCTAGCATGTATGGTTTAATTGATGATAATATATGAAAGTTTCTGCATTCTCTCTCACTATTTTGTTTGTTTTCTTCTGCATGTTTTGAGTAGGCTTGGATCATTAGGGTGTGCCATCCTTTGGCCCCTCCTACTCCCTTCCTTGCATCAGGTGGTATCAGAGTGAGGTGAGATCTTGATCTAGTTTTGTGGATCTAGGTTTGTAGGTTCCTCTTGAAGCCCTAGTTGATTGTTGTGGGGTAGCATATTGCGATCTGACCTATAATTGTAGAGGGTTGTCAAGATGGTTCGTGGGAGGTGAGATGTAGATCCAAGATTGGAAAATATGCTAAGGCAGATTGCTGCTAGGCTAGAAGCTATTGAAATAGATGAAAGAAGAGGCAGACATCTTGAAGATGTTAGTGATGATGAAATTGAAGAAGAATAGGTGAATGCAGAACCTGCACCTATTATGGATCAAGCTAAAGAAATATTTTTGAAGGCATTAAAAAGTCTAAAGTCAACACCACATTTCAATCTTCCTGAGTATGGTGGAAAGCTAGATTCTGATGAATTGGTGGACTGGATCACCGAGATGGAAAAGTATTTTGAATATGAAAACATTCTTGAGGATAAGAAGGTGAAGATTGCAAGCACAATATTGAAAATTCATGCATCCTTATGGTGGGAACATCTGAAATTGGATTGGAAGAGGAAAGGAAAAGAAAAATCAAGGTATGGAGTAAAATCATAAATAAGTTGAAAGGAAAATTCTTACCCCGTGATTATCATATTAACCTAGTTCAGCAAATGCAAATTTTGAGACAAAAAGATAGCTCGGTAAAAGAGTATACTAAGGAATTCTATAGATTGGATATCAGATTTGGACATGATGAAGATGATGTGGAAATAATTGGTAGATACCTAAATGGTTTGAGAGTTTCCATCCAAGAGGAAATTAGCATGGTCAAGTTGGAGAACATTGAAGAGGCTTATCAACTTTCTTTGAAGGCCGACGAGAAACTAAACAAAATACATGAGAAAAGATAGAGAGGTTGTGGTGGTAGATTCCCTAGAGGAAGAGTTAGATCTAATGGTGAAAATGGTAGATCTGAACCTCAAAAGAAAAATCTAGACAAAGGAAAGACCGAGTGGAAAGGTGAAAGTTCTAGAGGTAGAGGTAGTAACTACTGAGGTGGTTATGGCAGAGGAAGTTTTTGAGGAACTTGTTATAATTGTGGAGAAGAAGGACATAGATATTTTGAATGTACACAAGCAAGTAAGAAGGCTGGTAGCAGTAGAAATGCTTTGGTGCAAGAAGAGTCACCGAATGAGCCTAAGAAAGAAAATAAATTGATGGTAAGGAGAACACTGTGGAATGAAAGAAAGAAGGAAGATCTGGTAAGGAAAAGTTTGTTCAAGACCAAATGTAGAGTTTCTGACAAAGCCTGGAAGGTAATCATTGACAGTGGTAGCTCAGAGAATTTGGCATCTGAAGAGATCGTCACAAAATTGTAGTTGGAAAGGTTGGTACATCTGAAGCCCTATCATATTTTATGGATCAAAGATGAGCATACACTCCTATTAAGTGAGCAATGTTATGTGAATTTGAAGATTGGAAAATACTATGATAAGGTGTTATATGATATCATGGCTATGGATTGTTGTCATATTTTGTTGGGTAGACCTTGGTAATATGATAGACATGCTATATATGATGAGAGATTGCATAAGTATACTATTGTGGCTGATGGAAAGAAACAAATCTAGTTACCATTGATGGAAGAACCTATTAGTAATGTTTGCACATCTTTGAAAGTTTTCTTGATGGAAGGAAGAAAGTTTGTTAACTCATTGAAGAAGATTGATGTATGTTTTGTTGTGATTCCTATAAAGATGAGTAAGAAAACATAGGATAATGTCCCTGAGGAGATTGATAAGTTACTCACTGAGTATAGTGATATCATTTCTAATAATTTACTTGATGGTTTTCCACCAAAAAGAAGCATTAATCATTGTATAGATCTGATTCTTGGAGTTAGTTTACCGAATAAGACACCTCATTGGTTGACACCTACCAAGAATCAAGAATTGAACTAATAGATTCAAGTGTTGTTGGAGAAAGGCTTGATCAGAGAAAGCTTGAGTCCTTGTGTAGTACCTACTATATTGGCACCGAAGAAGAATGGAGAATGGAGAATGTGTACTGATTCCAGAGCAATCAATAAGATAACAGTAAAGTATAGGTTTCCTATACTGAGGATGGATGATATAATGGATAGTTTGACTGGAGAAAAATATTTCACAAAGATTGATTTGAAAAGTGGATATCATCAGATTAGAATTAGAGAAGGTGATGAATGGAAGACTTCTTTCAAGACAAAAGAAGGTTTGTATGAGTGGTTGGTTATACCTTTTGGTTTAACTAATGTACAGAGTACTTTTATGAGGTTGATGAATGAAGTTTTGAAGAAATTCTTGGGTAAGTTTGTGATTGTATATCTTGATGATATTCTAATATTTAGTAAGAGTAGAGAATAACATTTGTTTCATGTTAGACAAGTTTTGTAGAGATTGAAATAGGAAAAGTTGCTGATAAATCTGAAAAAGTGTTCATTCATGAAAGAAGAGATTGTGTATTTGGGATTTGTTATTTTGGTTGATGGTTTGAAGATGGATCCTGAAAAGGTTGAAGCTATTTTGAATTGGCCTACACCTTTGAATGCTAGTGAGGTAAGATCATTTCATGATTTGAAAAGTTTTTACCATAAGTTCATAAGGAATTTTAGTTCAATTTGTAATGCTATGATTGAGACTATGAGAGGAGACAAAAGAGAATTCAAGTGGACACATGGAGCTGAAAATTTTTTTGAGTCTCTGAAGCAGAACATTGCTGAATTACCTATTTTGGCATTACCTGATTTCAATAAAGTATTTCAAGTAGAATGTGATGCAAGTGGAAGTGCAATTGGAGCTGTGTTGAGTCAAGAAGGTAAACATGTTGCTTTCTTTAGTGAAAAGTTGAATGATGCTAGAAGGAAATATTATGTGTATGATCAAGAATTCTATGCTATTGTTCAAGCACTAAAGAAATGGAGACATTATTTGATACCAAGTGAATTTGTGTTGTATACTGATAACAATGCTTTACAATATTTGGGTAGTTAGAATAAGTTGAATCAGAGACATATGAAATGGGTTGAGTATTTGTAGAGTTATACATATGTGATCAAGAATAAGAGTGGAGTTACTAACTGAGTTGCTAATGCATTGAGTAGAAGAAGATCTTTCATGACCGAGATGAAAATTGAAGTTCTTGGTTTTGATGAGATGAAAGGTTTGTATGAAAATGACCCTAATTTTTCTGAGCCATGGAGAAAGTGCAGAGAACCTATTCAAGATCAACAAGATACTAAATGGGATGAATATTTTATTCAGGAAGGTATGTTGTTTAAAGGTATCCAGTTGTGTATATTGAGAGGAGTAATGAGAACTAATTTTATAAAGGAGAAACATAGTAGTGGTTTGGCTAGACATTTTGGCATTGATAAAACATGGAATTTTCTTAAGGAGAAGTACTATTGGCCGCAATTGTATAGAGATGTTCAAAAATTTGTGAAAAGTTGTGAAATTTGTCAAGTTGCAAAAGGAGTAAGTTAGAATACTAGATTGTATACACCAATTGTTGCTCCTGAGAAACCTTGGATAAATTTTCTAAGCTGGCACATTTTATACCATGTAGAAAGACATTAGATGAAGTACATGTAGTAGATCTTTTCTTTAAAGAAATTTTTAGATTACATGGATTACCGAGGAGTATTATATCTGACCGAGATAGTAAATTTGTTGGATATTTTTGGAAGATTCTTTGGAAGAAATTTGACACTGAGTTGAAATATAGTTCTACATTTCACCCACAAACCAATGGATAGATTGAAGTTGTGAACAAAAGTTTGGGAAATCTTTTGAGATGTTTAGTTGGAGACACACCGAGTAATTGGGATTCTATGTTGGCACAAGCAGAGTTTGCATACAATAATTTAATGAATAGGAGTAGTAGAAAAACACCTTTTGAGATTGTGAATGGCACACAACTAAGAGGAATATCTGATTTGAGAGACATTGCTGATGGGAATAAGAAAAGTGCTAAAGGAGTAAATTTCGCTGAGTAGATGAAAACATTGCATGAAGATATGAAGCTGAAGCTAGAAGACAGTAATCAGAAATACAAAGACAGAGTTAATAGATCAAGGAGACATAAGACTTTTTATGTTGTTGATGAAGTGATGGTTCATTTGAAGAAAGGTCAATTTCCTGTTGGAACATATGGGAAGCTGAAGACAAAGAAGTTTAGACCTTGCAAGATTCTAAAGAAATTTGATAGTGGAAATGCATATGAGATTGAGTTACCTGATGACATGGACATATCACCTATTTTCAACATTTCTGATTTGTATGAGTATCATGAACTTGATGAAGAAGTGAAAGTACTGACATAATATCCTAAGAAGCAGAATGATGAAGTTGAACAGATTTTGAAGGAAAGAGTTGGCAAGAGCACAAGAGGAAAATAGTATATGGAATATCTGGTTAATTGGAAGAATAGACCGATGGAAGATAGTTCATGGATTTCATAGTCTAAGTTGGATGCAGCTTGAACCAGGCATACCAAATGATTCAGAGAATCATTTCAAAATAACCCCAGGTGTCTGATGCAGGAGCATCTCGGGTCCTTGGCAATCTTGTGTCACCAAAAATAATTTGGAGTTTGTCTGTGTTGCTTGGTTTCTACTTTGACTAAGTTGGTTGGTAGTTGGTCAGTTTCCTTTGGTTATCAAGTGTGGTCAATTCTCTCCTCGGTGGTCGATTATTTCTCTGGCGCTCAACATTATCTGTCTAGTGCTCGGTTATCATGCTTACCGACGAGTTTAGTTTTGTAACTTGTGCATTTATATTGGATCATGGATTTAATGTTTGTATCCATCATTGGGAAGAGTGTGGTCCTAGATCTAACTGTTACTTCTATTAATTATGGATCTGATGGCCGACTCAGTTTGGTATCCTCTTGTATAAATGTAGTTGTTTGGGTGTAGTTTAAGGAGTCATTTTTTATAGAAGATAGTAGACATTAGATTGGAGATTTTTAATAGATCCTCGTATGTTTGAGGACTTTTGAGATTCATTGTAAGATTTGGCCATAACTGGGAAGGCCTTACGGCCTGACATGTATGGTTCAATTGATGATAATATATGAAATTTTTTGCATTCTCTATCTCTCACTATTGTGTTTGTTTGCTTCCACATTTTTTGAGTAGGCTTGGATCATTAGGGTGCACCATCCTTTGGCCCCTCTTGCTCCCTTCCTTGTAACAGTTGGATACAAGATGTGTCTAAGGTTAGGATTGAAGAACAATGCTTGGTTAATTTTCAAATTGGATCTTATCATGATGAAATATTGTGTGATATATTACCTATGGATGCTTGTCATCTGTTCCTTGGGAGGCCTTGGCAATTTGATAGAAATTTTTTATTTGATGGTCATGCAAACACCTATGTGGTTAGGCATGAAGGATCTAGGCATAAGTTGTTGCCTTTATAGGAGATAGGGGCTAAGGGATGCAAATTTATTAGGTGTTGTCCTTATGAAAAACCTCAGGAGCAGAGGATTGATGAAACTATTCCTACAAAGCTTAGTTTAAAAGAGAAGGAGAATGATATATCTAAAGTATTTGTTGAGATTAAGAGATAGTGGTATTTCTAATAGAATTAGTACAGTAGGTAATGACATTTCTGACACAGACAAATGCAGGTGATACCAAGTTGATTGAAGAATCTAGAGAGGATGGGGTTTACCAAGGTACGGATGTGGTCAGTAGTGGAAGGAATGATTAGATTTAGTTATTATCAATTGCAGACAGAAAAGATAAGAAAAGTGGGAAGCAAGAAATATTGTTGCAAGGGACAATGGATGAAATGAAGACAACTTGGAATGAAGGACACGGGGAGATATGGGTTAAGAATAGATATGGCATACCTGTTCTGATTCCCTTAAGGCATTCCTAATTTCCTTATGAGAAAATCTTCTTTACCTGGGGTATTTGATGCAGGAGCATCCTAAGATTCTTGCCAATCATGTATCAAAAAAAAATATGTTTGTTTTGGGAGGTAGATTAGTAGTTTTGATCCTTGTTGGTAAAGTATTTGCTAAGTTTTTGGAGTTTGGTTGCTCGGTTCAGTTTTTACCGCGCTGCTTGGTCTTTGAAGAATGCTCGGTAACTAAAGGTGTCAGTTCACTAGCACTCAATTATTTCTCTATTGCTCAGTGTTCTTCTATACTGACTTGGTTGTTTGGATGCATTAGCTTGGCCGACTAGTGCATTTAATTTGGGTCACGTTCCTCGAGTTATGGATTTATCGTTAGACATGTGGGGACCTAGATTTGGCATATTGCATTCTCCTAGGTGGATCTGGAGGCTAACATGGATAATTTAATTATTGTCAGGCTATTTGAGATTTGACCATGTTTTTGCATTTAATATTTTTATATTGTTTGTAAAGCCAACTTGTAGCTGGGATTTAGTATTTAAGAAGATGTTTGGGTTGTTGTTTATGGGGGGATCAATGAGAGTTGGATTAGAGATCGAGAGTTGGATCTAGAAATATAGCAGAGTTAGTAGCTTGGGAGCTTAGGAACAAGAAGATTTCTTTGTGGCCCATGTGCACAAGTTTAGATCTTCCTTGGTGGGCCTACCAGTGTCCTGTCATGTTACAGGTCTGGACTAGCTGAGAGGTGTATTGGATTCTATGTGATCTTGTAGAGTTGTTCTTTATTTTTAATTAGATGTAACCGGGAAGGACTTAGAGCCTGTCACATTGCATGAAATTAGTTGTTGATGAATCAATATACTTGTTTTCTCTTAGATCTGGTGTTATAATTATGTAATTCCACTATGTTATGATTTGGCTACAAGTTTGGATAGTCCTTAATTGGATCCTCCATCCTTGATTGCATTAATATGTTCTAAAGCATTTATTCATTATTCATCCAACATTTCCAATTCTTGTAATTGTTGTTCTCGAAATGTATCCTTGTCGATTATCCCATGAAATGAAACACATAAAGAAGGTATTTCTAATTCCAAAGGCATAATAGCATTAGTACCATTGACAATATTGTAAATAGAAGTACCCATAGTAGTACAAACACTAGTCCTATAATCCCATAAAGCATAGGTAAGTTGGGTATGCCAATATTTCGCATGCTTGTTAACTATTTTTCTCAAAATTTGTTCAATTATTTTATTTGATGCTTCAGCTTGACCATTAGATTGAGGATAGTAAGGAGTCAAAAATCTATGTTGAATTCAATATTTTTCCAAGAATTTTGTGACTTCTTTGTTCTTAAAAGAGGTAACATTATCTGAAACTATTGTTGAAGGGATACCAAATCGTGTTATGATATTGTTAAGAATAAAATCACAAATAACATCTGCAATGGTTAAATTAAGAGGAACAACTTCTACCCACTTTGTGAAGTAATTTGTAGCAGTCAGGATGTATGTATGTCCTTGAGAAGAAGCTCGTGAGATTTTTCCAATAAGTTAAAAAACCCAAATATTAAAAGGCCATGGAGAAACTTGATTACAAAGCTCACGAGCAGGAGCATGAATCAAATTACTATGTTGTTGACATTGAGGACATTTCTTAACAAACATGAAAGAATCTAGTTCCATTATTTTCCTATAATATCCCATTCTAAGCAGTTTATTAACCAGAGATTTTCCACCAAAATGGGCCCCACAAGAACTAGAATGAGCTTCTGCCAAAGCTACCAGAATTTTGGTTCTATTAAGACATCTTAATAGTAAATCCTCATAAGAACATTTGTAAAGCATGTCTCCTAAGATGATGTAACATGCTACAAGCTTCCTAATATGATTATGTGTGTTCCTTGTTGCCAATTCAAGAAAAGTAGCATCTTTCAAGAAATGAAAGATATGAGAATACCATTCATCCAAATGCAAATTGAAACAATCAGAGGTAACCTATTTAGAAATTTCATGGTTTTTAAGAGTTTGTATAGTAAATTGAAAATTTTTAGCATCATTCTCAAGACAAACCAAAGAAGCTATGCTTTCCATGGTGTCTGCATGTCGATTATCTTTCCTAGGTAAAGTTTGAATTGTATAAGAAGAGAATTGTGAAAGCACATCAAGAGCCAAATCTCTATATTGTGTAATTTTATCACTCTTAGTCTGATAACCTCCTTTATTTTTTTCAACAATCAATTATGAATCTCCATATATTTGCAAGTGTTTGATGTTAAGGCATGAAGCTTCTCGTAGGCTAGCTACAAGAGCTTCATACTCCACAATGTTATTAGTACAAGGAAAGATTAATTTGTACGATAAAGGGATTGGTTTTTTCATAGCAAGGATCAAGATAATACCAACACCATAACCTATCTTACATCTAGATCCATCAAAATATAATTCCCAAACATCATCTTGCTTAATAGCTAGAATGTTTTCATTAGGGAATTCTATTGAAGTAAAGCATGCATCAAGATGAGGACAAGGAGCTTCAACCAAATAATCTGTTACAGCTTGTCCCTTAATCAGCTTATGAGAAATGAAATTAAGATCAAATTCTATAAGTAACATCACCCACTTGGCCAAATGGCTAGAGAGATCAATTTTTGAGAAAAGATGTTTCAAAGGATCAAATTTAACAATCACATTGACTTCAACATTTAAAAGATAATGCCTAAGTCTCTAGCAAGCATAAACTAAGCATTGTCTTTCCAAATCGATGCATCTTGTTTCATAATCAAGTAAAGTTCAACTAATGTAGTACACAAGTCTTTTCTTACCTTCACTATCATACTGACCTAACAATGCACTCACCACTTTCAGAGTGGCTAAAGTATACAAATAAAAGGGTTTATCAAATTGAGTGGGTTGCAAGATAGGAGGATTGGTGAGATACTCCTTAAATTTCTAAAAAGGATTATTTACATTCTTCATTCCAAGAGAAAGTGGTATCCTTTCTACGCAAGGAAGTAAAGGGAACTAATCTATCAGCTACGTTGGAAACAAAGTGATAAATAGCTTTAATTTTTCCTTGTAAACTTTGTAACTGAGAAATATTCTTAGGAGGAGGCATATTAACAATAGCTTCAATCTTTTCAGTATCTACCTCTATACCTCTCTTACAAATTATAAATCCTAATAATTTACTAGAATCAACTCCAAAGATACATTTCTTAGGATTCAACCTCATGTTGTAACTTCTAATCCTTTCAAATATCTGTCATAAAATGCTCATATGATCTTCTCTTTGTATAGATTTCACCAAGATATCATCCATATAATCCTCAAGAATCTTATGAATGTAATCATGAAAAATCAAGGTCATAGCTCGTTGATAAGTTTCTCCCACATTTTTTAATCCAAAAGGCATCATGACCCAACAAAATGTTCCTAAAGGTGTTGTAAATGTGGTCTTAAATTGATCTTCAGGAGGAATAAAAATTTGATTATATCTAGAAAAGCCATCCATAAAAGATAATAAAGCATGACCCACTATTGAATCCACAATCATATCAATATTAGGTCACAAGAAATCATCTTTTAAGGATGCCTTATTTAAATCTCTAAAGTCAGTACACATCCTTATCTTATTTTCTCTATTTGAAATAGGCATAATGTTTGAAATCCAGTCTGAGTAATCAATAGTGCGGATGAATCTAGCATCTAATAATCTTTCAATTCCATCCTTAACTAATAAAACAATTCATGGATTCATGTTTTGAGTTTTCTACTTCATAGGTTTAACATTCAGTTTGAGAACAATATTGTGAGTAACAATCTTAGAATCTACACCTGACATATCCAAATATGTCTAAGAAAAAATGTCCTTAAATTCAAGTAAAAGGGAAACCAACTAATCATGTTCTTCCTTATTCAAACATTTCCCAATTTTTATTATCTTTTTAGAGTTAGTTTCATCCATTTGAATATCAACAGTCTCAGTTATTAGGAAATCACTTTGTATTAGAGAATCCATTGGTAAAGAAGAAATATTTTTTTCATCATGCTCTCCAAAATAATAATTTGTACTTAAACAATAAGGCTTCTGTCATTTGTGATGAAAATTAAAGGTAAATCCTCATAAACCCCTAAAAAATATCCAAAGTAGGTCTTTGATTAATGTCAAGGAGGAGCAAGTTAACTAACTTCAACTGTCCACCATATATATGATTAAAATTGAGAGGAAAAACTAATTGTTGTCTGTAAGGATTGAATCCCAATCCATATGTATGATCATAAATTTCATTATCCAAAGCCACTTGTATACCTTGCTCATATTTACCACATCCTTTCCCATTAAATCCTGACTTCTTGAGCAGATGATAACCAAAACCATATCTATCAGCCATATCAGATGTAGTCCAAGGAGAGGCATGTGTCACAATATCATAGCAATTAGGTTTTATTGTTTCAATTGTTTCTTCAATCGAGGTGACAACAAAGTTACTTTTTAATTCCTTAGAAAGTGGGGAAGGAGTAAAAACTTATTTTTCAAATTCACTTTGTTGTTTCATAAATTCCAAATTAGAGACCTTATATTCTCCAATGAAAGTAGGATTAAAGTCCAATGTCCCATAATCATCCTCATTCCAGGAAGAAGATGGAGCTTCAATTTATTTTATCTCAGGTTTCTTTTCAATCTCTTTGCTTGGTTGGAGAGACTGAGAGACTTTAACATATTCCACATTTAAGAAAGGGTTTGGCGCATCATTTGCATGTAATGTATACATTAAGTTTTTATAGATAAACCTAACTTACAATGAACAATAGAATGAACTGGAAGCATAGTATGTAACCAAAGTCTACGTAAAAGAAGGTTACGATTGAGAGGTCCAGGCATAATGTGAATATGTGTATTTAGAATAACTGGACCAACTTTAACAAGTAAGGTAATAATGCCCAAAGTTCTTTTTGCAATATTGTAAAATCCACGTATAGGGACATTATCAGGTTGAATAGTTGTGAGATCAGCCTTAATATCCTTAAGCATATCCATGCTACAAACATTAAGCCTAGATCCATTGTCAATTAACATTCTATGAATGATACTCTGATTAATAGAAACAACAACCATAAGAGCATCATATTGATTCTGCACCTCAACAGTAGGTAAATCATCATCAGTAAATAGAATAGGAGGTACATAAGGAATAGTATGCATGCACTCCAAAATAGAATGAATGTTCTCTTGATTAGGAGGAGAAGCAGGAAGAGTAGATAAAGCCTTTTGCAATGCCTCATGATATGTCGGGGAAGTTTGAAGAAATTACCATAAAGATATCTTAGCATGAGTAGCACATAATTGGCCTAATAAGTCATACTCCTCAAAGGTAGAAGGAAACCTAGGAGCTTGAGGAAGCACAGGTTGAGAAGGTGGTAAAGAAACTAGAGCAGTAGGCTGAGAGTTATTTCGTGTGTGATAAGCATGTGAAACGAAATCTTTGTTATCAAATAAATCTAAAGGATCCTTAGGTTTACCCTTAATTGTTATTTGAGGACATCCTTTTACCATCAAAAAAGGTTTAAGATATATCATTTTAGGTTTATCAATGTTGAAAATAGTGGAACATGAAGGTAACCATGCACACACCCTATGGTAAAGGTCAATTGAAGAGGTTGTGGAGGAGAGTGAAATAGGAATAGGATCAATGGAGATCTCATTGAAACAATTTTCATCCTCACATCCATGTACCTCATTAAGGGATCTATCCTCTTGTACAATAAAAGCCTCATCAAAGTATTCAAAACAAGAATCATACATGTTGAACACAAAGTAACTCTACAAGCATGAACAATGTAAATATTTTTGTATTTTTAAAGGAATTTTGCAATTTTTTTGTATTTTTGGAATATAAATGCAAGATAATAAAATAAATATACTTTCATAGGAAAGTAAGATCTATCAAATAATGTGAATATAACACCAAAAAGAAAGATTTGTCGTAAATGGGTTCACCAAAATGTAATGGTGGAAATGAGGATAGGTAGGGTTTTAACAATGTACCTAATAGAGATCCTAAACCAACATTCCCAAAAATACATATGAATTGATAATGATAAATAATGTGAATCTAGAAATACTTGAAATTAGATAGGATGAAGTACATACCTCATAATAAAATGGATCTAGAAATACCTATTTTCTGGTGTCTGTGTTCAGTTTCGGGAAATTTTGCAACTAGATCTAGGACAGGAAAGGAGAGATAGAGAAAACCTAGAAAAATTTTCTAATTTTGAGGGAGGTCGACCTTGACCCAAGGACAAGGGTAAGATCTTACCCTGGGGCACAATCTTACCCCTAAAAGTTGACCTTGACCTACACTTCTCTGACATAAATTCTATTCATGGATCCCGGAAGTTTGATGAAAAGGGTACATAGATATGCTCTTCAACTCCTAAAACAACAACTGTAGATATCTCAAAATGGTGTTTTGGGGTGGCTATATAGGGTTTTGGCTCAGTCAAACCCCCGTTTTGGTGATCTCCACCTCCACGAATAGCCAGATATAATAGAATATGTGTGTGTATTGAATGTGTAATGCCAAGATCTAACCCTCTAGATTGAATCCCTAGCATGAATTGATATGAGAAAACAATGCCTAGATTTGAATATGATAAGAAAGCATACCAAGCCCCCAAGGATAAAGTACTCTCACCAAAGTCACAATTCATAATTTCTACCCCATGATTGTATCTTTGAATGCTTGAATATTGAAAATGGTAGATCAAGGAAGAAGGAATCTTTCTTACTCCAAGGAATGTCCACAATGGTTTGTCCACAAAAATGCTTGAGATCCATAGTAAATTGATCTTCTATATCATCCTCTTGCAACCTTGCATGTTCACTTCACCATTTCTTTCTTTCTTCAATCGATTATTTCTCTACTTGATTGACACTTGGTGTGTAGTTGTTCAAATGAAGGCAATAGAGAGTCCTTATATAGAGGTTTCAAGGTAAGGCTCCTCAAACAATGTAAGGGCCCATAATTCAAATTTCACCTAGAATTATGGTCAAATCACAATAACCAACTAAGGAGGGAAAATAATTAAATGAGTTTTCAATTAAAACCCTTCCGCATTTGGATCCGGGGGCTCGACATTGACTTCGGGACCCGTTGTGAACCAAATTTGAAAAGGGGGATCAGAACCTAACAGAGGTGAAGGATGACCTGAAATTTGAACTATTAGATCAAAGTTGACCTTGACCTTGACCTAGGTCAAAGTCAACCTTGACCTTGACCCAGAGGTCCAACTCCAGTCAATGTTGAGAACAGGAGGTCCCAGAGATGCCCAGAGACTTGGAATAGTGGGAGAATAGGGCAGAGTTCCAGGGGAAGGCACATAGACCTAGAGTGAATGAGATGAGGAATAGGAGGACCTATACCTAGATCCTACTTATAAAATAGATCCATAGAGAAGGGAAATCAAGGATAATCCTTGGGATCTGAACCCTAATTTCACCAGCTAGAATGAAGGAATCAAGAGAAAATGCATCCTAAATGCAAATCTATCATGAAAATGCACTGAAAGAGGGTGCTAAACCTATCGAGATAGAATTTCTTCCATTTTAAGACAATGCAATAGATATAGGAGCATGGGTCCTAAGTAGCACCTATTTCCAGGTTTTCACCAAGGCATGATTTTTTAGTTTTTGGATTTTTTATTTATTTTTTCATTTTTTCTTTCTTTTTTTATTTTCTTTTTATTTTTCATTATTTTGTATTGATGCATGAAGGTTCCTATTTCTAGGTTTTCACCATGATGATCATTTTTTCAAGAAATTTTAGAATTTTTAGGATGTTTTCAGGACATTTTATGATTTTAAAGATTTTTTCAAGATCATACGATATGTACAAAGCTCCTATAGAATCATGCATAGAACTTCTTTAGATGAGGGATGTTGACATGTTTAGGGATTTGTTCTCCCTCAGGTGTAGAAAAATGATAAGCACTAGATCCAAAATAAATAGTGATTATATAGGGACCCAGCTAGTTTGGTTCAAATTTTCCTTTCTATTTTCTATTCTGTTGATTCTTGGGATTCTCTCTTAAGATGAAATCTCCACCTCAAGCTCTCTAGAATGAACCTTTTTGTTGTAGCTTTGTGACATCATTTTTTGATATACGCTCATATGATCAAATACAATTTTTCTATGTTCATCTAGAAGTTGTAACTCTTGTATATACATGATTCTGTAGGCATCATTAGTGATAAGGCTTCTTAATGAAACTCTTAAGGAAGCTATCTCAACTTCAAGAGGTAAGACAACTTCAGATCCATAAACAAGTGCAAAGGGTATAGCTCACGTAGGTGTGTGAATGCTAGTTCAGTAGGCTCATAATGTAGGATTAATCTTTAAGTGTCAATCTCTTCCTACCTTATTCACTATCTTTTGTAAGATTTTTAGTAATGTTTTGTTAGAAGCTTTAGCCTGGCTGTTACCTTCAGGGTAATAAATTGAGGACCAGTGATCTTTAATATTGAATTTCTTACATAATTGTTTGAGATCCTTATTTTTGAATTTTCCTCCACTATCAGTAACTATGGAGGAAGGTATTCAATAGAGAAAGATGAAGTGATTGAGTATGAACAAGGACACTTGTTTTCCTATAGTAACTAAAAGAGGAACAAACTCAACCCATTTTGTGAAATATTATGTTGCACTGATAATGAATTTGTGTTTACTACATGAGTTAGGGTGGATTTGGCCTACCAAATTAAAATCCTACTATTGAAAATGCCAATGTGTAATAGAAGGGATAACTTCCCTACCTTGAACATGAATTAGGTTCCCATGTATCTGACATTTCTTGCAAGATTTGGCATAGCGTACAACATCTTTCTACATAGTAGGCCAATAGTAATGAACCCTTAGTAGTTTTTGAGTTGACACAAGACCATTAGAGTGAGACCCACATATGCCATTGTGGACTTCAACAAATGCATGTTTAGACTTGTCTATCTCTAAGAACCTAAGAAGTGTTCTATCTAAGCCCTTCCTAAACAAGTCAAAAGAGAAGATCGTATAACGGGAAGCCTTGTGAATGAGTTTTTATTTCTCATTGTGGGTTAAGTTGTTAGGAATGATTTGGTCACATAGGTAAGAATATATTTTGGAATAGAAAGAGGAGTCATGACCAATTATTGTGCAAAATACATAGTTGTCAGGGGAGTCATAGGTAGGATAGGATAGTTCTTCTACCAAGAATTAAAATCTTGATTCGTGTTCTTTTAGCTATAGGATAGAATCCAAGGTGGCCATAGCATCAACCACTCTGTTTTCATTTCTAGGAATCTATTAAAATGTAACAAAGGAGAAGTATCTTTTTAGGTCATCAATCATCTTCTTGTAAGGAATAAATTTATCATCTTTTGTTTTATGGTCATTATTAGTCTAATTGATGACAAGTTTGGAGTCTCCAAAGATATGTAGCTCAACAATCCTCCATTCAATAGCCAGTTTGATTCCATTTATCAAAGCCTCTAATTTTGCTATGTTGTTTGTGCAAGGAAACAAAAATTTCTATGACTTTAGGAAGGTGTATCCATGAGGTGAGATAAACAAAATTCTAGCTAGAGTACCATTCTATGTGTGAGATCCATCAAAGAAAATTTTCCAGGTGCATTCAGTCACACACATGATGGAGGCATAAGGAAAATCAATCTGCATAGGAGTATCATTTGGAATAGGAGATTATACTAGTTGATCAGAAATTTCCTATCCTTTTATAGCTTTATGATCAATGTACTCAATGTCAAATTTAGAAATAATCATCCTCCATTTAGCCAATCGACCAGTAAGAGTAGCTTTATTTAGTAAATATTTTAGAGAATCAATTTTTGTTATAAGTTGTGTAGTATGTGCCAGCATGTAGTGTCTAATTTTTTGAGATGCAAACACTACTACAAAATAATATTTCTCAATATTATTTTAATTGATCTCATAGGTAACCAATATTCTACTAATATAGTATATGGCTCTTTCTTTCCCATGCTCATCTTGTTGTGCTAGTAATGTTAGAAATAGGGAATGCTAAAAAGGTGGGGTGGGGGGGGGGGGGGGGTGAATCAGTATTCTAAAAATGTTTTCTATCATCCAATTATGGATATAACAAATTATCTTAATACATGCATAACATAGTAAACTAAATAGCATGCATAGAAATAAAGAAAATGAACTCATAACACATTATTTGTTCTCGAGGAAACCCTGGCCAAGGGAAAACCTTGGTGGTGATGGCACCCATAAAGATCCACTAATCAAAAGTATCTTGTTGAGGATGTTCACCCTGTTAGGAGCCTATTACAAAAATATAGTGTCTCAGTCCTGATTAAGGTACTATAGGCCTTGTTAGAAGCCTCAACCCTGCTAAGAGTTGGTAGTACTGATTACCAATGATTACAAGATGAGCCCACTACCCAAACAAGTAATGTACAATGATTATTGATTAAAAAATAGAGTAAGGTACATAACCTTATACTACTTTCTTGTCTTTCACAACTTCACATCAATATCTTTCGCTATATCATCTATATCATTACAATTACATCTCTTTCACATTTCATATGCCTTACATTTATACAAGTTATTAGGAATAATAACTTTTACAGTCAGCTTTACATAACATAAAGCATTACAAAAAATACATATTTACCCAAGGTTTAACATCTAGGATTTTGTCCCTTTATATTATTAAGACATTATTTTGATAAACAAAATAATCCCTTAACTCTTTACCAATTATGTCTTCATATTATGTCATGTCGGCTTAACATTATCTTTGGTAAAATTGCCATAACTTCTTCCGTACATGCCATACAGACTTGTTCTCTCAGGTGAGTCTTCAATAGTCATCATAGTATTTATGTTCAAGTTCCCAAGCACTAAACTTACTCCAATCGACATCGCCAATAAAAACTATCTCTTGGGTACACTGGGAAAATAATGCAGATAATTAGACAATTTTTCTTTGCGCTCTCTCATACTTGATCTTTGTCATATGCAGTCTTCATGTAGATTATATGTTTCCATAATGACAACATCTAGATATCTAACTCAGCCAAATTTCCAAAAATCTCCCCCTTTGTCATGGGTGGCAACATATGACAAAATTGGCTAAGTCTCAAAACTTCAAAAACTCAAAATTGTGGCCATAACAAAAAATATATCCGCTATCCTTATAACTCCATAAATATCATATATATTCTATACTGCCCATAAGAATATACTTCCTTATCATAAATACATCAATTTTTTTCTATATATATCTCCCCCTTTGACAACAATGACAAAAAGGGATGCCAAAAACTATGTTCAAAAAGTCATATACCTTGATTCAGTATTGCAAAGCTGGTAGGCTTGCAACACAATCTGTAAAATTCACTTTGATTCTCTCTATCTCCTTCTCCCATGCCTTCTTAATGGAATCTACAACACTGAGTATTTCACATAATCCATAAGATGCGATCTCACATGCTTGAAGGTTTGCAAAACTAAACTTCTAAAAAGATGTCTTCGATGTAAGAAATTCTTCCAACTGTCCTTCAATAATGCTTATCTTTATTGAAATGTGCTCTCTTAGAAGAGTGAATATTTTCAACTTCCTTTCTTTTTCATCATTGAGAATTCTTATTTCATCATTTAATTTGTTGATTCTTTTCTCAATATCCAATATCTTCACATTAGGGCTGACTAAAAGATTTGTCTCTGACTAAATTTTTTCTTCTTTAGCCTTAATCTTCTCAACTTCTTCAGATACATGATTTTCAAATTTTTTACACTGAATGTACAAACTTTTACCTATGTCTAGATTTATTCTCAAGTCTTTTATACAAACATCCAGATTGTTAATATCATTTCTGATATTCTGACTTATGTCATGAAATATCTTGGCCGCATAGGCTATTCGAACCTTCACTTTATCCAATTTTGATAAGTTAGTGAATTCATTATCAAATGCATTCATAACTTTCTTAGCTCTTTCTAGTGGGTCTACTTCTGCTATCTCATTAGTCACAATACTTTGTAACTTCTCTGTTATTTCCAACAAAGATCCTTCAAGGCTCTTCACCTTCTTGTTCTTTCCAATAATTTTGTTCAGGGATGTGATCAGTTCCATTTGATCATCATCATCTACCTCTTTCTCAAAACTTTCAAATATTGATCCAATCTATGATTTCTTTGTAATTTCAAGTGTAAAAATAATTTCTTCTTTGTTAGGGACCTCTTTCTGTCCTTGAATTTTAGTGTTTTCTTGATTCTTTGTTTTCTTTTCTTCCTCTTTCCTTGATTCTTTCTCTCCTTCTATAATAGATATGTGTTGTTCTTCTATGGCCAAATTGTCAACAATGTTTTCAAGATTTTGAAAAGGATTATCATCACTATCCAATGTGATCTTAGTTCCTTCCACATGCATTGGCTCATCTTCAATGTTGATTGATGGTGGAGAGGGACTCTTCTGATGCTCAGCTTCCTCTTCCTGTTCTGTTAACTCTACTACACTAGAGTGTTTTTCAACACTAGATGTCATTACCTTCACTATTTCTTCCTCTGTTTCCTTGTTTATCTGTTCATAGTTTCCTCCCATAATCTGAATGGTTCTTTTCTTTATTCTCAGATGGGTTCCAAGTTCTTTTGAATTATTTCCTTAAAGTGATCTTCATCTTTGATATCACATAGTTTTCTTACAAGATTTTCTCTGATTTTATTGTCTTCTTCAGTTGCTCTCTTTTTCTTGTTAACTAGCTTCTCAAATAAATAATCAGGTATCTTACCTTGAACTGTGTCAAACTTAGTATCTACTAGGATCATGTGTCTCACAACTACATTTTCCAAATTCAATCTTTCTTAATAGTTGTAAAGATCATAGTACTTGTTCATCTTAGATAAATCTCCATTATGAATAATCTGATCATTTACCTTCTCAATCTTTGGTTTCCATGTCTTATTTTTCACTTGAATATCTTCATCATCTTTTATTTGTATTATTTTCCTTTGTATTGGTCGCACTATTGTCTTATGTCTCTTACCTAGTCCAGTAGCTATTTCTTTCACTCTTTTCCCTAGTGGAGTTGATCTTGTAGCTTTCCTAACTTCTGGTTCTTCTTGCTCTACTTTCACTTTATGCTTCACATTTCCATTTTCAACCACTGATAGGGGTGGAATAGACAAAACTTCCTTTTTTCCAATGTCTCTAAGTGCTTCTATTGTATTCTTTGCAATCATAAACTCTTGTCCTATCAATCAGGTTCCCTTCAAAATCTTCTTAATTGTACTTTCTACTCTTTTCTTAGATTGTTTCTCTTCCTGAATAGACTTTGCAGAGTTGAAGTTCTCCTCAAAAGTACCAAACCTATTGTTGTGAATATCCAACTTGCTCTTAAGCAATCTATTCACATATTCTTCTGCTTCAGTTTCAAAAATTTCATAACCAAGAGGGTCTATGAAGTCTACTCTAGGTTCAACTACTTCAATAAATGTAAAGTCAGTGTTAACCATAAAGCATATCTCATTCTTATACTTTTCAACAATTGACTGAGGGATTCTTGATCTATTTTTCATCAAATTCTGAAATGTTTTAATTACTAAAACTGCACTCTCATTGACCTTGTCAATAAGATGTCTCTTGAATACTGTGTTTATCCTTTCCATTATGGCCTTTCCATCATTCTAATCATCACCAATTTTAAATGGAAATCTTCTTAACAAATGAAAAAAAATATAAGTGATCAATGATGAGAATCTAAACTAGGAGTTTTTAGTCTTCTTTATCTTCTCCAAGTTCTCAAATAACTAAATTCTCAAGATTTCACACATGTCTACTTATAATTTGTCAACACACATCAAATAGGCTGCATGAATCATTCCATCTACCATGTCATCTTCTCTTGAATTAGCATAAAATTTAACTGTAAGGATCTTGCACAAATACCTAACATCATCTTGTTGTATCTTGCTAATAACTATACCTCTGCCATTGTAAGATGATTTAGTGTTGTCTAATACAATTTTCTTCACATTATTTTCATTAAACGGTATGAATCTAGATTTAGAGAAACTATTTGCTTCATGAATTAGGTCTGCTGTGATGTCTTTCACTCTATCATCTAACCAAAACTTTCCATTATGTATTCTACTCAGAATTATCTTAGTGCATTCTTCATCATCAAATTCATACTGTAAAGAGTACTTTATGATTTCATTATCCTTCAAATGTTCAAACCCTACTCTCAATGACATTTCCTGATGGTAAAGTTTTTCACATTCCTTAGTAAAATCACTATCATTGAGGGTTTCAAGCTTACATCCCAAATAGCTTCTAACATTCTCTAAATGCATAACTCTGTCTGGTATGGATGATAAAGCTAATTTAGGGTCTTCTTCCAAGGGTTCTACAGGTTAACCTTTTAGTCTTAGGTCTGATCTTATTTCTCACATTGTAAATCAATGAAACATCCATATCTTTTGCAAATTCTCTAATTGACAGATAGATTTTCTTAGTAAAATACCTCAATTCCATGATTTAGGGTTTGCATAGATCCGACATGAAATTCCTTCACCAAATCCTTGCAAACTACTTCCAATCACTACTCCTTTGATCTCCTTAACACTTGTATTCACTTTAATGATCAAACAATACCGATCATAACATTTTAATATTTCAATCTCATTAGATTCTGACATTACATTCAATTCTTTTGCCGCTTCTTTCCAAAAAGTTGTTCCTACTTACCTGAAAAACTTAAAACTTCTTGCGATCCTACATAACATTATATTAACTCATGCACTCTTAACCATAGTATCACTACATCATATACTATCTTGCATCAACTACACAAGAGTCAATTCATCCTATACTAACTTCTACACTATCCTAAGTTCCTATTCTACTATATTTTATTAATAAATTAAGTACTTTGAGATGGGTTAGGTAGAGATTCACTCTTACCATTAGATGCTTCACCTTTCTGATTACCTTTAGTGCTAAATGTATCTCCTTGATCTGTGGCTTTAATGAAATTCACTTCTTCTAAATTACTACAACAACCTCCATGACTGTTTCTTGCATTTTCATTTCTCCTTGCATGATTTCTATGGTTAGGGTTCCTCGTGTTATTCATCCAGAAAAACTTTGTTGTATGACCAAATTTTTTTCATATTTGACAAACTACTCCATTGTTTCCATATCTTGTTCTAGTCTAGTTGATTTGTGATCTTTAATTCTTGGCAATGTGTCAAACCTTGTTGCATCTATAGCATACTATTTCATTTCTTCTATTCATATCTTCAGTAGGTTTCTTATCTACATGATTAGTATCTCTAAACATTCTACTACCATTATTATTCTCATTAAATTTAGGCTTCCTGCATTCAATAGCTCTATGTCCAAAACCATGACAATTATAACAATACCATTAAGAGGTTTAAATTGCTTACATTTACAATCTTTCTTCATATGACTAGAAGTATTACATACAAAACATTTACCTTTAAATTATCTTTGCATACCTTTAGGTGATTCTTCTTGTTTAGGTGGTTCTTCTTATTTAGGTGTATCTTCAAATTTTTCAACTTCATCAGATTTCTTTTCTTCTATGTTTTCAAAAACTTTCAGATCTAGTTCCTCGCTCTCTTTACTCACTTTAGATGAGTTAAATCCAAGACCATTTTTATCATAGAATGGCTTTTGATAAGAAATTTGTTCATCAATCTTCTCACTAGTAGAATATAGCTTCTCAAGTTGTTTCTTAGATTGAGTCAATTCACCTTTCACAATAGTATTGTACTTTTCAAGTTCGGCATACTAAAATTTGGTTTTCTCAAGTTCAAATGTCACTTTACAAAGTTTAGATTTCAGATCTTCTTTCTCAGATTTCAGATTTTCTTCATTCTTGCTATTTCCATCTTTCAAAATCAACTTTAGATGTACTATCTTTAGTTCATGTTTAAGGATCTCATTTTATTTTTCAGATTATCATCACAATCTTCAACTTGAATTGTAGATTCTTTTTCTGATTTTAGTTCCTCCAACTTATTCTTCATCTTTTCAATAAGGTTCTTTGCATCATCATATTTTCCTTTCAGAGTATCTCTTTCTTCAGTAAGTAAATCAATATGTTCAAGAGCTTCGTCAAGATTCTTCTGTAGCTGATCCATATCCATAGAGATCTTACTCAAGATGCTAGGCTTTCTCTGAATAATTATTTTCTGAATAACTAGGCTTTGATACCAATTGTTAGAAATAGGGAATACTTAGAGGGGGGGTGAATCAGTATTTTGCAAACTTTTTCTTTCACCTAATTATGGATATAAAAGATTATGTTAATACATGCATAACATAGTAAACTAAATAACATGCATAGCAATAAAGAAAATGAACTCATAACACATTATTTGTTCTCAAGGAAACCCTTGCCGAGGGAAAACCCTAATAGGGATGGCACCCACAAAGATCCACTAATCAAAAGTATCCTTTTAAGGATGTTGACCCTGTGAGGAGCCTATTACAAACATATAGTGTCTCAGTCCTGATTAAGGGACTATAGACCTTGTTAGAAGCCTCAACCCTGCTAAGAATTAGTAGTACTAATTACAAATGATTACAAGATGAGCCCACTGCCCAAACAAGTAATGTACAATGATTACTAATTACAAAATAGAGTAAGGTACATAACCTTATATTGCTTGCTTGTCTCTCACAACTTCACATCAATATCTTTCATTGTATCATCTATCTCATTACAATTACATCTCTTTCGCATTTCATATGCCTTACATTTATACAAGTTATTAGGAATAATAAATTTTACAGTTAGCTTTACATAACATAAAGCATTACAAAAAATACATATTTACCCAAGGGTTAACATCTAGGATTTCATCCCTTTATATTATTAAGACATTAATTTGATAAACAAAATAATCCCTTAACTCTTTACCAATTATGTCTTCATATTCTATCCTGTCGGCTTAACACTGTCTTTGGTAAAACTACCATAACTTCTTCCGTACATTCCATACAGACTTGCACTCTTAGGTGAGTCTTCAATATTTATCATAGTATCTATGTTCATGTGCACCAGCACTGAATTTACTCCAATCGACATTGCCAATAAAAACTATCTCCTGGGTACACTGAGAAAATACTACACATACTTAGACAAATTTGCTTTGCACTCTCTCATACTTGATCTCTGTCATATGTGGTTTTCATGTAGATTATATGTTTCCATAATGACAACATCTAGATATCTAAATCAGCCAAATTTCCAACAAGTAATTCCCCCAAGGATGTAGTTGTAGATGAGATATAAAAAATGAGAGGTTTCCCTAGGATAGGAGGCATTAAGATTGGAGGTTTATCTAAATATTCCTTGATCTATTGAAGACTCTTTTCACATTCTTCACTCCATGTACACGTAGCTCTCTTGTGTAGATTTTTTTTAAAAGGTTGAGATCTATCACAAAGTTGAGATATGAATCTATTGATATATTGACGATGTCCTTGCAGACTCCTTAGTTAACTTATGTTCCTGGGAGGTTGCATTTCCATTATTTCTTGGACTTTCTCAGGCTCAACCTTAATTCATTTTGCTGAAATGATAAATCCAAGTAGTCTTCCTGAGGTGACGCTGAAAGCACACTTCTTTGGATTCAATCTAAGATGAAATTGTTTCATTCTGTAAAATATCAAGCTCAAATCTTTGATATGTGTATTCCTCTTTTTATACTTAGCCAAGGTTTCATCCACATAATATTCCATGGTTTTATGCATCATGTCATGAAAGATTGTAGTCATATCTCTTGGATAAGATGCTCCTACATTTTTAAGTCCAAATGGCATGACTTCCAACAAAAGGTTCCCCATGCACATGTAAAGGAAGTATTTTCTTGGTCTTAAAGAGCTATTTAGATTTGGTTATATCTTGAGAAACCATCCATAAGAGAGTACATTTCATAGCCTACAATCATATCCACTATCATGTCTATGTTTGGGAGTGGAAAGTCATCCTTTGAGAATGCTTTATTAAGATCTCAAAAATATGTTCATACATGAATAGACTTTTCATGTTTAGAAATAAGAACAATATTATATATCCATTCAACATAGTCAATAGCCCTTATAAATCGTACACTCAAGAGTTTTTCCAATTCTTCTTTAAACAAGAGAGCTATATCTGGATGAATTTTTCACAAGTTTTTTTACTGGTTTGATACTAGGAGCTATGGATAGATGATACATAATGAGATTAGTGTCAAGCCCTAGCATGTATTAATATGTCCAAGCTAAATTTGTCTTATTTTCTCTCTAAAATTTAGTGAATTATTGTTTCTCATCTACTCACAAGGACTGAGCTAGATGTATGAGCTAGGGTGCTTCAATTGTCTAAAGATTTATAACTTGTGTGGATTCTATCAAGACTAAATATATTTCCTGAAAGTAAGTGGGAAAGCTACAAAGTACCTCAACTTTAGGCATCTTAAAGAGGTTTTCACCCTCAGATGTCTTTTGTTTTTACTTTTTTTTGAAACTGACACTACCACAAAGGGGTTTTCACCATCAAAAGACCTATTCTTTTTCATTTTTATTTTTATTTTTATTTTATGACTAAGGTACTTGATATCTATCTTACCCATGTTTTTTGTTGGTTCACTAGTGGAAGAAACCATGGGTACAATGGCATTAAGGTAGCATTTAATTTCATAGTCCTTCTAAAAGGTAGGTAATGTAGGTGGTAGGTCGTGTTGCAAATAATCTATTGGTTACTCTTTCTTCAGGCAGATTTTTTACCCTTTGTGACAATTGAATGTCCTTGACTATTTATACGGGCACTTCAAATCCGATAAGAAAAATGACCAATTGACAAGGACTAAGGACTAAGTCCTTACACTTTGAGATTTAATTATTAGGCATGTGTACCTTAGGATTCACTTCTTAAAGGAATCAATAATAATTACTTGCATTCTATCTAATACAAATACTAATCAATAGTATTCTTGAAATATTAACTAAAAGATATTATCATTTATATTTTGATTGATGATGAAGAAATGCCTCTTAAGAATAGACCAATGCCTTATCCTAGGACCAGAGTCAAATGAAACATACATTTATAGAAAAATCTAGCTCAAACACACCCAAAACTCAGAATAAATGCTTTGCAAATCATTCCTCTCTCTCACACATTTAGACATCAAATTCCTATAATAACTATGAATTCTTTGAAATTATCCCTAAGAATTACCCTTCCCTTGAAAAGGAACTCAAAAATAATTTCACAATCTACTTTGTAAACCATATATTAAAATGATTTGTAAATTTAACATATAAGAACCTCAAGATCAAAACAAGAAGACATTCACAAATATGAGAAGGAATTCCATTGTATTCTCATTAAATTTTTTTGTATCAGTACATTGAAAATGACAAAATTCCAGTTTAAAAACTATAGATCCAAAGTTCTCTCTCTATTATAGTTACAAATTTCACCATCCTTAAAATAATACAAAACCCTACTATATATAGTATTCACTAGCCATCTTGGAATCCTAGAGGAATCATGATGCAACAAGCTTTGGATGGCTAGGAAAAGAGATACACTAGAAGGAAAAAAGTAGTTACAATGATTACATAAGGTGGAGAACAAAATGGAGAAGTATCTTTTCAATCATTTTGAATCTTCAACAGGTGGCACCTTTGTCTGCATGTGTTCAAGGTAGCTTCTAAAATTGGTTTCATGGACAATGACCGCCAACCAGCTAACCTACATTATCATTTTTTTGATAGCTACCCTCCCTGTTCTCAATAATTAGGTGCTAGATGTTGCTTAGTCCTCCTCCACTGCTTCCAATTCTTCTTCAATTGTATTTCTTTTCTTTGGATTTGTACTCTTATCCCATGCTACCACATCTTCCTTTTTTGGCCATATGAAGTTATTAAGGATCTGTAGTTCCTTCATCTACCTTTCCCACCTAAAGTCTGTAATAGCCCTAGTTTCAGCCACAAATCTAGTACAATTAGTCTCTACCTTGAACACATCATCCAAGACATGATTAAACTTGTCCATGTCCAAGGTACCATCTTCATTATGGAATGATATTTTCCCTATTAGCAAAGTATCCAAGTCACTCTTCCATTCTTCAACACCTTTTATTTCACTATTTTCTTTGTGAATTGGAGGTAGGTATTTTCTATAGTCATGACCAAACATGTCCACCTTTGACTTTACTTGGTTTGCATTTCCTTTAAAAAATGATAGAGTGGCACCAATAAGCTCTATCATCTCTACCATTTGGTTACTGACTCTGGGATATCCTACCTATGAGGTTGCATCATCTCCAACCTCTCAAAACATGGGCCCCTACAAGACCATATGTTGAATAATGGCTCCAAAATAGCCATCCTAGCCTTGACATCATCACTTGTTTTCTACAACATGCTGAAAGAAACATGGACTAAATTCATTTTCCCTTTTATCACCTCATATCTGTGTTGAATAATGTTGGCCAAAGCACCAATTGAAACCTCATTCTTCTCTTTTTCAAACTTCTCAGATGACACATTAGGTTCCTCTGTCACTAGAGGTGCAGGGGCTTGAATTTCAAGTTCCTCCTCCAAATCCTTGATCTTCATTAAACCTTTCTCTTTGTCCTTAGCTAAGATAATTGTCTCATCAAACAATCTCTCATATCTATAGAAAAACTATGAAGTTTTAGCCTCATTTAAATTAGAAAATTGTGTAAAAGCCTTGGAGAATTCAAGGTCACTTGCACTCTGCACAGTCCATATGATCTTGTCTCCATCCATTTTCTAAGAAACACTAACAAGAGAAGGCTTTTGTGTCCCTGGATCTAAATACCACATGGCTAATGTTTGGGATCTTGGATCATATCCACATCCCCTTATCATTTCTCCAATCTATGTCTCATGGGACAATTGAGCCTCTGGATGCCTCCTGATTTGGTCTATGATAAAATATGAAGCCAGATACCATCCTGGGACAACTAACATCCCACTTGATTTCACTAATTTCCTAGCCTCAACCATAGTTACGCTCTCTGAGCTGGGATCATATGCATCTAGGGATTGGAGGGCCTCACTGTTAGGATCATCCCCATCTATTATTTGGACTTGATTTTCAAACTCTCATTCCTTTTTCCATATGAGGATGTTTCTCAATTCTTCACTCTTGATGAACTCATCATCTTGTAACAACTCCTCCTGGTATAGTTCTGTATCATCTTAAAATGGAAGAACTTCCATGATAAGATTGTTTAGCCCTCTAAGTAAGTAGTTTGGGGTCATGCCAAGTGCCTTGAATAGGTCTTTGAATGGATCTAGCTTTTCCCCCTATTCTGCTTCTCTCCACCTATTTCCAGCCTTTTTCTAGTACCTGGTCCTGAGAATTTGAAAACTGCCGTCTCAGGGTCAAGGTTGACCTCCTAGGTCAAGGTAGACCTCGACCCTAACCTAGGGTAGAGTTTACCTCAACCCTGACCCTAGGTCCAATTTTCAAGTTCCAAAGGTTTCAAGATATCAGGCTTTGAAAAGTTTTATTTTCCCACTTTTGGGTCGGCTATTTCAAATTTCAGAATGGTAAACTCTTAAATTTCATTTAATATAGGTTGATTTGTAGGGGTTAAGATTAATTGGTATTTATTTCTCCAATGTTGACCTCTCTAGAAGTTTTTACCCTAGATCATTATAAAAGGAAGCCTTCCTCTCTCATTTTCACATCCACTTTTCATGATCAAGACATCTAGCTCTCAAGTGCAATCAAGCAAGCAAGAAGGAGAAGGAAAGAAAGAAAGCATTCATTCATCCTCAAGAATTCAAGCATTCAAGATCCAATTCTTCAAGGAGATCCATTAGTAGCCATTGAAGGATTCAAGCTCTATGGAGCCCTCTTGTTGGAGATTTCTCCATCCACATTCATCCAAGCCTCTTCCTAATCCAAGATCTATTCAAGATTGGTTTTGAAGATCTAATGCCATTGATTTGAGACATCCTACATACTATTCTCCATTCATTTGGAGCATCCATACTTGTGGATTCAAGGATTTGAATCCTCCACAAGGATTTCAACATAAGCAAGGTGAATAGTTCCATTTACTTTGTTTATATATTACAATTTCAATTACATTTCAAGGTTGATTCCAA
The DNA here is from genome assembly GCA_027943335.1 of Chamaecyparis obtusa. NCBI lineage: Eukaryota > Viridiplantae > Streptophyta > Pinopsida > Cupressales > Cupressaceae > Chamaecyparis > Chamaecyparis obtusa. Next base: position 278,495 of record BSBK01000971.1, on the reverse strand, counting down.
ATTGGGGTTTGACCAAGGAAAACCCCCCATCCTAACAAAAAAAACCATTTTTCTTGTAGGTATAGGTATAGGACAATGAATTGAAGTTCAGATCTGGATACCCTTTTTAGTGAACTTCTGAGATTTGTGAACAAAATTTTCATCGAAGTTGTTTTGGGTCAAGGTCCACCTTCAATGATGGGTAATATTGTTCCCTGGGGTAAGATTGTGCCCCGCTATCTAAGTCAAAGTTGAGCTGCCCTCAAAATGACAAAATTTTTATGGGTTTTCTCTGTCTCATTATTTCCAATCCGAAGCAGGTTGCAGAATGCCCTGAAATTGTACATAGACATCAGAAATCAGCATTTTCTAGATTTTCCCTATTTTGACGTTAGTATTTGTCTTCTATTCATAAGATTTCAAGCACATATTTTCTATAGAGAATTATAGGATTTCCTCCTTTCTTCATATTCTCCATTGTTTGATTCATTTGTGCATTGATCACTTCTTTGTGATTAATCAATTTGGATCTCTCTCTTTTGGGAATTTGGATTAGGGATAGGTCCTATAGTCCCCTTACATAGACACAAAAATATTTTGAATAAGGGTCAAGATATACACACTTTTATCCCCTATTACATTTTGGTGAACCCAACATGCTTACCCACCTTTTATTTTATGGAATTAGATGCCCTATTGTGTTTGTGGTGTTAGATTTCCCTTTATATCTTTTTTGTGTTAAGATTTTCCTTTTATGTTAAATCTTGCATTATATTTCTTGCATTTATATTTAAAAAATACAAAAAAATTGCAAAATCTCTTTAAAATACAAAAATATTCATGTGTTTATGTTTTATGTATTCTTAGTTTAGTTCATTTGCATTGCATTGGTATATGAGCTTTACTACCTCTAGTACTGCCTATAATATTCTACTTAGAAGAAGTTGTAGACTCATGGGTACCTTTGATCTTGAGTCTTCCTCTCCTTTCCTTAGGATCCTAGATGATAATTTGATTATTCATGATTCCATTCCTATTATGGAGAAAAACTCTTCTCACTCATCTAATGATGAGGATGATGCTTTAAGAGTTCCTCCGAAACAAGTCCAAAAAGTTTCAACTGAACTTGATAAAATGGGTAATTGGCTTATTCAAGAAAACCATAATCAAGATTCTATTCAAGCTGTCGTGGCTCTTAAGAAAGTTCTTCATGATAGTGATCAAGGTGTCAATCTCTTGCATGGTATTACTCATCTTGTGCTTTCAAATGTTAAACCTTTAGCTTAGGAAGCTCAAGAGTTAGGGTTGATTCCTCTGGTTACTAGTATAGAAATTTCTTATGTTCCTTTATCTATTATTCCTACCTATACTCCTTCTTTGGTGACTGTAATGGTTCCCTTTGTTCCTATGAGTGTTCCTTTTACTTATTCCAATCCTCTTCCAACTGTAGTTCCAAGTGTTCCTCTAGTTGTGTCTTCCATTCTTGAAGCTTCATACACTTTACCTAGTGTTTCTAATGTTGCTATTCTTCCTATTTCCTCTAATGATTCCACAATCATCAATTTGGCTCAAACTATGTCATTGTTACAACAACAACTTGCATCCTTGACTCAAAAAAAGTTTAGTATTCCTACATGTGACATGGGAAGTCCTTTGTCCCATGATATCATTCATACTCCCATTCCTCAGCAAGTTGATATGCCTCTTCTTGAGAATTATAACGGTAAGGGAGACCCCGTTCATCATGTTAAAACATTTTAAATCCTTTGTAGTGATTATGCTCATGACCATAAGATTTTAACCAAGTTTTTTTCTATAACTTTTCATGACAAGGCCTTACAATGGTATTTTTCCTTGCCTCCTTATTCTATTGATTCATTTCCACAACTTTCCAATGCTTTTATTCAACAATTTCAAAATAACATTGGTCTGCAAGTATCTTTGACTAATTTGATGCATTGTAAACAAAGTGCTAAGGAAAATTTGACTAAATTTATTGGTAGATTTAAGCATTTACATGCTCAGATTTCCTATCCTATTCTTGATATTGATATTCAACATATGTTTATTTCAAATTTGAAAAAGGATATTAGAGATAAGATTCTACTTACTAAATTTACCTCTTTTCAACAACTTTGTGCAATGCTTCATCATTATCAATTACAAGTGAGTCAATTTGAGAGAAACACTCTAATGGCCCCTATTTTAGTTGATAAGAGTGATGCTTCTCCTAATCCAAAAAAATTTAAAAAATTCAACAACTATGTCAAGATAAACAAACAAGAGAATGTAGTTGCTGATCAAGTTGTTGTTGCATCTCACAATGCCACTTCTGCATCCACTGCTTTTTGATTAAATCATATATTTAATCCTCTTTCTGAATCTTTACATTCTATTATGAATAGGTTGTTAACTGCTAATATGATTACTTTACCTCCTATTCGACCTCTTTTACCTACTACAATAGCATCTGAATCCTTTGATTCTAAAGCTTTTTGTCAACATTATTGTCAGAATGGTCATGATACTGAGAAATGTTATTCTTTAAAATGTAAGGTTCAAGACTTAATTGACTCTAATGCCTTATTTGTTGATAATCTTGATGGTAGCCGGAACAAATCTATCTATCCTCCTAATCAAAATATTCAAATATATATGAATCCTTTACCTACACATGATACTAATACCATTGCTTAGCCATCTTCTAGGGATATTGTGTATGATTCAAATACGGATGATATTAATCACATTTTTAATCAAGTGGAGCATGTTGTTCAATCTATATCTCCACCTCAGCCTCAACCTCAGCTTCAACCTCAAGTTCAATCTCAACCTCAACCAAAATCGTAGCCTAAATTGAAAACTCAACCTAAACATCGACAACAACCTAAGAATAAAGGACCTCATGAAATTTTGATTACCTTTGATGATTCTGAGACTATTAAGGCTCCTGATGGTCCCCTTTATATTTATGCTAGGATTTCTTAGATGCCTACTTGTGGTTGTCCTGTTGATCCTACATCCTTAGTCAATGTTATTACTGAAGAAAGTCTTTTTATGAAAAATTTGCAACGCGATTCTTATGATACATCTAATGTGTGGATTCAAACTTGTAATGGTTTTCTTTATCCATCATTTGGTTCTATTAACTTGTCACTTAAATTTTTGGTAAAATTGTGAACACTACCTTTGTTGTTGTTCCCACTTCTAATCAGTTTCAAGTTAAGCTTGGTTTGCCTTGGTTGAATGCCATGCATTCTATTGCTTCACCTATTCATAAGTGTCTTAAATTCATTCATGATGAAGAAGTGAAGATGATTAATCATAGTTTATATCAACCTTCTATTAGGAATGAATGCAAAGTGTTTTGGCAATCATTCTGTAGCAGTTGTTGTTGCATTCATGACTTGGATTGTCATTGATGTCAACATAGTGATATTCTGGATATTAGCAGCAAAGCAGGTATAGTTTTGTTTTGTGCACATGTTGTATTGTAGATTGGATTTTTCACAATTTATGGTATGTTCTTTGGTGTGTTATTAACCTATGGTTAACAGCGCAAAAATAAATTCATTCATTTGTAAGAGTTATGAGCATTTTGGTGAAAGTAATGTTTAGACAGTGTTTCTATGTAGCGATGTTTAGAAATTGGAGGATATCTCTTAGCTGGGATGGAATCTGATTTTGCATAGTTAAATGGATGTTGGAGAATCATTAATGATGACATGGTTCATAGCACAAACTTTGAGGATATGTTTGGAGAAAGTTACAGTAATTGGAAGCCGGTAGTTTTATATGAATTTTGTGTGTAGCGTGTAGAATTTATTATTTTTTAATTGAGGACTGAATCATTTGTAATTATTTGAGTTTGGTATATAAGAAGGAAATTTTTCCTTATTTTAACATGTACTATGAAGATTGTGATGCGAATATATGCATGAAGTGAAGAAAAGAGCTAATTCAGTGATGAAGGAAGACTTGTGAGTACAGAGATCTGGAATTGTGATCTTGTGTAGCAGAGAGTGCAATTTTGGCATAGTCTAAAGGAGGTAATATATTTCATATTATTCTATTGAATAATTCTAAGATCTTTTGGATAGTGGGTTCAGAGATCTTGCCTTGAAGCTGTTTGGGCAGTGGGTCCTTCTATCTTCCATATACTCTTAACCGGGTTAGAATCTTTTAAAAGGGATTCAAAATCTCCTAACAGGGATTTATATGTACTGAATGTATTTCATAAGACTCCTAACAGGGTCCATCCTCTAACAAATAACTTTCATATTAGTGCATCATTTTGTGGGTATCATTCCCACCAGGGTTTACTCTTTTCAAGAGGTTCCCTAGTTAACATATCTTGTGTTATTGTGCAATTGTGTATGATTATCTTTCTATGGTTGATCAATATATTGATTATATTGTTTAAAGATGTTGAATGGATAAATTATCTGATAACTGATTCACCCCCCCCCCCCATCTTAGTTATCTTGGGGATCTTTACTTTCTAACAATTGGTATCAGAGCAGTAGGTCCTTGAAAGAAAAGTTTAACAACTTAAGGAGATCCATGGCGAATTTTAGAAAAGAAAGCCCTAAGTTTGATGGAGTAAATTTTGATAGCTGGAAAGAAAAGATGAAGACACATCTATTGTGTTTAGGACCAAGTTATTGGTTGATTACAAATAATGAGAAGAATATCATTGAGGAAGAGAATCTAGAGGTAGGAACTAAAGATGAACTAGATCTATTCATGTGTAACATACTTGCAAGAGAAGAACTTTTATCAGCACTACCAGAGAATGAATATAGTCAGGTAAGATGTTTGAAAACATCTCATGCAATTTGGAAAGCTTTACATTCTACTTTTGAAGGTGATGAACATGCAAAGAAGGGTAGATTACATAATTGGATTTGTGCATTTGAAGATATCAAAATGATGGAAGATGAATCTATTAGAAGCTATATTGGTAGGATGTCTGAGATTGTGATAGGAATAAAGTCTTTTGGAGGTGATAAGATAGAGAATGAAGTGATATGGAAATTTTTGAGAACTTTGACACCAGTATTCAAGCAGACAACACAGATGATTGAACAAGTGATACCTTGTACATCAAACTTTTCAAGAGAGACTCTTCTTGGAAGATTAGAAACAACAGAGATGAACTTGAGATTATCAGGAGAGCTACCTAGAATGGAAATAGCATTCAGTGCTCTTAGCATTAGACCTACAAGAAGTACTAGTGTGAATGGAGATTATGCCAGCAGTAGCAGATCTGAGGAAGATAAGAAGATTGAAGAAGGTATTGCATTACTTGTAAAAAGAGAACCAAATGGTAAGAAAATCTTTAAATGTTGGACTTTTCAAGAATATGGTCATTTTGCATCTAAATGTCCTAAAAGAGTTAAGAAGTATAGAAGCAAGTTTAAACCTAGGAGATCTAAAGAATGTTATTATGCAAATGATGAAGATTTTGAAGCAGGAATTGAAAAAAATTTAAGTGATAGTGATAATGATAACTTTGAGGAAATAGGATTTGTAGCAATTAAAGAAGAAAGTTCTAAATATGATAAAAAGGAAGAAAAAGAATTAGTTTCACAAGTTGAAAAGAAATCTGATTGGATTATAGATAGTGGTTGTTCACATCATATGACTAGAGATAAAAGAAAGTTTGTTAAGTTAGATAATTATGATGGAGGAATTGTTAGGGTTGGTAACAATGCACCTTGTTTGATTAAGGGTATAGGATCTATTACTCTTGATGGAAAGACTAACACTGATGATGTTTACTTTGTTCATGGACTAAGACATAATCTACTAAGGGTTGGACAATTGGCTGATAAGGGTTATCAAGTTTGGTTTTCTGAGAAAACTTGTGTGATAAAAGATAAAGATGGAAATCTGATTGGAAAAGGATCCAGAACCAGAGGTAATGTATTTCAGTTGAATCCTACTGAGATGACATGTTTGATAACTAGGATTGATGATAGTTGGTTATGGCATAAAAGGTTTTGTCATATAAACTTTGATAATATTGTCAAGGTAAGCACTACACCTGCGGTAAGAGATTTACCTAGAATTATGAAACCTACTAACATGATTTGCAAAGAATGTATGATGGAAAAGTAGAAAAGGAGTTCATTTCCCAACAAGAAGTTCACATCGGCAGAGAAGTTGGAGATTGTTCATACAGACTTGAGTGGTCCTACTAGGACTAAAGGATTCTATGGTGAAAGGTATTTTATGATTCTTGTTGATGATTTTACAAGAATGATGTGGATTGCATTTTTGAAAGAAAAATCTAAAGCATTTGATAAATTTAAGATCATGAAAAGAAAAATTGAGAATGAATCTGGAATGAAGATTAAGTGTCTAAGATCTGATAAAGGTGGTGAATTTACATCTAGAGAGTTTAACACTTTTTGTGAAATGAATGGTATTAAGAGACAACTTTCAGCCCCTAGAACACTAGAACAAAATGGTATTGCAGAAAGAAGGAATAGGTCAATAACTGAAGCAGCAAGAGATATGTTTTTTGAAAATGATTTGGCTAAGACTTTTTGGAGAGAAGTAGTGAACACAACAGTATACACTATGAACAGAGTACAAATCAGAGCAGATACAAATAAGACACCTTATGAATTATGGTTTGGACATACACCCTCAGTTAAGTATTTTATAATTTTTGGAAGTAAATGTTATATTAAGAGAGATGATGATATAGGAAAGTTTGATCCTAGAAGTGATGAAGGAATATTTCTTGGATATTCTTTAAAAAGAAAAGCATATAGATGTTATAACAAAAGAACTAAGACTATTGTTGAAAGTGCAAATGTAAAAGTTGATGAGAAGTTTAAAATTCAAGAAAGAATGCTTGATTATGAATTTGATGGAGAAGCACAACCTTAGCCTAATATTGAAAATGCAGAATTATTTTTTGAAACTAACAGTGATTTGCTAAATGAAAGTCATACTGAAGAAGACAGAGAAGAAAATAGAGAAGAAAACAAAGAAGAAAATAGAGAAGAAAACAGAGAAGAAAGCAGAGAAGAATCTATAGTCGGAACAAGATTAGTAAGTATGATACCTAACAGGTATACTTCAAGACATCACCCTGTTGAGCAAGTTATTGGAAGTTTAGATATAGGAGTTTTGACTTGAAATAAGGTACATTTATGTTTGATTTCTCAAATTAAACCTAAGACTACTAATGAAGCTTGTGAAGATGAACATTGGATCAATGCTATGAAAGAAGAACTAGATCAAATTAAAAAAAACAAGATAGGGGAATTGGTCCCTAGACCTGAAGACAAGAATGTGATTGGAACAAAGTGGGTATTCAGAAACAAGATGAATGAACAAGGAGAAGTGATAAGAAACAAAGCAAGATTGATATGTAAAGGATATTCACAACAAGAAGGAATTGACTATGAAGAAACTTTTGCACCTGTGGCCAGACTTGAAGCAGTGAGAATGTTTCTAGCATATGCAACTTACAAGAAATTCAAAGTGTATCAGATGGATGTGAAGTCAGCATTTTTGAATGGTGAATTGGAAGAAGAAGTCTACATTGAGTAGCCTGAAGGTTTTCCTTTGACACAAGAAGGAGATATGGTATGTAAGTTAAAGAAAGCTTTATATGGATTAAAACAAGCACCTAGAACCTAGTATGCAAGATTGGATAAGTATTTATTGAAATTGGGATTTATAAAAGGAACAACAGATAGTAACTTATACACAAAATAAATTGAGAATGGTTTGTTGGTTATATTTATATTTGTTGATGATATTATCTTTGGAGGAGAAGATGAAGCTAGTGACAAATTTGCAGATGAAATGAAGACAGAATTTGAGATGAGCATGATTGGAGAAATGAAATATTTTTTGGGATTACAGATAACACAAAGAAAGGAAGGTATATTTGTAAGTCAGACTAAGTATTTAAATGAATTATTGAAAATATTTGGAATGGAAGATTCTAAACCTATTGGAACACCTATGGTAACCGAACATAAGTTATCTAGCAAAGATGAGACACTAGCAGTTGAGAAAAAAAAGTACAGATCTATGATTGGAGGATTGTAGTACTTGACACATACAAGACCTAATATAGCACATTCAATGGGGATTGTAGCAAGATTTCAAGCAGAACCTAGAGAATCACATTATGCAATAGTAAAGAGGATACTGAGATATCTGAAAGGAACAATGGATTATAGATTATGGTATGAGAATTCTGATGATTTTACCTTATGTGCCTATACTGATGCAGATTGGGGAGGCAACGTTGATGACAAGAAAAGCACCAGTGGTGGAGCCTTTTTTCTTGGAGGCAAATTGGTCTCTTGGCTAAGTAAGAAGCAGAATTGTACTTCACAAAACACAGCAGAAGCAGAATATGTTGCAGCAGCAAATAATTGTAATCAGATTATTTGGATGAAGTAGATGTTGAAAGATATTGGAATAAAGTTTGATGAGCCTATTGTTATACATTGTGATAACACCAGTACAGTGAGTATGTCAAAAAATCCTCTTTTACAGTCTAAGACTAAACATATTGAGATCAAGTATCATGTTGTAAGAGAGAAAGTTGCAGAAAAAGAAGTAAGATTGGAGTACATAAGTACAAAGGAGCAGATAGCAGATATATTTACAAAGCCTTTACCTAAGGATACATTTGTGTATCTAAGAGGTATGCTTGGGGTTATGCCCCAACCTATTTTTGAGAATTGATGTAGATGATTGCATTTGTCCAGTGGTATATGAGCCCTATCTTTCTTCTGCATTGGATGTTGGAACTTCCTCTATGGGGGAGTTTATGAGCTAAGTCATGAGGACTCTTGTTATTGTATTCTTCTAAAAAGTGTCTTTTGACATTAAGTTGTTGTTGACTTAGTGATGGAATTTCTATCATTGATGTCAATGGGGGAGAGATATACATGAAAAACATTGTGGATTGTATGAGAGAGCTGAATAGGAAAATGAAGCAAGATTTGATTTGATATTTTGTAGTGATGTTGTAGTATTGGATTTTTGGAACATTGGATGTTTTTCATCTATGTTGCCATTAATGCCAATGGGGGAGATTTTTAGGAATGAATTCAAAGTGTTTTGGCAATCATTCTGTAGTAGTTGTTGTTGCATTCATGACTTGGATTGTCATTGATGTCAACACAGTGATATTATGGATATTAGTAGGAAAGAAGGTACAATTTTGTTTTGCACACATGTATTGTAGATTGGATTTTTTGTAGTTGATGGTATGTTCTTTGGTGTGTTATTAACCTATGGTTAACAACACAAAAATAAATTCATTCATTTGTAAGAGTTATGAGCATTTTGGTGAAAGCAGTATTTAGACAGTGTTTCTGTGTAGCGGTGTTCAGAAATCGAAGGATATCTCTTAGCTGGGATGGAATCCAATTTTGCACAATTAAAGGGATGTTGGAGACTCATTAATGATGATGTGGTTCACAATGCAAACTTTGAGGATATGTTTGGAGAAAGTTACAGTAACTGGAAGCCGACAGTTTTATGTGAATTCTGTGTGTAGCGTGTAGAATTTATTATTTTGTAATTGAGGACCAACTCATTTGTAATTATTTGAGTTTGGTATATAAGAAGGAATTTTTTCCTTATTTTAATGTGTACTATGAAGATTGTGATGCGAATATATGCATGAAGTGAAGAAAAGAGCTAATTCAGTGATGAAGGAAGACTTGTGAGTACAAAGATCTGGAATTGTGATCTTGTGTAGCAGAGAGTGCAATTTTGGCATAGTGTGAAGGAGGTAATATATTTCATATTATTCTATTGAATAATTCTAAGATCTTTTGGACAGTGGGTTCAGAGATCTTGCCTTGAAGCTGTTTGGGTAGTGGGTCCTTGTGTCTTCCATAAACTCTTAACCGGGTTAGAATCTTTTAACAGGGATTCAAAATCTCCTAACAGGGATTTATATGTACTGAATGTATTTCATAAGACTCCTAATAGGGTCCATCCTCTAACAAGGAACTTTCATTTTAGTGCATCATTTTGTGGGCATCATTCCCACCAGGGTTTACTCTTTTCAAGAGGTTCCCTAGTTAACATATCTTGTGTTATTGTGCAATTGTGTATGATTATCTTTCTATGGTTGATCAATATATTGATTATATTGTTTAAAGCTGTTGAATGGATAAATTATCTGATAATTGATTCACCCCCCCCCTCTCAGTTCTCTTGGGGATCTTTACTTTCTAACACCTTCTAGGCCCAGGGATTGTGCTACACTTGACTTCTTTTGGCCTTCATTACCTAATTCATGTCCTTCTCGACCTAATAGTCTTTTCCTCTCATATCAATCTTATAAGCATCATAATATTATCGAATTGAGCATACCTCCTACGGTTCTTAATCATGGTCTTTTTCCTACACCTTCCATACCTCCTTTAACTATGGCTTCTATTTCTATTAATCAAGCTCCTAGTGTTGTTTATCAGTCTTTTGAGAAACCTACTAATCCTCCTATAGAACCTATAAAGGATCTGGTAATTGCTTCTAGTTCTTAACATATTTCAAGGAAAAATGTAATCTATCTACTAATGAATGTCGTAAGAAGCATCATGCTCAAGCTAAAGGTCATAATTATTTTCTTCAAAATTCTTTACCTTCTTTTGATAAGCCTATGCATGATGTGTTAGAAGAAGTGGTTTCTAATAATGATGTTAAAATGCAAGATTATGATGATTCTATTCATATCGATCCTATTTTGATTAATCTAGATGAAGAAGATACTCTTTGATGATGTTAATGATGAATATGAGACTATTGACATTAACATTGATTTACCTAATATTCTTTCATCACAATTAACACTTGCACCTAGTATCAAACATTATGATTCTCAAGAGGATCCTTTTTTGGAACTGGTTATTATTCCTAATGTTTTGGATATAGTCCCTCTTGCGAGTTACCCACCTTCCCTAAATGATATAGAATGAGATGGGGAGAGTAGGTCGCATGCTTTATTGGCTTGCCCTTCATGGTAGCCTTTATTGTGTGTTTTTTTATAGTACTATGCTTCTCCCATGATGTGTTTGCTAAATGTTGTTAGATTATTTTATACGACCCTTGTTACTTTGTTGGTACAAGGTGATAAAGGAATCAAACCTGATGTACAATTCCTCTATATGTATCTCTATTCTTCCCTATGTTGTTTCATGTTATGTTGTACTTGTGCTATTTTTTGTAAATATTTCCTTGTGTAATCTTCTTGGATCCATGACTTGGTAGCACTAATTCTTTTTGGTCTCCAGGTCATGGTTCGAAAAGATTCTTCTTCATATCTCTTATGTGATATTTCCTCCTTTGTGATTGTAGTTCTACTTTCTTTGAGGAATGATGTCAATTCATTTGCAATAATATCATATATATTATCTTATGATCATACTGACCCCACAACAGATAGATCACTTTTGTGTTCTATTTATGTTTATGTGGTATTTCCCTTGATTTCTCTTCATCTAGGGGCATCTCATTGTGGAAACATAATCAGTGGATTTGTTTATGTTTTCGTTAAAGCCATTGCTCCTATTAAAGTGTTAGCAATACTTTAACATGGGGGCATATGCTCTGCTCACCTATTGTACACACGCACTTATCAATATACATATATTATTTTTTTAAGATACTTTTCTCCCTTTTTGGATTAGTGACTAATCCTTAAAGCATGGATTTTTATTTAGGATCTCTTGATCCCTCCAATTTCAAATTATGACCCCTTAAGGTTGAAGTTTTCCTTAAGACTGGATCTCTTTTGTTTTACTCTTGTGGAATAGAATATTCCTGTGGGTGAATCTTTGATGGGTTGACTAGTGAGCAGGCACACTCACTAAGCAGTTCAATTCCATCTTTCCAGTATCACTATTTTCTTGTGTGGTTCACAATGGGACATAATTTTTCATTGGGAGAGATAATCACACCCTCTTCTCTCTCTTTTCTAGAGATTTCTCTCTTATTGTAATCTTGGAGTTGATGAAAACTTGAGTCCCTAGGGGCTTAAGGATTTCTTTGTCCCTTTGATTTCAATAAGATTATCTTTTCATTATGATCTCCTTTACCAATAGTTTGCATCGAGTCCATACTCTTCCTAAAGTGGGGGCTTAATGTATCATCTTAAAGTGGAAGCACTTCCATTATAAGATCATTTATCCCTCTGAATAAGTGGTCTGGGGTCATGTCAAGTACCTTGAATAGGTCTTTGCATGGATCTAGCTTTTCCCCCTATTCTGCATCTTTCTCCACCTATTTCCAACCTTTTTCTTGTACTTGGTCTTGAGAATTTGAAAACTACCATCTCAAGGTCAAGGTTGACCTCCTAGGTCAAGGTCAACCTTGACCCTTACCTAGGGAAAATTTGACCTTGACCCTGACCCTTGGTCCAATTTTTAGGATCTAGAGGTTTCGAGATATATGGCTTTGGAAAGTTTTATTTTCCCACTTCCAGGTCAGCTGTTTTGGATTTTGAAATGGTAAACTCTTAAATTGTATTTAATCTAGGTCCATTTCTAGGGGTTAAGATTAATTGGGATTTAATTCTCCAATGTCGACCTCTCTAAAAGTTTGTGCCCTAGATCACTAAAAAAGGAAGCCTTCCTCTCTCATTTTCACATCCACTTTTCATGATCAAGACATCTAACTCTCAAGTGTAATCAAGCAAGGAAGAAGGAGAAGGAAAGAGAGTAAGCATTCATTCATCCTCAAGCATTCAAGCATTCAAGATCCAATTCATCAAGGAGATCTATTAGTAACCATTAAGCTCTATGGAGCCCTCTTGTTGAAGATTTCTCCAGCCACATTCATCCAAGCCTCTTCCTAATCCAAGATCTATTCAAGATTGGTGTTGAGGATCTAATTCCATTCATTTGAGACATCCTACATACTATTATACATTCATTTGGAGCATCCATACTTGTGGATTCAAGGATTTGAATCCTCCACAAGGATTTCAACATAAGTAAGGTGAATAATTCCATTTACTTTGTTTATATATTGAAATTTAAATTAAATTTCAAGATTGATTCCAAACTGGGGTTTGACCAAGGAAAACCCCCCATCCAAACAACAAAAACCATTTTTATTGTAGGTACAGGTACCGGTACAAGACAATGAATTGAAGTTCAGATCTGGTTACCCTTTTTGGTGAACTTCTGAGATCTACAAACATAATTTCTATCGGAGCTATTTTGGGTCAAGGTCAACCTTCAATGAGGGGTAAGATTGTGCTCCACTATCTAGGTCAAAGTCAACCTGCCCGTAGAAAGACAAAAGTATTCTGGGTTTTCTCTGTCTCGGTATTTCTAGTTTGGAGCATGTTGTAGAATTTCCTGAAACTATGCACAGACATCAGAAATCAGCATTTTCCAGATTTTCCCTATTTTGAGGTTAGTATTTGTCTTCTATTCATTTAATATTTCAAGCACATAGTTTCTATAGTGAATTATAGGATTTCCTCCTTTCTTCATATTCTCCATTGTTTGATTTATTTGTGCATTGATCACTTCTTTGTCATTACTCAATTTGGATCTCTCTCTTTTGGGAATTTGGATTAGGGATAGGTCCTATATTCTCCTTACATAGACACAATAATATTTTGAATAGGGGTAAAGATATACATGCTTTTATCCCCTATTACAAGTTCCCTTTCATGTTTACACATCTGGAGGGGAAACTCCAGTTTATCTTGAGTCTCAATTTTCTTCCCCTCCCTTAGGCTCTTCCTCATATGATGATAATAATCCCTATCACCTGGTACCAGGGAAGCAACTCTATCAGCCTTTTTCCTTATTCCCCTTTTCTTGGATGGCTCCCCTATCTCAACTCTCTGTATTTTCTAAGGAGGCCCATTTGTGACCTCAATTTCTATGGAATCTTGTCCTTGTTCTTGAATAGGAGGGTCATTCACCTGAGGAGGGCTATCATGATCATATGACCCCTCACCATCTTCTTCATATTTTGAAGATGAATACACCCTCTGGGCTTGCAGCTTATCATCCAATTGAGCATCAATATGGTTGTATAGAGATTCATAAATCTCTATTATCTTATTTATTCTTGCAATGTATGGGAGACCTGGTAAGAATCCTCCAAAGGAAATCCCTTCCTTCTTTTCTTGAGCCTCTAAGTTCTTCAGGTCCCAAATCTTTCCTAACCTTCTCTCAATCTCCTCTTCATCTAGGATATTTTTGGTGATGTCTTCCTCATAACATCCCTCATGGTCTTTCCTAGCACCAATTCTAGGAATGAGAAACTTCTTGGCACTATTTATGAAGTCCTTAGGGATCAACATACCTGTAAGTAGCTGAGTTCATCTTGAAATGATTCAACCACATGCTGAGTTGAGGAAAATCCCTCTTTCCAACTATGAATTTTTTTATTTTAAATTGTCGAAGGGTTAAAGTACCTTTATTGTGTGGAGTGAGGTGCTCCTTGTCTGTCTAGACCAACTACTAGATGAACTCTTTAATAGAAATCCTTTTTGGCACATATTTTGGGAGTATGTGTGGGGGTTGAGGGAAACCATAAAAGCTAATCAGTGTGAAGGTCTTGCCCAAATAAAAGTCTACCCAATTATGGTTAAGATTCCTCTTTTCAACATATGCACGAGGCCTTAGAAGCATAAGCTCCTTGATAGGGAGTCTTACAATGTTTTTTCTGATTAAATTGAGAATTGGATTAACAATCCAATTCTGGAATCCACAGAATTCATACTCATTAGATGTATAGTTCCAAACCCTTACCCATAGTTGCACTGGGTTTGGTTGACCATTAACCATTGTTCTAGGTCTCATCATATTCAAATCCATATGGTCAACATTGTGGAACAAAATTAGGTGCATCAATAAAGAATAATGCATTAACTTGGGTGGTTTTTTGTCTTCTCTGATGCTTACCAAACCGTCATGCATCCTATCAATTACATATTGGATATAATCATAGTCAGTGTTGATGTGGGAATTCTGGATATCTAGGATGATCATTAACAATTCTATAGGTATTGTCTCCTCATCTCCATCCATTCCCAAGACTCTACACAATCCATATGCCAAATACTTCATATAAAAATGAAGGCTCGTGAACTCATATGGTACATTCATATGGCTTGGAAAAGGAGTCACATACTTGCCTATTTTCAACATAAAGTGGGTAACTTGGGACTTGACCAAGTTTAATTGCTTTCTATACTTCTCCTTTTCTTTTCTTAAATCAATCTGTGTTGAGTAAGAAGCATAGGAACCAAAGGCCTTCATGAATGAGCCCCTGTCAAGAGTGACTAGGGCATGCTGGTCACTTTTCCTAATGATTTTTGACATAGGGTCATAATTCTTGGCTAATTCAATTAGTAGGTCTGCATCTAGAAATAAATCAGGAAAAATAATCTTGGCCATGCCTAACTTCCAGGAATTACATACTAGGATTTTCTTAACTCAGGTACAATAAAAGTAGTTAACCAAATGATATCATGAGCAAGAAGGGGTGACTAGGTCTCTAGAATTAGCCATAGAATCATAAAAGGTCTCATCATTTACCCTTTTGTTCTGTGTTGATCTTGGGAGCAAGGTGATGAATTATTTTGAGAAGTTTTTCTTTCCTTTTTGTTCCTCTCCTGAATCCTTATCCCCTTCACTTGATGAAACCCTGCTTGACTCTAGTTGACTCAATTTGAAAATATTGAATATGCTCTATCTGCAAATAAGCACTAAAATATCACTTCTCACTGATGAAAATGCTATCTCATTTAACAGATCTCTTCTCAATTGTAGGTCACTAAAAGTCTTAAAATATATTAAGTGTAAGAAAAGGTAGTGCTTTTTCCTTATATCACTATGCAATGAATGAAGAGAACCTATAGAGATCACAAAAAATCCTTACACAATCATCTTAGCATTCACTTCTGCATGTAACCAATTTCAAATTAGTTAGCCATGGCATGTGAGGTTGACAAGTCCATTTAATTATCTGAAAGCAAGGAAAAAGTCTATCATTTTTTCTTTCAGTCTTAAACCCTCCAAAAGTGCTAAAACCCCTTATTGTACACTAATTGGCTCTTACTTTTTCCTTTTTCCAACTCATCCATGTACTTTTACATGGTAGGCACTTAATTTTTCTTTATTGGCATGAAAAATAACCACATTTCCTTCTGGAGATTCAGCAACTGAAGATTCTCATGATCTTTGAATACTTTTCTTAACGTGAGTTTGATCATGATATGCAGTGATCAAAGCATATCTCTCAATCTCTAAACATTTTTCTTGATTGGGGTTCTATCACAAGATTAAGCGACTAGGGGATTTGTCACTGTCTCTAAGCTTTTAACTTAACTCATGTTTGACCATGAGACTTAGTGAATAGATAAATATTGTAATCTCAGGACACTAGCTCTAACCCTATTTTTGTTATGACACCTAGAGATATCACATATCTCATAATCACTAAATACTTCATGCCTTGACAGTGAAATTACAGGACTTGGAGATAAACTTTATTTACTTTCCCTTAGCCCTTGTCACTGAATCTCTAAATGTTTAGCAACTAACCACCAACATCTTGAGATTCAGAGATAACTACATCCGTGAAGTCACTGAACATTAAACTTAACCTTCAACTATCTAGAGACTTGGAGATAACTATAATCTGTCAAATCTTTAAACCTCATCACCTGATCTCTAGATCTATTAAGTCGTAACCGCCATTTTATGAGACTTAGCAAATGAACTTTTTCCATGTCACTAGATGAAAACAACTAACTACAATGCATTATGATATTAAGAGATAACCTAAAAGATATTACCCATTCACCCAATCTCTTGAGCCATGACACTTAACTTTTTAACTATACGAGACTTGGAGAAAAAAGGGAAACAATAACCATGTGCAGAATAAAAGACTTAAGTGGCATGGAAAAGTAATGCACAATTAGACCTTGGGTAGGGTTTTCACACTTATACAAGGAAAATTTCATAAAACCCTATGAACAACAAAAGGATCTATTTCTCAAGATAGGGCATTTTCTAGGAAATCTCAAAGACATGAAATTTGCTAGCCTTCCTCGAATCTTGGAAATCTCAATGGCATTAAGGTAACATCCAATTTCATAGTCATTCTAAAAGGTAGGTAATGCAAGTTGTAGGTTTTGTTGTGACCAATCAATAAGTTCAAGGTGCATGAGAGGGGGTGAAATGATAGGCTCTAAGGTATAGATATGGGGGGAATCATCTTGAGGGACAAGATATTCAGAATTTATAAGGTTTCCTTCAAAAGTACCTAGATCGATCTGATTCCTAGCATGGTCAACTTGATCAATGAAAGAAGCATGTAAGTTTGAATCATCAAGGTATGAACCACATCTATCCCCAGTTGTGTTGACTCAAATGAGATAGAGTCCCATTCATGTTCTTTTGAGTCATCATCTCTATCTCTCTATAATAGTCATGCCATGTTCTTGCAGATACAGTCCTTATTAGGATCTTCAACTTTTGATTCTTGGGTATGGTGGGATGTAGAAGTTTCATCATCATGTTAAAGTGGTGATCCTTCCTCATTCCAAAGGATAGTAGTAGAATGAAAAAAAATTTCTTCATATTGATAAAAATTAGGAGTAGACAAAGTTTCTTCTTTAGATTCACTATTTTTAGGACATGGGTCAAAAAATAGTTGTGTATTGGAGAATCCTAATCTAGTTTTATTTTTAGATTTTCTCCAATTGGTGTGACTCATAATCTCAATGAGAGAATGTTTATTATCCCTTAAAGGATCATGACCAGGATAACCCATTTTAGCTAGGAATTCATATCCTTTTCTATATTTCTTATGAGACACTATAGTAGTGAGCACAACCTCTTTAGGTTCTTTTCCTTTATAGATCCATTCCCTAACAGCTTCTTCTTCTCTTTCATCTTCTAAAGGCACTGTGTATTGAAAAAAAGTACCATAGCATGTTATGGAATAAGATGAGGACTTTTTATCTTCTAAAGGTTTTCCATAATATTTAGGGGAGATTAGAATCATAGCAATAGAATTAAGTCGATATTCTCCCATTCCAAGATTCAACATTTTTAATTTTCTCTCATAATCAACAATGGTGGTCTTATTGTTATTGTCAGCCTTGTTGTTTAGAACCAAGGAATCAGTAGTAAGTGCATTAATAGACATGAAATTATCTCATGGGATAGAGATCTTAGTCTCGTTGAAAGGGAATTTTATGCACTAGTGATAAGTAGAGGGGACCACTTGCATGTCATGAATCCAAGGTCTCCCTAGAAATATGTTATAGGAAAGAGGAATATCAAGAACTTGAAACAACACCTCTTTCTCAATTGGACCAACCTAAATGGGTAGCACAATTAGTCCTTTAGAGGACCTCTCAACTTCACCATAAGCCTTGATAGTGATCTTTTTCTGGAATCAATTGTAAATTCCAAAATCCTAACTGGTCGATTACATTGAAAGAACAAATATTCAACCCAGTGTTATTATCTATTAGCACATGTTTGAATCAAGTTTGATAGATTTTAATCTCAATGTGTAAGGAAAGGTTATGTGGATGACGTAAAGATTTTTCATCTTCCTTTGAAAAGGAAAGGTAATGTGAAGTGGCAATATGGTTAACCATAGTCTAGAATTGATCAATGTCAATGTTCTTAGGAACACTAGCTATCTACAAATATTTCTTTAAGATCTCCCTATGTCAAGGTGATAGTTATATCAAATCAAATCTTGAGATTTGGGATGGGGTGCATTGGAGCTGATCCACTAAACTGTAGCTAGGCTTACTAGAACCAAAGGTTTTCTTAGAAGAGGTTATCACTTTCTTGGGATTTGTTTGTTTTGAAGAATTTGCACCTTTGAGAATAACTTTAGGTTGAATTTTGGTAACAACATTAAGACTTTCTCTAGATGAAGGAGGTTCAACACCCCTAAGCATTACCATGTGACTATACTCATTAGGAGGTAAGAGTTGCATGGAAGAATTATCACTTCTCAAGATGACGTTAGGTACCTCATCGAAATCCAAATCATAGTTGGGTCCATTATCTCTCACCCTGTTAACACTTTCATCCATTGGTTTGAGCATATTGATAACATTGTCATTTTTCATGTAGGTATAATTGATCTTATCTCCTTCTTCCTTCTTGGATGTTGATGACTCCCCTTTAACATACTTAGGGAGTGGCTCTTTAAAATCTTTATGGTTAGAATTTTTGACAAGACCATCTACTCCAACTTTCCCATTCTCAATAAGATTCATAATAGCATGTTTTAGCCTTATGTAGTTGTCAATCTTATGCCTTTTATTTTTATGATATTCACAGTATTGATTATCATTCCACCATTTTGGTTTCACCTTAGGTTCATAAGGATTAGTATATTTTGGTAATGTAATAATATTGTTGGAGATAAATGTCTTAAGTATCACATTGTACGAGCCTTTCAAAGGTGTAAAATCTCACTTAGGCCTAGGCACACATGGAGGTCTAGTCTTGTTAAAGGAATTGGTCTTTGTAGCCTCTTTTTGTCGAGTTGTTAAGATAGCACTGGACAAGTTGAATATTGGCTCCTTAGGATTGGTTTCATAAAAAACACTATCGTTAACCAAGTGCTTGTTCTTTTTCCAAGGCTTACTCTTATATTTGTTGTACCCATTCTTGGTATTGCATTTCTCCTTATTCAAAGTGATTTCACCCTTGTTAACCAAGACATATTCTTGTTGAAGTTGATGAAAAACAACCCACAGCTTCCAAGAACACCTGCATGCAAACACCTGTCACAGAAAGAGAGAGAAGAAAACAGCTATGGAGGCCTGAACGCATTGATCCACGAGAGAGGAGAAATCCTTGATGTGCAAAAAAAAAAGTTACAATCAATAATGAAATGTCAGAAAAGGTTACAAAGTGTTATGAGATCAATCCTTATAAAAGGAGATCAGAAACCTAAAAAGGTAAAACCCTAGGTTGCATAATAATAATTAATAAAGATAATTAATTATTATATGCCTAAAGATTAGCTTAAGTAGAAAGAGGTAATAAGTGATTGAATAATTAAATCAATATGATTTAATTAATCAGTAAACACTTTATTACTCTAACATCCCCCCTTAAGATAAACTTTGAGAGAAACTAAAAACCTAGAAAGAACTACTAAATGCAAATGGGTCCCGACAACAAAAGACCTGATCAGGTACCCAAGTACAAAAAAGAGTCTCTACAAAGTGGAGAAATATTGAAAACCACATGGGAAAATCTCTACTCCAAAAAGAGACAAAGACTAGTCTGAAGGACTGAAGAAGCCTCCAAAACTAGGAATGTTCCAGAAAATAGGAACAAAGATGAACATGTACAACATCACTGAAGCATGAAACTGCAAACTGTGTCAAGAAGAAACTGATGATCTGAAGATCCTCCACAAAAATATGACCAAGTAGAGAAAACTATAATCTGTATGAGTGCCCTCAAATAACACTACTCAAATCAAGAGGCAAACAAAGGCAAACACTTGAACTTGAAGATACAGATGGCATAAACACCAAAAGTCTAAAGAGCTGATCAATCAAAGCTAGAAGAGTGCATCCAAAAATAGGAAAGAAAAGAGTATCCATATGGTAAATGATTCATCTCATGAGAATGCATAGGTACCCAGCCACTGCAACCGCCTAGTATATAGGATCAAATACTAAATACATGGCTCACACAATCAAACCTAGGAAGTAGTAGAACCAACCATAGAAACCCCCCAATACTATTGATAAGGGAGTAATGATAGGTACACTAAAAAGATCATCCAATATGAACTGCATGATGAAGAAGAATCTAGAACATTGAATGTGCAGAGAGAGTAAAAACATAAATAAAGATACCTAAGGCTAATGTCATTGGAGGAATGCTCACATGAAAAAAGAAGATGGAAAACAAAGGCAAACATCAAACCCCCCCAGCACATTATAATGGAGTGCAAGTACAAATAGCATGAACATGTGCAAGATCCCATCAAAGCAATAGAATGACACTTTATCTTAGTATGTGTGCATAAAATAATGCTACAAAAAATGAAGTATACACTGATCAAATAAGATCAAAGGCTGCTGAAACAAAATAACAACCTAAGATAAGCCATCCCTCAAAGGGAAGAGATCCCAAGACCTAAAACAACCAAGATATCCACTAGACTGCAAAAAAGAAAGAATCTAAATAAAATGAACCTAGAGTAGAATCTGGAAAAATGACTCACAACACTAAAAATCTCTCTGAACAAGCTTTCCAATGATATATCATTTTCTAAAAATGGAGACCGGATGTGCAAGATAGAGCTCTCGGAGTGTAGAACTGAAGATCTAGCTTTGACAGAGAAAAACACCATCACAAAAATAAAACCAAAAAATATGACCTTCAGATCTAGAAAGATCTTGGAATCATCTTTTCGAAGATATCTTGTTTACCAAATTTTGACACCATATGCTCAAGATATGAACAAAAAACCAACAACTGTGCTAGAGGGCCCAAAGAAAGTGTCTGAAAGGATCTGAGGATGGGTGACATCAAAAAAAGGAAAAAATCAACCATGAAACCATAAAATCTGATAAAATCTCAAAAATAACTTTCCATCAATATCTTGTTTGCCAAAAATGGAGCCCAGATGCAAGTGAAATGAATCCCGGAAGGCAGGAGGTCTGAAATGCCATGATCACAAAGAAAATCTGACTTTGATAGCATAAAAGAGCATCAAAATGGAAAAATCACAAAACTATACTAGCAAATTTGGATCGGGCTTAGAACTAGCTTTCTAACAATATATCGCACACCCAATTACGATCCCAGATGCCCGAGATATTCACAAAAAATCCCAGGTACCTCCAAACAAGCTCTAAAAAGAACAAATCTCTACTGACATCAACAAACTGTGAGCCTAAAATTGATGGCCAAATGGTCATCATGGATCAAATCTATCGGGGGCTAAACAAGAAAGGCCCTGGTCACGTGGGTGACCAGGGGGCTAGAAATTTGGCTGGGGCTTAGGGGCTGGTCCCCCATATGACCTAAGGTTTAGCGGTGGAGCGTGGAGTGGGTGGTGGCCCAGGTGGTGGTGTGGAGCACTGGCTCAGGCAACAGCGCGGAGCGCAGCGTGGGTACGAGCGGCAGTTGGCTAGTGGGCAGTGGCCTATGGGCAATGGCCACCTACGATGGCAGTTGGGTGGCCTACAAAAAAATTTTCTAATTTTTTTTAAAATCATACACTTGCCTTGGAGTGTGTGCCAAGGCTGTATGACCCTGGTACACAAAAAAAAATTGCGTCAGAGGCCAACTTGTCAAAAAATGACAAGTCTTATATGATTTTTGACTATCTTGGGCCTTCCGGATGCAACTGTTAGGTCTGTTTGGGCCAGAAGTGCTCCAGAAAATAGTGATCACCTCAGGATCCATGTTGGGGCCGATTGTAAAATTTTTTTCTCATAGATTCCAACTTTGTCCAAATTGGACAAACTTTATATGGATCTTGGGGTTTTTGGATGCTCTAAATGCAATTGTAAGGTCTGTTTAAAGCCAAGATGACCAGAAAAATAGGTTCCCCCAAATCTGATAGGAAATCCTCTCTAAAAATGTAGATATGACGAACATGGCTGAATCTCTCAGGAAGAGGACAGGGGCAAGAAGATCTGAAGCTCTGATACCATGTTGAATTTTATGAAAAAAAACTTATAGCTCCCAAGAACACCTGGATGAAAACACTTGTCACAGAAAGAGAGAGAAGCAAACAACTATGGAGGCCTGAGTGCATTGATCCATGAGAGAGGAGAAATCCTTGATGTGCAAAAACAAAAGTTGCAATTGATAATGAAATGTTAGAAAAGGTTACAAAGTGTTATGAGATCAATCCTTATAAAAGGAGATCAGAAAACCTAAAAAGGTAAAACCCTAGGTTGCATAATAATAATTAATAATGATAATTAATTATTATATGCCTAAAGTTTAGCTTAAGTAGAAAGAGTTAATAAGTGACTAAATAATTAAATCAATATGATTCAATTAATCAGTAAACACTTTATTACTCTAACAATTCTATGCGAAAATAACTTTTGATCATGTCATTAAAATACAAGAAGACTTTCTTTCTAAGGTCATAGTGCAATTCAGGAATAAGATTATTCACAAAGATGTCAATCTTATTATTCTTAGGAAGTTGGCATGGATACCTTGAATGTAATTTTCTCCATATTTATAAGAATGTCACAAAGGGTTCACCTTGCCTTTTCTTTATGTTGCATAAGTCGAGAATAGTTACTAGATGTTGAATATTATAAAAATATTGTTGTATGAACCTTTTTACAAGCTCATCAAAATACTTAAGTGGAGATGTAATCTTTGTAAACCATTCCATTGCTTGGCCACTTAGACTCCTAGGAAAGAATCACATAAGATAAGTGTCATCATGCATAAAATCCATAGTTAGAGCATAAAATTATCAGACATGATCATGTGGATCTCCATTACCATCGTATTTTTCAAATTTAGGGATCTCAATATGCCTTGGGAAAGGAATCACGTATAAACTCTTGTCAAAATGTAATTCACATATAGATTTCACTGAAAATGATGATTTAGGTTTCTTTGCTTCATTTCTTAAGATTGATATTTTATTTTTCAAAATTTCTATTTCTTTCATGGTAACCTCTAAATCAGAGGGTTCCCTTTTATGAATTAATCCCTCAACATCAAAGTCATGTGGAAGCTTCAATCCTCTAGAAGCTAGAAGCAAAAATTACTAGTCACCATTTTTTTCTAATGTCTTCAACATAAGTTTTTGGTAATGATTGTCTTGTTGAAAATTTAGGAGCTCTTCTTCAGTAATTTATTGCTCTATATTGTAACCATTTCCTATTCCAGAGTGTGAAGACCTTAAATGTGAGTCATATCCATTATGTCAAGATTTTGGAGGAGATCTTGGTGGTGAATTATTTTCATTATTTCTATTGTAGTAATTGTTGTTAAATTGTTGAGCCAATCTGGGTTTTTGTTCTTCCATGTAGGATTTTCTTTCTAATTCCATCAGTCTTAATCTTTCATTTTGCTCAAAAATGTCTTTGAATCATTTGTTATGGTCTTCTCTAGACATGGTGAAAGATAGACTATTTTCAGATTTTGATGAGGTAATAGGTGTCTCACAAGTGCTATCAAAATTACTTCCAAAAGGATCAAACCAGATTTTGGTATTCTCTTCTTCCTTGTCAAAGATAACTTGAGGGTCTTTGTTGTGGTGACACTAACGCCTAGTGGGAAAGGGTAATTTGTGAAAGTTAATGGGTGGTTTCTTTTCCTGATCAATTTGGTATCTAGTTCTTACTAGAATGAATAAGAATGTAAAGAGTTGATCAAGATGACACAAGATAATTTGATGTCTATCATATAAAATCAAGGTGTTCACTTGTCCAAAAGAAAGAAAAGAAGAGAAAAAGAGAGAAAAATATGACTTTTCATGAAGTGTCCAAGCTATGGGCAAGATCCCTCGGTATGACACTTGTGACTCAAGTCAAAGATAAAGCCAACATAAGATAACCAAGAGATATTTAGACAAGTGAAAAACTCTACTTGTCAAGAATATAACCAAGGAATCTAAGTAATCCTTTTTAGCTAGAACAACTCATATCATGTCAATTTCAGATTTAGAGATAAAAAAGAGTCAAATGTAAGCTCACTAAACTAGCTAAGAGAAAATTTGGACCCAACCCATTCGGATCACAATCTGGGTGATAGATCTCAAGTAACCAGCATCACTTAAATAGGAGACAAAATACGTACAATAGACCCTAGTGAAGCAGGGCAACACTTTAATAAAATACAATATAACCCAATATAGTGGCATGATATTTCTCTAGACTGAAGATGAGACTTTAAAGTGTTGTGTGATAGTTCTCACTAAAGGGAGGTGATATTTAATTAGAAAATAGTGAAGAATCAGTTTTGACTTAAAATCTTTATTTTGATCAGTTGTTTTGAGTAATTTGGCAGAGTGACAATGTGTAACAATAGGTTTAATAACAAGTTTGATGTTTTCAATGCAATTGTGACACATAGAATAGTCTTAAAACAATCAAGAAAGGGACAAAGAAACCTTACATGATACAAACATTTGTGAGGTCTGAAAGGAAAAATCCATGAATAGAAGCATAATGTTTATGTTCAAATGATTTCCATATGTGTTGCACAAATCAAAGACACATCAAGAAGGTTCTACCTAAGGTCAAGAGGGAAGTGCTTCAACCTTTTCCCAAAACTTGATATTCTTAGCCCCACGGTTAGGTGGTTGAGTGGCCTTTCCTAGGAAAATGCATGTTATGGATCAATTGGAAGAGAACAATGCTCAAATCACACATCTTTCCATATGGCCATAGTAAAGCTTTATCATCCAAGGGAACACATATGGTGAGTGTCTTGGGGTGATCTAGGTAAGTCCACTTGGATCAATCCTTGAACAAAGGAAGTCACATGACCAAAATGGTCAGCCTCTAAGTCCTAGGTTCTTAATAAGGGCCTCTATTCATGACTAATCCCTTGTAGTTTTGAAAGTGAAATTAAGGCCTATACCCCTATAAGAACCCAAAATGAATAGTCTTGCAAGAAAGATTTAGACCTCTCAGCTATACACAAGTTGAATGTAGTTCCCTTGTAATCTTGTAAACAAGATTGCAAGCGCCTAGTCAAATGTAGTCTCTCTTAGCAAGGTTTAGACAACTAGGCCTTACACATGAAGAATAATTAGAAATAAAAATAGCCATGTCTTCCCTCTCTTTGGATTGAAGGAAGAATTTGATTGTAGTGGGATGGAGCAGTCAAGTTCACTTGTTCCCCACTTGGTTCATTCCCAAAATATTGCTCTCTTGGAAGACCCTGTAAAGGTAAATGCAAAAACGTAAATGGATAACTAATAGAGATATATATTTATGATTTTCCATAAGGAAAAGAGCATTCTCTCCTACTCCATCGTGTCTCCCAAACACATCAAACACTTGTTCATTTACCAAAAGAACACTAATTAAGCTAGGTGCCTAGAAAATCAAGAATAAGAAAACATAATGTTTATTCATATCTCCCAAGGCAACCTATAAAAACACAAGTTAGTAGTTTTAGCAATGAAACTTATTTGATAAGTGATTCCTACAAACAAGTTGGGGAAAAAAATATCATGAAAATGAAACCAATAGCCCTACAAAACAACTTGTTAGATTTTGCTAGAAAACTAAATAACCCAAAAATGCAAGAAAACTCAGCCAAATCTTAGACTTTATGGCACAATCCTCAAGTAACCATTAGATAATGATAAATTAAACTTTAGAATCATGAAAAACATGGAGACACACAAAACTAGTGATGCAAGAGCATCTTGTGTTTGTTACAAGTAGTAGTTTTCATTGCACCAAAAGATTGACCTGTTAATGCCCGATACAACCACTAGATTTATAGAAGACATAGGAGGTGGTTAAACCATGTCACAAATCCTGAGGGGAGCATGGACCATTTTTCCAACAATCTCCCCCTCAGTGTTACCTGAGGGGATTCGAACCTATGACCAAGCTCTGATACCACTTGTTACAAGTAGTAGTTGTCGTTGCACCAAAAGATCAACTTGTTAATGCACGATACAACCACTAGACTTATAGAAGACACAAGAGGTGGTTAAACCATGTCATGAATCCCGAGGGGAGTGCTAACCATTTTACCAACAATGTTTATGGAAATCTTGCATCAACCATTTTTTTTTATTTCTCTATGTTTTGTTCATGTTTAGTCAATGTTTGTGTTTTCTATGGTGTTCCTTCAAGTTGGATTATTTGTTGTTGCAAACCTCGTGGCATATTATAGACATCATGTTTTACCTTTTTCTAGATTCACACCTTGATTTGTTACTTCATAGTGGAGATATCTTGGATTCTTTCTTTGATATGTGTGTTCTTCATGTTTAACAGCTAAGTCAGAGGTTTTCAATCATGTGATGCAATTCCATGAATTGTGAAGCTTCGTGATTCATCGTATGATGTTCTTGAAATTGTGTCTGATTTACCTTTGGGTGTGTGTTAGAAATTTATTAGCGTATTAATTGAGTTTCTTGTGATTTAGGTCCTCATCTATTTTGTGTGTTGCATTTTCCTTACTTGGTAAAATGTGTTCTCTCTTGGCCGACATGGTTCTTTCTAAGGATCTATAAATTGATGTAATTCATATTTAGGAAGATATTTGAGAGATAGATGATCTCTTGAAGGTTCATTTTTAAAGGGTAGCTCAAGTTTTCATTGTTTAATTAGGCATGTACGTATGGAATGTAAGCCTAGATGTTGCTACCCAATTATCTATAATTTCATGAATCTGTATTACTATGAATAATCTAATCTAGAAAATTCTCTATCTCTTGCTGATTTTTGGTTTATGTTTCCATTGTGTGACTCTTGTTACATGTTTATATAGTCCACATTGTGTATCCTATTTCCATAACTATGTCAAGTTTAATTAGAGAAAGTTTCATCCTTGTGGTAGCTAAATTCTATTTCTTGAGATTATGAAGCCCTATAAATATTTTTCGTGTGGTGGAAGAGTGAGTAAATGACTCGTAATTGCAAAGGACTTGTACAAGATGGCCTAGAAAGGAAATTCTAGAGGTGGAGAAAGGAGAGATGCAGTTCCAATAGTTTTGGATATGTTAAGGAAGATTGCATCTAGATTAGAAGCTCTCTGAATGGCCCATAGAAAAGGTCACCATGTAGATGATGTAAGTGATGATGAATAAGAAGAAATAGAGGAAGAAGAGAAACTTGAGCTTGATCAAGGAGATGATAGATCTAGAGGATCCCTAACTATGGTAAATATAATACCACATTTTAATCCACTGAACCATGATGTTAAATTGGATTTAGATGAATTTCTTGATTGGATCAAAAAGATGGAAAAATAATCTCACTTTGATAGTAAAAGTAAAGATAAGTAGGTAAAATATGTCTGGACTAAGTTGAGAGGACATGAATCATTATGGTGGGAATAATCATAGAATGATAGAAAAAGGAGATGCAAGGAAAAGATCAAATAATGGGATAGGATGGTAAATAAGTTGATGAAAAAGTTCTTACCTACTAATTACGAAGTGAATTTATTTAGGAAGTTGCAGAGCCTAAAGGAAAAGAAATCTAGTGTTAATAAGTACACTGAGAAATTATACAAGTCAGACATTATATGTGGTCATACTAAAGATAATGTTGAGAGGGTTTTAATGCATCTCAATGGATTGAGAGTGTTTGTACATGATGAGATTAGTTTAGTCAAGTTGCAAAGTGTAGAAGAGGCTTACCATGCCCTAAAACCTGAGGAAAAGTTGAACAAAAGGCATGAACAAAGACAAAGAGGAAGAGGTGGAAGGTTTCATAGAGGTAGATCCTTTGGAGGAGGAAGATTTTATGCATATCAGAATAAGGAAAAGGATGTCAGAAAAGAGGAGAGTCCACACTAATGGAGTGATAGGAAATTCCATAGGAATGGTGTACAGACTAGCTATAGGAGAGATAATAGAATAATCTATAGAGGAGCTTGTTTCAAGTGTGGTGGAGAAGTTCATAGATCCTTTGAGTTTATACAATGGAATTGAAACAATAGGATAGAGAACAATGACATTAATTATTTTATTGAAGAGGAACCTAGTGAATCTTTGAATCAACTAGAAGATGGACAAGCATTGATGATAAGGAGAGCCCTACTCAACAATGAGATGGATCAAGAACACTTGTAGAGGAATATTTTGTTCAAGACAAGATGAAAAATAAAAGGAAAATGTTACAAAGTGATCATTGATAGTAATAGTTTATATAACCTAGATTTGTAGGAGTTGGTAAAAAATTTGAAGTTCTAGAGATTGAAGAATCCTAAAACATATCATATCACATGGATTCAATATGATCACAAAGTACTAGTAAGCGAACAATTCTTTGTAAAATTTAGGAATGAATCTTATCATGATGAATTTTTTAGGTGATATTATTCCTATAAATATGTGTCATATGATGGTAGAAATAATATATATAATATTGTTGCTAATGGAATGAAACAAGTGTTGTTTCCTTTGGAAGAGACTAATAAGACTGAGATTTGTATAGGTGTTAGAATTTGTTTAGTTTAAGGAAGGGAATTATAGGATGGTTTGAAGAGTGAAAGTATGTGTTATACTTTGGTCCCTAAGAAGTGTAATTTAGTATTAGAAGAGGGAAAGCCAAAGGAAATTAAGAAGTTTTTGATAAAGTATGAGGATATAATATTATATAATATTTTAAAAGGATTTCCACCTATAACAAGCATCATTCATTACAAGGGTGTATTGCCTCCCCCATTTTCCTCCTTCGACAAACATCCTAATGGTGTGGTTTCAAACTTCACACTCATTGATTATGATCGTGTTGGTCCCATGTGAGGGTGAACTGCCAAGAGGATCTGATTTTTTAGCATATTTTCAATGCCTTGCATTAGCTTGAGATGTTGGGTGTGGTCTTTGATTGCATTAGGTTGGGTCACCCTTATCGACAGGGATGAGTCAATCCTAAGAATGCAATGATTATTTCTATATTATGTTTTATGATGACATCGTCATATGCACCTAGTTCATCTTTGTCTTATGTTAATCAGGAAGTTATTGTTGGGGGTCATGAAGGGTGTATTAACGGACCCTACCCTAATCATATAATTATATTTCTATTTTTTTTCTAAATTATAGACTCTGTAATTAGAAAATCTAGGTTGATGCATTATGGATTTATATTTTGATGGATAGAGGCTTGACCTCTGATTCATGATGTACTCTTTTCATGTTGCTTGTGTACTCATGTCAATAATTCTAGGATTATCTATATTTAAAATAGGATTAATTGAATTCAACTGATCTTTATGGTAGTGAAATTGAGTGAATTTTTTGTGGAAATTGATTTAGAACAATGTAATTAAATAATAAAAAGGTGAAATATATATTCTCATTTAGTTAAGATTATTTTCTGGGTGTATGTAATTTCTAGAAGTAATGCAGTAGGAAAGGTGTGTTGAGTCGAGAATTGACTTGGTAGATTGTACCCTTTATGAATATTGAAATGTTACTATTTGGATATCCATGCTCACGTAAAAGACCATTTGAAGTTATTTTATGTTGAGACATGTATTAATGGAAAAGTTATCACTAGGTCATGATATTGAGTAGGAGATTTTTGCTTAGTATGCTTTGATGTTATAGTAATGCGAGAAAAGAGAATCAGTTAAAATGTTTCTTGTAAATGATTTAGGACATATTCTATGATTTAATTTTTAGGTCTTGATGTTATGGTATTTGATGAATTATTTAATTTTGAATATTATGGCTTAATATCATGTTTATGCAAGCAAATTTTATGTGAGATGATCAAGGTTAGGAAGCTAGGTTAATTGATATATTTATGTGTTTTGAATTAACTTGTTTTAAAAATTGAGTAATATATTATTGAGATTATGTGAATTTATTATGAACTAGTTTGGATGCAGTTTGATTACATGATGTGTTTGACTGTGATTAATTATGGTGTATTTTATATAAATATGACATTTGGTCTTTCATGAGCTACTAATATTTTGTCTAGTGTGCAGGAAATGACCAAGGATTAAACAAGGGGAAATTAAAGATGGATGTATGTAAAAATCTTGTGAAGCAAAGGTTATCTCCAAAAGGAGAAATAACCTCTTTGTTATGTATATGTTTTAAAGTAATTCTTGATTGTATTATTTAATTATGTTTATTTTATTTTTAAAATTTATGTCTACTTGGCCTCCATGTGTGTAGTGATGTGTTGTACCCTTTTTGTGTTGACCACCTTTTAGTCATCTTGTAGAATCCCAAGGTTAGTTATCTTGGTTGTTGAGCCTTCAGTGGGAATCTTTTTCAAATTTTCATGTGTCAACTCTTAGTGGACTTTTGAGAGGCAAAAAAGTAACCCAAAAGGTTAGTTAAGGTTAAAAATAGATTACCCCATAGGTGTGCTTTGGGTTGGGGGTCAAATTTTAACCAATGAGATGATTTTAGACCATTTTCAGCTCTTCAAAAGATATCTTTTGAAAGGTGACGAATTTGGGAAGTGTGCCAAGTATTCCTCCCCTTTCAATTTTGAATTTCCCTCTTTTTGAAGAGAGAACTCTTGGATAGTGTGCCCAATCATCTTTGAGGTTAGTTAGGGTTTTCCTTTTTAGTGGGATGGAGAAGAATTTGGTAGTTTGATTGCCCGCTCTCCAATTTTGGAGACTTCTAGTGGACTTAGAAAGTTTTGGTAGACTTGACAAGGAAGGATTGTAGGAAAGGGAGCTCTTCTCAACCTTCTTTGACATAGCTTGAAGTAAGGTTGGATGTCTTTTCATGGAAGACTCTTTCTTTTTCTCATATGTAAAATGAAAATTTCTTTGTTATGTTATTGTAATGGTTCTGTGAAGCTTCATGCTTTCTTTCATGGCTTCTTGTTATGTGTTTATTTGTTGGTTTTGTTTTAGTGTTTTTTGTTTTATTGGGGTGTGCAAGGAAAAACTCACCCTTGGGAGGGAAGAGAGTGTTGATGGGTGAAGTTCTTAAGTTGGGAATGTCCATTTAGTGCAGATTTCTTCCTCAAGGAGGAAGGGGATGAGGCATGGATGTATGGGATCCATGTTTCCATTCTTGTTGTATACTTATTTGGGGGTCATAAGGGTTGTATTTTATGAAAGGAAATGGAAGGGTTGTATTTTGTGAAAGGCAATGGAGGGTTGTATTTTGTGAAAGGAAATGGAAGGGTTGATACTTTTTGTTATGGTGTTGTGAAGGAAATGGTTATTTATTTTGGGCCTTGTTGAAGGCATGGTTTTACTTTTGAATAGCTTCTCCTACTTGGGTATGTTCCACCTTCAACCCTTTTATGGGTTCAAGGTGACCCATTGTGTGAATATCCTTGGGATGCGAATTTTGTGGTTACATGTTCTTGCTAGTTTTTATGTGTATGTGTCTTGAAGCATGTATGTAAACCTCATCCATATTTTTTTCCCCAAGCTAGGACATGCCCATGTAATGGCCTAGGTTGGGAGGTGAGCCTCCATGGTCAAAGTGGTTTTCTTTTGTAGATTTTTATTTGATGAAGTTGCTGGTTTTGTTGAAGAAAAAGAAGATTTTGTCATTTCTACTTGTAGATTTTTATGTGTAAAAATGGCTATAAAGCCATGTGTAAAAAGTAGAGTAAAAAGGTCATGTAAATTCCTAATAGCATGTAAAATGCTTGTAAAAGTTTGTACATAAATGTGAAATGATCTCCAAAAAACTCTATGTTGTTTCTCATAAAAGAAATTGTAAAAATGTGTATTCTTTATGCTTGAATGAAAAAGTAAGTGTTACTCAAAATTAAAACATACAACACAATAGGCACTAGTAGAGAAATTTGCATATTCCAGTTATCTATCTAACACTACCTTATAGGTTTTGATGATTTGCATTCACTTATTACATTCATTTTCAGATTTTTTTTAAATGTACTCTAAGTATTGATGAAACTGTTACAAAATTAAAAATTCATCATTGATCATTACATTGTGCATTCATAAGAATGTAGTACAAATGTCCTTTGATTCATATTTCATGTTTCAATAAATAGAGTACATTGCAAATTTAAATAGAAAACTAAGGTATGGAATAGGGGTCCCATGCATTGCCTCGTGTTTGTATTTTTGGTTCTACTGGTTTTTGTCAGGTCCTCTGCATCTAGGTCACTCCCGAGTCTCCATCAACATTCAGGTCCTTAGGGCAAGCATCATCTACAAGAAAAGAGAAGAAAACAATGGTTAGATCCTGATGGATCTAAGCAATGCAAGAGAAGAAAATTACTTACATCAACAACCTATCTTTATCTGCATATGAATCTAAAATGATAAATGTAACAAGAAAACATAAATCAACATTTAGTATAAGGTAGTGTTAAAGGGACATGTTTTTGAAACATGAAACATTTCGCTTCTAATGCCTATTATGGTGTATGTTTTCATTTTGATCAAGTCATGAATCTGAATGAAAGGGACTTAGTATGTTTCCAAACTGAGAAGCCTTTTTCGATTATGTTTCATATTGATATTGCTTGAAAATTAACAAAGTTGTTTTGTAGATAACAGCTGACTGGTTAATATTTTCAGTCATTTTTCAAGATGCCAAACAAGCTGGTTTCTTGTGCCAAGTTGCTACAAGAAGTTCCAGGTTGCTGATCTTCAAAGGATTCAAATTGTTTCACCAAAAAGAGATGTTGATTTCATCAATTACAGAGTACATTTTCAAACTTTTTCAAATGAATTAATACTAAATACTTTCAAGTGCTTCAAGATTGAATTATAATTTGAAAGTTTACAAAATGTTATGACTGGGTGTCACAAACCCGTGTTTGAACCTCAGTCATTAACATTTTGTCATTTTTGAGTGTCACAAGCCCATGCTTGAACTTCATTAACAAAATAATAAACATTCATCTTGTTGTACTTCATACTATAAGTTGTCAAATTTAGTATCAAAAAGGAAGTGTACAAAGATCTACTACAGGAGCTTCAATAATGCTGATGTTATTAATTTCAGAATGCCAATGGATCACATTTTTCAGTACTTGTTAGAAATCAGAAAACTAGTTCATATGTACAATTTCTGACAAGTGACATATCAAATTTATAAATGCTGGAGTGTAGATCAAATTCTGAAATTTGAACTCAAAATTTCAAAATGTGCTTATGATCAAGGAACAATAATGAGTTCATGTTTACAAATGAGGACTGGTGAAATGGAACAAAGAATGCAAAGGAAAAATGATAGTCTCTATCATGATGTTAAGTATTTGTTTGAAAACATCAGTGCATTTATAGTGTATATGTAACAACAGTAAACACTTTCTGAGAATATGTATGAACATTTTCAGATGTTATGTTTGCAAAAGAATAGCAAGAGATCACTTGAAGAGGCCTATATTTGCAAGGTTACAGTTCAGAATAAACAGAGAGAGCAAATTTATCTATTGCCAAAATGAGTCTTCAATAGAAATAGTGGATATGTATTTAAGGTTGCAGTGCATGTTTTTATACAAATTCTTGAGCACTCACTGCATAATGAAGCAGAGAGTATCAACTCTAAACTATGGGTACACTTTTTTTTGCAAATGATAATAAATAGTGAGCCTTCAAATTGCAATGAAAAGATTGTTTCGACATTAAGCTAGTTTGATGATCAGTAATGTAACTTCAAGTAAAGGTTAACTGTGAAGTTCATTTCTAGAACAGAGGGCTTCAAAGAATATTTCAAGTAACAAACACATTTCTAAAAATTTCATAAAGTCAATGTTTCCAATTTTCAAAAATCTTCATGCAAACATTTTTTGAATAAAATTGTAAGTACATGTCTCTCAGTGCAAATTCTAGTGAAGAAAAGCAGTGGACATATGAACTATGATAAGTTCATTTATCTGAAATTAAAGTGTAAGTTCATCTATTTGTTCACTGAAGATTCAAGCATGTATGCTGTCAAAATTGCACTTTTAGCAAAAACAATGGGTCAGCTTTCAAAATGTGTTCATGTAAATGCAGAGAGAAGAATTGACAAGAGGGAGGCAGGACTTTTACTTAAACAGAGGCCACATTTTTATTTTTATTTTTTTAAAATGTTAATACAAAGTTTGAATAGAGAATACAAAACACATATTATGCAGTGAATGAAGTTCATTTCCAGCAGTGAATTGAGATATATTCTATGAAAAGAAGCCACATTTTGTTAAAAAACATTAACAGATAATGAAGCAAGCAGTTAATGAAACCATATATCATGCAAAGGGGCACATTTATGAGGAAATAAGCACAAAAAGAGAGCAAAAATGGGAAGAACTTACAGTTTCAATATCATATGGGGAGTTCTTCATATTTAGAAGGGTCAGATTCCCTTATCTTTTGCAAGATTATCTTCTTCAGATGCCGCGTTTGTAGCCATTGAATATGCAGACGCTAGGGTTTCAAACCCTTGTGTTTGGCAAATGAAACCACAAAATTGCAAATATTGTATGTCAAAGATAAACCCCAAAACAAAATACAATGTAATTTGGAGTCCATAAAATGGACTATGAGAGACATCAAAAACCACATTGCCACTTGTGCACCATTACTACAGCTTTCATTTTCATATATGGCATGTGGGTAGAAGTTGTTTTTAACTCCCCACTATGTCGTGTGTGTTACACTTAGATTTATCTAAGTTTAAAGTTGAGTTTTGAGTATAGGTTAGGTTCATTTTTAATGTTAGTCTTTTAGCATTAATAAATATTAGATTCTTTTAATATTTATTTTCTTTAATAAACTTTGGCATTATATATTGTAGAGGGATTTCTATAAATTCCTTATTTTTAGAGCCATGTTTATTAAAGATAGATTAAATTTTGGCATACTCATGATGTAAAGGGAATTTTAATTGCTTATTTTTTTGCCAAAATTTAGGAAGATGATTTGTCTTTTCATAGAGGGCATATAGACTGAATTTTTGGCAAGAATTTTGGCCAAAATAGAGCAATTTTTCCAAGGGTATTGCATTCCCGGATTAGGGTTTCTGAGCTCTCTTAAGGAAGGGAGATAAATTTTTTTGGGGGTCGCATGTGTGGGAAAGAGAGCCTATAGTGAACTAATTTGTTCCTAAAAGCTCAAGACTCCATTTTGTAACCATTTTGCAGAGATTTTTTGAGGAAATATACCAGATTCTTCAGCTCATTTTGTGTTCAAATTTTCAATTCCTTTCATCTTCTTTAGTAAGTGTTTCAATTTTGATTTTGAATCTGGAAGTGAATGTATCATTTTTCCTTCCTGATTGATAATCTAAATTATCAAGCCTTATTTGAGAAATGTATGTTTTTAAGTGTTGAATTAGTCATGGTTTATCCCTAGTAATTAAATACATTATCCTATATGTTGAACAGTGTACCAAATTATTTGAATATCGTTATGTGTGCAGGTCTGGAATTGATATTTTCTCTTCAAGTTTCTAATTTATTCATTGGTGTATCACCCTAATCTTTTGAGTTTCAAGTACTTTTTCCCTTTTCCCAACAAGTTGTTTGAGATTAGGAAAGTGATATTCAACATTTGATAGGAACCGCCCTAGAATCCATAGATTCCTCTCTAATCATAGTCTACCCACAACTAGGAGAGGTTTCCATTGTCAGCTAGAATTGTTGTTCTACCTTAGTGCCTGATATAAGGTAACAATTCTAGTATTGAATAGTTTTTGGCACGCCTGGTGGGACACGTTCTTACAGAATGGGTCAAATTGCATGGTACTATTTACTGGTTCTGGTGTGCAATCGACAAGTTTCAAATCTGAAAGAGGTCACATTTGTCATACCTGATGAATAGAAATGTCATATTATTATGGTCAGCAAGAATACATACCATCTTATCATGAGAATAATTATCAAGAAGCTAATTATCAACCATATGAAAATTATCCTAAGCCTATTTTTAGTCCAAGCTATCATACCTCAGAAGGCTATCAGTATATCCAGTGTACCCCAGGTCAATATGCCCTTGTGCAGGCTCTCCAAAAAGAGGGGTCATGGGCACAAAAACTCAAACAGGAGTAGTTAGATTATCGGGCATATGATAAAGGTCAATCTGAAGAACTTCAGCTTCAGCAAGAATTACAAAATCATAGGAAGGGACAAGAAAGTATTCAAATTTTATTGCAAGATTTAGGCAAATAGATTGATGATGTCAAAAGGGAGCATGAGATCCAATCATAGCTAGAAGAATGCTCGTATCAAGCTTAGCTTCATGAGCAAGAGCTCACAAGATAGTTGAAAGCCCAGAAGAAGAGGTATGAAGAGAAAATAGCAGCTACAAAGGAGGAGACTTATCCACCTAGTTCTCTTGAAACTCAAAATTCTCATTCCCAAGAACAAGATAAAGAGTCTTCTAAGCCTAGCAAGCTTTTTCAGCCAAATCAAGAGCAAGGAAGTCAAGATCAATTATATGAGCAGCAGGTGAAACAATGGGAGGAAGAGCTTGATTGTCAAATTGCTATTAAGGAAGCAGAGATGAGATTACAAACAGTTGAACAAAAGACTCTTGACCGTAAAATTCCAAGCTTCATGCATTTTGGACAAGGTGAGTCTCCTAAGTCTATTGAATGTGAAATTCCAAGTTGGAAAACTCCCATGTTCATAGAACCTATAAATGAAGAGCCAGTTAAGCCTTCACTACCAAGTTTTAGTGATATCCTTCTAGCACAAACACCTATTATAGAGAAATTGCATCCTTATGAAGAATTGAAACCTATCCTCATACAAGAGCATGAAGCTAAATCAGATATAGCTGATCATGAGATTGTCAAGATGGTTCCATGCAAGTCATCTCCAGGTCAAGGGGAATGCTTTAATCTGTAAGAGATAGTTGTTCTTTTCTTTGATGAATCACCTTCTTTTGTTGATCAAGAGAAGGAAGATGAGATCCCGGTTATTTCTATACAACAAGGTGTTCAAGGTCAAGGGCCTGATCAAAGCTTAGAAGAGTGTTTTGATGATATTATTTCAGACTTCTGTGAGAAGCTTGCTATTAAGAGGTCAAAATTGATGCCTATTCAATACTGTTCTATTTTGGATGATATTATTTCTAAAGATTATGTGCAGGAATGCTAGCTAAAACCAAGTGCTTCTGATTTCTAGTGGATCAATAGTTTTGATCAGCTCCTAGCTGACTTGACAGAAGATGATGATCCTTTGACCATAGAGGAGGAATTGACTTGGCTGTCAATAATGAAGGATAATCATGAGAAATTAGAGGAAAGTAAAGGAACTAGAAAGGAGAGCTCCAAGATCATCATTTCGCATGGCTATCCTATTCGACATTTCACCAGAGTTGATGCTAACAAAGAAGATCAAGTTGTACCAGCACCTCTGCATGACATCTTATCAAAAGATGAAGTTGGAAGTGAATCAAATCAGCTTGTTGTTCTATTCTATCAAGTAAGTTAGCCTTTGATGGATCTTCATTAAAAGTTGCTACTTGCTGATTTTCTTCATAATAACGGTGTTTACGATCAGCTTGATCAAGTAAGTAAAACTCTTATTGATCAGATCCTTGTCAAGAAATTGATTGAATATGTCTCATGTATTCATCTTGTAATATCTTTCCAGACGCAGGTTGATTATTGTACATTGAGGAGGAAAGGAAGTTATTTTTCACAATCAGTGAATGGTTTTGTTTAACCAGGCTTTAAGCTGGTTAAAGTAGGTTAGTTAAGTTTTTCACTTTCAATAAGTGACGTTTCAGCACTAGGTTTTAGGTTGTTTTTATGTCTAAGTTTTAGGTTGCATTTGAGTCTAGTTGTAGATGCATTTTTCATTTCAATAAACTGCATTCATGGTTTAGTTTTCCATGTCTTGTTTCCCTAGGATAAGTCTATAGGTCATGTCTAGTAGGTAGACATCTAGTAGAAGTCACCAAAATTGTTACTCAAAATTAAAACATACAACACAATAGGCACTAGTAGAGAAATTTGCATATTCCAGTTATCTATCTAACACTACCTTATAGGTTTTGATGATTTGCATTCACTTATTAAATTCATTTTCAGATTTTTTTTTAAATGTACTCTAAGTATTGATCAAATTGTTACAAAATTCAAAATTCATCATTGATCATTACATTGTGCATTCATAAGAATGTAGTACAAATGTCCTTTGATTCATATTTCATGTTTCAATAAATAGAGTACATTGCAAATTTAAATAGAAAACTAAGGTATGGAATAGGGGTCCCATGTATTGCCTCATGTTTTTATTTTTGGTTCTGCTAGTTTCTGTCAGGTCCTCTACATCTAGGTCACTCCCAAGTCTCCATCAGCATTCAGGTCCTTAGGGCAAGTATCATGTACAAGAAAAGAGAAGAAAAAAATGGTTAGATCATGATGGATCTAAGCAATGCAAGAGAAGCAAATTACATACATCAACAACCTATCTTTCTCTGCATATCAATCTGAAATGATAAATGTAACAAGAAAACATAAATCAACACTCACTATAAGGTAGTGTTAAAGGGATGTGTTTTTGAAACATGAAACCTTTCACTTCTAATGCCTATTATGGTGTATGTTTTCATTTTGATCAAGTCATGAATCTGAATGAAAGGGACTTAGTATGTTTCCAAACTGAGAAAACTTTTTTAGAATATGTTTCATATTGATATTGCTTGAAAATTAACAAGTTGTTTTGCAAATAACAGTTGACTGGTTAATATTTTTAGTCATTTTTCAAGATGCAGAACAAGCTGGTTTCCCATGCCAAGTTGCTACAGGAAGTTCCAGGTTGCTGATCTTCAAATGATTCAAATTGTTTCACCAAAAAGAGATGCTGATTTCATCAATTACAGAGTACATTTTCAAACTTTTTCAAATGACTTAATACTAAATACTTTCAAGTGCTTCAAGATTGAATTATAATTTGAATGTTTACAAAATGTTATGACTGGGTGTCATGAACCCATGTTTGAACCTCGATCATTAACATTTTGTCATTTTTGAGTGTCACGAGCCCATGCTTGAACTTCATTAATAAAATAATAAACATTCATCTTGTTGTACTTCATACTATAAGTTGTCAAATTTAGTATAAAAAAGGAAGTGTACAAAGATCTACTACAGGAGCTTCAATAATACTGATGTTATTAATTTCAGAATGCCAATGGATCACATTTTTCAGTACTTGTCAGAAATCAGAAAACTAGTTCATATGTACAATTTCTGACAAGTGACATATCAAATTTATAAATGCTGGAGTGTAGATCAAATTCTGAAATTTGAACTCAAAAGTTCAAAATGTGCTTATGATCAAGGAACAATAATGAGTTCATGTTTATAAATGAGGACTGGTGAAATGGAACAAAGAATGCAAAGGAAAAATGACAGTCTAGGTCATGATGTTAAGTATTTGTTTGAAAACATTAGTGCATTTACAATGTATATGTAACAACAGTAAACACTTTTTGAGAATATGTATGAACATTTTCAGATGTTATGTTTGCAAAAGAACAACAAGAGATCACTTGAAGAGGCCTTTATTTGCAAGGTTATAGTTCAGAACAAACAGAGAGAGCAAATTTATCTATTGCCA
The DNA here is from genome assembly GCA_027943335.1 of Chamaecyparis obtusa. Taxonomy (NCBI): domain Eukaryota; kingdom Viridiplantae; phylum Streptophyta; class Pinopsida; order Cupressales; family Cupressaceae; genus Chamaecyparis; species Chamaecyparis obtusa. Next base: position 238,327 of record BSBK01000971.1, on the reverse strand, counting down.
AAATGAGTCTTCAATAGAAATAGTGGATATGTATTTAAGGTTGGAGTGCATGTTTTTATACAAATTCTTGAGCATTCAATGCATAATGAAGTAGAGAGTATCAACTCTAAACTGTGGGTACACATTTTTTTGCAAATGATAATAAACAGTGAGCCTTCAAATTGCAATGAAAAGACTATTTCGACATTAAGCAAGTTTGATGATTAGAAAAGTAACTTCAAGTAAAGGTTAACTATGAAGTTCATTTCCAGAATAGAGGGCTTCAAAGAATATTTCAAGTAACAAACACTTTTCTGAAAATTTCATCAAGTCAATGTTTCCATTTTTCAAAAATCTTCATGCAAACATTTTTTGAATAAAATTGTAAGTACATGTCTCTTAGTGCGAATTCTAGTGAAGAAAATCAGTGGACATATGAACTATGATAAGTTCATTTATCTGAAATTAAAGTGTAAGTTCATCTATTTGTTCACTGAAGATTCAAGCATGTATGCTGTCGAACTTGCACTTTCAGCAAAAACAATGGGTCAGCTTTCAAAATATGTTCATGTAAACGCAGAGAGAAGAATCGACAAGAGGGAGGCAATACTTTTACTTAAATAGAGGCCACGTTTAAAAAAAAACAAAAAAAAAACATTAATACAAAGTTTGAACAGAGAATACAAAACACATATTATGCAGTGAATGAAGTTCGTTTCCAGCAGTGAACTGAGATATATTCTATGAAAAGGAGCCATGTTTTGTTAAAAAACATTAACAGATAATGAAGCAAGCAGTTAATGAAACCATATATCATGCAAAGGGGCACATTTTTGGGGAAATAAGCACAAACAAAGAGCGAAAATGGGAAGAACTTATAGTTTCAATATCATATAGCGAGTTGTTCATATTTAGAAGGGTCAGATTCCCTTATCTTTTGCAAGAATATCTTCTTCAAATGCCACATTTCTAGCCATTGAATATGTAGACACTAGGATTTCAAACCCTTGTGTTTAGCAAATGAAACCATAAAATTGCAAATATTGTATGTCAAAGATAAACCCCAAAGCAAAATAAAATGTAATTTGGAGTCCACAAAAGGGACTGTCAGAGACATCGAAAACCACATTGCCACCTGTGCACCATTACTACAACTTTCATTTTCATATATGGCATGTGGGTAGAAGTTGTTTTTAACTCCCCACTATGTCGTGTGTGTTACGCTTAGATTTATCTAAGTTTAAAGTTGAGTTTTGAGTATAGGTTAGGTTCATTTTTAATCTTAGTCTTTTAGCATTAATAAATATTAGATTCTTTTAATATTTATTTTCTTTAATAAACTTTGGCATTATATATTGTAGAGGGATTTCTATAAATTCCTTATTTTTAGAGCCATGTTTATTAAAGATAGATTAAATTTTGGCATACTCATGATGTAAAGGGAATTTTAATTCCTTATTTTTTGCCAAAATTTAGGAAGATGATTTGTCTTTTTGTAGAGGGCATATAGGCTGAATTTTTGGCAAGAATTTTGGCCAAAATAGAGCAATTCTTCCAAGGGTATTGCATTCCGGGATTAGGGTTTCTGAGCTCTCTTAAGGAAGGGAGAGATTTTTTTGGGGGGTCGCATGTGTGGGAAAGAGAGCCTATAGTGAACTAATTTGTTCCTAAAATCTCAAGAGTCCATTTTGTAACCATTTTGCAGAGATTTTTTGAGGAAATATACCAGATTCTTCAGCTCATTTTGTGTTTAGATTTTCAATTCCTTTCATCTTCTTTAGTAAGTGTTTCAATTCTGATTTTGAATCTGGAAGTGAATTTATCATTGTTCCTTCCTGATTGATAATCTGACTTATCAAGCCTTATTTGAGAAATGTATGTTGTTAAGTGTTGAATTATTCATGGTTTATCCCTGGTAATTAAATACATTATCCTATATGTTGAACAATGTACCAAATTATCTGAATATCATTATGTGTTAGGTCTGGAATTGATATTTTCTCTTTAGGTTTCTGATTTATTCATTGGTGTATCACCCTAATCTTTTGAGTTTTAAGTACTTTTTCCCTTTTCCCAATAAGTTTTTCGAGATCAGGAAAGTGATATTCAATATTTTATAGGAACCAGCCTAGAATCTGGAGATTCCTCTCTAATCATAGTCTACCCAAAACTAGGAGAGGTTTCCATTGTCAGCTAGAATTGTTGTTCTACCTTAGTGCTTGATATAAGGTAACAATTCTAGTATTGAACAGTAAGTTTGCTGGTTTGATTTTCTATATGCATGAAAAAGGTCTAGCTTTTATTATGAATGCAAAACTCCTTGCTATGTAGACAAAGTGTATTTCAAGCATTTATTTGGAAAAGAAAAGTTAATTTCAGATTTGTTTTCCTAATTACCTATATGAGAATAGATTTCTTTTTGATATCATGTTAGTTTAAAAAAAGTCATGTATCCACACCTGTGTATAGAAAGTATCAGAAGCAGAGATCAACAACCACCTGCAACATTGTTTAGATCGTGAAATTCTACTCTAAAACAAAAAAAAAATTGCTCGAAAAAAAGAAACTGGATGAATGAGACATCGTTGTTTGAAAATTGCCTCTGAATTTTTTTTTGAATTCCCATTGTCGCACTTCAAAAATTCAAATGGCTCTAGATTTGGTTTTAGTTGTCCAATTTGAATGAAACAAAATTTGATTTTGGGGTTTCTAGACCTCCTCAATGTGATTCCAACCTCTGATTTGCACCAGCAAGCTCAAATTTTGACTTGCAACAAAATTTTCTCAAAATAGGCTATATAATGACAATGGAAGAAAGATTGGATAAACCCTCTTATTGATTTTAATTTATGAATATTCTAATTTTATTGGTCCATCACATTCAGCCTTTGTGTATATATATATATATATATATATATATATATATATATATATATATATATATATATATATATCTATGTGTGTGTGTGTGTGTGTGTGTAGATACAAACCCTAGGTGTGTATATACACACATGTATACTCATGTATATATATTTGAACTTGATTTTTTTTCTTCATTTCTTCTCCCAACCAAACCTGCAATAACCAAATGAGAGATTAGGGTTTTGCCCAAGTTTTATTTTAGGGCGTAACCCTAATTTTGAAATTAGGGTTAGGGTTGGCTTTTGGAGCCATTTTTAATTTTGAAATTTTATTTATGATTTTTTCATTTAATTCTTGATTAACATTTTAATTACTAGTTATTAGTAATTAATGACTGTTGACTTTACACAAGCTTCTTTTTAAATTTGATTTTAAAATATTATTCTATTTTATCTTGAGATTTTAGAAAAGACTCTTTTATTATTTAGTGAGATTCTTATATTTTACTTTTGGATGCCATTTTTAATTAATTTAAATTTGATAATGTTGAGATATTAATAAATGGACCCTTATTCTTTTAATACTATTCTTAGAATTTTTTATTTTTTGAATTTAAAATTAATGCCTGTTTCCAATTTAACGTTATTTTTTATTTTTATTAAAATGTTGGTGGTTAAATTTAATATTTAATTTATTAATAATATTTTAATTTATTAATGGGTTATTCTAGTGGAAATTATTTAATGTCTTAGGATGGGACTTAGATAAATAACTTTCCTTTAGCCTAAATGATAACTTTTTTTTTTTTTTATCAGTAAAAGGCCGAAACCAAAATTTTTATTAATCATATTACAAATGATACAAAAACCCTGCTCAGTGCAGGCATTGGTAGGAAAGAGTGGGGCTAATAAAACCTCCAGCCTTGCCTAGGACCATAGTCTGAATTCTGATACATGATATTCTAGGAGGGCATACCCTCAGAGTACAAAATTATTTGATATACATAGAGTAAAAATTTTATTAGCATATAATTGAGCCTTGGTTGTAAGCTCTACAGACAAGAAGCCCCACTCATTCACCAAGGGTCAAGGTAATGGCTCTCAATTATTGAAACGATAGAAAGCAACCCTGTGGGAATTTGAATCTTGGTTGTTGGCTCTACAGGAAAGAAGCCCCACCATTTCACCAAAGGGTTATACCCCAGCCTAAACGATAAATTTAACATTAAAGCTTTGTTATGTTTATTTTAATCTTTTAAATGTTTAATTTAAAGTAATTAATTAACTTTGAATAGCATTATCTTTTCGGATTAAAATATTGTATTTTAAATTAATTATTATTAAAATTATAACTTTAAAATGGGTAAAAACTTTGTAAAACCTAGGTTTCACATAGGAATGTTTTTATGATCATATTTATTCAGCTTAATGTTTTCTTGAGATTTGATATTTCCAGATTTAGAATTTGATATTTATTATTTAAAGTGATTTTATTATTTTCCTAATTAAATGGATATTTAGGGGAGATTAATTTAAGTGTCCAAGGTGGGACTTAGGTAAATTATTTCTCCCTAGCATTAATGTCTAATTTAATATTATTAATGTTATATGGTTTTTCAATCCTTGTTATTGATTAAAATAAATTGATTAATGAACTTTGGATCTTTATATCTTAAGTAAAAGTATAATATTTTAATATAAAGTATTTGAATATTATTATATTTTAATAAGTAATAATTTCTAAACCCTAGTTTTTTCTTAGGGTTAATACCTTGACTTATTTCATCCTTTTAGTTAATTATTGATATTTTGGCATCTTCGATCCTAGTTGGTAACCCGGTTCATGCTAGGAACCATTAGGGTTACAATGATGATCAAATTAATCTTTTATTGTATTGAACCTTTTTTAGTGTGTTGACCCAACCTTTGACTTTTAATATTATCTAAGTTTGAATTTTCACCTTGGTTTATCCCTTTTATTAACTTTTGTTTTAAATCTAGTTAGGGTCTCTTAGAGATCTAGTTAGGGTTTCATTTAGACTAATGCAGTTTGATGAACAAGGGATTTTGGCAAGCCAACACATGTCATGGTACCTCTTGTGAGTTACTATGTATTTGGATGTTGTATTTATTTTTGTGTTCAGTGTTCCTTAGTGTGTAACCTTATTGATATTATATGCTAAATAAAAAAAAAATGTTTTGTGTGTTTTGCCCTAATTTTTGGGAATGACATTTTGGTATCAGAGCATAGTTTCAATGCTTGGAACCTTAAGTCATTGTGTTTCCCCTTTGTATTTGTAGGATGTATCTTCAAAGCGACAAGCGCATAGATGTGGGAAGGTCTTATATTTTTCTTCTCGGCATGTGAGGAAGTGGAGTTTGGATTTTGAGGACAGTGGAAGGAAATCAAGATTCCCCCCTTCCTAAACAACTCTTGAAGTAGAAATAGAATATAGTAACTACCTCTAAGGTAGGTACTTGACCAAGACCATTCACTTTCTCTAAAATCTCTTTTTGTGAGCTCTCATGCTTAGAGTATTGTAAGTTTTTAGTTGACCTATAGCTTGGATTTCCTTGTGTTGCAACTTGTGACCTTATGAGTAAACTAACCCAAGAAACTTGTGATTTAGGAAGGAGTGCTTCCTAGAATATTTTGAGGTTGCCTTAGGTGAGTTTCTAGCAACCCTTTTGTAGTTCATAGTATGATAGGCTTGGCAATGGTGGTAGTGATGCCACTAGGCATGGTGTGATGGCTAGTGTATGTTGTTTAAGTCCTTAGATTCTCTCGGTATCCCTATAGTGGTACATTTTCTATCATGAACATGTGTAGTCAAAACAAAAGATTGGTGTCCATGCTTGGTATGAGAACCTGTTAACTTTCTCCTTGAGGAATGTGGTGCATTTTTTGGTTATATCATTATGGCACCAAGAGAATGTGTTGAGTTTATTATGTTAGGGCCTTGGGGTAATGGCTTGAGAGAGACTAAGGAAGATCTTTAGTAATGGCTTTTTCATGATTGCCTTGATCTTGGAGAAAAAGTGTATTGTTTTTGTGGAATTTTGATATCTTATTGAGTTATTCCTTTTTGTGGAACCATTATGATCTGGTGAATAATACTTTTCCCCCTCCACTTGTTCCATGATACCTTTTGTGTAGATGAATTTACCTATCATTTGTATACTGTGGAGATTTATACCACACCTTGAATGATGTCTTATTTCATAAACCTATTCTATGGTTGAAGCGTAAGTTGTGCATACCCTATCTATGGGAAGAACCTCTTGGTGAACTTCAAATAGTTGCTAGAGCACATAGAAGGACCCTCTCAAGAGTTTGAGGTTCATGTTGTGATTTCAAGTATTTTTCTCTACTTTTGTGTGAGATGGTTGAAGGCACTCCTCTAACTGATTTTACCTCATTAGGAAAGTTACTGCAACAAGGTGAAAGAGAAGATTGTAAGGATAAGGGTATCATTGCAACTACCAGAATTGTAGTAATTATTGCATCTATGAACTGTATGTAGTAGCTATGTTCTCTAAAGGTTGTTTTCAAGTGGTGCCCTCAATGCCCTGTGGTAATTCCTCCCACTTACATGATAGACTCCTGTCACAATATTTTGTGAATAACTACTTGATTTATTTTTATTTCTTTCACCTAGTCTATCTTTTGCAAAGGAACCTTCCTCATGTTGTGTGGGCTAGCATATTTTGGTTATTTCATATGCTTGGAAATAGTCACCAATTTTTTATCTTTCTATGACTTATGACACACTCTCTTTATTGTTGTATTGAGATCATATATTCTTTGAATTTACTATTGAAATAAATAGATATCTCATTAGGAATTACCTTTTATTTGGTTCTTGGTGACTATTCAAAATGGTTTTAATTTTCTGGTCATTCTTATGGTTGTGACTCTACCTAGTTTATTGAGGATATTTGACAACATGTACAAAGGGGGAACACCAGGAAGGATGCATTGTATTGTTCCTTTGTAATAGTATAGGTGTGGTGCATGCAGATAATTGTGGTTATCTAGTAGTTTGGATTATAAGTTTTTCCTTGTCTGAGAGATGCTTCTTGTTTGTAAATTGGTATTGGATAGACCATACCAAGGAAGGCTATAGCTGGATTGTGCTACTAACAATTGGTTGGAGGTTGAGAAGGCCTCATTTGGAAATGATACAAATTAGTGAGGTAATGCCACTTGGGATTAATTCCTTTCATGGGTTTCATGAGGGCATACGAACCTTTCTTTTCTATGATGGATCTAGCATGTATACTTATGAGGACTTTCCTAGACCCCTTGAATGTGTTTTGGAAACTTGGAGAGTTCCCCTCTTAGCATGGCTTGATGGATTTTTAGGTGCGACTTAGACAATTTTGGGATTCGATCCATGTGGTGGGTCTTGATGGCCCTGATATGGTGGTGATAACACCTCTTGTGTTATGTTTTAGTCATCCTATCCTTCAATTAAGTTGTTTTCCCTAGGGAAGGCTCCATGCTAATTATTGGGGGAACGTCTAGAGGATGACTTATTTTGAGATATTCCTAGGCTTGACTTGAAAGTAATAGAACCTTAGACCCATCTTCCATCTTAAGTTAGGGGACTTGAAGATGAGTGTTTAAGGTCATTCCCATATTCAAAATCTTTTCCTCCTTTTGCTAGGACTAAGGTATTGTGGGGTATGAGACCCTATTCTGCAAGGGTGATGGGCAGCTCGTCATTGTGGAAATATATCAACCTACTCTTGGTATTCTTTTAAGGTAGTCTAATTATCCCTAGTCATAAAAGGAGTGCACTATTGGTTCCCTGTCTTGGGAATTCTCTTTCTTGGGTGAGGAAACACTATGAGTTGTATCTATTGGTACACTAGAGTGGGATGTGTATTCCTTAGAAGGGTACGACTTTGGTAAGATGATTTTTTTCTTTGTTCAAGAGTTATGTCTTGAAAGGTCTCGGTGCTCCAACCTAGGGGATAGCTTGGAGGACAATGTTAGGTTTTGGACCCTCATGGTTGGATTATTGAGGTGGAGTTACACCATTTATGGTGAAGGCATTATGTTGATGTGTTCAATGTAAGTGGAGCTTGTGATTGTAGGGTTTTGTGAGTTTTTTGGAACCTCTTTTGGTGGGTTGTATCCCCTTCTACAGTTGTCAGATTGTTTAACCCAATTGTTATGTTTTGGGGTTTGGTAAGTATTTTTTTTTCTAGGGAAATTGTTTCACACATGTGTAGCATCTTCTTCAACATGTCTTGTCGGGTTCTAGAAGTAAGACTAGTCCTTGGGGGGATGATGTAGTTCCTCCCTTGTTTGCCTCCTTGCACAAACATCCTAATGGTGTAGTTTCAAACTTCACACTCATTGAGTATGATCATGTTGGTCCCATGTTAGGGTGAACCACCAGGAGGATCTAATTTTTGAGCATATTTTCAATGCCCTGCATTAGCTTTAGATGTTGGGTGTGGTCTTCGATTGTATTTTGGTGACCCTTATAGATAGGTTTGAGTCGATCCTAAGAATGTAGTGATTCTTTTTGTATTATGTATTATGATGACATTGTGAGATGCACCTAGTTCATCTTTGTCTTATGTTAATTAGGAAGTTATCATTGGGGGTCGTGAAGGGTGTATTAAGGGACCCTACCCCTATCCTATCATTATATTTCTTTTTTTTTCTAAATTATAGACTCTATAATTATAAAATCCATGTTGATGCATTATGGAGTTATATTCTGATGGATAGAGGCTTGACCTATGATTCATGATGTACTCTTTTCATGTTTCTTATGTACTCATGTCAATAATTCTAGGATTCTCTATATTTAAAATAAGATTAATTGAATTCAAATGATCTTTATGGTAGTGCAATTGAGTGAATGTTTTGTGGACATTGATTTAGAACAAGGTAAATAAATAATAAAAAGGTGAAATATATATTCTCATTTAGTTAAGATTATTTTCCATGTGTATGCATTTTCTAGAGGTAATGCAATAGGAAAGGTGTGTTGAGTCAAGAATTGAGTTGGTAGAATGTACCCTTTATATATATTGAAATGTTACTAATTGGATATGCATGCTTACGTAAAAGACCATTTGAAGTTATTTTATGTTGAGACATGTATTAATAAAAAAGTGATTATAAGGTCATGATGTTGAGTAGGAGATTTTTTCTTAGTATGCTTTGATGGTATAGTAATGTAAGAAAAAGTGAATAAGTTAAAATGTTTCATGTAAATGATTCAGGACATATTCTATGATTTGATTTTTAGGTCTTGATGCTATGGTATCTGATGAATTATTTAATTTTTAATATTATGCCTTAATATCATGTTTATGCAAGAAAATTTTATGTGAGATGATCAAGGTTAGGAAGTTAGGTTAATTGATATATTTATGTGTTTTGAATTCACTTGTTTTAAAAATTGAGTAATAAATTATTCAGATAACATGAATTTCTTGTGAAATAGTGTGGATGCAGTTTGATTATATGATGTGTTTGAGTGTGATTAATTATGGTGTATTTTATATGAATATGACATTTGGTCTTTCATGAGCTACTGATATTTTGTCTAGTGTGCAGGAAATGACCATGGATTAAATGAGGGGAAATTAAAGATGGATGCATGTAAAATTCTTGTGAAGCCAAGGTTGCCTCCAAAAGGAGAAATAACCTCATTGTTATGTATATGTTCTAAAGTACTGTTTGATTGTATTATTTAATTATGTTTATTTTATTTTTAAAATTTATGTCTGCTTGGCATGCCATGTGTGTAGTGATGTGTTGTACCCTTTTTGTGGTATTAATTGACATATTTGTTGTGAGTTGGCATGGCCAGCTACCTTGTATATGAGTTGTCTTCCACTTTTCAATTATCTTGTAGAGTCTCAAGGTTAGGTATCTTGGTTGTTGAGCCTTGGCTTGGAATCTTTTTCAAATTTTCTTGAGTCAATTGTTAGTGGACTTTTGAGAGGAGAAAAAGTAACCCAAAAGGTTAGTTAAGGTTACAAATAGATTACACCATAGGTGTGCATTGGGTTGGGGATCACATTTTGACCAATGAGATGATTTTAGACCATTTTTGCCTCTTCAAAAGATGACTTTTTGAAAGGTGATGAATTTGGGAAGTGTGCCAAGTCTTCCTCTCATTTCAATTTTGAATTTCCCTCTTGTTGAAGAGAGAACTCTTGGATAGTGTGCCCAATCATCTTTCAGGCTAGTTAGGGTTTTCCTTTTTAGTGGAATGTAGAGAAATTTAGTAAGTTGATTTCCCACTCTCCAATTTTGAAGACTTCTAGTGGACTTAGTAGGTTTTGGTTGACTTAGCAAGGAAGGAAGGATTGTAAAAAGGGAGCTATTCTAAATCCTCTTTCCCATAGCTTGGAGTAAGGTTGATTTCCTTGTCATGGAAGACTCTTTCTTTTTCTTTTACGTAAAATGAAAATTTCTTTGTTATGTTATTGTAATGGTTTTGTGAAGCTTCATTCTTTCTTTCATGGCTTCTTTTTATGTGTTTATTTGTTAGTTTTATTTTAGTGTTTTTTGTTTTATTGGGGTGTGCAAGGCCAAACTCACCCTTGGGAGGGAAGAGAGTCTCGATGGGTGAAGGGTTTAAGTTGGGAATACCCATTTAGTGTAGAGTTCTTCCTCAAGGAGGAAGGGGATGAGGCATGGATGTATGGGCTCCATGTTTCCATTATTGTTGTATACTTATTTGGGGGTCATAAGGGTTATATTTTATGAAAGGAAATGGAAGGGTTGAATTTTGTGAAAGGAAGTGGAAGGGTTGTATTTTGTGAAAGGAAATGGAAGGGTTGGTACTTTTTGTTATGGGATTTTGAAGGAAATGGTTATGGATTTTAGGTCTTGTTGGAGGAATGGTTTTACTTTTGAATAGCTTCTCCTACTTGGGTACTTTCCACCTTCATCCCTTCTATGGGTCCAAGGTGACCCATTGTGTGAATATCCTTGGGATGAGAATTTTGTGTATATAGATACTTGCTGGTTTTTATGTATATGTGTGTTGAAGCATGTATGTAACCCTCATCCATATTTTTTTCCCCAAGCTCGGGGGTGGCCATGTAATGGCCTAGGTTGGGAGGTGAGCCTCCATGGTCAAAGTGGTTTTCTTTTGCAGATTTTTATTTGATAAAGTTGTTGGTTTTGTTGAAGAAAAAGAAGATTTTTGTCATTTATACTTGTAGATTTTTATGTGTAAAAATGGCTATAAAGCCATGTGTAAAAAGTAGAGTAAAAAGGTCGTGTAAATTCCTAATAGCATGTAAAATACTTGTAAAAGTTTGTACATAAATGTGAAATGATCTCCACAAAACTCTATGTTGTTTCTAAGGAAAGAAATTATAAAAATGTGTATTCTTTATGCTTGAATGCAAAAGTAAGTTTGTTGGTTTGATTTTCTATATGCATGAAAAAGTTAGATTTTATTATGAATGCAAAACTCCTTCCTATGTAGACAAATTTTATTTCAAGCATTTATTTGGAAAAAAAAGGCTAATGTAGATTTGTTTTCCTAATTACCTATATGAGAATACATTTCATTTTGATATCATGTTAGTTTTAAAAGAAGTCATGTATATACACCTATGTATGTATGTATGTATGTATGTATGTATGTATGTATGTATGTATGTATGTATGTATGTATGTATGTATGTATATATATATATATATATATATATATATATATATATATATATATATATATATATATATATATATATATATATATATATATATATATATATATAGACACACACACACACACACACACACACACACACTATTGGAACACATTGCTATGTTGATGTTAAAAATATAGCACCTAAAAATGTGTCCATATGAGCCCGAACAAAGCCTCTAAAGTTGTAAAATTTGGGATTTATAATTTTCAAAAAATATCAGAAGAAGAGATCAACAACCACCTTCACCATTGTGTAGATCATGAAGTTCTACCCCAAAACAAATAAAAATTCTCGAAAAAAAGAAACTGGATGAATGAGATATCGCTGTTTGAAAATTGTCTTTGAAATTATTTTTTTGAATCCTCGCTGTCACACTTCCAAAATTTAAATGGCTCTAAATTTGGCTTTAGATTTCTGATTTGAATGAAACAAAATTTGATTTAGGGGTTTTCGGACCTCCTTAATGTGATTTCAACCTCTGATTTGCACCGGCAAGCTCAAATTTTGACCTGCAATAAAATTCTCTCAAAATAGGCTATACACTGACAATGAAAGAAAGATCAAATAAACCCTCTTATTGATTTTAGTTTATGAATATTTTGATTTTATTGGTCCATCTCAGTTAGCCTTTGTGTAGATATATACATAAGTATATATGTGTGTGTATATACAAACCCCAAGTGTCTATATACACACATGTATACTCATGTATATATATTTGGACTTGATTTTTTTTCTTCATTTCTTCTCCCAACCAAACCTACAATAACCAAATGAGAGATTAGGGTTTTGGTCAAGTTTTATTTTAGGGCCTAACCCTAATTTTGAAAATAGGGTTAGGGTTGGCTTTTGGAGCCATTTTTAATTTTGTAATTTTATTTATGATTTTTTAATTTAATTCTTGATTAACATTTTAATTACTAGTTATTAGTAATTAATAATTGTTGACTTTACACAGTTCTCTTTTTAAATTCAATTTTAAAATATTATTTTATTTTATCTTCAGATTTTAAAAAAGATTATTTTATTATTTAGTGGGATTCTTATATTTTGGATGACATTTTTAATTAATTTAAATTTGATAATGTTGAGATATTAATATATGGACCCTTATTCTTTTAATACTATTCTTGGAATTTGTTAGGAATAAGGTGTCTCAACCTTGGATAATTCCTATTCTTATTATTTGTTTTGTAAATGTATTTTTTTCAAATAATGTAATTAAGTGTGAGTGTACATGTCTAGTTGGCATGTTGATGTGTCACTCCACTTGATGTGTCGGCATCTTGTGCGTAAGGAGATCATGACTGAAACGGTCATGACGGATTCCTATGATGCGTAAGAACTATTTAAGGAATGTGCTATGATAGGTGTAAGAGCATCTTATGACTTGGGCCTATTTGGGCACCCAAGAAGAAGTGGTTGGTGTGTGTAAGAGAATATGCCAAAAATAGGTTGGTATGACAGATTCTCTTACACTTCTCTTGTGACCATTATTTTTGGCGGATTCTATGACAAGCTATCATAGTCTATTCTAGGGATGGATGCCTATTCTTGGGATTGCATGTAACAACTGTGTACATGTGGCTTTGTGCATTGGTCTTGGTGGTTGTGCCTATTTTTGGGTCTAGAGGAGTCTATATATATGATGCTGCTCCTATGGGAGAGATATTAAAAAAATTTAAGTCTTGTTGGCTTTGTCTCTCATTTCCTGAAAGAACTTGCATTGCAAGTGTATTGTAATCTTTGTGTTGAAGATAATACATTGTGCAGGTTTTGGAGTGCTGGGGTTTTTTACCGAAAGGTTTTCCCTAGGGTATATCATTGTGTCATTCTCTATTTTTCTGTATGTATGGTATGTTGTTGCAATATCTTTGTTAAAGTAGTTAACGAATCTTAAATTGTAAGGATTTATAAGAATTTTCACAATACTCTCCTATAGAGATTAGCGTAGGAAGCTATTTTTGCACCTGAGTTTCCTTACAAGTGGTATCAGAGCTTGATCAACTTTTGATCCTAGTTGTTGGGTAGGGTTTTTTTTGAGCTGATCTCAAGTTGAGTGGGAGTTTTTTGCAGAGCATTCTAAATCTTATTTGTAGGTTGAGATGGCAAGTTCATCATATGGAAGAATGGAGGTGGAGAAATTTAATGGCACTAATTTTGAGTTGTGGAAACTCAAGATGGAAGACATGTTGGAAGATCGTGACCTATGGGAAGCGACTTCAAGTGCTACAAGACCAACAACTATAGCTCAAGTAGATTGGGATATCAAAGACCATAAAGCTAAGGGTCTCATAAGACTCTATTTAACTGATGCAGTCCTTCTGAATGTTCTAGATGAGAAAACCACAAATAGTTTCTGGGAAAGACTTGCGGCCGTGTATCAGGCCAAATCTCTGGTGAACAAGTTGTTCCTAAGGAAGAAGTTGTACTCTCTGTGAATGGAGGAAGGTGGATCCTTAACGGATCATTTAAATGCATTTAATCTGCTGGCTGCACAATTGACATTAGCTGGTGTCAAGTTAGAGGAGGAGGATCATTGCTACACACTTTTGTGTTCTTTACCGGATTCATGGGACCATCTTGTGATGGCTCTCAAAAGGACTTTAGTCACCTTCAAAATGGATGATGTGGTGTCTTCACTGCTATCAGAGGAGATGCGGAGAAAGGCTTCCATTTTAGAAAAAGAAGCCCTTGCTGTTCGTGGGAGATCCACTGAAAGAGGGAAGAAAAATGACAATAAGTCTAACAATAAGGGTAGATCCAAATCCCGTGGGAAGTCAAAGACTTCCAATAAGTCCAAGGCAAAATGTTGGAACTGTGATAAATCTAGGCACTTTCGTAAAGACTGCAAAGAGCCGAAGAAGAAGAAGAAAGGTTCAGATTCAGCTTCAGAAAGATCTCAAGAAGATGGCGATGCATTCATCATAGCTTTGGAAGCCCATGCATCTGATGATGCGTGGTTGGTTGAATCGGGTGCATCTTTTCACATGACCTCTCATCGAAATTGGTTCTCAAAATATGAAGAGTTCAATGGTGGAAAGGTGTACTTGGTTGATGATTCTCACCTAAAGATAGTTGGACGCAGAAGGGTCACTATCAAATTTCCTGATGGACGAGTAAAGGGAATCAACGAAGTTATGCACATTTCAGGTTTGGCACGAAACCTATTATCTGTAAGTATGCTGAATGATGTAGGTGTGCAAGTTGTTTTTTTGAAAGAAGGATGCAAGATGATAAGAGGATCGATAGTGCTTGTAAGGGGTACTAGGAGAGGTACCTTATTTCAGCTAGATGCATGTATTCCTCTATGTAATAGTTCTTCATCCTCACCATCTGAACAAGTAGTGAAGAAGTCTGTGGCTATTGGTTCTGATGGTAGTGAAAACACTTTGGAAGCTAAGCTTCCTGCAGAAAAGAAAATGTTGTGGCATATGAGATTTGGCCACATTGGTGAAAAGGGTCTCAGAACCCTAAAAAATAAAAATCTTGTTGAGGAGTTAAATGATTGCAATCTTGAGTTTGACTTCTGTGAACACTGTGTCTATGGTAAAAAAAATCATGTTTAGTTTTACTCTAGTTCTCACAAATCTTCTGATGTTTTGGATCTTATTCATTCTGATGTATTTGGTCCTGTAAAAGTTCCTTCAATCTCCAAGTCTATATTTTTTGTATCTTTCATAGATGATTATAGTAGAAGGACATGGATTTATTTCCTTAAAAGTAAGACACAAGTCTTTAGTTGGTTCAAGGAATTTAAAGCTCTTGTAGAGAATCAAACTAGTAAGAAGATTAAGTGTGTGAGAACTGACAATGGTGGTGAGTTTTGCTCAGCAGAGTTTGAACAGTTCTGTAAAGAACAAAGTATCGAGAGGCATAAGAAAACTCCTTATGCCCCACAAAAAAATGGAGTTTTAGAGAGAATGAACAGGACACTGATGGAGAAGGCTAGGAGTATGCTTAGTGGAGCTGGTTTAGAACAAAGGTTTTGGGCCGAAGTTGTGGCCACTACTTGCTATTTGGTTAACAGATCTCCTACACTAGCCCTTGTTGGTAAGACACCCATGGAGGTGTGGTTTGGTAAGAAGCCTTCAATTAGACATCTTCATGTTTTTGGTTGTGAAGCTTATGCACATGTTCCAAAGGAGAAAAGATCTAAGTTGGAAAACAAAGCTGTTAAATGTATTTTCATCGGATACAGTGTTGGTGTGAAAGGATACAAGCTTTGGGATCTCATGACTAGTAAGGTGTTGTATAGTGGAAATGTTATTTTCAGAGAGCTAACATCTTCTCCTATTTTCCTACAACCAGATGAAAAAGAAAAGGAAAAAGATGTTGTTCAGTTGCCTCCTACCCCTGAGAAGACTGAACAGAGAGACCATGTTGGGCCTAATGATGAGGAGAGCTCTAGCAGCTCTGATAGTTTAGAAGAAGAGGAAGAACAACCTCAACCGTAGCCCTTGAGGAGATCCATGAGAGAGAAAGCAACCAGAAAGGTTTGGTTATTCTATGTTAGATTCCAATTGTGCCTTTGCTTTGATTACTAACACTAATGAGCCTAGATCTGTGAAAGAGGCTTTGGGCATGGAAGATGCAGGTTCCTGGATTGAGGCTATGGATGATGAGATGGCTTCATTAGAGAAAAACAAAACTTGGGACCTTGTACCTTTGCCTAAAGGGAGAAAATCTATTGGCTGTAAATGGGTGTTCAAGAAGAAATTCTATGCAGATGACAGTGTTGAAAGGTATAAAGCTAGATTGGTTGCAAAGGCGCATTCATAGGTAGAGGGAATAGATTACGGTGAAATATTCTCTCCTGTTGCAAAGTTGACATCCATTAGATTTCTATTATCTCTTGCTGCATCATATGATTTAGAGATAGAACAGATGGATGTGAAGACAACTTTCCTTCATGGTGATTTGGAGGAAGAGATTTATATGTCATAGCCTAAGCACTACATTGTTAAAGGTAAAGAATCCTTAGTTTGCAGATTAAAGAAATCTCTATATGGTTTGAAGCAATCTCCTAGATGTGGTACCTTAAGTTTGATGCCTTTGTGTTGTCAATTGGATTTGGAAGATCAAAATTAGATCATTGTGTTTATTTCAGAGTTGAAAATGATCACCTTGTTATTGTTGCATTATATGTTGATGATATGTTGCTATTTGGGAAGGGTAAGGGTATGATTTCTGATTTTAAATCTCAGTTGTTAGCATAGTTTGAGATGAAAGATCTTGGGGCAGCTAGGTACATCTTGGGTATGGAAATCAATAGAGACAAGTCTAACAAAAAACTTTGGTTGAGTCAGAGTAAGTATGTGAAGTCTGTGTTGGACAGGTTTAGCATGGCAGATTGTAGACCACTATGTGTTCCTATTTCTATGGGAACAAAGTTATCTGTAGATGATTGTCCAAAATCTCCTAGTGAGGTGGAGGACATGAGTAGAGTACCTTATGCTAGTGTAGTTGGCAGTCTTATGTATGCTATGGTCTGTACTAGACCAGACATTGCCCAAGCAGTGGGAGTCCTGAGTTAGTTTATGACTAATCCTGGATGGGTACATTGGGATGCAGTTAAGTGAGTATTCAGATATTTGAGGGGTACATCAGATAACTCCATATGTTATCATGGTAACTCTTCTGGATCTCCACATTCAGTTTGTATTCGTGGGTTTGTGGATTCAGATTGGGCAGGTGATATTGACAGTAGGAGATCCACTAGTGCTTATGTTTTCACTATGTTTGGTGGTGCCATTAGTTGGATGAGTAAGCGACAACTTGTGGTTGCTTTGTCCACTACAGAACCTGAGTACATGGCTGCTACTCATGCTTTTAAAGAAGCCATTTGGCTTAGAAGATTGTGTTCTGATGTTGGTGTTGATGTAGAACAGATTACTATTTGGTGTGACAGTCAGAGTGCTATTTGCCTTGCAAAGAATCCAACTTTCCATGCTAGAACGAAGCACATTGATGTGCAGTTTCACTTTGTGAGAGATATGGTGGAAGATGGAAAGGTAAATTTGGAGAAGGTAGATACTATGAAGAATGTTGTGGATGCATTAACGAAACCAGTGGGCACTGAGAAGTTTAGATGGTGTTCAGATTCTATGGGCCTTTTGGCCTATAGCGGTTAAAGTTCCTATTATGTTCCTGTTGCTCTTACAAGGTGTTCAACAAGTGGGAGAATGTTAGGAATAAGGTGTCTCAACCTTGGATAATTCCTATTCTTATTATTATTTTTTTTAAATGTATTTTTTTCAAATAATGTAATTAAGTGTGAGTGTACATGTCTAGTTGGCATGTTGAGTGTCACTTCACTTGATGTGTCGGCATCTTGTGCGTAAGGAGATCATGACTGAAATGGTCATGATAGATTCCTATGATGCATAAGAACTATTTAAGGAATGTGCTATGACAGGTGTAAGAGCATCTTATGACTTGGGCCTATTTGGGCGCCCAAGAAGAAGTGGTTGGTGTGTGTAAGAGAATATGCCAAAAATAGGTTGGTATGACAGATTCTCTTACACTTCTCTTGTGACTATTATTTTTGGTGGATTCTATGACAAGCTGTCATAGTCTATTCTAGGGATGGACGCTTATTCTTGGGATTGCATGTAACAACTGTGTACATGTGGCTTTGTGCATGGGTCTTGGTGGTTGTGCCTATTTTTGGGTCCAGAGGAGTCTATATATATGATGCTGCTCCTATGGGAGAGATATAACAAAAATTTAAGTCTTGTTGGCTTTGTCTCTCATTTCTTGAAAGAACTCACATTGCAAGTGTATTGTAATCTTTGTGTTGAAGATAATACATTGTGCAGGTTTTGGAGTGCTGGGGTTTTTTACCGAAAGGTTTTCCCCAGGGTATATCATTGTGTCATTCTCTATTTTTCTATATGTATGGTATGTGGTTGCAATATCTTTGTTAAAGTAGTTAATGAATCTGAAATTGTAAGGATTTATAAGAATATGCACAATACTCTCCTATAGAGATTAGCGTAGGAAGCTGTTTCCGCACCTGAGTTTCCTTACAGAATTTGCTATTTTTTGAATTTAAAATTAATGCCTATTTCTAATTGAATATTATTTTTAATTTTTATTGCAATGCTGGTGATTAAATTTAATATTTAATTTACTAATAATATTCTAATTTATTAATGGGTTATTCTAGGGGAAATTATTTAATGTCTTAGGATGGGACTTAGATAAATAACTTTCCTTTAGACTAAATGATAACTTTAACATTAAAGCTTTATTATGTTTATTTTAATCTTTTAAATGTTTAATTTAAATTAATTAATTAACTTTGACAGCATTATCTTTTCGGATTAAAATATAGAATTTTAAATTAATTATTATTAAAATTATAACTTTAAAATGGGTAAAACTTTGTAAAACCTAGGTTTCGGATAGAAATGTTTTTATGATCATATTTATTCAGTTTACTATTTTCTTGAGATTTGATATTTCCAGATTTAAAATTTAATAATTATTATTTAAAGTGATTTTATTATTTTCCTAATTAAATGGATATTTAGGGTTGATTAATTTAAGTGTCCAAGGTGGGACTTAGGTAAATTATTTCTCCCTAGCATTAATGTCTAATTTAATATTATTAATGTTATATGTTTTTTCAATCCTTGTTATTGATTAAAATAAATTGATTAATGAACTTTGGATCTTTATATATTAAGTAAAAGTATAATATTTTAATGTAAAGTATTCAAATATTATTATATTTTAATAAGTAATAATTTCTAAACCCTAGTTTTTGCTTAGGGTTAATACCTTGACTTATTTCATCCTTTTAGTTAATTATTGATATTTTGTTGTCTTCCATCCTAGTTGGTAACCCAGTTCATGCTAGGAACCATTAGGGTTACAATGACGATCAAATTAATATTTTATTATATTGAACCTTTTTGGGTGTGTTGACCCAACCTTTGACTTTCAATATTATCTAAGTTTGAATTTTCTCCTTGGTTTATCCCTTTTATTAACTTTTGTTTTAAACCTAATTCGGGTCTCTTAGAGACCTAATTAGGGTTGTGTTTAGACTAATGGAATTTGACGAATAAGGGATGTTGGCAATTCAACGCATTGCATGATACCTCTTGTGAGTTAATATGTGTTTGGATTTTGTGTTTATTTTTGTGTTGAGTGTTCCTTAGTGTGTAACCTTATTGATTTTATATGCTTTAAAAAATAAATTTTTGTGTGTGTTTTTGCCGTAACTTTCGGGCATGACATTTTGGTATCAGAGCACAATTTCAACACTTGGAACCTTAAGCCATTGTTTTTCCCCTTTGTATTTGTAGGATGTCTCTTGAGTGCAACAAACACATAGACGCGGGAAGGTCTTAGATTTTTCTTCTCAGCACATGAGGATGTGGAGTTTGGAGTTTGAGGATACTGGAAGGAAATTGAGATTCCCCCCTTCCTGAACAACTCCTAAACTAGAAATAGAATATAGTAGCTACCTCTAAGGTAGGTACTTGACCGAGACCATGCATTTTCTCTACAATCTCTTTTTGTGAGTTCTCATGCTTAGAGTATTGTAAGTTTGTAGTTGACCAATAGCTTGGATTCCCTTGTGTTGCAACTTGTGAGATTTCAAGTAAACTAACCCAAGAAACCTGTGGTTTATGAAGGAGCACTTCCTAGAATGTTCTAAGATGGCCTTAGTTGAGTTTTTAGCAACCCTTTTGCAGTTTGTATTATGATAGGCTTGGCAATAGTGGTAGTGATGCCACTAGATGTGGTGTGGTAGCTAGTGTATGTTGTTTAAGTCCTTAGATTCTCTTGGTAGCCCTATAATGGTACACTTTCTATCATGAACGTGTTTAGTCAGAATAAAAGATTGGTGTCCATGCTTGGTATGAGAACCTGTTAACTTTCTCCTTGTGGGTGTTGGATATTGCTAATGCATGGAGAAGTGATTGAGACATTTAATATGTTTAATCACTACATTACTGAATGGGAACTCATGCTATTGTCATATGTGTTTTGTCACTAATGTCAACATATGTTTATGAGAGAAGATCAAGCTGGTTGTCACAGTGTACAGACATTGTACGGATGTTTTAGATGTTGTGAAGTTAGATGAGAGTTCAGGTAGATGTTGTGATCTTATATCTAAGATTTCATCATTATATGTTTCATATTAAGATAGATACATATGATTTAATGAAGACTGGTCACTGGACTGTGATAGTGAGAATTGACAAAGTTAGTCTCTGGGTTTTTGGTATATCTTTTAGAGGATTTGGATTCAAGTTATGTCAGCTTGAAGGATGATAGATAGGGTACTCAATGATTTTCATTTGTTAGCACAAGGTACAAAATGATTGGTGACATCATCTGTGGCATGTGTTCTGGCGATGGTTTATTTAGAAGCTGACTCAGGCGATGTAGCGTGTATGATGGATGGTGAAGTTGAATTAAGGATGTCAGTCCTAAATTGTTGTAATGCAATAATTATAGACTTGTCCTAGATACCATGTGTATCTTAGCAAGGGTTTCTATAATTGTTTGTAATTAGGAAATCCCTATGCGTTGACCTGATCATGGAGAATTGTATTACGGTATATATGTAGAATATTTTCTTTGGAAAACACAAGGATGGAATATATGTGATATAAAGAGTTGTGAAAGTTGTGAGCTTGTGTCTATTGTTGTAGAGTAGAGGTTTACTGGTGGACTTCATTGGAATTGATCAAGAAAAGACAGTTGCTGGAAAACAATTCAAAAGATTGTGTATTTATTCATATACACCTGTGTTGTGAACAAGTGAGTTCTGAAGGTGGATTTAACCTTCTTTGGGTAGTGAACCTTGGGCAGTGAGCCCTCCCTTTAATTCTTGACTCCTAATAGGGTCTGTCCTCTAACAAGGACTATGTACTGTAATGTTTCAATAAGCTCCTAATAGGGCTATATCTTCTAACGAGGATAACTATACTCTCAGTACATCATTTGTGGGTACTAATTCCCATCGGGTTTTTTACCTTTAACAGGGTTTCCGCGAGACCAAAATATTGTGTTTTTATGTTGGCATTTATTGTGTTCATTGGATTTGATATTGTGGTGCTTAAAGTTTAAATTTTAATAATCTGTCATACAACTTATTCACCCCCCACTCTCAGTTGTATTGTGGATTGTTATTCCTAACAATTGGTATCAGAGCTTGTAGTCCTTAGAGAGAAAGCTTAGGAGCTTGAGGTGATCTTGGAGATGGAACTCTATAGGAATTATGGTCCTAAATTTGATCTTGAGAACTTTGATAGTTGGAAGAAGAAGATCCGAACACACTTGTTGTGTTTAGGCATAGACTATTGGATGATTACAAAGAAGAAGGTATCCCTGAGGACTGAGAATGATTTTCCATCTGCTACTGATGATGAGAAGAATTTATTCTCATATAACATGGTCGCAAGGGAAGCATTGATCAATACACTATCTAAAGGTGAATTCACTGAAGTTAAAGACTTAGATTTAGCACATAAAATTTGGATTAGATTAGAAGCATTATATGAAGGAGACAAATATACAAAGCAAGCAAAGTTACAAAATTGGAAAACAAAGATGGAAAATTTGTTAATGAATGAGGATGAAATAATTAGAGCCTATGTTCAAGGGGTCATAGAAGCAGTAGTTGGATAGAAATTATGGAGGCACTTATGATGAAGAAGAAGTTATTGTGAAGATCCTTAGATCATTGAATCATGTATACAAGTTTAAGGAAATGTCTAGTCAAGAGACTATACCCCTGCATCTGAATTTTAGCAAAGAAATGTTGATTGCATAGATAACTACTTTTGAAGCTACAAAATTAGGAGAAGCTGTACCTAAAGTTGAATTTGCATTTAAGGCATCCGCACACAAAAAATTGTTTGCACTTTCAAGCACCAGCAAAGAAGACCTAAAAGAAGATCTTGATGAGTATGCTAAGGAATGGGAACAGATAATGACTGAAGAAAGAAAGATGGATGAACTTGTTGCACTGATTGCTAGAAGAGAAAAAAGAAGTAAGGGAAAGTTTGAAGGCAAGTTACCCTTAAAATGTTTTTCATGCAATAAGGTAAGTCATTTTGCATCTAGATGTCCTACAAGAGTTTCTAAGTACAAACCAAATTATGAAAAGATTAAAAATGATAGAGAATGTTATTATGCTAGTGAAGGAATCTCTAATGATGATGATTTACTTTATGAAGAGATTGGATTTGTTGCTATTAGAGATGAACCGGTACATGAAGAAAAATCTTTAGTATCTTATGTTGACAAGAAAACTAAATGGATAATTGAAAGTGGTTGTTCTCATCATATGGATGGTGATAAGAACACATTTTTTAAATTAGTAAATTATGATGGAGGTGTTGTAAGGTTTGGGGACAATCTCCCTAAATCTATCATAGGAGTAGGATCCATTGCTCTGGATGGAAAGACTAATACAAACAATGTACTACTTGTTGAAGGACTGAAACATAACCTATTGAGTGTCAGACAGTTAATGGATAAATATTTGCAATTAAGTTTTGTTAATGGTAAATGTTTTATCAGAAGCAAGCAAGGAAAATTGATTGCTACCGGTTCAAAATCTAGAGGTAATGTATTTGAACTAAACACATTTGGAGCCTCTTGTTTTGTTGCGAAGGTAAATGAAAGTTGGTTATGGCATAGGAGATTTTGTCATGTTAATTTTGATAACATTTTGAAGGAAAGTATGGCTAATGTTGTGAGAGATCTATCGAAGATTGTGAAGCCATCTAACACTGTATGCAGAGAATGTGTTATGGGAAAATAGACCAGAAGCAGTCACAAAAGAAAAGCATATACATCAAAAGGAAAATTGGATCTGGTACATATAGATCTATGTGGTCCCACAAGAGAGAAATCTTACTATGGTGAAAGGTACTTCATACGTTTTGTTGATGACTTTTATAGGATGATGTGGGTTTCTTATTTGAAAGAGAAATTAGAAGCATTTGATAAATTCAAGTTGTTTAAAGAAAAAGTAGAGAATGAATCAGGCTTGAAAATAAAGTGTCTAAGATCTGATAGAGGTGGAGAGTTTACATCATATTTATCCAATTCATACTACAAAGATAAAGACATGGTGTGCAAATAGAACAAATATCTATATGGGCTGAAGCAAGCTCCTAGGGCTTGGTATGCAAGGTTACACAAGTATCTACTTAGGCTTGGATTCAAAAAAGGTAATGCAGATAGTAATTTTTATTTAAGAACTAGTGAAGATGGAATCCTGATAATAGAAGTATTTGTGGATGACATTATCTTTGGAGGTAATGAAGATCTATGTAAGAAATATGCTAAAGAAATGGAAAGTGAATTTGAGATGTCCATAATAGGTGAAATGAAGTTCTTTCTTGGATTGCAAATAACTCAGAATGAGAATGGTATTTTCATTTCTCAGACCAAGTATCTCAAAGAATTACTTAAGAAATTTGGAATGGAAGATTGTAAACCAGTAGGAACACCTATGGTGACTAGCAACAAGCTAACAATTGATGATGAATCAAAGTGTGTTTTTCAAACTTTGTATAGATCAATGGCTGGAGAACTACAAGATCTAACCCACACTAGACTAGATATTACTAATTCTATTGGAATTGTGGCCAGATATCAGGTAGAACCCAAAGAAACACATCTAGATATTATGAAAAGGATATTGAGGTATCTAAGAGGAACCATAGACTATGGCTTATGGTATGACAGAAATGATAGCTTTTAACTTCATGCTTATACTGATGCTGATTGGGTAGGAAATATTGATGATGGAAAAAGTACTAGTGGTGGTGCATTTTCCCTTGGGAAAAGGTTGGTTTCTTGGCTAAGTAAGAAACAAGATTGTATAGCACAATCTACTATTGAATCAGAGTATGCTACTGCTACTATAAACTGCACTCAGATTGTTTGGATGAAACAAATGCTGACAAACATTGGAATAACTTTTGATGAGCCTATGGTTATCCATGGAGATAACAATAGTATAGTAAATATGTCAAAGAATCTAGTGATGCACTCCAAAACTAAACATATTTTTATCAAGTATCACTTCTTGAGAGACAAGGTGGCAGAAAAGGAAATCAAACTAGAATATATCAATACAAAAGAGAAAATTGCAGACATCTTCACAAAGACACTACTGAAAGATAACTTTGAATATCTCAAAGATATGTTGGGGGTCTACTCCTCATGGGGACTGATCATGGAAGAAAGTTTATCTCTAAAGGTAGCCAAAGCCTCATGGCACCCTTTTCCATTGTTGTCAAAGGGGGAGTGTTGCTATGAGAAAATCCCTACTGTATGAGAGAAGGTATCTAGTATTACTTGGTTTCAAAACACTTTTGGATTGATTAAACCTTGAGATGGATTTTTCCATATGTTGACATCAATGCCAAAGGGGGAGATTGTTGGATATAGCTAATGCATGGAGAATTGATTGAGACATTTAATATGTTTAATCACTACGTTATTGAATGGGCACTCACACTGTTGTCATCTTTTTTTTGTCACTGATGTCAACATATTTTTCTGAGAGAAGATCAGGCTAGTTGTGATAGTTTATGGACATTGTACATATGTTTCAGATACTGCAAAGTTAGATGAGAGTTCAGGTGGATGTTTTGATCTTATATCTAAGATCACATCATTAGATGTTTCATATTAAGATAGATACAGGTGATTTAATGAAGATTGATCACTGGACTGTGATAGTGATAATTGATAGAGCTATTCTCTGGGTTTTTTGTATATTCTTTAGAGGATTTGGATTCAAAGTATGCAAGCTTGAAGGATGATAGAAAGGGTGCCGAAATATGTTCATTGGTTAGCATAAGGTACTGAATGATTGGTGACATCATCTGTCGTGTGTGTTCTAGTGATGGTTTGTTTAGAAGCTGACTCAAGAGATGTAGTGTGTATGATGGATGGTGAACTTGAATTAAGGACATCAGTCCTAAATTATTGTAATGTAATCATTGTAGACTTGTCCTAGATACCATCTGTATCTTAGCAAGGGTTTATATAATTGTTTGTAATTAGGAAAGCCCTATGGGCCGACCTCATCATAGAGAATTGTATTAAGGTATATATGTAGAATCTTTTGTTTGGAAAAGACAATGATGGAATGTACATGTGATATAAAGAGGTTTTGAAAGCTACGAGCTTGTGTCTGATGTATGTAGAGAAGATGTTTACTCATGGACTTCATTGGAACTGATCAAGCAAAGATAGTTGCTAGAAAATAGTTCAAAAGGTTGTGTATTTCTTCATATACACCTGTGTTGTGAACAAGTGAGTTTTGAAGATGGATTTAACCTTCTTTGGGAAGTGAGCCTTGGGTAGTGAGCCCTCCCTTTTTCTCTTGACTCCTAACAGGGTCTTTCCTCTAACAAGGACTATGTACTATAATGTTTCAATAAGATCCTAACAGGGCTATATCTTCTAACAAGGATAACTATACTCTCAATACATCATTTTTGGGTACTAATTCCCACCGGGGTTTTTACCTTTAACAAGGTTTCCCCGAGACCAAAATATTGTGTTATTGTGTTGGCATTCATTGTGTTCATTGGATCTGATATTGTGGTGCTTAAAGTTTAAAGTTTAATAATCTTTCATACAATTGATTCACCCCCCCTCTCAGTTGTATTGTGGAATATTATTCCTAACAGTGGGATGTGGTGCATTTGTTGGTTATATCATTATGGCCTTGGGGTAATGGCTTGAGAGAGAGTAAGGAAGATATTTAGTAATGGCTTGTTCATGATTGTCTTGATCTTGGAGAAAAAGTGTATTGTTTTTCTGGAAGTTTGATATCTTATTGAGTTATTCCTTTTTGTGGAACCATTATGATCTAGTGAAGAAAAATTTTACCCCTCCACTTGTTCCATGATACCTTTTGTGTAGATGAATTTACCTGTCATTTGTATAGTGTGGAGATTTATACCACACCTTGAATGATGTCTTATTGTAGAAACCTATTCTATGGTTGAAGCGTAAGTTGTGTGTACCCTAGCTATGGGAAGAACCTCTTGGTGAACTTAAAATAGTTCCTAGAGCACATAGAGAGACCCTCCCAAGAGTTTGAGGTTCATGTTGTGATTTTGAGTAGTTTTCTCTACTTTTGTGTGAGATGGTTGAAGGAACTCCTCTAACTAATTTTACCTCATTAGGAAGTTACTGCAATAAGGTGAAAGAGAAGATTGTAAGGATAAGGATATTGTTGCAACTACCAAAATTGTAGTAATTATTGCATTTTTGAACCATATGTAGTGGTTATGTTCTCTAAAGGTTGTTGTCAAGTGGTGCCCTCAGTGTCCTATGGCGATTCCTCCCTCTTACATGACAAAATTCTATCACAATATTTTGTGAATAACTCCTTGATTTATATTTATTTCTTTCACCTCGTCTATCTTTTATAGAGGAACTTTCCCCATGTTGTGTGGGCTAGTATATTTTGGTTATTTCATATGCCTAGAAATATTCACCAAATTTTCATCTTTCTATGAATTATGACACACTCTCTTTATTGTTGTATTTAGCCCATATTTTCTTTGAATTTACTATTGAAATAAATAGATATCTCATTAGGAATTACCTTTTATTTGGTTCATGGTGACTATTCCAAATGTTTTTAATTTGTTGGTCATTCTTATTCTTGTGACTCTACCTAGTTTATTGATGATCTTTGACAACATGTACAAAGGGGGAACACCAGGAAGGACGCATTATAATATGCCTTTGTAATAGTATAGGTGTGGTGAAGGCCGGTAGCTTAGTGGGGGCGTGCAGATAATTGTGGTTATTGAGTAGTTTGGATCAAAAGTTTTTCCTAGTGTGTGAGTTTCTTCTTGTTTATAAACCAGTATTGGATAGACCATACCAAGGAAGGCTATAGTTGGATTGTGGAACTAAAAATTAGTTGGAGGTTGAGAAGGCCTCCTTTGGAAATGATATGAATTAGTGAGGTAATGTCACTTGGGTTTAAGTCCTTTTATGGCTTTTGTGAGGGCATAAGAACCTTTCTTTTCTATGACGGATCTAGCATGTATGCTTATGAGGACCTTCCTAGACCCCTTGAATATGTTTTGGAAACTTGGAGAGTTTCTCTTAGCATGGCTTGATGGATTGTTAGGTGTGACTTAGACCACTTTGGGATTCGATCCATGTGGTGGGTCTTGATGGTCTTGATATGGTGGTGATAATAGCTCTTGGGTTATGTTTTATTCATGCTATCCTTCAATTAAGTTGTTTTCCCTAGGGAAGGCTCCATGCTAATTATTGGCTCTTTTGCTCCTTTTGGTAGGACTAAGGTATTGTGGGGTATGAGACCCTATTCTGCAAGGGTGGTGGGAAGCTCATCATTGTGGAAACATATAAACCTACTCTTGGTTTTATTTTAATGTACTCTAATTATTCATAGTTGTGGAAGGAGTTCACTATTGGTTCCCTATCTTGGGAATGCTCTTACTTGGCTGCGGAAACCCTATGAGTTGTATATGTTGGTACACTCGAGTGGGATGTGTATTCCTCAAAAGGATATGACTTTGCTAAGATGATTTTTTTCTTTGTTCCAGAGTTATGTCTTGAAAGCTCTTGGTGCTCCAACCTTAGGAATAGCTTGGAGGACAGTGTTCTCTTTTGGACCCTCGTGGTTGGATTATTGAGGTGGATTTACACCATTTATGTTGAAGGCATTGTGTTGACGTGTTAAATGTATGTTGAGCCTGTGATTGTCGAGTTTTGTGAGTTTTTTGGAACCTCTTTTGGTGGGTTATATCCCCTTCTGCATTTGTCAGATTGTTTGACACAATTGTTATGTTTTGGGGTTTGGTAAGTATTCTTGTTTCCTAGGATAGTTTTTTCATGCACATGTAGCATCTTCTTCAGCTTGTCTTGTTGGCATCTAGGAGTAAGCCTAGTCCTTCAGGGGGATGATGTAGTGCCTCCCTCATTTGCATCATTGCACGAACATCCTAAGGGTGTAGTTTCAAAATTCACACTCATTGAGTATGATCATGTTGGTCCCATGTCACGGTGAACTGCTAGGAGGATCTGATTTTCAAGCATATTTTCAATGCCCCACATTAGCTTGAGATATTGGGTGTGGTCTTCAATTGTATTCCAGTGACCCTTATAGATAAGGATTAGTTGATCGTAAGAATGTAGTCATTGTTTTCGTATTATGTTTTATGATGACATCGTGAGATGCACCTAGTTCATGTTTTTCTTATGTTAATCAGGAAGTTATCATTGGGGATCGTGAAGAGTGTATTAAGGGATCCTACCCCGATCCTATCATTATATTTCTTTTTTTCCTAAATTATAGACTCTATAATTAGAAAAGCTATGTTGATGCATTATGGATTTCTATTCTGATGGATAGAGGCTTGACCTTTGATTCATGATGTAATCTTTTCATGTTTCTTGCGTACTCATGTCAATAATTTTAGGATTATCTATATTTAAAATAGGATTAATTAAATTCAATTGATCTTTATGGTAGTGCAATTGAGTGAATGTTTTGTGGAAATTGATTTAGAACAAGGTAATTAAATAATAAAAATGTGAAATATATATTCTTGTTTAGTTAAGATTATTTTATGGGTGTATGTAATTTCTAGAAGTAATGCAGTAGGAAAGGTGTGTTGAGTCGAGAATTGAGTTGGTAGAATGTACCCTTTATGAATATTGAAATGTTATTATTTGGATATGCATGATTACATAAAAGACCATTTGAAGTTATTTTATGTTGAGACATGAATTAATAGAAAAGTGATGATTAGATCATGATGTTGAGTTGGAGATTTTTTCTTAATATGCTTTGATGTTATAGTAATGCAAGAAAAGAGAATCAGTTCAAATGTTGCTTGTAAATGATTTAGGACATATTCTATGATTTGATTTTTAGGTCTTGATTTTATGGTATTTGATGAATTATTTAATTTTGAATATTATGACTTAATATCATTTTTATGCAAGAAAATTTTATGTGAGATGATCAAGGTTAGGAAGTTAGGTTAATTGATATATTTATGTGTTTTCAATTAACTTGTTTTAAAAATTGAGTAATATATTATTGAGATAATGTGAATTTCTTGTGAAATAGTGTGGATGCAGTTTGATTATATGATGCATTTGACTATGATTAATTATGGTGTATTTTATATGAATATGACATTTTGTCTTTCATGAGCTAGTGATATTTTGTCTAGTGTGCAGGAAATGACCATGGATTAAACGAGGGGAAATTAAAGATGGATGTATGTAAAAATCTTGTGTAACCAAGGTTATGTCCAAAGGGAGAAATAGCCTCATTGTTATGTATATGTTGTAAAGTAATACTTGATTGTATTATTTAATTGTGTTTATTTTATTTTTAAAATTTATGTCTGCTTGGCATACCATGTGTGTAGTGATGTGTTGTACCCTTTTTGTGGTGTCAATTGACACATTTTTTGTGAGTTGGCATGGCCAGCTACCTTGTATATGAGTTGTCTTTCACCTTTTAGTCATCTTGTAGAGTCCCAAGGTTAGTTATCTTGGTTGTTGAGCCTTGGCTTGGAATATTTTTCAAATTTTCATGAGTCAACTCTTAGTGGACTTTGAGAGGAAAAAAAGTAACCCAAAAGGTTAGTTAAGGTTAAAAATAGATTACCCCATAGGTGTGCTTTGGGTTTGGGGTCAAATTATGATCAATGAGATGATTTCAAACCATTTTTGTCTCTTCAAAAGATGCCTTTTTGAAAGGTGATGAATTTGGGAAGTGTGCCAAGTCTTCCTCTCCTTTCAATTTTGAATTTCCCTCTTATTGAAGAGAGAACTCTTGGATAGTGTGCCCAATCATATTTGATGTTATTTAGAGTTTTCCTTTTTAGTGGGATGGAGAGGAATTTGGTAGGTTGATTACCCACTCTGCAATTTTGGAGATTTCTAGTGGACTTCGCAGGTTTTGGTGGACTTAGTAAGGAAGGAAGGATTGTAGGAAAGGGAGCTCTTCTCAACCCTCTTTGCCATAGCTTGGAGTAAGGTTGGTTTCCTTTTCATGGAAGACTCTTTCTTTTTCTTGTATGTAAAATGAAAATTTCTTTTTTATGTTATTGTAATGGTTTTTTGAAGCTTCATCCTTTCTTTCATGGCTTCTTGTTATGTGTTTATGTGTTGGTTTTGTTTTAGTGTTTTTTCATTTAATTGGGGTGTGCAAGGCCAAACTCACCCTTGGGAGGGAAGAGAGTCTTGATGTGTCAAGGGCTTATGTTGGGAATGCCCATTTAGTGTATTGTTATTCCTCAAGGAGGAAGGGGATGAGGCATGGAAGTATGGGCTCCATGTTGCCATTCTTCTTGTATACTTATTTGGGGGTCATTGATGGAATATGGATGAAGTGACTGAGAGGGGGGGGGGTGAATCAGTCAACCATAAAAACACTTCACAATTAATTCTTTGCAGATCCCTTAGGATATCTTAACACTGTTATCTGTTTTAGCACTTGGTAAATAGATTGCAGTAACTTTGAAGATGCAGAAAGTATTATCAATATTATCTTTAGATATTCACCAGCACATGTATATGATTGAGAAAGCAATTAAGAACACAAGAGACACAAGATTTAACGTGGAAACCCAATATGAGAAAAAACCACCAATGTATCTAGATACTGATTTTCACTTTTCTGAAGTGATGCCCGGTTAGAAGCCAACCCAGTAAAAGGTTACAAAACACACTGTTAGGTGTGACCTTGTTAGAGGATTTAAAACACCCTGCAAGGAGTGGCCTGGTAAGAGGTCTTGAAAACAATTCAATGGAATTGTCACCTTGTTAGAGGATTTACATTATGGTTGTTAAACCAACTCGGTTAAGAGATTTAGAATTCACTGTTACAATGATAAGAAGGTAACAATGAGAAAATAACCTGTATAATAATGCAACTGTCTTTCTGATTACAGATCTCTGTTCTGCATAATTCTGATCCTTTCTGATCAAATAAATCTCTGCTGCTCCTCAAGGATATCTGAACATCCTTCACAAATTCGCATATACCTTTCCTTCTTTTCTTCTGCAAATCTTCTGCTGTGTTATTATTCTTACTTTTCACATTTGACCTTTTATTTATATGATTTTGGATTAGTCAAATCGACATTATTTAGTATAACAGTCGGCTGAATTAAGTAAAATCTATTAACAAAAATCCTTCAAGGGCCGACAGTGCTCGGTGACCATATCTTTCTATAATCTTTCGGTGACCGAGGGAACTCGGTAAACACCGACAATTCTTTTCCTCGATGACCGACTGAACTCGGTAAACACTAAACTTTCTTCGATAACCGAGTGAACTCGGTAAACACTAAACTTTCTTCGATAACCGAGTGAACTCGGTAAACACTAAACTTTCTTCGATAACCGAGTGGACTCGGTAAGCATTAATATTCCTGTCTGGCAGACCGACTGAGCTCGGTAGGAGCTGATTGCTGTGGACTATGACATAGTGTGACATCAAAGACAATACATAATTGAGTAGCAATTTCCTTCAGACAATTGTTTCCAACAATCTCCCTCTTTGGCATTGATGGCAACACAATATGTCATATCATAAGAAATTTGAAAGAGTTAGCTCGGTTTAGATTCAAATCTCCCTCTGTCAGCAAACTTCCTGTATCCTGAAAATTCTTCCTTCAGACTATTTGAAAATTTCTTGAAGTAATAGAAAAGACATAGCAAACACTCCCTCTTTGACAACACATGCCAAAGACAATTCTCATATTACCGGTGAAAGTTAATGTACCTCAAGTACTGATTCATATGCAATGATTCCTTTAATATGCTGCATCAACAAGTTGATTTTCAATCATGTCTGGTTGATGCATCACTAAAACTGTATTTAGTGAGCCTCGGATAGGGGAATGACCCCTAACTTACCTCTTAGATACATAAATGCATCCTTAGGTAATGGTTTCGTAAAAATGTCTGCAATCTGTTCTTTTGTATGAATATATTCTAATCTGATTTCCTTGTCCTGCACCAATTCTCTGACAAAGTGATATTTAATAGCAATGTGCTTGGTTTTGGAATGCATCACTGGATTCTTAGAAATGTTTATTGCACTGGTATTGTCACAAAATATAACAACTAGTTCTTTGATTTCAACCTTCATACCTTCTAATAGCTATTTAAACCAAACAATATTTGAACAGTTTACTGCAGCAGCAACATATTCTGCTTCAGCTATGGATTGAGATGTGCAATTCTGCTTTTTACTAGTCCAAGATACCAGTCTTTTTCCAAGAAAAAATGCTCCACCACTTGTACTTTTTCTGTCATCAATGTTTCCTGCCCAATCAGCATCAGTAAACACTTTCAAGTCTAGATTGCCTCCAAATTTATACCACAAACCATACTCTTCAGTTCCTTTTAAGTATCTTAAGATTCTTTTGATTGCCATCATGTGATTTTCCTTAGGTTTTGCTGAGAATCTAGCTACTATACCGACTGCTAAGGCAATATCAGGTCTTGTATGTACTACATACTGCAATTTTCCAATCATAGATCGGTATAGGGTCTGATCAACTTCTTTTGAATCATCATTTTTGGTAAGTTTCAGTCCAGTACACATGGGTGTACCAACTGGTTTTGAATCTTCCATTCCAAACTTCTTAAGTATCTCCTTAATGTATTTGGATTGAGTAATGTATATACCATTCTTGCTTTGCTGAATTTGAAGACCAACAAAGAATTTTATTAAACCAAACATAGACATTTCAAATTCTCTGTTCATTTTCTCTGAAAATTCTTTGCACTGATCCTCATTCCCTGTAAATATAGTATCATCCACAAATATTTCTGCCAATACAATTTTGTCATTGGGTCCTTCTTTAATATACAGATTGTTGTTATCATTAGCTCTTTTGAAATTAATCTGAATCAAATAGTTATGGAGTCTTTCATACCATGCTCTAGGAGCTTGTTTTAGACCATACAATGCTTTGTGTAACCTGCAGACCATGTCCCTTTTATCTGGATCAACAAAACCTTCAGGTTGTTCAATGTAGACTTCTTCATCAAGAATTCCATTGAGAAATGCAGATTTTATATCCATCTGATATACCTTAAATCCTTTGTGTGCTGCATAAGCAAGTAGAGTTCTTACACCTTATAATCTTGCAACAGGAGCAAAGGTTTCTCCATAATCTATACCTTCTTCTTGAGAATAACCTTTACATACCAGTCTAGATTTGTTTCTAGATACTTGACCATCTTCATTCAGCTTATTCCTGAATACCCATTTTGTTCCAATTACATTCTTATCTTTAGGTCTGGGTACAAGAGTCCAAGTTTTGTTCTTTTGTATTTGTTCTAATTCTTCATTCATTGCTTCAATCCAACTTTCATTCTCCAATGCATCTTTGATATTTCTAGGTTCAAAATCAGTAATCAGACATGTACCTTTTAGCTTGCTTCTTGTCATAGTACCATCTGATTTGTTTCCAATGATTTGATCTGGTGTATGATGTCTTCTGACATATTTGGCTAGTATAGGTTCCTTGCCTTTTGAATGATTCATGCTGTTGTCTTCTAGGATCTCTTCTTCAGGTTGCTCGGGCTCGGTAGATATTTGTTCGGTAACTTCAGGCTGAGACTCGGTCTGAATTTCTTCCTGTGACTCGGTTTGAACTTCTTCCTGTGACTCGGTCTGTGACTCGGTAATTGTGCTCGGCTCGGTAGATATAGCTTCCTTATTGATAGTTGTGTTTGTCAATGTTTCAGGTTCAATGTAAATGAATCTTCTGTAGTTCTCAGGTTCCCTTTTTCTTTCTTCCTCAGTCTTTTCTGCAAACTCATCAAATTTTACATGTATACTTTCTATGACTTTGTAAGTAGATAAGTTCAGACATTTGTATGCCTTGCTTTTGCTAGAATATCCTAGGAATATTCCTTCATCACTTTTCACATCAAATTTATTTCTTCTGGATTCTTTTAAGATATAACACTTGCTACCAAATATTTTCATGTAACTTACATTAGGTTTATAGCCATACCATAATTCATAAGGAGTTTTGAATGTGTCTTTCTTCAGTTGTACTCGGTTCAAGGTATGAACTGCAGTGCTGATAGCTTCCTTCCAGTACTTCATAGCAATGTTCTTTTCTATCATTAGAGTCCTTGCACAATCCATAATAGATCTGTTTCTTCTTTCTGCTATTCCATTCTGCTCAGGAGTTCTAGGAGCTGATACCTGTCTTTTGATTCCTCTTTCAATGCAGAAGTTGTTAAAATCATGGGAGATGAATTCACCACCTCTGTCTGATCTTAAGCATTTCAATCTTTTCCCTATTTCTTTTTCTACTCTTGCTAAGTACCATTTGAACTTTTCAAATGCCTCTGATTTTTCTCTTAAATACATGACAGTCATCATTCTAGAATAATCATCAACGAAAAGAATAAAGAATTTATCTCCAGTATAGCTTTGTATTCCAATAGGTCCACATAAATCAGTATGCACAATTTCCAAAATTTCTTTAGACTGATAGTTCTTACTTTTGAAACTAGTTTTACTCATTTTGCCAATCTGACAATTCTTACATAGACCAGTGTCAGGTTTCTTCAAAGTAGGAATGCCTCTAACCTTCTTGAATTTGCTTATTTTTATCATGTTATCAAAATTCACATGACATAACCTTTTGTGCCATAGCCAACTTTCTTCTATTTGAGCAATAAGGCATGAATATTCATTGAGATCAAGATAAAATAAGTTACCTTTTGTTTGTTTGCCTGATCCAATGAGTTTTCCTTTTCCATCCAGCAGTCTTGCTTGACCATTCATGAATTCAACCTTGAAACCAGTGTTGATTAGCTGTGCTACACTTAAAAGATTATGTTTTAGTCCTTCAACCCAGTAAGCATTATCACATATGAGTTCTTTGGTTAATGAGATTCTTCCTTTTCCTTTTATACAACAAGGTTCATTGTTTCCAAATCTTACATTACCATTGTCACAGTCTTCTAGATATTCAAATTTTGTCTTGTCACCAGTCATGTGGTGTTAACATCCGCTATCTATTATCCATATATCATATTTGCTTATATGAGAAATAAGTGCCATCTTATCTTCATCATCATCAGATTCATCTTTTATAGCAATAAAGACAATTTCTTCTTCACTATCATCAGAATCTTTAGCCATAAAACATGATTTCTTACCTTTATCCTTGTATGATTTGAAATTCTTTTTGCCATAGTACTTGTGACTTCTCTTTTCTTCTTTGACTTGCTTGTTTGGGCACCTAGCTGCAATATGTCCAATTTCTTCACATGAAAAATAGATTAAAGGAGTTTTACCTTTATATTTACTTTTCCCTCTAGAGTACTTCTTTGCAAGTAATGCTTCTACAATTTCAAGATCACTATCAGAACTTTCTTCTGATTCTTCTTCACTTTCTGACTGAACTTCTTTAATTTTCTTGTTCTTCTTTAGTGAAACCTTGGCCTCAAATGCTGATTCAATATTTTTGGAACTAGGAACATAGTTATCATAGTTGTCTAATTCAAAAGCTGTCAATCTTCCAACTAAAGCATCCAAAGTTATATTGTGGTTTGTTTCACATCTTCTTTCTTGAATAGCTGATACTCTTATTGCATAGATAGGGAGTAGTGTTCTGAGTACCTTAATTATAATAGTCTCATCTGAGATTGTTCCTCCAGAAGCTCTAATTGCACTTACACTTGCTTTGATTCTTTCAACATATTTTGCAATGTTTTCATCTTCCTTCATATTCATTTTGTCAAACTGTCCTCTTAGGCTTTCTGCTTTGGCTCTTTTCACATTTGCATCACCACCATATATTTTCTTCAGTGCCACCCACATTTCATATGCAGTGGTGCAGTCTTTAATATCATCAAATTCTTCATAGCTGAGAGCAGATGCAATGTCTATCATCATGGTGTTGTGAGTCTTTTTATCTACAATGTCTTCAACAGTTAATGCGCCATTAGGAATTGTGTATTCTTCATCAATGTATTTGCATCCTGAATCACCAATGGAAGATAGATGAAGTCACATGAGACCTTGCCATGCTGAAAAGTTATCTCTGTTGAGCTTTGGAATTTCTCTCTTGTAAGACATCCTGATCTTTAGCTTAGGTCCTTGAAACCCTTCCTGCAAGCACCAAAGGCTCTGATACCAATTGATGGAATATGGATGAAGTGACTGAGAGGGGGGGGGGGGTGAATCAGTCAACCATAAAAACACTTCACAATTAATTCTTTGTAGATCCCTTAGGATATCTTAACACTGTTATCTGTTTTAGCACTCGGTAAATAGATTGCAGTAACTTTGAAGATGCAGAAAGTATTATCAATATTATCTTTAGATATTCACCAGCACATGTATATGATTGAGAAAGCAATTAAGAACACAAGAGACACAAGATTTAACGTGGAAACCCAATATGGGAAAAAACCACCAATGCATCTAGATACTGATTTTCACTTTTCTGAAGTGATGCCCGGTTAGAAGCCAACCCGGTAAAAGGTTACAAAACACACTGTTAGGTGTGACCTTGTTAGAGGATTTAAAACACCCTGCAAGGAGTGGCCTGGTAAGAGGTCTTGAAAACAATTCAATGGAATTGTCACCTTGTTAGAGGATTTACATTATGGTTGTTAAACCAACTCGGTTAAGAGATTTAGAATTCACTGTTACAATGATAAGAAGGTAACAATGAGAAAATAACCTGTATAATAATGCAACTATCTTGCTGATTACAGATCTCTGTTCTGCATAATTCTGATCCTTTCTGATCAAATAAATCTCTGCTGCTCCTCAAGGATATCTGAACATCCTTCACAAATTTGCATATACCTTTCCTTCTTTTCTTCTGCAAATCTTCTGCTGTGTTATTATTCTTACTTTTCACATTTGACCTTTTATTTATATGATTTTGGATTAGTCAAATCGACATTATTTAGTATAACAGTCGGCTGAATTAAGTAAACTCTATTAACAAAAATCCTTCAAGGGCCGACAGTGCTCGGTGACCATATCTTTCTATAATCTTTCGGTGACCGAGGGAACTCGGTAAACACCGACAATTCTTTTCCTCGATGACCGACTGAACTCGGTAAACACTAAACTTTCTTCGATAACCGAGTGAACTCGGTAAAGACTAAACTTTCTTCGATAACCGAGTGAACTCGGTAAACACTAAACTTTCTTCGATAACCAAGTGGACTCGGTAAGCATTAATATTCCTATCTGGCAGACCGACTGAGCTCGGTAGGAGCTGATTGCTGCGGACTATGACATAGTGTGACATCAAAGACAATACATAATTGAGTAGAAATTTCCTTCAGACAATTGTTTCCAACAGTCATAAGGGTTGTATTTTGTGAAAGGAAATGGAAGGGTTGTATTTTGTGAAAGGAAGTGTAAGGGTTGTATTTTGTGAAAGGAAATGGAAGAGTTGGTAATTTTTATTATGGCCTTGTGAAGGAAATGGTTATGGATTTTTGGCCTTGTTGAAGGCATGGTTTTACTTTTGAATAGCTTCTCCTACTTGGTTACTTTCCACCTTCACCCCTTTTATGGGTCCAAGGTGACACATTGTGTGAATATCCTTTGGATGGGAATTTTGTGTTTACACATACTTGTTGGTTTTTATGTGTATGTGTGTTGAAGTATGTATGTAACCCTCATCTATATTTGTTTCCCCAAGCTCAGGGGTGGCCATGTAATGACCTAGGTTGGGAGGTGAGCCTCCATGATCAAAGTGGTTTTCTTTTGCAGATTTTCATTTGATGAAGTTGCTGGTTTTGTTGAAGAAAAAGAAGATTTTTCATTTCTACTTGTAGATTTTTATGTGTAAAAATGGCTATAAAGCCATGTGGAAAAAGTAGAGTAAAAAGGCCATGTAAATTCCTAATAGCATATAAAATGCTTGTAAAAAATTGTACCTAAATGTGAAATGATCTCCAAAAATCTCTATGTTGTTTCTAAGGAAAGAAATTGTAAATATGTGTATTCTTTATGCTTGAATGCAAAAGTAAGTTTTCTTTTTTGATTTTCTATATGCATGGAAAATTTTAAAGATTTTATTATGAATGCAAAACTCCTTCCTATGTAGAAAAAGTTTTTTTCTAAGCATTTATTTGGAAAAGAAAAGTTAATGTAGATTTGTTATCCTAATTACCTATATGAGAATAGATTTCATTTTGATATGATGTTAATTTAAAAAAAATTCATGTATATACACCTATCTATATATATATTGGAACACATTTCTATGTTGATGTTAGAAAAATAACACCTAAAAATGTGTCTATATGAGCCCGAACAAAGTCTCTAAAGTTGTAAAAATTGGGATTTCTAATTTTTAGAAAATATCTGAAGAAGAGATCAACAACCACCTGCACCATTGTGTAGATTGTGAAATTCTACCCCAAAACAAAAAAAATTCTCGAAAAAAAGAAACCGGATGAATGAGACATTGCTATTCGAAAATTGCCTCTAAAATTTTTTTTTGAATCCCTATCGTGACACTTGCAAAATACAAATGGCTCTGGATTTGGCTTTAGATATCTGATTTGAATGAAATAAAATTTGATTTAGGGGTTTTTGGACCTCCTTAATGTGATTCCAACATCTGATTTGCACTAGTAAGCTCGAATTTTGACCTGCAACAAGATTCTATGAAAATAGGCTATACAAGGACAATGAAAGAAAGATTGGGTAAACCCTCTTATTGTTTTTAATTTATAAATATTCTAATTTTATTGGTCCATCTCATTCATCCTTTGTGTAGATATATACATAGGTATATGTGTGTGCATATGCAAATTCTAAGTGTGTATACACACACACACACACACATATATATATACATATATACATACATATACATATATACATACATACATACATACATACATATATATATATATATATATATATATATATATATATATATATATATATATATATATATATTATATGTATATGTATATGTATATGTATATGTATATGTATATGTATATGTATATGTATATGTATATGTATATGTATATGTATATGTATACACACACACACACACATATATATATATATACACATACATATATATACCTATATATATATACATATACATATATAGACATCTACATCTATATATATATAGATGTAGATGTAGATGTATATATATGTATGTGTGTGTGTGTGTGTGTGTGTGTGTATATATATATATATATATGTGTGTGTGTGTGTGTATACATATACATATACATATACATATACATATATATACATATATATACATATATATACATATATATATATATATATATATATATATATATATATATATATATATATATATATATATATATATATTTGAAATTGATCTTTTTTCTTCATTTCTTCTCCCAACCAAACCTGCAATAACCAAATGAGAGATTAGGGTTTTGCCCAAGTTTTATTTTAGGGCCTAACCCTAATTTCAAAATTAGGGTTAGGGTTGGCTTTTGGAGCCATTTTTAATTTTAAAATTTTATTTATGATTTTTTCATTTAATTCTTAATTAACATTTTAATTACTAATTATTAGTAATTAATGATTGTTGACTTTACATAGTGCTCTTTTTAAATTTGATTTTAAAATTTGATTTTATTTTATCTTGAGATTTTAAAAAAGATTCTTTTATTATTTAGTGGGATTCTTATATTTTACTTTTGGATACCATTTTTAATTAATTTAAATTTGATAATATTGAGATATTAATAAATGGACCCTTATTCTTTTAATACTATTCTTGGAATTTGCTATTTTTTGAATTTAAAATTAATGCCTATTTCCAATTGAATATTATTTTTTATTTTTATTACAATGTTGGTGATTAAATTTAATATTTAATTTACAAATAATATTTGAATTTATTAATGGGTTATTCTAGGGGAAATTATTTAATGTCTTAAGATGAGACTTAGATAAATAACTTTCATTTAGCCTAAATGATAACTTTAACATTAAAGCTTTATTATGTTTATTTAAATCTTTTAATTGTTTAATTTAAATTAATTAATTAACTTTGATAACATTATCTTTTGTGATTAAAATACAGTATTTCAAATTAATTATTATTAAGATTATAACTTCAAAATGGGGTAAAACTTTTTAAAACCTAGGTTTCACATAGAGATGTTTTTATGATCATATTTATTTAGTTTAATGTTTTCTTGAGATTTGATATTTCCAGATTTAAAATTTAATATTTATTATTTAAAATTATTTTATTATTTTCCTATTTAAATGCATATT
Source organism: Chamaecyparis obtusa (assembly GCA_027943335.1). Lineage (NCBI taxonomy): Eukaryota > Viridiplantae > Streptophyta > Pinopsida > Cupressales > Cupressaceae > Chamaecyparis > Chamaecyparis obtusa. The sequence continues at coordinate 197,458 of BSBK01000971.1, read as the reverse complement.
TAGGGAAGATTAATTTAAGTGTCCAAGGTGGGACTTAAGTAAATTATTTCCCCCTAGCATTAATGTCTAATTTAATATTATTAATGTTATATGGTTTTCCAATCCTTTCTATTGATTAAAATAAATTGATTAATGGACTTTGAATTTTTATATCTTAAGTAAAAGTATAATATTTTAATGTAAAGTATTTTTTCTATTAACCATAATTTATATTAAATTGAAAGGGGGTTTACATCATGATCGAGAGTTTACATCATCTTAATCTTACAAAACATATAGTGTCCCACATATACACAGGGAAAACCAAATATTAACCACCTTACATACAAAAAGAGGCCTTTAAAGTATCAGTATAACACAAACTCATAAAATAGCTCTATCTGGGGAACCAGGTTGTTCGTGGCCACTGGTGATCAACCCATTTGAGGCACAAGTCTCCATGGAAGATGAGGTTGTAGGGGTTGGATAAGTATGCCTCCCATGGAAGTGGAGGAAGCTCTACTATAGGTGGGACATACATAGAACCTTCCTTGGATGGGTGATTGTCTAGAGGTTGTTGGTTTGGGAATGACCCTGTTGAGGCACTACTGGTGCTCTCCTACTCTGCCACAATGACTATCTCTAGCTCTGCTATAGGGGTGGTGTCCTGGTCACCTCCTCCCCCTACCTGTTGAACCTATACTTCTTCATCTCATGTACCTCCTACAGTAATCTGTGAATCTGTTGACCTTATCTGGTCTTGGATCTGTTGGAGCATCTACCCAATGGTGATGTCAAAATCAAACTCGGTATCAGCTCTAGTGGTCATGTTGTATGAGATGTGGTCTATGTCCAAGACTTCTTTGATACCCCACACCACTCTTAATGCTTTGTGCTCTTTCACCTGCATAACCATGGTGACCTGTGATAAAACATTAAGGGTGACGAGCCTCCGCAGAGACTCAGTGAGAGATCTAATCCTACTATTGAATATACTATCATTCCTCAACTTCCAGATATGCCATAGTATATGAAAAGAAAGTGAAGCCCAGAAATGATTGTAAGCATTGTTCAGACCTAACAAGGAATCAGAAATAACATTAAAAATATGAAAGTTGTGGTTAAGTCTCAAGCCAAAAAGGGTCCAAAAGGCAGATGCAAACTAGTAATCAAAGAAGATGTGAGAGATGGTCTTAGGAGTAGTGCAGAAGGAACAAGGGAAAGGTTCACCGAAGGTATACTTAATGGGAAGCCTATGCAGAAGGAAACACCACATAAAATAGAGGACTTTGGGTTCCATAGGGGTGTGCCAAAGTCTTCTCAGATATTTACTCCAAGAGTTGGGGCCAAGGTTTAGCTACCATTTTGTGTTAAGATGGTCAAAGATGTCTTCTATGTATGCAAGCATTTTGTAGACAGTCTTAACTTTGGTTTGCAGTAGAGGGGTTCCATCTTTCCACTTGATGAGGTCCATCCTATCTAAATCCACCGAAGTGTCTCTGGGGAGATTAAGGGAGGAGCTTAGGGTTAATACCTTGACTTATTTCATCCTAGTTGGTAACACGGTTATGCCTATCTACACCCTAGTTTTTGCTTAGGGTTAATACCTTGACTTATTTCATCCTTTTGGTTAATTATGGATATTTTGGCATCTTCGATCCTAGTTCGTAACCCAGTTCACACTAGGAACCATTAGCGTTGAAATGATGATCAAATTAATATTTTATTGTATTGAACCTTTTTGGTGTGTTGACCCAACCTTTGACTTTCAATATTATCTAAGTTTGAATTTTCACCTTGGTTTATCCCTTTTATTAACTTTTGTTTTAAACCCAGTTAGGGTCTCTTAGAGACCTAGTTAGGGTTTTGTTTAGACTAATACAGTTTGACGAACAAGGGATGTTGGAAAGCCAATGCATGCCATGACACCTCTTGTGAGTTAATATGTGTTTGGATGTTACATTTCTTTTCATGATGAGTGTTCCTTAGTGTGTAACCTTATTGATTTTATATGCTTAAAAAAAATTTTGTTGTGTTTGTTTTGCCCTAATTTTTGGGAATGACATTGGGTATGATTCCAGGAGCTAGATTTCCAATGAAAGAAGAACATCAGATCACATTTATGTTTTTTCATTCATGTTCTATTTTTAAAATGTTCCTTTCTATTTTTTATTGTAATATTATGCAAATAAATGAGATATGTCTCTCTTTTTCATCTACAAAATGCTTACTCCAAAATATGTTTTCTTTTCATCTTATATGTTCCTCTTCCAATATTCTTGTAACTACACTTCCATTGGGGGATGAGGTCAATTCAATATAATTATTCTTGATATACATGAACTATGAGCAATGCATATTGATCCCTAACATAGTAGATACCTTATGTGATATCTTTTTGTCATGTGATTTATTTCCCTTGAATTTTTCCTTTCTTGGGGGCATATCATAGTGGAAACATGCTTGGTTTTTGGATGCATTTACGCTACCTTAAAGTCATTTCTCTCGATAAGGTATAGATAATCACTTTGATGTAGCGGAATAGACTCCACTATTTTTTACACATTATGCATAAACCACAAATCAAATTTTGTTGTCATTTTTTTTTAGATTGTGTAGAGAACTCTGTTAGGAATGGGAACACTGAGAGGGCGGGGGGGGTGAATCAATGTTCACTATAATTTAACTTTTTACTTTAAACTTTATGCTGAACTTAAATGCTTAAGTAATGAATTTAAACATTCACATAAACATGAAACATGAAATCAACACATGACACCAATATGGTTATGGGGAAACCCAAATAGGTAAAAACCCTGGTGGGACTTGATACCCACTAATATTCTGCACTAGTGTTTTGTGATCCTTGATAGAAGATCCTTTACCCTATTAGGAGTAGCTTTAGAGTGCTTTAAGTACAGTAGACCTTGTTAAGGGTCAGACCCTATTAGGAGTCTTTTACAATGATCCATGTTAGGGGTGTGGACTCACTATCGTAGAGCTCACTGCTCAAATGGTGAAGGCTACAACCTTCTTATTTTAGATACACACTATATCTGCAGGTGAATTGTTCACTATGACACTGCTTGTCAAATTAGTTCCTTTGGTGCGCTGATGCTTTGACCTCTAGCAAAGCTCTAATACATCTTATGCTATCTTCGCATACCTTTTCTCTTCTTATCACAACTCTATTACAACTTCCATACCAAATACAATGGATGTATCTTATATTTATACCCTCATATTGTTGGAAATTTGGCTGAGTTGAGTACATAGATGTTTTCATTATGGAAACATATGATCCACATGAAGAGCGCAAAGGTCAGAGAGCAAGTATAGCAGAGCGCATTGCAAATTTGTCTAAGTGTGAGACAACATTTTCACCAGTGTACCCGAGGATAGTTTTTGTTTGTGACATTGACTAGAGTAAGTTCAGTGCTTGCACACTTGGACATTGACTCTATGATGTCTAATGATGACCCATCTTAGAGAACAAGTCAGTACAGAATGTATGGAATTAGTTATGATAGTTTTACTGAAGACAGTGTTAAGCCGACAGGACAGTTTTGAAGACAGAATTGGTAAAGAGTTAAGGGATTATTTTGTTTATCAAAATAATGTCTTAACAATATAAATGGATATCCTAGATGTTAACCCTTAGATAAAGATATATGGAAGTTGATCATGTAAAGTTATTATCCTTAATAACTTGTATATATGTAATTGTAAATTGTAAGAAGAAGCAAAGATATGTGGTAATATTGTAATGATATGATACGAATGTAAGACTAGCGAAAAGATATTGATGCAAGTAGCATAAGGTTATGTACCTTAATCCATTTTGTAATCAGTATACATTGTACATTACTTTTTTGGGAAGTGGGCTCATCTAGTAATTAGATTTTGTATTGACAACTCCTAACAGGGTTAAGGCTTCTAACAAGGCCTATAGTCCCTTAATTAGGACTGATACACTATATGCTTGTAATAGACTCCTAATAGGGTCAATATCCCTAACAAGTTACTTTTTATTAGTGGATCTTTGTGGGTACCATCCACATCGAGGTTTCCCCTTAGCCAGGGTTTCCTTGAGAACATATCATGTGTTATGAGTTCTTTAGTTTTATTGCTATGCATGTTGTTTAGCTTCTTATGTTATGCATGTGTAAAGATAATCTATTATATCCATAATTGGGCAAAAGATAAATATTATAGAATACTAATTCACCCCCCCTCTCAGTATTCCCTACTTCTAACAATTGGTATCAGAGCTTAGTTACTCGAAAAAGAATCATTCAAGGAAAGCCTAGCAGCTTGAGTAAGATCTCTATGGATATGGATCAACTACAAAAGAATCTTGAAGAAGCTCTTGAATAGATTGATATGCTTACTAATGAAAGAGACACTCTGAAAGGGAAATATGATGATGCAAAGAACCTCATTGAGAAACTGAAAAAGAAGTTGGAAGATCTGAAATCTGAAAAGGAATCCGAAATTCTTATTGAAGATTGTGATGACAACTTAGAAAAAGAAAATATGATCCTTAAGCATGAACTAAAGATAGAAAAACTGAAATTAAGTTTGAAAGATGGAAATAGAAAGAATGAAGAAAATCTGAGATCTAAGAATGAAAAGTTGAAGATTAAAAATGAAGAACTGAAATCTGAACTTGGCAATGTAATATCCAAACTTGAGAAAGTCAATTTGTAGTATGCTAAACTTGAGAAATACAACAAGATTGTGAAAGGCGAACTGACTCAATCCAAAAAACAACTTGAAAGGCTATATTCAAATAGTGAGAAGATCAATGAACAAGTATCTTTTGGGAAACCATCCTATGATAAGACTGGACTTGGATTTAACATATTTAGAACAAATGTTGAGAACAAGGAACCAGATCTAAAAATATCTGAAAGTCTAGATGAGAATAAGTTTGATGAGATCAACAAATCAGAAGAATCACCTAAAGGAGAAGAACCACCTAAGCAAGAAGAATCACCCAAAGGTATGCAAAGAGAATCCAAAGGTAGATGTTTTGGTTGTAACACTATTGGTCATATGAAGAGAGATTGCATAGGTAAGCAATTTAAACCTCTTAATGGTTATTGTTATAATTGTCATGGTTTTGGACATAGAGCTATTGAATGTAGAAAACCTAAAGTTATTGAAAACAATTATACTAGTAGAATGTTTAGGAATACTAACAATGCAGATAAGAGACCTACTGAAGATATAAATAGAAGAAATGGAGTAGTATGTTATCGATGCAACAAGGTTGGACACATTGCTAGAAACTGTAGATCACAAATCAATCAACAAGGACCAAGATATGGAAACAATGGAATTGTTTGTCAGATATGCAACAAGATTGGACATATAGAAAGATTTTGTAGAATGAACAATGAAGTTTTTTTATCCTAACCCTAACCCTAGAAATCATGAAAGAAGAAATGAAGATGAAAGAAACAGTTAGAAAGGTTGTTGTAGTAATGAAGATGAAGTGAATTTTGTTAAAGGCATAGATCAAGGAGACATGTTCAACATTGAAGGTAATTAGAAAGGTAAAGTATCAAGTGGTAATAATAAATCCTTACCTGGCCTATCTGGAAGCACTTGATTTATGAAAATTACAGTAGATTAGGAACTTAGAATTAGTGTAGAAGTAGATTTATGATGAATTAAGTCTTGCACAATTAATGTGAGGTAGTTTATGATGTAATGATGCTATGGTTAAGAGCGCAAAAGAAAATATTATGTTTTGCAAGATCACAAGAAGTTTAAAGTTTTTGCAGGTTAACAAAAATAGCTTTTTGGAAAGAAGCGATAAAAGAATTGAATGCGATGTTAGACCTAAGTGAGATTGAAGTAATAAAAGGTTATGATCAATGTTATTTGATTATCAAAGAGAGTTGAAGTGTTTAGGAGAGCAAAGAGTAGTGATTGGAAGCATTTTGCAACGATTTGGTGAAATATTTGAGTGTCAAATCTACGCAAGCCCTAGAATCATGAATTTGAGGTATTTTACTTGGTAGATCTTTGAATCGGTATAAAGAACTAGAAGCAATCATGGATGTATCTTTAATTCATAATGTCAGAGAGAAAAATAGACCTAGAATGAAGAGGGAACTAGTAGAACCCTTGGAAGAAGATAACCCTAGTTTAGCATTATCATCCGTACTAGATGAAGTTTTGCATTTGGAGAATGTGAGAAGTTATCTTGGATGCAAGCTAGAAACCATCAGTGATAGTGATTTTACCAATGAATATCAGAAGATTTACAACCAGGATATGACATTGAAACACGAATATGAACATTTGAAAGACAATGAGATTCTTAAGTATGCATTGCAGTATGAATTTGACAATGAAGAATGCACTAAGATTATTTTGAGAAGAATTCACAATGGAAAGTTTTGGCTAGAGGATAGAGTGATAGACATTATAGTTGACTTGATTCATGAAGTCATTGGACTATCTAAAACTAGTGTTATTCCTTTAAATGAAAAGAATATGAGGAAAGCAGTCATGGACAACACAAAATCAACCTATAATGGTAGAGGAATTGTGATTAGTAAGATCAAACAACATGATGTTAGATATTTATGCAAGTACCTAACAACTAAGTTTTGTGCAAATTCTAGAGAAGAAGACATGGTAGATGGAATGGTACACATAGCCTACTAAATGTGTATTGAAAAGGTACCAGTTGATATGTGTGAAATTCTAAGAATACAATTGTTTGAAAACTTGGAGAAGATTAAGAAAACTAAGTATGGACAATTTAGATTTTCATACTTAATCACATACATGTTTTTCCACCTATTGAGAAGATTTATGTACACCATTGCAAATGATTGGAATGATGGTCAATCTACTATGGAAAGGATAAATAAAGTATATATGAAACATGTTATTGACAAAGTGAATGAGAGTGCTATGTTAGTGATGAAGACATTTCAAAAATTGGTAATCAGCAGATCAAGGATTCCATAGTCTATTGTGGATAAATATAAAGATGATATATGTTTTATGGTTGACACTAACTTTACCTATATTGAAGAAGTGGAGCCTAGAATTGAGTTCATAGACCCTCTTGGCTATGATATATCTGAGATAGAAATAGAAGAATATGTTGGCAGGTTACTTAAGTGTAAGTTGGACACTCAGTGCAAAAGGTTTGGAACTTTTGAAGAGAATTTCAACTCTACAAAAGCTATAATTGAGGAGAAGCAGTCTAAGAAGAGAGTTGACAACACCATAAAGAAGATATTGAAAGATTCAGGATTGACACAACATGAGTTTGAGATAGCAAAGAACACAGCAACAACAATCAGAATGAGTGAATAGAAAGAAGTTTTGTCTACCCCACCAACTTTAGTACAACTCAAAGAACCTCAAGTTAAGATGAAAGTAGAGGAACCAGTGATGGAACAAGAAACAAGAAGAACTACTAGGTCTACCTCCTTCTCTCCTAGCAAGAGAATGAAAGAAATTGCTACTGGACCTGGTAAGAGGCAAAAAGTTTTGGTGCCACCAGTTCCTAGGAAAGTTACAATAATTAAAGATGATGACACTACTTTGGTTAAGAAGAAAGCTTGGAAACCTAAAGTTGAAAAGCTTAATGAGCAGATTATTGAAAATGGAGACTTTACCAGAATGAATAAGTACTATAGTCTTTATGATTATTTAGACAGACTTAAATTGGAGAATGCAATTGTAAAGCACATGGTTTTCGCAAATAAGAAGTTTGACACTATTTAGGGTCAGATACCTTATGACTTGTATAACAAACTTGTAAATAGAAAGAAGAGAGCACAAGAAGAAGACACTTCTATCAGAGAGGATCTAGTAAGAAAGCTTTGTGATGTGAGAGATGATGCACACCTAAAGTAGATATTGAAGGCCTTAAACAACCACCTGAGAACCAAAAGGAGAACCATTCTAATTATGGGAGGCAGATATGAAGAAGTTAATTTTGATACAGAGCAGGCAATAATCAAGGTTATGGCAGAAATTGTTGGAGAACCATCAACTGCAGCAGATCAAGTAGGTGAAGCAGAACAAGTGTATATTTCTTTTCCTCCAGCTATTAGCATTGAAGATGAATCAATGAATGTAGAAGGTACAAAGGTCACCTTGGATACTGATGACAATGTATTCAAGAATTTAGGAAACATTGTTGACAATTCAGCTCTTGATGAACTTGATACAGAAGTAGAGCAGACACAAACCACTATTGAAGAACCCAAAGAAATAGAGATTCAAGCACCTATTCCTATCAAAGAAGACATCAGTATTACTCCTCAGACTAGAAAGAAGAAGGAAATTGGATCTTTATTTGAGGATTTAGGAAAAGAAGTTGATGATGATGATCAGTTGGAACTGATGACTTCTTTGAATAAGATTATTGGCAAGAACAAGAAAGTAAAGAATCTTGAAGGGAGTCTGAAAGAACTAATTGAGAAGTTACAAAGCATTGTAACTACACAAATTATAGAGGTAGACCCTTTGGAGAAAGCTAAGAAGGTAATGAGCACTTTTGATGATGAATTCTCTAATCTATCTGATATTGCAAAAGTGAGAGCTCAAGCAGCTTATGAAGCCACTAATACATTTGGGGTGAAATTCCGACGGCAATTTGCGACGGTAGGCAAATGTCATGCGGTTTTGGCTTTTTTTTTTCAAATATAGCCCGACACCATCGCAATTGCGACGACAATACATTTGGCAATGTCGCCATTGCGACGTTGTCAGGATATAAGGGCAAAAAAAAAAAAGGAACGTTGTCATTTGTGTTTTCAACAGCGCCGTAACCCTCCGCGAAATCACATCGGGATATAAGGGCAAAAAAAACAAGAACGTTCTCATTTGTGTTTTCAATAGCGCCGTAACCCTCCGCGAAATCACATCAGGATATAAGGGCAAAAAAAACAAGAATGTTGTCATTTGTGTTTTCAACAGTGCCGTAACCCTCCGTGAAATCACAGCTACAATTTCTGAGTACGTTGGGTTTATTTTTCTTTTGTCATTATTATGTAATCTGGTATTCAGCTGTTACAGAGCTAAAATACCTAGAAATGAGGACATATCTGTGTTGAATTTATTGTTAGCGGCTTTGGTTATTTAGAAGTTTAATTTTATTTGTTCATCTTTCAAGCACAAACATTTTGTGGACCGTAACGTCTTCATTGTTTCGAGTATGCAGTGAAACAGCCCTAACTTGCAATTGTGACGTTGTCGGGATATAAGGGCCAAAAAAAAAAGGAACATTGTCATTTGTGTTTTCAACAGCGCTGTAACCCTCCACGAAATCACATCGGGATATAAGGGCAAAAAAAAAAGAACGTTGTCATTTGTGTTTTCAACAGCGCCGAGAGAGATTCCCTCCACGAAATCACAGCTACAATTTCTGAGTACGTTGGGTTTATTTTTATTTTGTCATTATTATGTAATCTGGTATTCAGCTGTTAGAGAGCTAAAATACCCAGAAATGAGGACATATCTGTGTTGAATTTATTGTTAGCGGCTTTGGTTATTTAGAAGTTTAATTTTATTTGTTCATCTTTCAAGCACAAACATTTTGTGGACCATAACGTCTTCATTGTTTTGGGTATGCAATGAAACAGCCCTAACTTGTGACTACCTTCATGGTACTTGTGTACATTATCATGTTGTCTTTACAGTGACTATCCTCATTCAAGTGGCAATTACACAAGGGACAGTCACTATGAGATGTCCTCATTTGTGACAAGGACAGTCACACTTAGGACATCTCACAGTGACATTCCCTTGTGTAATTGCCACTTGAATGTATTGCTATTGAACCACATTAATGCTTTTCTTCTTCAACAAATGAGGACAGTCACTCTAAAGACAACATGATAATGTACACAATTACCAAAAAATGATCTTGTTAATTGATGTAACACTTTGTCTTGCTCACTCCCTATCCTTCACTAGGGTCTCTTTAGGCCAATGTTTTGACTTGATAGGGTACTTAACTATCCCTACACTCTTTAGGTATCTCTACCCAAGATCCCACTCCTTCAACTAGTGCACACCAACAAGAAATATAACGAACTCTGCTCAATACCAATCTAGCTACTAGGACACTCCTAGTCTTGTCTTCACAAATTGAAACACATTCAACTAGAACTTTACTCCATGGAGAGGCTGGCCACTAGGACCTCTATTGGTTTCAATATTACTCCTTCACCTATACTTTTCATCAGTACTTCAATCCGGCTCATCAAACCATGCCAATTGCACCCAAAAATAGGCTGCTAGCAATTAGGCCTTTTTCAAGCCTTTTTGTTTATATTAAGCCACCTAAAGGGCTTAGGATTCAAATGCCCTTTATTGAGAACTCCAAGATATCTAAGGTCTTCTCCTCCTAGATTTTTGTACACCAAATCCTATAGCCATGCCTGAAAACAAGTATTTTGACACAACTTGGACAATCTGACTAAGAGTTTGTTTTCTTAGCAACCAAAGAAACTCACCCAATCTTCTAATTTGACTTGGGGCTTCTTTAGATGTGTGTCTACCTCTCCATGAGATTTTAGTTGAAGCAACCAATGCATTCAACTTGTTGTAATCTTCTTGTAATGATTTGTCATCCCTAACTGTGCTCAACTGACTCACCTAGGACATCATTGCAAACATAGAAAATGAGCTTCCCAGGGCCACTCCTTCCAAACATATAGTACATGGAGTCTCCTCACCCATTCCAAGAGCCCATACAAAATTGACAATGGAATGATGAGCTAAGACTCCATTTGTTCAACCTGCCTGGTTCAAACCAACGATAGGGTACTTAACAAAAGAATTAACAAACTAGTTGGAATGCTTCAAAACTCAAAAAAAACACAACACAGAATAACAAAACAACTTGTACTAACTTTTCCAATAGACACTGCGAGCTATCTAATCCATTAATCAACTGACAACAAAGAAACAAAAAAACTCAAGAATTCACTAAAACCGTGTTACTCTACAAATCTTCTTAATTCCAAATGTTTTTCCCCCCAACCTTTTGCACAGATTGATGGAGGCCTCTTATAGTTGATATGATGCCTAATTCAATGGTTTCATATAGTTACATAACCATCTTACTCGAAAATGCTCCCTTGCACAAATTTTGTCAATGTTGTGAATGACAACATTAACAACTTGTTACAACCTTTGGGATTTTGGTTCAAAACTTATTGTTCAAACACCATAAGACCCTAACCATGAATTAGTTATGCTATTTAGACCTCACATAGGCCACTTCTACACTTCTTTTCCCAATTTGACCCCTAAATGCTTCATTCCCACTTTTGCCACAATATTGGTAACTTGGGTACAAATTGGCACTTGCCTTCACAAAGGTCACACATGAGGACATCTCACAGTGATCAATTGTCCCTTGTGTAATTTCCACTTGAATGTATTGCTATTGAACCACATTAATGCTTTTCTTCTTCAACAAATGAGGACAGTCACTCTAAAGAGAACATGATAATGTACACTCACTGTAAGGACAGTCACAAATGAGGACATCTCACAGTGACTGTCCCTTGTGTAATTGTCGCTTGAATGTATTGCTATTGAACCACATTAATGCTTTTCTTCTTCAACAAATGAGGACAGTCACTCTAAAGACAACATGATAATGTACACTCACTGTAAGGACAGTCACAAATGTACACTCACTGTAATTGCCGCTTGAATTACACAAGGGACAGTCATTGTGAGATGTCCTCATTTGTGACAAGGACAGTCACACATGAGGACATCTCACAGTGATTTTCCCTTGTGTAATTGCCACTTGAATGTATTGCTATTGAACCACATTAATGCTTTTCTTCTTCAACAAATGAGGACAGTCACTCTAAAGACAACATGATAATGTACACTCACTGTAAGGACAGTCACAAATGAGGACATCTCACAGTGACTGTCCCTTGTGTAATTGCTGCTTGAATTACACAAGGGACAGTCATTGTGAGATGTCCTCATTTTTGACAAGGATAGTCACACATGAGGACATCTCACAGTGATTGTCCCTTGTGTAATTGCCACTTGAATGTATTGCTATTGAACCACATTAATGCTTTTCTTCTTCAACAAATGAGGATAGTCACTCTAAAGACAACATGATAATGTACACTCACTGTAAGGACAGTCACAAATGAGGACATCTCACAGTGACTGTCCCTTGTGTAATTGCCGCTTGAATTACACAAGGGACAGTCATTGTGAGATGTCCTCATTTGTGACAAGGACAGTCACACATGAGGACATCTCACAGTGATTGTCTATAATGTCCCCTTTTTGGCTAACTTGGAAAATAGGAACAATTACTCCACTTCTCAGACTTACTCTATCAGATACTTACAATTAAACTAAGTAATGGAGGTTACTTAAGATATCAACCGCTATTTCAGATTCAATCACAATATGTGTGCAAGATGATATTGATACCAATATGTTTAATAGCACTGTCAGATATAATGATATGAAATATGCTATGAATATGATGTTTCCTATCACTTATAGTGATAGTATAATGATGCTATGTCTAATATAAACAATATCGATATACAATCAATAAGTATTGCTTGCAGCAATGTATTTGCTATGTCTGATATGATGATGTAATTATGTAAATGTGTAATATCGCTATGAGTGATATGTTGCTATTTCAGATTCTGAATTATATGCTTGCAACTTCAAATATTGATGTTGTTTCTGACTATCCTTTCTATCTGTGCAATCATGGTGCTGTCTCTGATCTACAATGATAAACTTGAAACCAAACTGCCAAAGGCAGATGCTCTATTGAGTATATCCAAATATGGATAAGTAAATAAAGTTCCAATGATGCCTTGAGTGACTGACGAGAATGCATTCTTATATTGTCTTTAACAAATGAAGAGATGCTATGAATGAGACGTGTCTTGTTTCTTCCTCCACGTCCCTTTGTTAATCACACCTTTCCATAATCCAACAGTTCACATAATATTATTTCATTATTTTCTGATCATAGATAACTCCCAGATTGACTCAATATCAAATCTTTTTATGAAGGTAATCTTCCCTAATTGGTAGTGCAACCAGTAGTTAACATCCACTGTGTTTGTATTAGTTTGGTCTAACTATCATTAGTATTTAGTCAATCGATATTAACTCTTGCCTTATCCCATATTGTTATGATTATATCCAATCTTTCTACTTTGATATAAGTTGATATCATTTTCTGATAATTGTCCATTTATTGGTTGATTGCTGGTAATGGAGTTTGATCTTCAAATTGACTTCCATTCCTATTAATACTTAAGGATACATTGTACTTATTATCCGTGACTGATGCCTCATTCATCGATAGCTTGTGATATAATCACTGATGCTTTTGTGTTTCTACAAGATGTGGTTTATCTCAGACAATCGATAATCTTTCAATCCTTTAGTCGATATCCTCCTATGTGGTGTCTATTGATATAGATAGTAGAATTCAATCTAGTTTCTGTTATTGTCATGATAACATAAGAAGTGATGGTGCATATTTGCTAGCGGGTCTTCATGTTTGATATTGCTTTATCGGATATGTCATTGTCTAAACTTGTGCAATTAATGATTATTTATAATATATGAATGGTTATCCTTCTTGCTTATCAATACATCTTCTGAAACACATAGCGACCTATCCCTTATTCATATCATGTTGATCTTGACTTCATAGTATTCGGTTCATTAATCATCCTCTCATGGTATCGATGTGTAATGACTAGTGATTGTTGTATCACTTCTTCATTCCTCATGGTGATAGATAATGCAGATGTTTAACGTAGATGTATATCGATTACAGATATTCGATATTGCTTTAAACGTTATTATTATTATTATTATTATTAATGTTATTGTTATTATTAAATATTATAATTAATGATGTTAGTAATATTAATAATATTATAATAAATATTATTATAGTGATAACATATTGTTTTATATTGAGAGGTTTATTAATATTATTTATATATTAAAATTATTATATCAATAATTGATTTAATATTATTACTTAATATATTATTATAATATAATATATATAATTTATTAATAATTATTTATTATTAATTTATATTATAATTATAATCATAATTATATTACTTATTATGCTAACTATATATTATTATTATCTGTTGATAATAATTATATATTATTGTTATATACCATTAATAATAGATTATTATATATCATCTAATCATTTTATTATTATACTAAGTTCAATATGTCATGGCTCATGACATTGTCCCTTGTGTAATTGCCACTTGAATGTATTGCTATTGAACCACATTAATGCTTTTCTTCTTCAACAAATGAGGACAGTCACTCTAAAGACAACATAATAATGTACACTCACTGTAAGGACAGTCACAAATGAGGACATCTCACAGTGACTGTCCCTTGTGTAATTGCCGCTTGAATTACACAAGGGACAGTCATTGTGAGATGTCCTCATTTGTGACAAGGACAGTCACACATGAGGACATCTCACAGTGATTGTCCCTTGTGTAATTGCCACTTGAATGTATTGCTATTGAACCACATTAATGCTTTTCTTCTTCAACAAATGAGGACAGTCACTCTAAAGACAACATGATAATGTACACTCACTGTAAGGATAGTCACAAATGAGGACATCTCATAGTGACTGTCCCTTGTGTAATTGCCACTTGAATGTATTGCTATTCAGCCACATTAATGCTTTTCTTCTTCAACAAATGAGGATAGTCACTCTAAAGACAACATGATAATGTACACTCACTGTAAGTGTACATTATCATGTTGTCTTTACAGTGACTGTCCTCCTTCAAGTGGCAATTACACAAGGGACAGTCACTGTAAAGACAACATGATAATGTAGAGAAACGTTGTCATTTGTATTTTCAACAGCGCCGAGAGAGATTTCGTCCGCGAAATCACAGCTACAATTTTTGAGTACGTTGGGTTTATTTTTCTTTTGTCATTATTATGTAATCTGGTATTCAGCTGTTAGAGAGCTAAAATACCCAGAAATGAGGACATATCTGTGTTGAATTTATTGTTAGCGGCTTTGGTTATTTAGAAGTTTAATTTTATTTGTTCATCTTTCAAGCAAAAATGTTTTGTGGACCGTAATGTCTTCATTGTTTCGGGTATGCAATGAAACAGCCCTAACTTGTGACTACCTTCACGGTACTTGTGTACATTATCATGTTGTCTTTACAGTGACTATCCTCATTCAAGTGGAAATTACACAAGGGACAGTCACTGTGAGATGTCCTCATTTGTGACAAGGACAGTCACACATGAGGACATCTCATAGTGACTGTCCCTTGTGTAATTTCCACTTGAATGTATTGTTATTCAACCACATTTATGGGCCCATTTGGAGCACGACACATAGTAGCATCTACAGAGAAGAAGTTTGGTATGCAACGGTCTTGAAACCTCCTGAGAAATTCTTGGTATGCATTTGTGTGGTGCAAAAGCTTCGTTGAAAGAGAAAAAGAAGAAAAGAATAGAAATGATTTTTTTCTTTTTATGTCATATACTGTAACCAGCTACTTATAACTTGCAAAAATTATTATAACCATTTGAAATTGAAACTTGGTTTAATGTGAAACTAAGAACTGCTTTATTAGAGCTTTCTGTGATTTAGATTCAGACATCAAGAACATTGTTTGCCTAATATTGTGATTAATGCTTATTTATTAATATCTCATACTAACAGACAATTGATAATTGTAGGGAAAACGTCATTGGGGGTCTTTGAGGATCCACCAGAAGCCAAGGAGAAAATGTATTCAAATGCTAAAGATGGTGTAACAGTCCTTACAGCTGTTGAACCTTGCTGTGTAGATCATCTCTGATTCTCCAAGTTCAACAGTACCGTGGTATTCCTTTAGATACTTCTAATGGTAAATTTCAGACATCAAGTTCTTTTCGTATGAAACTACTACATTTGTAATCTGTAGTTTTAAACTTTTAGTTTATAAATGTTCATCAGCTTTAGTTCGTATGCTGCCATTTCAAGTATGATTAATGAAGTTACCTTTATCACAGGATGAAAGTGAGCAGTTAGCATACTGGTACGGAGCTGGCAGCATTGATACGGTGACTAGGACATCGTTTAATGGTGGTATTATGTTTTCCCGTGTTTAGGGCATCGGCCTTTTGAAGCATTGCCTTCATCTTTCTTAAGTCTGAGTTTTAAGTTTGTTTATCTCTCTCGGCGCTGTTGAAAATACAAATGACAACGTTCTTGTTTGTTTTGCCCTTATATCCTGATGTGATTTCGCGGAGGGTTACGGCGCTGTTGAAAACACAAATGAAAACACAAATCCCTTGTGTAATTGCCACTTGAAGGAGGACAGTCACTGTAAAGACAACATGATAATGTACACTTACAGTGAGTGTACATTATCATGTTGTCTTTAGAGTGACTATCCTCATTTGTTGAAGAAGAAAAGCATTAATGTGGCTGAATAGCAATACATTCAAGTGGCAATCACACAAGGGACAGTCACTGTGAGATGTCCTCATTTGTGACTGTCCTTACAGTGAGTGTACATTATCATGTTGTCTTTAGAGTGACTGTCCTCATTTGTTGAAGAAGAAAAGAATTAATGTGGTTCAATAGCAATACATTCAAGTGGCAATTACACAAGGGACAATTGATCACTGTGAGATGTCCTCATGTGTGACTATCCTTGTCACAAATGAGGACATCTCACAATGACTGTCCCTTCTGTAATTGCCACTTGAATGAGGACAGTCACTGTAAAGAGAACATGATAATGTACACATACAATGAGTGTACATTATCATGTTGTCTTTACAGTGGCTGCCCTCATGTTGTATATTCTTCTCTGTAGATGCTACTATGTGCTAGGGAACTTCTTAGAAGTGTTGGTATATTCTTACAACTTGTTACACCTGGGATATTCTTCTCTATAGATGCTATTGTGTGTCGTGGTCCAAACAGGCCCATAAATGTGGTTGAATAGCAATACATTCAAGTGGAAATTACACAAGGGACAGTCACTGTGAGATGTCCTCATGTGTGACTATCCTCGTCACAAATGAGGACATCTCACAGTGACTGTCCCTTGTGTAATTGCCACTTGAAGGAAAAAAGCATTAATGTGGTTCAATAGCAATGTATTCAAGCGGCAATTACACAAGGGATAATCACTCTGAGATTTCCTCATTTGTGACTATCCTTACAGTGAGTGTACATTATCATGTTGTCTTTACAGTGACTATCCTCATTTGTTGAAGGAAAAAAGCATTAATGTGGTTCAATAGTGATGCAGAGTAGTCAGCAAGAAACTTGGATCTATGTCCCAACCCACTTCAAGACACCAAAATGACTCAACCAATCAATTAGGCTCTGATTTCTATAGGTTAATGTTTAAACTCTGCAAAGTAATGAATTTGAAGGTTTCAAGGATCACACAACAACTTATGGACTCAATCCCATTCAATAACAAATTTCCTTTTAGGGACAAGTTCCCTGATTTTCTATCAAAAGAGACTTTTAAGGTTCTAGATCTTACTTCCTACAGAAAAACTTAGAAACCCCTTAGATATCATCTAAATAACAAGAATCATGCATTGGTTGTGATCTAAACAACCCAAGACATCAAAATAACAAACTGACCTAGTGACCCTAGTAGGTCTCCCAAACCTGCTCTGTAGCCATAACTCTGCAACTTGCCAAAGGACTCTAAGAAGTTATATGTTTTCTGAGTACCCTTTTTGGATTTCTAACAGACCACCAACTCCCAGACCTTGACTCCACTCCAGCATATCAATGTCTTCATTGAGTCCGCAGACCTAATGCATGCTTTTAGGTGTGGGTTCCAAAACAAAGCATTGAAAATGGGTGTATGAAACCAAGATCAGAGTTTTGGAGTGTTCTCCTAATCTAGATAAACAAGAATGCCCAAGTTTTCAAGTCCTCAATATGATGCAAGCTTCTGATTTTATTCTGATTACCATCTTCCCAGCCAAAAACATGGTAGTTTTTGATCTAGGGCTCGCTCTCAACAAATGCAGATGCAACCCCCTGCCTCAAGGCTTTTAGAATATACAAATATACATCCTTAACTCTCATTCCACCAAGGAAGAAGGAATTCCAATGGTTGAAACGTGAGTTAAGGTCTTTACATCAGTCAAACCCTGAAAATGAGGGTTTGTAAACAATGCACAGAAAATTTGAAATAACTTAGATATAAAACAAAGAGAATCAATCGAACCAACTTCCAAAGCATCAGATGTCACTATTACAACTTCCAGGCAAATTTTATCATCCAACCACCATCCGTACAGCCGTACAGAGTTCATTTTTCACCAGAAATGCACTAAAACAAGGTGAAAATCTTATGTTCCAATTGATAGGATTTGACTCCTTGGCTTCATGGCAACTTCCTTCAATCATGGTGTCTTTGGCTTGCATTAGGGATGCCCCTGCATCAAATAGCAATGCATTCAAGTGGCAATTACACAAGGGACAGTACATGCCCATTAAAGTTGGTGTTTTGTTATCCAGCATGACAATGGAGACAACATACTCTGTGTCAATTTTACTGATCAAATTTTCCTCCGCCAGGCAAAGCAACAATTTGGGTATGATAAGGTGAAATTTTGTAGTCCTTTTGGGTATGATAACAGTTCCAGTTTCCAATAAGATGGTTCATTTTTATAATCTAGCTTCAATTTCTCTTGTGAAAATCTTTTTTTCATTTTATGGGTGGTAAAATATAATTATTATGCTAGAGGTGTGTACTTATGGATGATAATGAAACAAAATGATAAGATTTAAGACTCTTGTTTTTTTTTAAAATAGCAATTTAAGTTTCCTTCTATTATAAATTACTGTTTTTCTATTTTTTAATGTATCTTTCCAGATCTTTTATATCAATTTTATTTATGAAATATAAATATATTAATAATGTTTTAGTGTTTTTAGGATTAGTTTATATCAATTCTATGTATCATCATTCGTCATTCAATTGTCAGTATTATTAATTTAGACTGTGCAATTGTAGAACTACTCGAATATGGGTTGGATGGATACTCAAGCAGGGGAACCCTCCTCAAATATCTCAAGCAGTGAACTTGGAAAAATGTGTCCTGAAGGAACCCTTTCCATCAGAGGGATAAAAGTACAAACAAGTAAAAGAAGCAGGCTCTGCAAATATGTTTTTGAGAAGAAAAATGATAGATTATTCGAGTATGGTTCATGAGGTATATCTAAAAAGACATTTTTTTTCTTATTATAATAAAAGAGGAAGTTGTGAATGTCAAAGTTGAGTGAAACAAAAATTATTTTCATCAAATTTTGTTAGGCTTGCTTTTGGGAATAGTTTCTTACAATATTGCTATTAAGATTTTTATTGTGTAGTTTTTAGATTAGGTTTATAAAATTATATTTCATGAGTAGTGATTCATATTAATCAATTAACGATACTTTTGGAAGGTATTTTCAATGTGTCAAATTTTGATATTTTTACAAGAATTAGATTGTGTAATTTTTTCAATTAAAGTCATTGACTCATATTTCATAAATAATAGTTCTCGTGAATCCATCTCTTATAAGATTGAATAGTCTATTTAGGAAGTATTTCTGATAGTATGTCAAATTATGATATTACTATTACCATTAGATTGCATGGCTTTGAAGTCAACCTCGTTGACCCATATTCTTCTCTGTAGATGCTACTATGTGCTAGGGAACTTCTTAGAACTGTTGGTATATTCTTACAACTTGTTACACCTGGGATATTCTTCTCTGTAGATGCTACTATGTGCCGCGGTCCAAACGGGCCCATAAATGTGGTTGAATAGCAATACATTCAAGTGGAAATTACACAAGGGACAGTCACTGTGAGATGTCCTCATGTGTGACTGTCCTTGTCACAAATGAGGACATCTCACAGTGACTGTCCCTTGTGTAATTTCCACTTGAATGAGGACAGTCACTGTAAAGACAACATGATAATGTACACATACAATGAGTGTACATTATCATGTTGTCTTTATAGTGGCTGCCCTCATGTTGTATATTCTTCTCTGTAGATGCTACTATGTGCTAGGGAACTTCTTAGAACTGTTGGTATATTCTTACAACTTGTTACACCTGGGATATTCTTCTTTGTAGATGCTACTGTGTGTTGTGGTCCAAACAGGCCCATAAATGTGGTTGAATAGCAATACATTCAAGTGGCAATTACACAAGGGACAGTCACTATGAGATGTCCTCATGTGTGACTATCCTTGTCACAAATGAGGACATCTCAGAGTGACTGTCCCTTGTGTAATTGCCACTTGAATGAGGACAGTCACTGTAAAGACAACATGATAATGTACACAAGTACCGTGAAGGTAGTTGCAAGTTAGGGCTGTTTCATTGCATACCCGAAACAATGAAGATGTTACGGTCCACAAAACATTTGTGCTTGAAAGATGAACAAATAAAATTAAACTTCTAAATAACCAAAGCCGCTAACAATAAATTCAACACAGATATGTCCTCATTTCTGGGTATTTTAGCTCTGTAACAGCTGAATACCAGATTACATAATAATGACAAAAGAAAAATAAACCCAACGTACTCAGAAATTGTAGCTATGATTTCACGGAGGGAATCTCTCTCGGCACTGTTGAAAATACAAATGACAATGTTTCTCTACATTATCATGTTGCCTTTACAGTGACTGTCCCTTGTGTAATTGCCACTTGAAGGAGGACAGTCACTGTAAAGACAACATGATAATGTACACTTACAGTGAGTGTACATTATCATGTTGTCTTTAGAGTGACTATCCTCATTTGTTGAAGAAGAAAAGCATTAATGTGGCTGAATAGCAATACATTCAAGTGGCAATTACACAAGGGACAGTCACTGTGAGATGTCCTCATTTGTGACTATCCTTACAGTGAGTGTACATTATCATGTTGTCTTTATAGTGACTGTCCTCATTTGTTGAAGGAAAAAAGCATTAATGTGGTTCATTAGCAATGTATTCAAGTGGAAATTACACAAGGGATAGTCACTCTGAGATTTCCTCATTTGTGACTATCCTTACAGTGAGTGTACATTATCATGTTGTCTTTACAGTGACTGTCCTCATTTGTTGAAGGAAAAAAGCATTAATGTGGTTCAATAGCAATGTATTCAAGCGGCAATTACACAAGGGATAATCACTTTGAGATTTCCTCATTTGTGACTATCCTTACAGTGAGTGTACATTATCATGTTGTCTTTACAATGACTGTCCTCATTTGTTGAAGGAAAAAAGCATTAATGTGGTTCAATAGCAATGCATTCAAGTGGCAATTACACAAGGGACAGTACATGCCCATTAAAGTTGGTGTTTTGTTATCCAGCATGACAATGGAGATAGCATACTCTGTGTCAATTTTACTGATCAAATTTCCCTCCGCCAGGCAAAGCAACAATCTGGGTATGATAAGGTAAAGTTTTTGCAACAATTTCTTGCTGCTGCTAAGGTTAGCATTGTTTATGGTTTCTATTATATAGTTCTATCTATATTGCTATATGGCCTTTTGTTTAGGATTAAGTAGACGAGGGAAAATATTTCTTTTGTGGATTGTAAACAAAACATTGAATTATTTTAGAGAACATATCTAAATCTATAAGATGCTACGATGGAGCACATGACCATGTACTTGTGAATATTAGGATCCATGTTAATCAAATGACTGCTTTATGTAAATTACTTTTGAGTAAGTAAAAGGCAATACAATTTTTCGAAGTGTGCAAGGATTTTTATGATATACAGGTGTACGAAGAAATGAATCTGTGTTGTTTTGTATCAATATCAAACATCTCTGATATATTTTCATGTTTTTATAATCTATTTTGTAGATGGAAAGTTGAAATGCCAGCTATCCTAGAGTAGTCAATAAGAATATTGTCTGATGCTGGTCTTGGTATGGCCATGTTCAGTCTGGGTATGTTTTGAATTCTTCTCTATCTCTCTGATTGAGGAGTACTCGATATATGCATGTGCTTTTTTCTTCTTTGATGGTTGTGAAGCTCTGTTTGTTCTAAATACCACCGTATTGCAATTGTATTAGTTTCATTATTTTCTCTAAAGTCACTGTATTTTTTCTTATTATAATAAAAGAGGAAGTTGTGAATGTCAAAGTTGAGTGAAAAAAAATTATTTTCATCAAATTTTGTTACTGTCACAAGGGACAGTAACAAAGCCCTAGCTTTTCCTCTGATATAGCCTTCTCCCATACCTCATCCTGAGATTCTTTGTCTTCTGTGTCATCTGATCCTCCTATACAAGTTGCAAATGAAATTTATCGTTCATGTATAGACTGAGATAATATAATGCACTCGATATTTGAATCATCGTACATGTATAGAATGATAGAATATAATGCATTCAATATTTGTATTATCGTTCATGTATAGATTGAGATAATATGATGCATTCGATATTTGAAAAAAGTGATCGGATACCTTCTTTCTTGCCAAACGTGTTTTTACAACCTTCACATCTGCAGCCATCTGAGCAGCCAACCCCTGCCTAAAATAAAAGATACGAGCACTAATCAGAATACACATAAACTACTCTCCAGCCTTTAACCTTAAATTAAGCAATCAATTGAAGATATCTACCTGATAGCATTCACAGTATTTCTTCAGACACATTGATTTCTTACAATTGCAGCCTCTTTTGTGCCTTGCCGATGTTGGAGTCTCTCTGCTGAAGTAAGATAGCGAGAAAGATAAGAACTCTCCATAGATAGTTAAGTAATAGTGATACTATAAAAAGAAAACACCAGAACAAAGGAAAACCTCTCAGTATTTTCTCACCCCATTAGTTGGTGGAGAGTCAGCACCATGAACAATTTTAGGAGCAAAAGCAAGCGGATTGCGTGATTCTATTTGCTGTCGTGTGCCAACAACCATATCTGTATACTCAGGTTTGTTAAAGCACTCTTGACATGTGCAAGACTCAACGCAGTATACTCTTGCTGCAAAACACTCACAATACCTGCAAGAGTACTAGTAAGAATTTCATTTAAATTAAAACTATAAATCTAGTCATGTCAATACATGAATTGAAATGCAAAAATCCAAAAACATCTATTTATTTAATTATCTGATCTGCTGCATCTAAGAGGTACGCAGAATGTTCTGGATTGCAATTTGCTTTTCTTAAGTGCTAACACATAGACCTTCATAGCAATTTTCAAGTTCTGAGACAAATAGAAAAGACATAGGAACCAAATAATAAACCCACTCTAGTGCACAAAGACTCACAATTTAAGGCATTTTGACTTTTTACAATTGCAACATTTGCAGCCTTCTTTATCCCCAGTCGTGGCAGACTTTCTTCTGGGCATTCAAAGAAAAAGTCAAAGCTAAAGAAAAGGATGCAAAAGTGAATTCAAAATTATCCAGACAAAAAAGCATTACAAATGAAGACAAATCTCTGTAAAGTTGATAAAATCCTACAATTACCTTTTCTTCTTAGGACTGCTCTGATTATACTCTTCCCCTATACCAAATCCAGGTTGTCGAGAAATATCTTGTAGCGCTGGCCTCTTCTTGTCAAGTGGACTTGAGTTCATATATTCAATTTTAAAAGGTTGCCTACATTGCAATGGCTTTATGCCAACTGTTAGGGATCGGAAACATGTAGTGGACTTTTTGACTCCAATCTGTGTGTTTCCAGAAGACTGCACCTCCTATTGATCAATTCTAGTCTTTTCCACAACTGACACAAGCATTCCAGGAGCCATGATTGTATTTGTTGATACTGAAATATTTCCACCTGAGCTTACAGGAAGTAAAGAACTTGTTTGACTGTCACTGGGAGCCTCCTTCACTCCAGACAAAGTCAGCATTCCCTGCATGCCAGCAGCTCCCTTTGAAGTTGTTAGCAACCCAGTTCCACAATTTAATGACATTGAAGAGGCAAGGCTATTTAAATGCAAACCAATCCCAGTTGGCATACCCACTGACATAGAAGAATGCCCATTATTTCTAAGTGAGCTGTCAGACTTGTCTGAGTTACCCTCAGATGTTTTATAAGAGCAAGATGAAAACTGTCCAACAAATAAAGATTGGGAACTTCTCCTAGCATCTGTACCTGCATCTCTCTTATATACTACAAGTTGCTTGCCATCAAAAATTGCAGTTCCCTCACATGACATTGATGGTGAAGTGTTCTTTTCAGAACCATCATCTGTGGTTACCAATGCTCCTATTTTAGGCAATAAGTTTATTGCATTCCATGAGCCATTGGTCAAGTTTCTTCTACGAGCTTCTGATGCCTCAAAATCTAAGCAACGCCTACGCATGCCTCGTTGTGGTTGATTATCATTCTGTACATGAATTATAATGAGTAATCAGTTTTGGGCCTTGGAATCTTGTATGTAACATGCACAGGCATTTCATGGCTAAATGAATCTATTTTAAAAGCATCAACTTTTCTTACATGATGCTGGATACATAAGTAGAACAAGCGTATATCAAATTGGAAGCAATCAGAACTCCACAATGACATATTATTTAGAGTACTCTTTAGTTTAAGTAATAATGCATATATTGACACTGTAAAGACAACATGATAATGTACACTCACTGTAAGGGGACAGTCACAAATGAGGACATCTCACAGTGACTGTCCCTAGTGTAATTGCCACTTGAATGTATTGCTATTCAGCCACATTAATGCTTTTCTTCTTCAACAAATGAGGATAGTCACTGTAAAGACAACATGATAATGTACACTCACTGTGAGTGTACATTATCATGTTGTCTTTAGAGTGACTATCCTCATTTGTTGAAGAATAAAAGCATTAATGTGGCTGAATAGCAATACATTCAAGTGGCAATTACACAAGGGACAGTCACTGTGAGATGTCCTCATTTGTGACTATCCTTACAGTGAGTGTACATTATCATGTTGTCTTTATAGTGGCTGTCCTCATTTGTTGAAAGAAAAAAGCATTAATGTGGTTCATTAGCAATGTATTAAATAATTATTTTTTTTTATCCACCCATGGGTGTCGCAATTGTGACGGGCGCCCGTCGTAATGCGATGTAGGTGCCCGTCGCAATTGCTTGGGAGGCCCGTCGCAATTGCGACAGCTCTCCGAAGCCATGCGACGGGGGGGCGACGCCCATGCTGCTAACAAATCTTAGCGACATTGCGACGGGAGGGCGTTGCCATTGCGACGGCTACCCATAGATGTCGCAATTTGTGACTAAAAAATAGTGACATCTATGGGTGTGGCTATTGCGACACATAGCCGTCGCAAAATGCCCCCAAATGTATTAGTGAGCTGAAATGCTTTTGAATATTAGTTAGAATATCAAGAATGATATTAATAGTCTTGATATCTATATCAAGGACTTTAGAAAGCATTTGGGAAGAGGAAAATATTTTTACATACAGTGTACAAAATCAAAGAGCTTAACAGCAGAAGAAGATCGGAAGATAAAGTTGAAAGAAGAAGAATTTCAAAATGAATGTAACCTTCTTTCTAGCCCCAATGTGAAGATATTAGATATTGAGAAGAAAGTTAGGAAGCTTTATGATGAAATTAGAGTTTTGCAAGATGAAAGGAATAGAAAAATGAGAAGATTTACTCTTTTGAGAGAGCACACTTCTATGAAGTTATGTGTAATTGAAGAATAGTTGGAAGAATGTCTTTCACCAAAGGCATCTTTTCAGAAGTTTAACTTTGAAAACCTTCAAGCATGTCAAATAGTAGCTTATGGACTAAGCACTTTACTCAATGTGGTAGATTCCATTAAGAAATCATGGGAGAAGGAGATAGAAGCAATGAAAGTTGATTTTGTAGATTATGTTGCAAGCCTACCAGCTTTACAATAAGGAAATAAGGTATAATCTTTTTGTGACACAATTTTGTAGCCCTCCCTACTTTATTTTGTCATTGTTGTCAAAGGGGGAGTGATATAGAGAAGAAAATTATTGTATATGATATGGATTGATACTCTTAGGGGGAGTATTGTATTAGAAATTATATTTTGAGGAGTTATAAGGATAGTATATGTATATGTTATATTGTGGCCACAATTTTGAGACAATTTTGAGATTTTGAGTTGTACACTTAGCCAATTTTCTCATATGTTGCCACCAATGACAATGGGGGAGATTGTCAGAAATTTGGCTAAGCTAAGTACATAGATGTTGTCATCATGACATCATATGATCCACATGAAGAGAAAAAAGGCTAGAGAGAAAGTATAGCAAAGTGCATTGCAAATTTGTCTAAGTGTGAGACAACATTTTCACCAGTGTACCTGAGGATAGTTTTTGTTTGCGATGTCGACTGGAGTAAGCTCAGTGCTTTCACACTTGAACATAGACTCTATGATGTCTAATGATGACCCATCTTAGAGTGCAAGTCAGTATGACATGTACAGAATTAATTATGATAGCTTTACCAAAGACAGTGTTAAGCTGACAAGACAGTTTTGAAGACAGAATTGGTAAAGAGTTAAGGGATTATTTTTTTTATCAAAATAATGTCTTAACAATATAAAGGGATGCCATCCTAGATTTTAACCCTTAGATAAAGATATATGGAAGCCAACCATGTAAATTTATTAGCCTTAATAACTTGTATATATGTAATTGTAAATTGTAAGAAGAAGCAAAGATATGTGGTAATATTGTAATGATATGATACAAATGTAAGAGCAGAAAAAAGATATTGATGCAAGTAGCATAAGGTTATGTACCTTAATCCATTTTTTAATCAGTATACATTGTACATTACTTGTTTGGGCAGTGGGCTTATCTGGTAATCAGATTTTGTATTGACAACTCCTAACAGGGTTGAGGCTTCTAACAAGGCCTATAGTCCCTTAATCAGGACTGATACACTATATGCTTGTAATAGAATCCTAACAAGGTCAATATCCCTAACAAGATACTTTTGATTAGTGGATCTTTGTGGGTACCATCCCCATCGGGGTTTTCCCTTGGCCGGGGTTTCCTCGAGAACATATCATGTGTTATGAGTTCTTTAGTTTTATTGCTATGCATGTTGTTTAGCTTCTTATATTATGCATGTGTAAAGATAATCTATTATATCCATAATTGGGAAAAGGATAAAGATTTTAGAATACTGATTCACCCCCCCCCCCCCCCTCTCAGTATTCCCTATTTCTAACACATATAAACAAAACAATTAGGTCAGCCCTATAACTAATTACAAACAATGCTTCCAAATGAATTGGCTTAAGCGTGCTTACAATTATACATATAAACATGTCAAAAACCTAAATATAATGGGTTCATGGCCTTTACAACATTAAATTATAATTTCAAACCAAAATGCTAACTGTCGGCTCCATGCTCTATTCTCTACTGGCATACACTGGCTGTGCAACTTCAACTGACTGTAAGTTTCACATATTTTTATATTTTCTTATGCACTCATAGACTAAGCATAATTATAGTCTAAAAAACTTAAATTCTAGGGTGCATACCATAATTCATCTGTACACACATGTGCTGATGCTCTGAGCTACAAGAACTCTGTACACTATCCAGTCTTCAATAATTAACTGAATTCTGATCTTTACACTAAGTGCGCTGACTTGAAACTACTATATGACTTTGTTTCCATAATGAAAACACTATATCAAGTCATATACTTCAGTATATACAACTTTCCAACAATCTGCCCCCTTTTCATTGATGGCAGCAAAGGAATATGGCCAAGTTGCTAACTATCCCATAACACAAAAACTTTTGTCTACTTTTGTCTTTTATACATTTTTATACATAATCTTATATCTCCCTATACATATATATATATACTTTATATTATAAACACAAATCTCCCTTTGACATTAATGACAAAGGTGCATCAAAAAATTATATCTATACATACTCACTGAGGGAAAACATCTAGATATGCAATCTTGAGGTTCTGGATCTCCTTCTTCCAAAAGGTTATCAGAGAGTTAAATATTTGGAGATGGACACATAATGCATATTGAAGCTTCTCCATCTCCTCCAAGTCACTGATGGGACCATGATCATAAGTTATCATGGTGGCATCATTCTCCTTTATATTATGATTTAGGATGTCTAAAGAGGGTGCAAGACCATTCCTCAACTGAGTCTGTCTAGACCTTATCCTTGTTATCTCTATTTCTTCCTTCTCAATCTTGTCTAACTATCCTTGGTAGACATTGTTGAACATGTTCACATTAGTGGATGTGTTTGACACTGAATTCTTTACCTACTCAATCATTGCTTCTACCTCTTTTATCTTCTTGAAGTGAGCATCGGTGAGATTGTCTTGATCCATGCATGCTACAATGATCCTTCTTCCTTCATCAACAAATTATTTCCAGGATGCTTTACCAAACTTAAGGGAATTAAAGTCTAGTGCAAAGTTTCTCATCAACTCATTTAGTCTCTTCTTTAAGTACTTCTCTTCTGCTACTATGGACGCAGATTCTTCTAGGCTAGAAAAATTGCTTTTGAACTATGAGAGGACTGAACTCACATCATTAACCGAATGTACTTTTAACACTTTCTTATGCTCTGGTAGAAAACATGTTCAAAATATTCACTGATTCTATCAGGAGAGGATTCCTCATAACTTTTTTTTCTTTTTCCTTCTCCATAGCTAAGATGCTGAACTTAATCGGGTCTTCTTCTTTCCAGGAGTCCAAACTGCTTGTGTCAAGTGTCAAACTTGACAACAATGCTGAGGAGGGAGTGATGGGAGTGTTGTCCATCACTTCTTGTTTTAGGTTTGCAAGATCAGCATAAGTCTCATCTTCTTTCTTGTCTACCTCTTCTTCTTCTTTCTTATCAGATACATCTTCTATGAGTACTTCTTCTTGCTGAGTGGGAGGTGTATTGCTACATAAGATTTTAGCTTCTTCAGTACTAACAAATGTTTCCTCAAACTTGTCCAAATCCTTATCAGGAGCTGCCATGGCTATCTCCACATTATCTATGATAATAGTGTTTCTCTCATGTGATTTTGAGATGGGCGTAGACTTGTCTGCCTCTGTTTGAGTTTCTTCTATGGGTGCTGAGTCCTGAGGACCTGTCACTCGTACATTGAAGGTCTCTACTTCTTTGACTTTCTTACTAGGTACATGAGTGATGGGCGGAGTAGGTAGTTTTATTTGTTCTAATAAAACCTTTTCAAAGGCCTTCTATGTTTCCTTCATTATCAACTCATAGTCATCTTTGTTCATAATGTGAAGAGTTCTCATCTTTTTCCTTAAGTGTGGCTTCACCAAATTTAATATCAGTGCCAATTCTTCTTTAGAACATACTAGAAGAGTATCTTCTAATACTTTTTCTCTGATCCTTAGATCCTCTTCATTTTCTTGTCTCTTTAGGTTTTCTAAAATATCCCATACTTTATCTAGAATGGAGGTTTTCTACTCAAGGATTGTCTTCTTGAACTTAATCATATGTTTGACAATCATACTATGTATTTCTAATTTGTCAATCTCACTGTATATGTCATAATACTTCTCTACTTGATCAATTTTTCCCTCATCAATAATTCTTGCATTCAAAACTTTAAGGCTTGGTCTGAATCTTGCCTTAGGAGGTTCTTGAATGTTTTTCTTTCTCCTTAGTGCTTGTGAGGATGGATGACTAGTGCTAGCTTCTTTCTTCCTCTTGACTATAGGCTTATACTTTAGAGGAGTGGTAAGATCAATAGTATCTATGAGCGTAGAAGGGGTATTATCTTCTTTATCCTTCTGACTGTCATTTGATTCAGTTTTCATCTTCTTCAACTTAGGATCTTCTTGTTCTTCCTTTTCTACTACACCTTTCAATTCTAGGGAAATATTTTCATCACTTTCTTTATCAAGGTCTGCTTGAGACACACCATGTATTCTCAAGATCTCAGAAGTGACCTTTGCAACCTTTCTTTTAGTTGCAACACTGTTAAGTTTTGAATCAACTTCTCTAGTCTTTTCCTCATAGGTTCTCCACCTAGGTTCATTAGGATCTTTGGGGGTTGTCAGAAGTACCTGTGCATATGCTTCAAGGACCTATTCTTCTACCTCATATCCAAGTGGATGAATCCACTTAGTTCTAGGCTCAACAACTTCCATACATGTAGTATTAGTCTCCACCATAAAGCATATTGTATCCTTATATTTCTCTACAATGCTTTCTAGAATCCTATACCTCATTTGCATCTTAGCTCTAAAGGTCTTCAATTCCAATGTGACATAGTCTCTTAGTGTGCTTTCTATGGATGCTTTGTTGGATATCTGAGGCATTGTTGGAATGGACTTGTCCAAATACAAATCTAAAACTCTTCCAACTATATGAAGGTACATATAGATGATTAGGGACCCAAACCTGAATATCTTTGTTTTGTCATGTTTGATAGCTTTGATGTTGTCTATGAATTGTGCATGCAAGATCTCACACAAGTTGAATTCTCCATCTTCCTTTACTAGTTTGATGGCAGCTAGAATAGTGCCCAAAGACACACTAGTCACCCTACTGGTGTGATGAAATCTATAACCCAGTATCATTGACATCAATTTGATATCTTCTTGGTTAATCGACTCAATAGTCATGCCACGCCTATCACTCCTTGACTTACATACTTTTTCTACCATTTTCCTGACATCCTTACCCACTAGAAGGATGGTGCCTATCCTAGAAAGTCTTTTCATCTCATGTATCAGATCACTTGTGATTTTTAATGGAACATCTCCAATCCAAAATAGATCATCATGGATTCTGCTCAATAAGATCTTTATCCATTCTATCTCATAGAATTCATATGTCGTAGCATACTCAACAATAGGGTGATCATTCCATTCGATGTATTCATCCATGAATGTTTTATCCTATTTCAACATGGTATCCATGTGCACCCTTAACCTATCTAGTCCAACAGGTTCTTTCTTACAATAGATGTAAGCCCTTATGTCTTCCACATGCATGACACCCATAGGCATGCGAGAGAAAGCTCCCTCTAAATCATCTAGGGTGGATTTATATGGGTTCCTCTTGAAAACATATCTTTTCTTCTCAGTGACATCATAAATAATGGAAGTGGCCATGACTTACTTGTTAATCACTTTCCAACTAAACTTAAAGGAGATCTGACAACTTTTGAATTGGCACAACGAGCTAGGGTTTCTACAACTGATCAAATGCACTGATAATTGCAGAAAATCTCTGATAGATTCAATCTCCAAGACTTCACAACAACCTCCAAGGCTCTTTCTGCTCTCCTATTGCTCTGAATTTGAATGCAATGATCAATCAAATGACTTTTGTATATTTTAAATTGAAAAATCCCCCATTAATTCACATCACGTAAACCAAGCTATCACTTCAAAAATTCAAACTTGAGCTCCGCTAACAATCAGCATGTGTGCTCTTTCACGAAGGTTCCTATACACTCCAAAATCTTAAGTCCAAAGGCACATACTCTAAGGATGAGTATACCAGCCACACAAGGGTCTAGAGCTAAATTAGCTCCCCCTATGATCCTGAGGACCACTCATGTAGATGTAGAGGGTGTGTCCACTGGGGATGCATCCAATACATTCTCATTAGCTTTTTCCTTCTTTCCTTCTGACCAAATCAAGCTCGCATCCTCTGAGGCTTTCACAAACTTGACTTCTGCTTTAGGATCCAAAACTGGCTCTTCGATCTTTTTAGGGCTTTCCTAACCTTGCGTCCTTGATCTACATAACCTTGAGATATGTCCAGCCTTGTTACAAGAGTGAAAAATGATTGGATGTGTATTATTCCTTGGTGCATTAACATGAGTCACCATTTTGCATGTCCTGGCTAAGTGACCATTATAGTTACATATCTAACATGTAACATTCTGAGAACTTCTTACATTTGTCTGATTTTGATTCCTCTGATTATGTTGAGTCCTTTTCTTCTTACTAGTCTTGCAATTCATAGCTCTATGACCAAATCTATTGCATGAATAACAGTAGCCATTAAAAGGTCTTACCTATGTGCAGTTCCTTGCAATGTGTCCATGCTTGTTACATACAAATAAGGTGTGTTCTACTTGCTTGCACTCATTCTTAGGAGGACCACCATTATCTTTGGTTTGATCTTCAGTCTTCTCAGTATTAGTAGAGTCTTTTTGAGTTTCCTTTCTTACTCGCATATTGTCAATTTGATTATGTGCTTCATTGTATCCAATATAGCTAGTGTCTCCTTTGATTCTTCTTGCATACAACTTAGATTCTACCAAATCAGCACTGGTGTGTACTTTGTCAATATGATCCTTTGCCTTTTTCAATTCAAATTCCAAGCTTTCTTTGATATTCTTTAGTTCCAAGATTTCTAAGTTAGCTTCCCTTAGTTCTTCATTGAGTTGAACATTCTCCTTGACTTGTTCATTGTAGACATCTTGATTGTTCATCAGTTTTTCATCAAATTCTTCAAGCTAACTCAATAAGGATGCATTTTCTTCATTCAACTTCTTGAATTTTTCTTCAAGTTCACTGTTAGAGTGTCCTTTCAAATCCTTTCTTAGTCTTTTGATAACTAATTGAGCATCACTGACTTTTTCTTTTAGTTCTTCAATTTCTCTTTCTAGATTGTCTAGGTCTTCAAGATTGGCTTCAAGATTTTTCTTCAGATGTTTCATTTCTACTTTATCCATGATCTCCTCAAGTGGTTAAACTTCTTTTCTGAGGACCAGAGCTCTGATACCAATTTTTAGGAATGGGAACATTGAGAGGGGCGTGAATCAGTGTTCACTGTAATTTAACTTTTTACTTTAATCTTTATGCTGAACTTAAATGCTTAAGTACTGAATTTAAACATTCACATAAACATGAAACATGAAATCAACACATGACACCAATATGGTTATGGGGAAACCAAAATAGGTAAAAACCCCGGTGGGACTTGATACCCACTAATATTCTGCACTAGTTTTTTGTGATCCTTGTTAGAAGATCATTTACCCTGTTAGGAGTAGTTTTACAATGCTTTAAGTACAATAGACCTTGTTAAGGGTCAAACCCTATTAGGAGTCTTTTACAATGATCCCTATTAGGGGAGTGGACTCACTGTTCTAGAGCTCACTACTCAAATGGTGAAGGCTACAACCTTATGATTTCAAATACACACTATATATGTAGGTGAACTATTCACTGTAACACTACTTGTCAGATTAGTTCCTTTGGTGTGCTGATGCTTTGACCTCTAGAAAAGCTTCAATACATATTATGTTTTCTTTGCATACCTCTACTCTTCTTATCACAACTCTATTACAACTTCCATACCGAATACAATGGACACATCTTATATTTATACGCTCATATAAACAAAACAATTAGGTCGGCCCTATAACTAATTACAAACAATGCTTCCAAATGAATTGGCTTAAGTGTGCTTACAATTATAGATATAAACATGTTGGCAACCTAAATATAATGGGCACATGGCCTTTACAACATTAAATTATAATCGCGAACCGAAATGCTAACTGTCGGCTCCATGCTCTGTTCTCTGCTGGCATAGACTGGCTGTGCAACTTCAACTGACTATAACTTTGACATATTTTTATATCTACTTATGTGCACATAGACTAAGAATAATTATAGTCTAAAAAACTTAACTTCCAAGGCGTATACCATAATTCATCCATACACATGTGTGTCGATGCTCTGAGCTGATGGAACTCTGTACACTGTCCAGTCTTCAATACTTAACTAAATTCGGATCTTTACACTAAGTGTGCTGACTCCAAACTGCTATATGACTTTGTTGCCATAATGACAACACTATATCAAATCATATAATTTAGTATAGACAAATTTCCAACTAACGCTTCCTTTTTATTTGTAATCTTATCTTTGTGTGTTTCCTTTGGAATAATTCTTTCCTTGTTTATTCTTTGCATCGTTCTTTTTTAGTGGATTTCCTTGCATAAAATACTTTGCTTGGTTAATGTTTAAGGTGAGTTTACTAACACAAATCAACTTTATAGACTATTCAATTTTCCCTCACACTAATAACTCAATCTACATGAGCCATAGTAAGTTTAATATTACTTGGCTAGTATGGTCATAATTTGTTTCTATCTTTATTCATGTTTTGTTTCTTTTGTGTTGATTTTAGATTAATGAGGTCCTAGCTGGCTTGGGGACTTGGTGTTTACTTTTCTTTTTCACCTTCGTAAAAATTATTTTATATGCTTTGATCTACTTTACCCATAGTAGGAAGAATTTTCACACTTGTGCTAAATTGCACACTAAATGTAGTCTCATAAATTACATCCCCATGCAATTTATTTCTTAGTTAGGCCATATTTTAGTGTTCTAGGCCTTTTGTTCATGATATTGTTGATTATCCTTATTTTATATGTAATTTAATTTTCCTTTCACTAAATAGGACATGAGGTCCTAATTTAAAACCATATTGTTGAGATTACGGTGCCTAGGGCACCCCATTCTTGGTTACATTACTTAAGTGGTATATTTAAACCCATATCAAAATTCATCTAGTTTTACATCTTGAAATGGTTGGGAGAGGTATAACAAAAATTTGTCCTTCCTTATTTGAACAACACTCAATTCCAAATCAATCTCTCAATTGTAATTTCACATTTTCAAGCTCTAATACAAGAGATCAAGCATCAAGGCATTATAGAAAAAGAGTATTTTTTAGATCTAATCATTTTTTAAGGTATCCATGATCTTTTTATCCTAAATTCAACATCAAGATAACTTTAAGAATTTTCATGAGCATTTTGACATCAAAAATGTTTATTAAGGTATAAGAACTCTAATTTTTAGATCTATTCTCTACTATAATTCAATATGATCTCAATTCCATTTTAATGTATTTCAAATTTAAGGTTAATTACTAAATTAGAGATTGACTTAGGAAAACCAATTTGTATAGAATATCTCCTCTCTTTTTTGTGTGTAGGTACAGTTGATATACATATGAAAAAAATTTATAGAGAGATCAGGTGAAGAGTTATAGCCTGTAACTCATTCAATAAAAAATTTTCAGGAGGAGGTTAAGTAGGGAACCCTAATATTCAGAGAAAGTTTCTTAGGGAATTCTAATCTATATTTTTCAGTCCTAGATTCAAATTGGAGTTAATTTATAGTTTATTATTTCCTAATCTTTTCCAAAATCTATCTATGTATTTTTACTCTCCTTGTGCACATAGAAAGCCGCTATTTCACCCTATTTTTCCCTAGATATTTCATTTTACAATCACATTTACATAGTTATAGTCTTGTTTAATGAAGGATTATTTCACCCACCTAGTGCTTCATCCTTTATTGAGGCATAGTAGATCATATTCTTTCCAACATAAGAGGAGATAGGACTAGCCTTCCTAGTTTGTCAATAAATCCTAATGAACCCTATCTCCCATCTTAGACTAAAGTATTCATGTCATCTCATATTTAGTTTCTTCTAATGGTTTTCATCAAGTATATTCATATTTTTTTATGTTTTGATTCATCTTATTTGGCATATTTTGATTTACACATATGGATAATTGGGCATTACTCCATGGAACACATTATAAGAATATTCCTTACATCACCTTTCATGTAATTTATTCTATTGTGGACATTGGATTTGTTTCTTCTCATGGAAAGGAACATGGTTTTCCACTATAGAATCTTTAACAAGATCTATCCTCAAGCCTTTACCTTTGATATATTCATATTTTCTCTTACGGGTGGATACATTGTATCTTCCTTTTTCTCTAATGGGAAGGGGATATTATTTGTGTTTACGTTAATGATTTTATATTGGGAGCATATTTAGAGTGCATTTAGTATCTTTCTTTATCTCTCTTTTGGGGAGGATTGTTCTCCCAGTAAGGGTTTACCCTTCTGTCTATTTGTGAGAGTTGCATTGGTTTTTACATGGATTTATAATCAAGTGTTTTTCACATGACAGATGTATACTTGTCTCTTGGAATTCATCACAATTTTATTAGATTCTCCCTAAGTTAATCTTAAGGGGCATGTATAAGTAATAATGGCATTATATAATTATTTAATTAATTAGGCCCTTTCATTATTTATTCATTGAATCTAAACTTGGGTTCTTTTCCCTTTCATTAAATTATGGTAATAATAGCTTAACTTATCTCATTCATTATGATTGTGACACTTTGCACTAGCTAGTTTAATATATCTATAAATTTTAGAGTAGGGATCTATTTATTATTTTATATGAATTCATTCATTAATTTTTGCATCAATAGATAATTATTAGGTCACTGAGAAAATTATTCTTTCTTTACCTCCAATTTTTGATAAGTGGTGTTGTTGCAGGTGATACATGGGATTGTGAGGTTGATTCATCACTTTCATCACCTAAAATAATTTTATAGAGTCCTCAAATAGTAATGTTGTGTGTGAATGTCCTCATATTTACAAACATTATGAACATATTATTGTTGAACATCTTGTATGTTGAGAAGGGAAAGGTGAATTAGTATACCCTCAAAAAATTAAAAAAAATTAAGTATCTGACCACATAACATATTTTATTCATGGAAACCCAGGATGGGAAAAACCATAGACAGGGTTAAATCTCAAGTATTAAGTAACTTGTTAATTAATACATAGGGTGGCTCACTATTGGTTGAGATCACTTCCCTGACTAAAAAAATATTAGTAATAGTTATTTATACTATTAGAAAGTAAAGATACCTTGTTATAACTGAGAGGGGGGGGGGGGGTTGTGGGTGAATCAGTTAAATAGATTAAACAACTTTCTACCCAACTATGGATATCATTTACTATCTTTATACATGAAAATAGAAAAGTACTAAAAATTAAAATCAATCTTAACATAATGAAACACATAACACCATATTTTGTTAACTAGGGAAAATCCCAGTGGTGATGGTACTCACAAAATGATCCACTAATCAAAAGTATCTTGTGAAAGATATTAACCCTATGAGGAGTCTATTACATCCATATAGTGTATCTCTCCTTGTGTTAGGAATAGGCTCTATTAAAAGCCTTTGACCTAGTGAAGATTCAATTATACAATAAAAGAATTTAGATCTTACTGCTTATACAAAGTTCTCACTGCACATATAGAACATATACAACTTCATAATACAAAACATTGACTGCTATTGATATCTTCAATATCTAATCAGTCCTTGTAAGTGCTCACATAAAATCAAACATACAGTTTTCCTTCTCTGGTATGATTATCAAATTCACATCTACACATAACAAACAAAGTGTACATATACACTATCAATCATATCTTTACAATACAATTGGCCATCTCGCATAAACAAAGTGTCTTCCTTTTATACCATTCTCTTTATCCAGTCGGCTTTTAACTTAAGTATATATAGCCAAAACTATAATATCTCATTCTTCCATGTTAGGATGGACATATAGGATGTCATTCCAAAATAATTCATAACTTTATTTTAAAATAAAATTAATTTGTTAGCCAAAAATCTATATACTCTAACTTGCCATGTTTCTGTGATATACATGTTATCTTAGGAAAAGTTCAAAAATCATAACCAGAACTGTTGGAAACTGCAATTGAAACAATTTTTGTATTTTCATTGATGTCAAACCTTAACTGCTAAGACAATTTCTATCTAAGAAAGTACTATATCTATTGGTTGATGCAAAGCATTCGGGAAAGGGAGATAACAATAGCACCTAGGGAAAGGTTGAGTTATTTGATAATTCAATGAGTACTTGATTATTTGGCACTATGATAAGATAATGTATTGTTTATCTAAGTAAGAAGAAAGACTAAAGAAGTAGGCTTAACTAAGAAAAAGTGAAGAAATTTAGTTTAAGCGGAGTGATGTTAGTGACAACCAATTGACAATATATACTAAGTAAATCTAGTGTTTATCAAACATCAATATATGTCGAGTGTCAAGAAATTACCGAGAAAAATATTGTTAGCCGAGGAAGACAGTTTGAAGAGATGACCAAGTTATGTAATGATGACCGAGGACATGAACACAGTATTGACCGGGCATCAGCAATTTACATTTGGAGGAAGAATTTAGATTTCCAGCCGGCAGAGTTGAATTCTTGGGTTATGTAAATTGTGTTGACTTTATTAATTGATTGTATGGAGAATTGAATACATGGTAAATCATTTTACTATACATTGAATAAGGAGATTGAAGATGTTTCTAGAAGGTTGGATGAAGAACTTAAATGATGGAAAGATCCGATGGATTTGCCCTAACCTAAAGAGGTTACAAAGTATGCTGGTGATGTTGATGTTATTGACTAATACATCTAAGTAGAAGGATGAAGGTGAAGATCATAGTTCTGATTGCTTGAAGAAAATTCCAAGAAGATTATTGATGGAGATGGAAATGGAACTCAGTCAGTAAAACAACATATATGTGCAAATTGGACCTGATATCTGCAAAGTGAGATGTATGTTTTATAATCAGACACTATTGATACTTTCTAACCATTGTAACAGTCTAAATCCTTTAATCAAGGTTAACCAAATAGTCATTATTTAAATCCTTTAATCAAGGTGGAATTCTAATGGAATATACTTAAGTTCTCTAACTAGGACACTTCTAATAGGGTGATTGAAATCTTTTAATAGGGTCACACCTAATAGTGTGTTTGTAAGCATTTAAAAAGGTTGGATTTTCACAGAGCTCACTTCAGAAGAGTTAAAATATCAGCAACATGTTACAAAGTGGTTTTTCCCAAGTTGGGTTTCCACAATAAATTTTGGTGTTATACTTGTGTGAATTTTTTGATGTGGATGTTTTGATATTCTGCAAGTTAATTACTATAGGATAATGGACTGCATGTTATATATTTTATGATATATTTTCTTTGAAGACCGAGTTGAGTTGGTGATTAGATTTGAGTTTGTTGAAGTTTTTATAAGTTCAATTGGTACTTCTGGACCTGAGAACAACTAATTCACCCCCTCTCTATTGTTCTAAATAATATTAACAATTGGTATTAGACCTCTTGGTGCTTACAGGGAAAACATTTAATGGTACTTGAAGCAATATGATCAAGATGTATAAGAAAGAGGTACCAAAGTTGAACAAGGAGAACTTCCCTGCATGGAAAAGTCTAATGAAACTGCATCTAGCTGGTATTGGTGATTCGATGAAATACTATGTTGAACATACCTATGTTACACCTATTGCACCTTTGAGTACCAAGGAGATGAGAGAAAAATAGGAACACAATCAAGCAATGTGGAGATTGCATCTACCTTAAGTTATCTGTAATTTGAAGACATCAAAGACTGCACTAATCCAAAGAAAATGTGGGATACTCTTGAAACCATTGATGGTGGTGATACAAATGTATTAAGGGAAAAAGCTAAGATCTTGAGAGGTACATTTGATGAAATGAAAATGCAAGAAGGTGAGAATATTGCTTAGTATTGTGGAAGAATCAAGGAGATAGTGAATTCTATTAGAGGAGCCAATGGAATCATTGATGATGAGACTGTCATTGGAAAGGTATTGATAACTTTTCTTCCTATATATGCTATCATAATTTCAGCAATTCAAGAATCAAGATGTAACCCTAGTAATGCTCTAACTCTGGAAAGCCTTGTTGGCAAGCTCACTTCTTTTGAACTTTCTAAATATGATAACTACATTGTTCCTATTGTTGAATCTGCATTCAAGTCACAAATGGTTTTGCAAAAATCTGAGAGGGAAAAAGATAAATGTGTGACAAGTGAAAGTGATAGTGGAACTGATAGTGACACTTTTGATGAGGAACTGGATGATCTTGAAGCACTCATGGCTAGAAGATTGAAGAGAGGAAAAGGAAAATATAAAGGTAAACTTCGTATAATTTGTTTTTCATGTAAAAAAGTTGGTCATATTGCTGCAAGATGTCCTAACAAGAATGACAAGGATGAGGAAAGAGAAAGAAAGTACAAGGATAAGAGGGATAGAAAAGATCACTGAAGGTACAGAGATTAAAAGAATAAAGGTAAGAAATATTGTTATATTACAGAAGAGGAAACTGATAGTGATAATGATGATTTTGATATTGAAGTAGTTTATGTTGCTATGAAAGATGATTCTGATGAGGATGAGAAAACTACACTTATTTCTTATGTGAGTAAAGGAGATAAATGGATCATTTATAGTGGTTTCTCACATCACATGATTAGTGACAAAAGTAAGTTTGAAACCATAGATCATTACAAAGGTAGAAGTGTTAAGTTTGGTAATGATGCACCATGTCTTGTGAAAGGTAAAGGATTGATTAAGCTAACTGATAAGATAACTTGTAAAAATGCCTATTGCATTGAAGTTCTTAACTATAATTTGTTGAGTATTGCATAGCTTAAAAAAATTGGTTACCAAGTGAAATTTCATCACAAAAAGGCTAAAATATTTGATGCTACTAATGAACTGACTAGAAGTGGAGAAAAAAGTAGAGGTAAATTGTTCTACCTAGATCTATATGAAGAAACATGCTTATTTGCACAATTTGATGATGTATGGTTATGGCATAAGAGGCTATGTCATTTTAACTTTTACAATCTAGTAAGTATTAGTAAAAAGAAGAAAGTTAGAGGTTTGTCAAGATTGAAGAAACCTGATAATGTGATGTGTAAACAATGTTAGCTGGGAAAAATGACAAAGTCTAGTTTCAAGAGAAAGACATTTAGTTTTGAGAATATTTTGGATTTGGTTCATACTGACCTTTGTGGACCTATGGGTATAAAAATTTATTTTGGTGCCAAGTATTTTATTTTGTTTGTTGATGATTACACTAGGATGATGATTGTAATGTTTTTGAAGGAAAAATATGATGCATTTCAGTTGTTTAAGTGGTATTTGGAAAAATTTGAAAAAGAAACAGGTAGGAGCTTGAAATGTCTAAGATCTGACTAGGGTGGAGAGTTTATATCAAATGAGTTTGATATGTTCTACAATGATAGAGGAATCAAGAGACATATGTCTACACTTAGAACCCCTCCACAAAATGCTATAGTTGAGAGAAGAAATAGATCTATTTTTTATTGTGCAAGGACACTAATGATTGAGAAGAATGCTACACAAAAATACTAGAGAAAAGTTCTAAGTACAACTATTTATACCTTAAACTGAGTACAAATAAAAAAAGGGTACAAATGTTACACCTTATAAATTATGGCATGGATGTGCACCTAATGTGAAATACTTTAGAATCTTTGGGAGTAAATGCTATATACTAAAGGATAATATAAATGGAAATTTTGATAGAAAGAGTGATGAAGGAATATTCCTAGGCTATTACACTAAGAGTAAAGCTTAGAATTGTTTGAATTCTAACACTAACAAAATTGTGGAAAGTGAAAATGTGAGAGTTGATGAATATGCAGATAAAAATGATCAAGAAGGCAAGAGAGAACCTAAGGATTATAGATCTTTTGTCTATATATAAGAAGGAGAGGTAAGTAACACAACTGCATTAGATGTTGAGTCTCGAATAAGAACTTCCAAGCATTAGGAGGATGCTTCCAAGCATCAAGAGGACATTTTCAAGCAATCAAAAGTGGAATCTAATGAACCTGAAGACCAAGAAGAAAAGAAATATGAACCTACAATGGCACAATATGTGAGA
Source organism: Chamaecyparis obtusa (assembly GCA_027943335.1). Classification (NCBI taxonomy): domain Eukaryota; kingdom Viridiplantae; phylum Streptophyta; class Pinopsida; order Cupressales; family Cupressaceae; genus Chamaecyparis; species Chamaecyparis obtusa. Next base: position 155,826 of record BSBK01000971.1, on the reverse strand, counting down.
AGACATCATAAGCCTGAACAAATCATTAGAGATAAGGAATCTCGAGTCTTGACCAGAAGTAAGTTGAAAGACCCTACATGTTTATTATGTGAGTTTGAGCCTAAGACAATAAAAGATGCTTTAGAGAATGAAGACTTGATTCAAGCTATGAATGAAGAAATAGATCAAATTGAAAAGAATGATACCTGGACTTTGGTGCTGAGACCCAAAAAGCAAGAATGTTATTGGAACAAAATGGGTATTCAAGAACAAGCTAAATGAATATGGACAAGTCACAAGGAATAAGGCAAGACTAGTATGAAAAGGTTATGCTCAAGAAGAAGAAATAGACTATGGGGAAATATTTTCCCCTGCAGAAAGATTATAAGGAGTAAGAACTCTACTTGTATATGTTGCTTATAGAGATTTCAAGGTATACCAAATGGATGTCAAGTCTGCATTTTTAAATGCTATATGAGAAGAAGAAGTATACATTGAACAACCTAAAAGAATTGTTGATCCAGACAAGAAAAACATGGCTTGGAAACTAAATAATGTGTTGTATGGATGAAGCAAGCCTCCAGAGCATGGTATGAGAGGCTGCACAATTACTTGATAAAGATTGGATTTACAGGGACAAATGACAACATCAATATGTGCATGAAAACTAAAGAAGGTAAATGGATTTTGTTAGCATAAATTTTTGTTTATGATATTATATTTGGTGGAAAAGATGCCCTATATTAGAAATTTTCAAGTGAGATGCAAACTAAATTTGAGATGTCTATGTTTTGTGAGATCAAGTTCTTTGTTGGTTTACAAATCTATCAGATGGAGAAAGGTATCTTTATAACACAATATAAATATGTCAAGGAGATACTGAAAACTTTTGGAATGGAGGATTCAAGACTAGTAAGTACACCTATGGCTACTGGAGATAAATTATCTAAGACTAATGATACTGCCAAAGTGAATCAAACTCTGTACAGATCCATGATTGGAAAGCTACAATATGTTGTTCATAGAAGACCATATATAGCTCTAGTAGTTGGGATTGTGGAAAGATTCTGTACCAATCCTAAGGAAACTCATATGATGGATGTGAAGAGAATAATGAGGTATCTAAAAGGGACAAAAGAGTATGGATTATACTACAAGAGGACTAAAAAAATTGAACTAAGAGTCTACACTGATGTTGATTAGGTAGGAAATGTTGATGATAGGAAAAGTACAAGTTGAAGAGCTTTCTTTCTTGGACAAAGATTAGTCTCCTAGACAAGCAAGAAACAAAATTGAATTTCCCAATTGTCATGCCCAAAATTAGGGCAAAACACACAGAACAATTTTTTTTTTTTTTTTTTAAAACTCATCCTACAAGGTTGAAATGAGTAACATAAAATCATATCATCAACCTGTACAAGGTCGAAGAATACACTAGGTAGGGTCAAGATATAACTAAGTAATATTTTCTCTAGGGTAAAAAAAAATGTCTCATGTACAAATAATTAGTACATTAAATATAATACTAACTATGCATATAATATCATAAATATATATATGTACAGTGATATATATATATATATATATATATATATATATATATATATATATATATATATATATATATATATATATATATATCTGTGTGTGTGTGTGTGTGTGTGTGTGTGTGTGTGTGTGTGTGTGTGTGTGTGTGTGTGTGATAATGTATTACATAGCCAGTTAAAACAAGGCTCTAAAATTATCTTCATTTCAATAAGAAATTGATCTGACAATATTATCTATAGTTAGGAGAATACAAATATTGATTGAGAACACAACAATACCAAAGGTACATTTAATAATTAAATTAGGAATTAAAACTATCAGGTGATCACAACCTTCTTAGGTCCACATAGCGATACTTGATCTCTCACATTCATGTGAATTACTAATTATGTTAATATCAATATGGTGAGGGACCATAAGTTTAAAATTAATAAGAGGAAGATAGTAATAAAAGTTATATCCTCTCCAGTCCCTTTATTTAATAAATAACTAAAAAGAATTTGGTATCTACATACCAAATTAGAAGTGAAATAACTCATGAGTATCTAAATTCAAAAAGGTCAAATCCTAAATTCCCCAATAATAGGGGTTACCAATTTAATAAAAGACAATATTAAAATGAAATAGAAAATTGAGGAGATTTCAACAGTCATCAATAAATTAATCTTATTGATTCAAAAGCAAATAAATTCATAACATTTTTTTTAAAAGAGAAGAGTTTCTAGCCCTAATCCTAATCCAGTTTTGGGTTTTAAGTATTATTTTCATGCCTATGTCTCAGTCTTGGTTGAAGTTTCTAGCAGGTTGCAACAGAGGCCATGAAGACTTTGAAATCCAGATGGGTATTCACCCAAGCATGCTCAGGAATGTATATGCACAAGTGTGCTTACACTCATGTGCAGGCTTGAATAAATACCCGGGTTTACATCAAGGAGAAAGCAGTCGCCCAGAGGCAAGGGGATTGTAGGGTTAGAAGATAAAATAATTTATGCTTCCATGCCACATTTTGGATCTACTAAGTTAGATTTTCCAGAAGGTATATTAATATGGTAGATGTTTACAGATAGGGTTAAAGTTACAGACCCAAATGTTATCATTTTGTTTTAAAAGTTGGCATCAATGCCCTAGATCTCTATTTAGATTACAGTGGGATTGGTAGTTTATACTAAGTTTCTATAGTCAGAATCTTATAGGTTTGATTTATTCTTAAATCATCATGCAAAAGATATATGCTAGAATTTAAATGTTGAATACTGTAACAGTTCGAAAGGTAAAAAGAAATGAACCAATTTTATATGGATCAGCATACATAAAGGGGTATTACGCTAAACTTTAATCATAGCTACAAGAAAGATAATGCTAATCTTCTTAAAATAAACTTCTATAGGAACAAGTTTTAAATTAGCAAGAATTATATTGCCATTTTAAATCCTTAACACATATCGCATTCTGTTTGCGCATCAATAAAACAAATCAAAAATTAACTGAGCACGTGGGGGTTTGCAGTTTGGGCCACTGCGGCAGTGGACTTGCCACTGCCTGACGGCATCACTGCCGGTGACAGTGGCTAGCCGCTGGTGGCAATGGCTTGGCCACTATCCGTCACGGCTAGACACACCGCTGTAGTGCCGCCTAATCCCTCGGCCGACCCTACAAGCTCCCCCTTCATGGTGGCGGTCACGCAGCTTCGGATTTTATGGATTACTTCGAGACTATTCTTTCCAATTTCGTTCAACCCCCCCCAAAAAATGTTGTTCGATAAACATTTAATACTGCACAGCCACGGATGGATAAGTCAATGGGAATAATAGCTAGGGTATTATGAAATACACGGTGAACTACGATTATGATACTCATCGCAGACAAACCGTTTGCGGTTTCCTTAATAATTATTTAAGGTTTTTGGCATCATACTATAACACGGTAGGTCTAATTTAGGGCAGGCACAATATATACGTTTGGTAGTATTACATTTTTAAATTATCACTATGGGATGTTTGTTTAAAAGAAATTTGTATTGTATTACCACACTTATATATATAGTCATTTATATATATGTGTAATGATAAAATAAATATCAAAATTTCAATCAAAAAGGGGGTTGTATTATTATATATATATATATATAGCTTATTTTATATATATATATATATATATATATATATATATATATATATATATATATATATATATTCAATGTAATAATAATTTTTATTTTATTTTTAAAAGAAATATACTAATTCATATAAACATTATTAAATAGATAATTAAAACTATGCATTAATTTGACTACCAAATTTATTAGCTAAAAGTAATACAAAATCAGTGAGCATAATATATAAAAAATATTCATATGTTAATATATTCTGAAATATATTAACATATAGACATTCATATATTTATCATAGACATTTAATTATTTAGCCATACTATCTATGTTAGATCAACTTCTTTTTCTTCTATATAAAATATACAATATGAGCATAAAAACTATTGCTGTCATTTTAAAGTGATTAATCAAGCTATCCTTTCAAGTCAAACAATGACAATAATGAACATTTATTATAATTGGAAAAACTTTTCGTAGAATGAATTTTAAGCATTTTCTGCTAAGGGAAAGACTAATGAAATATGTAAATAATCTTTTGAATTCTCAATCATAGAGGTAGCTTTTCTCATTACATATTCATTTCAACTAACTTAAAACATCAACAATGATATAAATTTATTTTTTTACATAAGGAAAGAAGAACAATATAACGTTCTCATAAACATTACAACTCAAGAAGTGGAAGAAATATCTTAATAATCTAACCTTTACAAGCATAAAATATGCTAGGCTTTCTAACATAGCCTTGGTTTGCAACTTTTACAAGGGCACAAAGCCAAATATTTAGATAACATATATGGGGAAAATTCTAAATCTTCATTTAGCTCCATTAAAACCAGCAAGATGAGTCTTTCATAATCTGCAAAACAAAACCAAATGGACCATGGAGGCTCACCTCCCAACCTAGGCCATTTCATGGCCACCCCCGAGCTAGGGGAAATAAAGATGGATAGGGTTTACATGCATTCAACAATTACATAAAACACACATAAACCAGCAACAACCATAAACAACAAATTCTCTTTCCCAAGGCTTAGCACAACCTGAGTCACTTTGGACCCATGGTAGGGGTGAAGGTGGAAGCTACTCAACTAGGAGAATTCCATAGAACAAAGAGAAATAGCCTTCAACAAGGCACCAAAATCAGCACAACATGCCTTCATAAGGCCATAAAAACTACCATCCACCCTTCTCATACTCTTCACCATATCCACACCCTTATGTCTCCCAAAAGTATACACAAAAAGAATAGGCACATGGACGCCCATACATCCATGCTTTATCCCCTTCCTCCTAGAGGAAGGACTCTGCACTAGAAAAGTAGTCCCAAATCATGCCCTTCACCCATCAAGGCTCTCTTCCCTCCCAAGGGTGAGCTTGGCCTTGGACAACCCCAAGAAACAATGTACAAAATAAAATACACATACAAGAAAAGTCAAGCAACCATGATTCTACATAAAAAGAGTGAAAATTATGCATAACAATAATAACAAGGGAATACAAGAATCCAACCTTGATCCAAGCTTAACGTAAGAAGGTTGAGTTGAGCCTTCCAACTAGTATCCTCCTTTGCAATGCAACATTAAACTCTTCCAAGCACAACAACATCCAAAAAATTTCACAACTCTCTAGTCTCCAAGAATTGGAGAGTGGCAATTAGCCAACAATTTTCCCTCCATCTCCTTAAGAAGACAAACCCTCACCTTTCAAAACAAAAGAGGGAAAATTCAAAATTCAAAATTCAAAATGAAGAATGGCTCTTCCAATTTCGTCACTTTTCAAAAGGGCATCTTTTGGAAGGGCAAAAATAGTCAAAAACCATCACAATAGTCAAAATTTGACCCCCAACATATGGCACCACTATGGGGTAGCATATTTTTAACCTCCACTAACATAAATGGTCATTAAAACCTAGTCAAAAGACCACTCAAAGAAAGCATCCGAAAATGAAAAAGAATCTCACTCACGGCCCCTAAAAATAGAGACCACTTACACACATTAAATACTTGAGCATGCCAACTCATAAGACATGTGTTAATTGACACCACAAATAATTCACAACACATACAATACACATGGCATTGCCAAGTAGACTAAAATAATAAAGTAAAATAAACATAATACCACAATTACTTTCATGCATCACTTTACAAAATTTACACTTTACAACGAGGTTAATTTCTCCCCTTGGAGATAACCTTGGCTTAACAAGATTTTACAAATATCCATCTTTGATTTCCCCCCAAAAATTCCATGGTCTTACCTGCACACTTAACAAAGCCTCAGTAGCTCATGAAATGTCAAATATATAGGTAAATACAATACATCTAACAATCATGTTCTTAACATCATAATTTCCAACTGTATTTCATAATACTTCCCATCATATCAACATTGCATTTCTAAAGCACATGAAGTCAAGATCAGAAAGATACATGATAATCCATCTAACATAATAGCCATGATCATTTCCCATAAATTTTCCTAACATAAATGTAACATGAAGTTATCATATCTAAATCAAAGATGTATCAATTTCTATGCTCATAACCTACTAAATAGCATAAAAAATGAAAGTCCTATATCACCATCAGATAAACATAAATCATGACATAGTATCATAATGTAATGTCTCTATCTCAATAGTCCAACATAATAAAAAAATAAAGTGTCATCATGAGTCTAAAGATGGAAAATAATCTTCTATGCACTGATGTCATGAGGTGAGGCCTCACACCAATCTATAGCAAAAGCTGAGTATGTGGCAGCTGCAGTGAACTATTCAAATCTGATATGGATCAAGCAATTATTGAAAGGTATGAAAGAGGAGATTACTAAACCGGTTGTTATATTTTGTGATAACACAAGTGATATCAACATATCAAAAAACCTAGTAATGCACACAAAGACCAAACAAATTGTAATAAAGTATCATTACTTGAGGGAATTGGTTCAAGAAAAAGAAGTGAGAATGGAATATGTGAACACAAAGGAGAAACTAGCAGACATATTCACAAAATCTTTACCTAAGGATGCTCATGAATATCTAAGAGGTAAAATAGGGGTGCTTCCCCTAACTGAGGTTGCCTAGTCAAGCTAGGAACACTGCATCAAATGTTCTTAACAGAGTATCTAACAAATTGATGTAGGAAAGGTCACACTTTAGGAGCTGCCTAGAGTTGTGAAAGGTATAGAAAAGATGATAATTGGTCATAACCAAGATGACAGAGGGAGAAATACCTATGCTGAACTAACAAGATGACATTTACATGTGAAAGATGTAAGTTATGTTGTTGCTTCAGCATTTTTGTTAGAGAGGGAGAGATTTCAGATGAAAACACATCAAGAGGAAAGTGTGATGCCCAAAAGTTGGGACAAAACACAACCAACAAATTTTTTTTAAAAGTGATAAAGTTCCTACAAACAAGATGCGGGTTAAAGAGTTCAACGACAAGGCCACAATGATTCAAGTAAACAACCTCGACAATGTGGTCTATAAAGGTTGCTATAGGAACATTAATTAGGGTCAAGTATGTCCGTCTTCGTGACGATCAAAAATTATCATTCGTCAACTAGAGATCTCAACGGTTGACTAAGAGGACATGAATGTCTAATGTTTACGTTATTCCATATGAAGGTCATTCAATTAACTAATGTTTAGATTAAGTCCAATCTGATCATGGAGCTTAATCGGTTGATCTGAAATACAGGATAAACATGATCTGATTCCTCAAACTTATTATTAAATTAGAAAATAAAAACTATAAGTCTTAATCAATAATTATATTAAATTATTATATAATATTAATTAATAATTATAAAATATTAATTAAGTAATATAGATATTAATTAACAAATTATAATATATTAACTAATATTTAATACATGCTTTAAAATTATCAATATTGAATAAAAAGGAATCTCCAATAACTATAAAATTCCTTGCATAACATATTATTTATCTTCACTAAAATTAAATCCATATAAGTAAAAATAACAAAATAACATAAATTAACTCATAACTTTATTATCCACTAAACTAACTTAATATCTAACTAAACATCTAAATTGCATAATTCAACTCATACGTCAATTGCATATAATATTCATGATTTGATTGCACATTTCAAATGAAATTCCATAACGTAATTTAAATATCATCAAGATCATCAGGTTCACAAAATATCATATAAAAACATAAACCAAATCTATACATCATGGATCCCATATGCAGAATCATCAAAAGAACAATCCAACGAGTCCAAACATAATATAATAGTAGTCGACAAAGTCCAAGTATCACTGAAAGAAACATAATCAAAAAAAGATAGCTAATATGTATAACACAGGATCACTATGTGGGCCGAAAGTGGACCTCACATCCACCCCCTCTAGGTATGAACATCCTCCTGGAGTTCATCAAAGAGGTGCGGATACTGGGCCCTCATCTGAGCTGCATCCTCCCATGAGGCTGTGACCTCATCATAGCAATCCCACTAGACCCTAACCTGGTCCAGCGTTCTGCCTCGAAGTACCAACGTCCGACGAGCCAAAATGCGAATGGGCTCTAGTGCCAGCTGGCCATCTGACTCCACCTGCAAGGCATCCCAGTCAATAATATGAGACTCATCATAGATATACTTTCACAAAACTGATACATGGAACACATCGTGGATGCGTGACAGGCTAGGTGGCAAGGCTAGACGATAAGCAACGGGCCCTATCCTCTCTAGGATCTCAAATGGACCAACAAAATGAGGTGCAAGCTTAGAGCCCTTTCCAAAACGGATTGGACTCTTGTGCGGTCGCACTCTCAAGAAAATAGAGTATCTAACAAATTGATGTAGGAAAGGTCACACTTTAGGAGCTGCCTAGAGTTGTGAAAGGTATAGAAAAGATGATAATTGGTCATAACCAAGATGACAGAGGGAGAAATACCTATGCTGAACTGACAAGATGACATTTACATGTGAAAGATGTAAGTTATGTTGTTGCTTCAGCATTTTTGTTAGAGAGGGAGAGATTTCAGATGAAAACACATCAAGAGGAAAGAAACACATCAAGAGGAACAAATTCAAAGATTCACAAGGAGTTACTACATAAACGGTCAAGCAAGGAAAGGCTAAGTTATTTTAGAATGAAGCTAAGGATATTACATAATTTTTTGGATTGTTTGGTAAATCATGTGTTATTCATGTGGTGTTTCCATCAATGTCAAAGAGGGAGATTGTTGGAAACTGCAATTTAAATAATTGTTGTATTGTCATTGATGTCAAACCTTAACTAGTAGGACAGTTCCTATCTATGAAATTACTATATCTATTGGTTGATGCAAAGGATTAGAGAAAGGGAGATAACAATAGCACCTAGGGAAAGGTTGAGTTATTTGATACTTCAATGAGTACTTGATTATTTGACACTACGATAAGATAATGTAATGTTTATCTAAGTAAGAAGAAAGACTAAAGAAGTAGGCTTAATTGAGCACAAGTGAAGAAATTTAGTTTAAGCCGAGTGATGTTAGTGTCTCCCAAGTGATAGTATATACCGACTAAATCTAGTGTTGACTAAACATCCGTATATGTTGAGTGTCGAGAAATTACTGAAAAAAATAGTATTAGCCAAGGAAGATAGTTTGAAGAGATGACTGAGTTATGTAATGATGACTAAGGAGATGAACATAGTATTGACCAATCGTCAGCAATTTACATTTGCAAGAAGAATTTAGATTTCCAGCCGATACAGTTGAACTCTTGGGTTATGTAAATCATGTTGACTATATTAATTGATTGTATGGAGAATTTAATTCCTAGTAAATCATTTTACTATGGATTAAATAAGGAGATTGAAGATATTTCTAGAAGGTTGGATGAAGAACTTGTTAGAAAGTAAAGTCCACCAAGATAACTAGGGGGGCGGGGGTGAATCAGTTATCAGATAATTATAACTTTTATCAGCTTCAACAACATGTAACCATGTAAGAAATATAATTACCAACCATAGAAATATATTCATACACAATAACACAATGACACAAGATATGTTGACTAGGGAACCTCTTGATCAAAGAGTAAACCCCGGTGGTAATGATGCCCACAAAAGATGCACTAATATGAATATTCCTTGTGAAAGGATGGACTTTGTTAGGAGTCTTAGGAAATACATTCAGTACATATGAATCCCTGTTAAGAGATTTTGAATCCCTGCTAAAAGATTCTAACCCTGTTAAGAGTTATGGAAGACAGAAGGACCCACTGCCCAAACAACTTCAGAGTAAGATCATTGAACACACTGTCCAACTAATCTTTGTATTACTCAATAGAATAATACCAAAAGATTACTAATCTCAACAATATGTTACCTCTTCTCTTACTGTGCCAAACCACACTCGCTGCTACACCAGATCTCAATTTTAGATCTTTGTACTTCACATGTCTTGCTTCACAAATTCTCTCTCACAACTACATTAGCTCATTTCTTCACTTCATGCATTCATCAAAATTAAACCATATTAAAACAAGGAAAAACATTCCTTCCTTTATATCACACTCAAGTAATTACAAATGAGTTGGCATCCAATTACAAAATAAAAGTTTCCACATGCTACATCAAAATTACACAAAACTGTCGGCTTCCAAATACAATAATTCTCCATCCGTGTGACCTTGAAGTTTGTTCTGTCATCCATGTCACTATCAATGTGTCTTCAACTTCCCTTTAACTATGCAAAACTAAATTCCATCCCAATTAAGAGATATCATCCAATTTCCACAAACCGCTACTCAGGAATACTGCCTGAATACTACTACCAAAATGCTCATAACTTCCATGAATAAATGAATTACTATCTATGCTCTTAACCATAAACATATAACATGGAAAAGATTAAATCCTTAACATCACATAGCTCTATCTATAATATCCCATGTGCGCTAATCTGAACACTGTTTGCTCCTCTACAAATCTCTAAAAGATCACTGTGTTGACATCAATGACAATCATAGTCATGAATGTAACAAAAAATGCTATAGAATGGCTTCCAAACATTCAAAATTAATTCTTAAAAATCTCCCCCATTGACATTGATGGCAACATAGATGAAAAAATCCAATGTCCCAAAAATCCAATACTGCAACACTGTTGCTCTGAAAAATGCTTTCAAGTTCTCTCAATCAAATCTTGCTTCATTTTCCTATTCATTTCTCTCCAATAGATGGTACAAATGGTATTTCATGTACACTTCTCCCCCATTGGCATCAATGATAGAAAGTTTCATCATTATGTCAACAAAAACTCCAATATCAAAAGACACTATTCAAAAAAATACATTCACTAGAGTCCTCATGAATTAGCTCAGATACACATACTCCCCCATAGAGGAAGTACCAACATCCAATCTAGAAGAAAGATAAGGCTCATATACCACCGGATGGATGCAACCAACTGCATCAGTTCTCAAAATTAGGTTGGGGCATAACCCCAAACATACCTCTCAGATACTCAAATATATCCTTAGGCAAAGGCTTTGTAAAAATGTCTGCTATCTGCTCCTTTGTGCGTATGTACTCCATTCTAACTTCTTTCTCAGCAACTTTCTCTCTTACTACATGATACTTAATCTCTATATGCTTTGTCTTAGAATGTAATACAGGGTTCTTAGACATCTAACTATGTTGGTGTTGTCACAATGTTTAACAACAGGTTCAACAAACTTTATTCCAATGTCCTTCAGCATTTTCTTCATCCAAATTATTTGGTTACAATTTTTTTCTACTACTACATATTTTGCTTCTGTTGTGCTTTGTAAAATGCAATTCTACTTCTTTCTTAGCCAAGAAACCAATCTTCCTCCAAGGAAAAAGGCACCACCACTGGTGCTCTTTTTATCATCAACACTGCCTCCCCATTCAACATTTGTATATGCACATAGGGTAAAATCATCAGACTTTTCATACCACAATCCATAGTCCATTGTGCCTCTTAAATATCTTAATATCCTCTTCACTGCTGCATAATGTGATTCTCTAGGTTCATCTTGAAATATTGCTACAATTCCAACTAAATGTGCTATATCAGGTCTTGTATAAGCAATCCTCCAATCATAGATATGTATTTTTTCTATTCAACTATCGGTGTTTCATCTATGCTAGATAATTTATGTCCAGTTACCATAGGTGTTCCAACTGGTTTACAGTTCTCCATTCCAAATCTTTTCAACAAGTCAGTCAAGTACTTTTTTTGACTTACAAAGATACCATCACTATTCTATGTTATCTGTAATCCCAAAAAGTATTTCATTTCACCAATCATACTCATTTCAAATTCAGTCTTCATTTCATCAGCAAATTTGTCACTATATTCATCTTCTCCTCCAAAAATAATGTCATCAACAAAAATAACTACAATCAACAAACCATTTTCAATTTCTTTTGTGTACAGATTGCTATCAGTTGTTCCTTTTATAAATCCTAATTTTAACAAATACTTATCCAATCTTGCATACCAAGTTCTAGGTGCTTTCTTTAGTCCATATAATGCTTTCTTCAGTTTACACACCATGTCTCCTTCTTAAGTCAAAGGAAAACCTTCAAGTTGCTCAATGTAGACTTCTTCTTCCAATTCAGCATTCAAAAATGTTGACTTCACATCCATCTAATATACTTTGAATTTCTTATAAGCTGCATAGGCCAAAAACATTCTTACTTCTTCAATTCTTTCTACTGGTGCAAAATTTTCTTCATAGTCAATTCCTTCTTGTTGTGAGTATCCCTTACATACCAATCTTTCTATTTTTCTTACTACTTCTCCTTGTTCATTCAACTTGTTTCTGAATACCCATTTAGTTCCAATAACATTCTTATCTTTAGGTCTAGGGACCAATTCCCATGTCTTGTTCTTTTCAATCTGATCTAGTTCTTCTTTCATAGCTTTAATCTAATGTTCATCTTCACAAGCTTCACTAGTAGATTTAGGTTCAATTTGAGAAATCAAACATAACTGTTCTTGTACCTTATTTCGAGTTAGAACTCCTATGTCAATGCTTCCAATAGTCTTCTCGGTAGGATGATTCCTTGATAAATTCCTATTAGGTGTCACTGTTTCAAATCTCACTTCAGGTGTTGGTTCTTCAATAACTTCATTGTGGCTTTAATTTAACAAGTCACTGTCAATCTCATAGAATAATTCAATAGTTTCAGTGTTAGGCTTAGGATGAGTTCCTTCATCAGATTCATAATCAAGAATTCTTTACTGAATCTTGAACTTTTCATCAACTTTAACATTTGCGCTCTCAACAATATTCTTAGTTCTCTTATTGTAACATCTATAAGCTTTTCTCTTCAAAGAATATCCAAGAAATATACCTTCATCACTTCTACGATCAAACTTTACAATATCATCATCTCTCTTTATATAACATTTTCTTCCAAAAATTCTAAAATACTTAACAGAGGGTGCATGTCCAAACCATAATTCATAGGGTGTCTTGTCTCTGTCTACTCTGATTTGTACTTTATTCATTGTATACACTATTGTGTTCACTACTTCTCTCTAGAATATCTTCACCAAATCATTCTAAATTAATAACATAGCTCTTGCTGCTTTAGTCACTGATCTATTTCTTCTTTTTGCAATACCATTTTGTTCAAGTGTTCTAGGGGCTGAAAACTGTATCTTAATACCATTCACTTCACAAAAGGTGTTAAACTCTCTAGAAATAAGTTCTCCACCTCTATCAGATCTCAAACATTTAATCTTCATTCTAGATTCATTCTCAACTTTATTCTTAACGATCTTAAACTTATCAAATGCTTCAGTTTTTTCTTTAACAAATGTAATCCACATCATTCTTGTAAAGTCATCAACAATAATCATAAAATACCTTTCTGCATAGAATCCTCTAGTCCTTGTGTTGGCTCTTCTCCTTGCAGGACCAAACTTGAATCAAATGGTTGGGCTTAAAATATAGGTTAGGCACTCAAGCTTGACAAGGAAAACAAACCAATTGATGAGGATAGAGAGAAATCCTCCTTCTTTGAGCTCCACATTCACTCAGGTGGGTATTGCCTTATCTGCACATTCAAGACACCTCATGATAAACCAAAGGCCTGCAGACAGATTAATGTAGAATAGCAGTCAATCTCCTATAGGTATCTGGTACCCCAATGATAGAAAGTCTCATGCAATAGCCCTACTTGCATGAAATGAGACTGAAAGCTAGAGACCTATACTAACAGCAAGAAAGGGAAAGGGTGGAACTGGATGGAAATGATTTGAATGGATAGAAGGGACCCCTGAGATATCCTAAGTCTCACATAGACCAGTGCCATATCCAATGGGCCACAAAGTCAAATAAAATATTGCAAGGGATAGCTATGAAACAAGTAAATAATATACCCAATGTGTTGATGCCTGATATCAATCACACACCATGACCAAACCTCAACTTAGCACCCACCTGTGTATTTAAGTATGTTATTATCCACTCAAAGGATTTTAACACTCCCCTTAGAAGAGACCTATAAACAGACAATACATTAACCAACATCCACTCGAAGACAAGCATGAAATATCTTTAACACCTCAGCTCATACATACATAAACACTAACCCTGAACCAATTATCTCTGCGAAGACAACTCCACTTGCAAACACATAGGCAATACAAGAAGACAAATCAAACACCCTTAATGTATGACTAATGGACTCAGAATTCAAATGGAGATAGTTTGGTAACAGTAAAAATATATTAAATCCTCACACATAATAAAAATCTGTTACAATATGTATTATATTCTCTAAACCAGCAAGAGAAAGAGGGACACTCTATATGCAAAGAGAAGGAGAAATCTGTAGAACAGAACCCTTCACTGGAACTGACAAAATTCAGAACCCTCAACAAGTCAAAAATTTGACACTTTATACCATTAGCTACCTTGGAAACCCAAAATAGGTTGCAACAAGCTACGGACAGCTAAGGCATAGGTTACAACAGGTAAACCAATTGGAAATGGTCAAAAATTTATTGTAGGGGCATGAAAGTTAGGCAACCCAAAGAGAAAAGATATCAGACCGACATTAAGATCAGGCCATAAGACCAAGAGATTGCCATAAAAACTAGTCTAATCAACCACCTGCAAACACTTCTCGAGCCAAGATTGTAATCATTCCTTACATGGTACAGATCCCTGCAAATGATCATCAAGCACCCTGGACCACACTGGAGTGGCAAACAAATCACTTTTTACCAGTTCCAATCACTTCTGCATTAAAATTCAGTCCTTTCTATCACTGGAAACCCTCAGATAATTCAAATTTGAAAACAAACAGCTACTTTACACTTTGCGGGTTTTATGTTCCTCAACTATTTACCCCTAGTCATGCAATCACGCGGTCACCAACTTAACCACCACAGGACTTTGGGTTTCAAATTATGCTTGGTCACATGATCGCAAGGCACTAAACTAACCTTTGTGATCATGCAACCACGGTCTCCTAGCCACGGTCAATGGTCACAAACCCCTTTAAAAAAATTCTTCAGCCACCTCACTAACCTTTGGTGAATGAAAAATGGGCATGTCAGCAGCATGGCACCGTGGACCCACCTAACTCTGCAACCGTGATGTTATAACAATTGTCACATGATTGCATAGCCAAGAACTAGGCTATGCAAACACATGACAGGCCTCCATGTCACTGAAACACCGGCCCCACTCTATCTGGTGAACTAGCGACCGAAGAACTTTTGCCAGTTTGCAAAATACTATCCACCATCACTAAAATACTTAGCAATCACATGACCATTGTTCACTGAATCACCAAATGAACTAGCGAATCACCTTTTTATTGCATGAATGTGTGAACACAATGAAATTTTTTCTGCACCGCCAGATCCTTATCCACTCCACCAAACCTTAGACCCCACCTAGGCCCACCCAATGCCACATGTCACCGTGCCATTCACTGAAACCACCGAGGCATCAGACACAGGACCCACCGTCGAGAAAAGCCTTACCTTTGGGAAGATCGGACAGTGGTCGCATGATCGCAAAGGGGAGGAATATTCCTCATGATCATGTGGCAATCATAGAGCTCATCTACATTGTTACTCCACTTTGAGAAGTACCGAGCCCACCAACTAACTACCAAGCACTCGGCGACTATGCGACAAACCGCCTGCCAGGTCATGAGATGTTAGCTGCTAATCACCAACCATTCAGAGGTTACATGACTAATAGTCACTGAGTCACTGAAGGTTAGGCACCTAACCGCTAGAAACAAGAGAATGTGCGACAACACAGTTGACAGGTCTCCGAATAGAAGATGTAATCACCAGGAGATTTGGAGAATGAGCGACAAGAAACCCTGCAAGGACTGGGCCCCACCATCCATTGCACCTGCACAGTTAAGACCAAGGTCGAAAACACATAGAGTTTTCGACACAAAGGAAAATCAGAAACACACAGAGTTTTCGATGCCAAAAGACAAGTGCACAAAATAGGAAGCACAAGGTTAAAAACAACACACAGGCTGAAAACATCATGAATTTTCAAAAATACTGTGGGTTTTCAACACTGGCAAATTTTAAAATACTTTCCAGCGGACCTTAAAACTTTAATATCTTTCTAGATTTTGCAATTCAGCACATGCAAAATGGACTGGAGCAAGGTGAAACATTGAAGAACATAGGGCAGGAGCACAAACCATGAAACATTTGGAGGGAGGAGGCCATTTTCATAAGATTTTGCAATGACAGGAAAATGGACTAACACCTTGTAGAACTGCTAAAATCTGTATGAACAATCTCCAACTTCTCTGCAGATGTAAACTTCTTACTAGGAAAATAACTTCTCTTCTATTTAGCCATCACACATTCCTTGCAAATCATGTTAGTAGGCTTCATAATTTTAGGCAAATCCCTTACTGCAAGTGTAGTACTTACTTTCACAATGTTATCAAAATTTATATGACAAAACCTTCTGTGCCATAACCAATTGTCATCAATCTTAGTAATCAAACATGTCATCTTAGTAGGATTCAACTGAAATACATTCCCTCTGGTTCTAGATCTAGTTCCAATCAAATTTCTATCTTTATCCTTTATCACACAAGTTTTCTCAGTAGACCAAACTTGATATCCCTTATCAACTAACTGTCCAACACTTAAGAGATTATGTTTCAAACCATCCACAAAGTAAACATCATCAGTATTAGTCTTTCCATCAAGAGTAATAGATCCTATACCTTTAATCAAACAAGGTACATTGTTTCCAACTCTAACAACTCCTCCATCATAGTTGTTAAACTTTATGAATTTTTTCATGCCTCCAGTCATATGATGTGAACAACCACTATCTATAATCCAATTGGATTTCTTTTCAACTTGAGAAACTAGGGCTTTTTCTTCCTTAACACCTGTTTCAAGATTTTCTTCTTTAATTGCTACGAATCCTATGTCATCATTATTCTCAGTATCACTTTCACTTAGAGCTCTCTCTATACTAGTTTCAAGATCTTCATCATTAGCATAATAACATTCCTTAGATCTTCTAGGCTTGAAATTGTTTCTGTACTTTTTAACTCTCTTAGGACATTTAGATACAAAATGACCATATTCTTGACAAGTCCAACATTTAAAAATTTTCTTACCATCTGGTTCTCTCTTCACAAGCAAGGCAATACCTTCTTCAATCTTCATGTCTTCTTCATTTCTAGATCTTCTACCACTAGCATAATCTCCGCTCACACTAATGCTTCTTGATAAAGTAGGGTGAGCACTAAGACCACTGAATGTTGTCTCCATTGTAGGAAAGTCTCCTGATAACCTCAGGTTAATTTCTGTTGCTTCCAATCTTCCAAGAAAAGTCTCTCTTGTAAAGTTCAAAGTACAAGGTATAACTTTTTCAATCATTTGTGTTGTCTTCTTAAACACAGGATTCAATGTCCTTAGAATTTTCCATATCACTTCATTCTCTATCTTTGTTCCTCCACAAGATTTTATGCCTGCAACAATTTCTGACATTCTACCAATATAGCTTCTAATAGATTCATCTTCCATCATTCTTATATCTTCAAATGCACATATCCAATTATGTAAAACTTTATTTTCATGTTCATCACCTTCAAAAGTAGAGTGTAAAGCTTTCCAAATTTCATGAGATGTTTTCAAACATTTTACCTGACTATACTCATTCTCTAGAAGGACTGTCAAAAGTGCTTCTCTGGCAAGTATGTTACACATGAAAAGATATCTCTCATCACCAGAACATGTTTCAAGATCATCCTCTCCAATGATAGTCTTCTCATTCTTTGTAATCAACCAATAACGTGGTCCTAAACATAGTAGATGTGTCATCTTTTCTTTCCAGCTATCAAAATTCACTCCATCAAACTTAGGGGTTTCTTTCCTGAAATTTGCTATGGATCTCCTTAAGTTGTTAAAGTTCTCTTTCAAGGACTTGCTGCTCTAATACCAATTGTTAAAAAGTAAAGTCCAACAAGATAAATGAGAGGGGGGGGGGGTGAATTAGTTATCAGATAATTATAAATTTTATCAACATCAATAACATTTAACCATGTAAGAAATATAATTACCAACCATAGAAAGATATGTTGGAGATTTTCTAGCAGGCTAGTACGAACTGTATGTTTGTCATTGATGACAACATATGGAAAGTAGCATGCATGGAAGTCTTATGGAGTAAGCCTTTAGTATATGATGCATGTGTTGGATCTTCTCCTTGTAGGACCAAACTTGAATCAAATGGTTGGGCTTAAAACACAGGTTAGGCACTCAAGCTTGACAAGAAAAACAATCCAATTGATGAGGATAGAGAGAAATCCTCCTTTTTTGAGCTCCACATTCACTCAGGTAGGTATTGCCTCATCTGCACACTCAAGACACCTCATGACAAACCAAAGGCCTACAGGAAAATTAATGTGGAATAGAAATCAATCTCCTATAGGTATCCTGTACCCTGATGATAGAAAATCTCATGAAATAACCCTACTTGCATGGAATGAGACTGAAAGCTAGAGACCTACACTAACAACATGAAAGGGAAAGGGTGGGACTGAATGGAAATGATTTGAAATGGATAGAAGGGACCCCTGAGATACCCTAAGTCTCTCATAGACCAGTGCCTTATCCAATGGGCCACAGAGTCAAATACCCTACTGAAAGAGACAGCTATGAAATAAGGAAACAATATACTCAATGTGTTGATGCCTTACATCAGTCACACACCATGACCAAACCTCAACTTAACACCCACCTGTGCATTCAAGCATGCTATTATCCATCAAAAGATTTTAACCCTCCCCTTAGAAGAGACCTATGAATCAGATAATACATTAACTAGCATCCACCGGAAGATAAGCATGACATATCTTTGATATTTCAGCTCATACATACATGAATACTAACCTTGAACCAGTTATCTCTGCAAAGACAACTCCACTTGCAAACACTTAGGCAATGCAAATAGAAAAATCAAACACCCTTGATGCATGACTAATGGACTCAGAATTCAAATGGAGATAGCTTAGTAATAGTAAAAATATATTAACTTCTCATACATAAGACAAGTCACTTACAATATGTACTGTATTCTCTGAACTAGCAAGAGAAAGAGGAACACTCTATATGTAGAGAGAAGGAGAAATCTACAGGACATAACCTTTCATTGGAACCAATTCTCCTCAAGAATTTGCAGAAGAAGGAACCCTTACAAAATTGAACAACCTGCAATTTATACCATTGGTTACCTTGGAATCCCAAATAGTAAGATGCAACAAGCTACGGGTAACCAGGGTTAAGATTTCAACCACCCAACCGATCAAAATACAATAAGAATTTACTACAAGGGTAGGAAACTAGGCAATCCAAAGAGAGAAAATCTCAAACAGATCAGCAATTACAAGCATCATTGAGATCAAGATAGAAAACTAGGAACTGCCATGAAACCAGTCAAATTGGCCACCTGCAAACACACCTCAAGCCATTCCTTGTTCATTCCTTACATGGTACAGATCCTTGCAAATGATCATCACACCTTGGACCACACTGCAACGGACAACAAATTGCTTCTCACCAAATAGGGTCATTTCTGCATTGAAATCCATAAAAATGGTACCCTCCGTTGCTGGAAACTCTCAAAAAAATCAAATTCAAACTGCAACAGTTATTTCTTTGGTGCCAGTAGCACATCGGCGATCCTCATTCAAATTTTTGTCAACTTTAAGTCCTGACCGTAGATCTTCCTATCTTCCCGGGTTCATGACTTTAACTCATCCAGGCACCTCGGGTTACTTTCAGCGAACACATTACAAAAGAAAATCTGAGTCCTAGAATGAAAGTCTAAATCCTAGTTAGATTCAATGAACACATGACTGCACATGTCAAAATAACCCCTTAAGACATTTTTCTAGTTCATGGAAATAATAGCGCTGCCACTAAAACATCATGCTAACCAGTGACAGGAAGAAGATTTTGTCGGGCCGCCAAATATTTTATCCACACCGCCAAACCTCAGACCCCACCTGGGTCTGCTTAATGCCACTTCTCATATCACCATTTGCTACAACTACCAAGTCACCTGACATAGGACCCACCGCCAAGAAAAGCCTTACCTTTTGGGAAGATCGGACGGTGGGCGCATGATCACATGGGCTGAGAATATTCCATGCGATCACACACCAATTGTAGATCTTCAATCTCTGACACCGGGCAAAGAATAGAACTGGAGACCCATGGACCAACCGCTAAGCATTCAGCGACTACATGACTAACCATTTGCCAAGTCATGAGATGTCAGCCGCTAACCACCAGGAATGAAGAGATTATGTGACTAAAGAGAAATAGACCGCCTGCCAGGTTGCTAAATGTTAAGGGATTAACCATTAGAAACCAACGACTAGGAGATAACCACAAGTCGCCAAGTCACGGAATGAAGACATAACCACAAGCCAAGATGAACAACAGGAAGAACCTGGACCCACGTGGACAGATGGCAAGCGGTCACATGGTCACATGTCAAGAAAGTTTGACATGCGGCCATGGGACAATTAATTAGAGAAGAGCCTTTGAAAACCTGAGCCCACCACCCATCACATTTGCGTAGTTAAGACCAAGGTTGAAAACACACAGAGTTCCCATGCAGACCAAAAGATAAGCGCACCAAAGCTGGAAGGCACAAGGTCAAAAACAATGAAGGTTTTCAAACAGACCTGAAAACCTCATGTATTTTCAGAAACACTGTGGGTTTTTGACATTGTGGTAGATTTTGAAATTATTTCCAGCAGACCTTAGAATTTGAATATCTTTTTGGGTTTTGCAATTTAGCACGTGCAATTTAGACTAGAGCAAGGTGAGACATTGGAGAACACAGGGCTAAGGGCACTTCACGAAACTTGCAAGTTAATAGGCCATTTTCATAATATTTTACAATGATAGGAAAATGGACTAACAATGGCTCTAGTTGGGGATGCATGTCTCTTGCAGGCATGACAAGGATTCAGATCTCTGGGAAAAGTAGACCACCCATAGGACAAAAAGAATGGACCTCAAAAAACACAGGGAACAAACCAGGAAAGAAACACACAATAGGAAAGGGAAAGATATTTACAGATATTTACAAAAGAACTTTAATCAGGGACCCTCCTAAATCAAATGTCTGATTTTCATCCACATATGCAATGAACCACTTGAAAATTTCATGACCACCTTGCTGCAAGCATATGTGAATATTCATGGGATGAAGAATGAAACTATGCTAATCACTACCCATGCTTTTCCAGTCATGACCACCATATTCATATTCAAATTCTAAGAAGTAGGGAGCATCATCTACTTCTTCCTACTGACTGGAAGTAAAAATATCATCTAATAATGCATCAAGAAATGGAACATATTGACTGTCATGCATTATCATAAAAGTACCTAGTTGAGAAGGACTTGAGTCCTCTGATTTACCTTCACACATTGCTTCAGCCACTGAGCAATTTGGTTCCTCCATGGCATCCTCACTGACTACATCATGAACCAAGTGAAGGTCTTCTTCACTATCATATTTGAAAAAGAAGGAAAAGAACTTGAACAAAAGACTTTCTCAACACAATAATCCTCATAACAAGAAAACACACTGTCATGGTCTTCAACCTCTTCTTCTGCAGAGTCACTACCAGAGGGGAAATTCTGTATACATGGGTCATCAAGATCACTCTAAACACTAGCCTCATTATCAATGTCAAAGGATACATCACAGGGGAGCTGCAAATCAAAATCCAAAGCAGGGGAATACCTCTAAAATTCTTCAACCAAGAGTGCTGAAATCTCTTTACTGCTCAATGGACTTTAGGCCTTGATATCATTTTTCTCAGTCTCACCCCTAGTACTGCAAATATCATCCTTGTGAGGAACAAGGATACACATTTTTGGCCTTAGATCATCTTGTGTGAAACAATCAATGTAGGAATCATCATCTGCATCATATCCAATATTATGCCCTTCACACAAAACATCATCAAACTGGGACAAGAAGATTGCCTTCCCATGTTGACAAGAAGAAAAATCTGCAGACAAAAAGGAAATATTGTCATCCTCAGATTCATCTTCAACATCCTCATATGCGCTGTTCTCAGAATCAGCTTCATAGTCAACACTCTCTGCATAGTGAGAATCAACATCAGAAACACTAGCCTCCCCATGAACATCATCAGGAGCCACCAGTCTTAGCAATCCTATGTCCTCTGCTAACTACCAGTTCACCATTTTCAACCTCGCTAATTCCTTCTTGAGAGCAGCAACCTTATCAAAATGCTCAACAAACTTAACTCTCAACACATCCCAAGAAGGGATTGAACATGAGGGCAAGGACAAGAACCACTTCCTTGCACCATCAAAAAATGTGTGCACAAATAACCTCATGGCAATATTTTCATGTTCAAAATCCATATCTCCAAAAATACCCATGACAACATCAACATGCTAGCTTGCAGAAACAAATCCACTAGCCATGAATCTTGGCAAGCACTTCCCATCCTCAGTGAAGAACTCATTAGGGGCACCTTCGATGCCATCAAAACAAAAGGGCCTATATTCCTCCATGAGGAACTGCCCACCACTTATCCCTTTATGGCAGTGCTACACACTTGATAGGGAAACATTTTCAATAAGAGAATACCTAAAAATTTTGTAGTAGAAACTTTGGCTAGAAGCAGGGCAGATCTAGAGCTCACCATACAGCTCCATCAGATTTTGATAGTGTAGAGTCACCACCTCCTTATAGAGAAAAAATGTTTCACTGATTTTTGTATCTCTTCCAACCAACCAAAACTCACCAGGATAACATGCACTGTTTATCAGAAGGAACACTAATCAAACAAAGAAAACTCAAAGCCCCCACTCACAACTAGGTGAGAAAATATCAAAAAATGCTTTATTTATTCATCTGACTCTATTCTTTCAACCAAGACTCTGGGATAATCCAGCCAAGCAAGCGAGCTTGACATCATTTACTTTTTCCCTAGTAGAGTCACCATTTTGTTGGATCTTCTCCTTGCAGGACCAAACTTGAATCAAATGGTTGGGCTTAAAACACAGGTTAGGCACTCAAGCTTGACAAAAAAAACAATCCAATTGATGAGGATAGAGAGAAATCCTCCTTCTTCTTTGAGCTCCACATTCACTCAAGTGGGTATTGCCTCATCTGCACACTCAAAAAAACTCATGACAAACCAAAGGCCTGCAGACAGATTAATGTGGAATAGCAATCAATCTCCTATAGGTATCTTGTACCCTGATGATGGAAAATCTCATGCAGTAGCCCTACTTGCATGGAATGAGACTGAAAGCTAGAGACCTACACTAACAACATGAAAGGGAAAGGGTGGGACTGAATAGAAATGATTTGAAATGGATAGAAGGGACCCTTGAGATACCCTAAGTCTCTCATAGACCAGTGCCTTATCCAATGGGCCACAGAGTCAAATACCCTACTGCAAGAGATAGCTATGAAATAAAGAAATAATATACTCAATGTGTTGATGCCTTCCATCAATCACACACCATGACCAAACTTCAACTTAACACCCACCTATGCATTCAAGCATGCTATTATCCATCAAAGGATTTTAACCCTCCCCTTAGAAGAGATCTATGAATCAGACAATACATTACTCAGCATCCACCGGAAGACAAGCATGACATATCTTTGATATTTCATCTCATACATACATGAATACTAACCTTGAACCAGTTATCTCTGTGAAGATAACTCCACTTGCAAACACTTAGGCAATGCAAAAAAAAAAATCAAACACCCTTGATGCATGACTGATGGACTCAGAATTGAAATAGAGATAGCTTGGTAATAGTAAGAATATATTAACTTCTCATACATAAGACAAGTCACTTATAATATGTAGTATATTCTCTAAACCAGCAAGAGAAAGAGGAACACTCTATATGTAGAGAGAAGGAGAAATCTATAGGATAGAACCTTTCACTGCAACCAATTCTCCTCAAGAATTTGTAGAAGAAGGAACCCTTACAAAATTGAACAACCTACAATTTATACCACTGGTTACTTTGGAATCCCAAATAGTAGGATGCAACAAGCTACAGGTAACCAGGGTTAAGATTTCAACCACCGAACCGATCGAAATACAACAAGAATTTATTACAGGGGTAGGAAACCAGACAATCCAGAGAGAGAAAATCTCAAACAGATCAACAATTACGAGCATCATTGAGATCAGGACAGAAAACTAGGAACTACCATGAAACCAGTCAAATTGGCCACCTACAAACACAACTTGAGTGATTCATTGTTCATTCCTTACATGGTACAGATCCTTGCAAATGATCATCACACCCTGGACCACACTGCAATGGCAAACAAATCGCTTCTCACCAAATAGGATCATTTCTGCATTGAATTCCATATAAATGGTACCCTCCATCACTAGAAAAACTCTCAGAAAAATCAAATTCAAACTGCAACGGTTATTTCTTTGGCACCAGTGGCACATCGGTGGTCCTTGTTCAAATTTCTATGAACTTTAAGTCTTGACCGTAGATCTTCCTATCTTCTCAGGTTCATGACTTTAACTCATCCAGGCACCTCGGGTTACTTTCAGCGAACACACGACAAAGGAAAATTCAAGTCACGGAATGAAAGTCTAAAGCCCAGTTAGATTCAGTGAACACATGACTACACATGTCAAAATAACCCCTTAAGTCATCTGACAAACTAGCGACTGAAGACATTTTGCCAATTCGTGGAAATAATAGCGTTGCCACTAAAACATCAAGCGAATCAGCGATAGGAAGAAGATTTTTTCAGGCTGCCAAATATTTTATCCACACCACCAAACCTTAGACCCCACCTGGGTCTACTTGATGCCACCTATCATATCACCATTCACTGCAACTACCAAGTCACCTATCACAGGACCCACCACCAAGAAAAGCCTTACCTATTGGGAAGATCAGACGGTGGGTGCATGATCGCATGGGGTGAGAATATTCCATGCAATCACACGCTGACCATAGATCTTCAATCTCTGACACTGGGCAAAGAACAGAACTGGGGACCCATAGACCAACCACCAAGCATTCAACAACTATGTGACTAACCATTTGCCAAGTCATGAGATGTTAGCCGCTAACCACCAGGAATGAAGAGATTATGCGACTAAAGAGAAATAGACTGCCTGCCAGGTCGCTGAATGTTAAGGGATTAACCGCCAGAAACCAGTGACTAGGAGATAACCACAATTCGGCAAGTTAGGGAATGAAGACATAACCGCAAGCCAAGATGAACAATAGGAAGAACCTGGACCCATGTAGATAGGTGGCAAGTGGTCGCATGATCTCATGTCAGGAAAGTCTGACATGCGGCCATGCGATAATCAATCAGAGAAGAGCCTTTGAAAACCTGGGCAAACCACCCATCGTACTTGCATAGTTAAGACCAAGGTCAAAAACACACAGAGTTCCCATGCAGACCAAAAGATAAGTGCACCAAAGCTAGAAGGCACAAGGTGGAAAACAATGAAGGTTTTCAAACAGGATGAAATTATCATGGATTTTCAGAAACACTATGGGTTTTCGACACTATGGTAGATTTTGAAATTATTTCTAGCAGACCTTAGAATTTGAATATCTTTCTGGGTTTTGCAATTCAACACGTGCAATTTGGACTGGAGCAAGGTGAAACATTAGAGAACATAGGGCTAAGGACACTTCAAGAAACTTGCAAGGCAATAGGCCATTTTCATAAGATTTTGCAATGACAGGAAAATGGACTAACAGCATGGACATGATATCATGGGTGCAGAGGTTAACTGTAAGTACAAATAGTTATATAGCAGCTTCTGTTAGTAGTGTTCCTGTTACAGGTAGTGTTTTGTGTATGGTTGTCCATACAGTTGTCTTATGGGCATGCGCCTTAGGATATATGTTGAAGACATGTTAGTGATGTTTTAGTTATGAACGCAAGTGAAGTTATGCAGTCATTATTCACCAGTAGCAGTTTCCTATGTTTGTTTAGAAGAGCCAAAAGAGATTTTATTATTTCTTGAGTTGTGCCTATCTTGAGGATATGCGCAATTGGAGTTAAGCTTGGAGGAGTGTTATTCATGTTTGGTTAAGAGTGCATAAGTTAATTCAGCTTACAAAGAAAGTTCCAGTTGTTTTGGTAGAGCCAATAGTGTGTGTCATGCGTCTACAATTATTTTATTAGACATGTCCCAGAATGAGTTGCATGCATAATAGAGCCGACAGAATGTTTGTTGGAGTTTATTATGATTTCTCTAATATGATTTCAAGTTGGTTCTAACAAGCCAATTTTATTATATCATTTGGATGAAAGATATTTATAGGCAGTCATTTGTGATTGCTTGAGTGTGGTTCATGGTTGATTAAGCAAAGCAGAGCAGAGTGTGCGAAGTGTTGAACCATAAGAAAAAGGTCTATGTGACCAAGTAGAGAATGTGTGCTATTCATTGGAATTGATCCAGACAGCAGGTCGAAGCACAGTTCACCAAGATCCAGATATAGTGTGTATTTGTTATTCAGAAGGTTGTAGCCTTCACCCATTTGAGTAGTGAGCTCTCAAAAAGTGCATCCTCTCCCCTAATAGGGACAATTGTAAAAGACTCCTAACAAGGTCTGAACCTTAACCAAGTCTACTGTACTTAATATATTGTAAAGATACTCCTAACAGGGTAAAGGATCTTTTAGCAAGGATCATTATACACTAGTATAGAATATTAGTGTGTATCAAGTCCCACCAAGGTTTTTACCTATTTGGGTTTCCCCGTAACCAAAATATTGGTGTTGTGTTCAAGTTTTCTTTCATTTTGTTTATTCTTTATGTTTAAGTATACTTAAATGGATAAAGAATTGAAAATTATAGATAACTGATTCACCCACCCCCCCCCTCTCAGTTATATCTTGTGACTATTCCTAACAATTGGTATCAAAGCCAAGTGCCTCGGAGAGAAAGTTTAATAGCTTGAGGTTGATCAAATGACATACTTTAGGAAAGAAAGTCCTAAGTTTTATGGAGAGAATTATCTTGATTGGAAGAACAAGATGGTGACCCATTTGCAGTGCATTGCTTTTAAAGTTTTTAATGTAAACCATCCAAGCAGCCAAGATTCCTACATTAGAAGACCTTGAAAAAGATGATGCTACTGATGCTCAAAAGTAATTATTTCATCAAAATTCTATTGCTAAAGAATCCCTTATTAATGCCCTATCTGATGGTGAATTTTCAGAAATAAAAAAAAGATGGATACATGCCATCAAATTTGGAAGCACCTTGAAGACATTTTTGAAGGAAACAAACAAGAAAAGGATGTGTGTAGAAAGACATGGAAGAAAAGATATAATGCATTAGAGATGCTACCTAAAGAAAATATCAGAGCTTACAATTGGAGGATTAATGAAGTAGTTGCTATAATCAAGAACAATGGTGGAGAGATTTCTAAGGAAGACATTATGGACAAGTTGATGACTACTCTTACTCTAGAATATGAGAGCAAGATCAAAATTCTTGATGAGACCATGCAACTTACATCAAATTTCAAGAGAGAGGCCTTGATTAGAAAAATCCTAGCTTTTGAGATTTCAAGATTGAAGACAGAACCAAAGAGTGAGACAGCTTTCAAAGCAATAGTTCATGGTAAGAAATCTGCAAACACTTCTGGTAATTGTGATGATGATGATGAAGATAAAACACTAGATGATTTTATTGCTATAATTTCCAAAAGAGAAAAGAAAGGAAAAGAAAAATATGAAGGTCAATTACCATTTAAGTGCTTTTCATGTAATAAGATTGGTCACTTTGCATCTAAGTGTCCCACTAGAGCTAGAAAGTTCAAAAAGGATTATAAGCCTAAGTATTCTAAGGAATGCTACTATGCTGGAGATGGAGTCTCAGATGAAGAATTAGGTGAAGAAGAAATTGGATTCATTGTTGTTGTAGACAAAACAAATATTAAGTCAGTTCCTAAAAATGAGAAAGTGAATCAAGAGATAGCATTGATTTCCCAAGCAGATATAAGAACATACTAGATTATAGATAGTGGTTGTTCACATCACATGATAGGTGATAAAGGAAAGTTTGTTCATTTAGACAAATACAATGGAGGTATGGTCAGATTTAGAGACAACAATCCTAAACCTATAGTTGGTAGAGGAGCCATCACTTTGGATGGAAAGAAAAATACTGATGATGTTCTTTATGTTGATGGTTTGAAACATAACCTTATCAGTGTTCGATAGTTACTTGGTAAAGGCTATCAGTTGGAGTTCAAAGATGACAAATGCATCATTAACAAAAAAGATTGTGTTATGATTGCATCAGGCACAAAGACAAGAGGTAATGTTTTTCAACTCAATTCAGAAGAAAGTTGTTTTGTTGCTAAAGTTGATGATAGTTGGTTGTGGCATAAAAGACTATGTCATATCAATTTTGATAACATAGTAAAGATAAGCAATGATAAAGTAGTAAGAGATCTACCTAGTATTGAAAAGCTAGATGATACTATATGTAGGGAATGTGTGATGTGGAAACATGTAAGAAATTCATTTAAGAGAAAGCAGAATTCAACAGAGAACAAGTTGGATTTGATTCATACAGACCTATGTGTACCAACTCAAACAAGATCATACTATGGTGAAAGGTATTTTATTTTATTTTTTGATGATTATACTAGGATGATGTGGGTTGCATTCTTAAAAGATTAGTCAGAAACTTTTGAGAAGTTCAAAATATTCAAAGCTAAGGTTGATAATGAATCTGGATTAAAGATAAAATGTTTGAGATTGGATAGAGGAGGAGAATTCACCTTTGACAGATTCTATGAGTATTGTGAAGAACATGGCATAAAGAGATAGTTAAGTGCACCTAGAACACCTTTGCAGAATGGAATTGCAAAGAGAAGGAATATGATCATTCTTGATACAGTACACACCATTATGATGGAAGGAAAAGTTGCACACACCTATTGGAGAGATGCGGTCAATACAGTAGTCTATACAATCAATAGAATTTAGTTAAGGCCTGGCACTGAAAAAACACCTTATGAGCTCTGGTTTGGTAATGTTCCCACTATAAAATACTTCAGAATCTTTGGAAGCAAGTGCTACATCAAGAGGGATGAAGCAGTAGGCAAGTTTGATGCAAGAAGTGATGAAGGTATTTTTCTTGGTTACTCTACTAAAAGTAAAGCTTATAGATGTTTCAATTTAAGATTGAAAAAGATCATTGAAAGTTCTCATGTAACTATTGATGAAAAGTTTATGATTCAAGAAAGATATCATGATTACTCACCCATGATTGAAGAAGAACATAGACCCTCCACTAGTGAGACAGTTATTGAGGAAATGTTTGACAACATTGATGTTTTGTTTAATGACCCTGAGACAAGTGAAGAAGGTAATCCTAAGGCTGATGAGTCAGCATCACCTAAAGTTCCAAAGTTTACATCAAGAAATCATTCCAAGAAAGACATCATTGGAGATCAGAGTAGAAAATTCTTAACAAGATCACAAGAAAAGAACTCAGCTAGCAATGATGCGATATGTTTACTATCTCAGATTGAACCTTTAAGTGTTGAAGATTCTTGTAAGGATTTAGATTGGTATGATGCTGTGAAAGAAGAACTTGATCAAATCATTAATAATGACACTAGGGAACTAGTCTCAAGACCTAGTGATAAGAATGTAATTAGAACAAAGTGGATATTCAAAAACAAGATGAATGAAGATGGTATAGTAGTAAGAAATAAAGAAAGATTAGTATGTAAGGGATATGCCCAAAGAGAAGGCATTGATTATTCAGACACATTTGCACCTATGAGTAGATTAGAAGCTATTAAGTTGTTTTTAGCTTATGCTACAGTTAAAAACTTCAAAGTTTATCAGGTGGATGTCAAATCAGCATTCTTGAATGGAGACTTAAAAGAAGTATACATTGAGTAGCCTGAAGGATTCACATTATCAGACAGACTTGATATGGTATACAGATTGAAGAAGGCCCTCTATGGACTTAAGCAAGACCCTATAGTATGGTATGAGAGACTAGATGGATACTTAACAAAGATTGGATTCAAGAAAGTAGCAACAGATTGTAATCTATTCATTAGAGAGACATCTGAAGGTTTATTACTTGTAGCTATATTTGTTGATGACATTATCTTTGGAGGTAATGACAAAATCAGTGCTGAATTTGCCAAAGAAATGCAGAATGAGTTTGAGATGAGTATGATTGGTCCTATCAAGTAATTTTTTGGGATTAAATGTGCAACAGATAGAAAAAGGGATTTTCATTAATCAATGAAACTATGTGAAAGAGATACTGAAGAAATTCAAGATGGATGATTGCAAGCCAGTAGGAAGCCCTATGATTACTGGATGCAAGCTTACAAAGGAAGATGACTCACCAGTAGTTGATATAACATTGTATAAGTCTATGATTGGTAAACTAATTTATCTTACTCAGACTAGACCTGACATTTCCAATGCAGTTGGTATAGTTGGAAGATTTGTAGTAGAGCCTAAACAAAGTCACCTCATGGCAGTAAAGAGAATATTTAGATACTTGTAGGGAACTATAGATTATGGTCTATGGTATCCTAATTTAGAAAATGTTGAGCTTCATGTGTACATGGATGCAGATTGGGTAGGATGTGTTGATGACAGAAAAAGTACTTCAGGTGGAGCAGTGTTTATTGGTGATAGACTTGTCACTTGAACAAGAAAGAAAGAAAATTGTATTTCTCAGTCAATATCAGAAGTGGAGTATGTTGTAGTAGCCTTGAATTTTTCTACAATTGTTTGGATCAAGTAGATGATAAAATATTTTGGAATTCAGATTGATTATCCTATTGTTATTCACTGTGATAACACTAGCACTACCAATATGTCAAAGAACCCTGTGATGCACACAAAGACAAAACACATTGAGATCAAGTATCACTTCCTAAGGGAGAAAGTGGTAGAGAAAGAAATCAAGCTGGACTATGTGAGTACTAAAGAATAGTTGGTAGATATATTCACAAAGCCCTTGCCTAAGGATACTTTTGAGTATCTCAGGGGGAAGTTGGGAGTAATTCCCTTCACTAATTCTACTTAGAAGGAAGCAGGAATGACATTAGTCCTCAGGGACTGATGGAAGGTTGACTACTCTACCTCAAGAGTAGTACCAATGCTTAAAATGAATGGTGCCCTTTTCCATTGATGTCAATGGGGGAGTATATATATAGAGTCATGAAAAAAAAAAGTAAAAAGAGGAGTAATATACTAAGGGGGAGAAGCATTCAGTTATGATAGCAGTACAGTTGAGGAAATGAAGAATATTAGAAAATATCGCAACAGATGGAGGATTCATCTTTGTGGAAGTGTTGAAGAGGAAATGGAGAATGTTATAAAAGAAATGTTCATTTGGGTTGATGGTGGTTTTTCATTCCACATGTTTCAATCAATGCCAAAGGGGGAGATTGTTGGAGATTTACCAGCACGCCAGTACTGACTATATGTTTATCATTGATGACAACATATGAAAAGTAGCATGCATGGAATTATTATGAAATAAGCCTTTAGTATATGATGCATGGACATGACATCAGCATGATATCATAGGTGTAGACGTTAACTGTAAGTACAGATAGTTATATAGCAGCTTGTGTCAGCAGTGTTCTATGTATGGTTGTCCATAAAGTTGTCTTATAGGCATGTACCCTAGGATATATGTTGAATACATGTTAGTGATGCTTTAGTTATGATTGCATAGTCTAATGATGAAGGCAAGTGAAGTTATGCAGTCGTTATTCACCAATAGCAGTTTCCTGTGTTTGTTGAGAAGAGCCGACAGAGATTTTATTGTTTCTTGAGTTGCACCTACCTTGAGGATATGCACCCGTGGAGTTAATCTTGGAGGAGTGTTATTTAAGTTTGGTTAAGAGAACATAAGTTAATTTAGCTTACATAGAAATTTCCAATTGTTTTGGTAGAGTCTGTAGTGTGTGCCGTGCATCTACAATTATTTTATTAAATAAGTCCCAGAATGAGTTGCGTGCATAATAGAGCTGACAGAATTTTTGGAGTTTATTATGGTTTCAATAATATGATTTCAAGTTGGTTCTAATAGGCTGACTTGATAATATCATTTGGAGGAAAGATATTTATAGGTAGTCATTTGTGATTGCTTGAGTGTGGTTCATGGTTGATTAAGTAGAGCAGAGCATAGTGTGTGAAGTGTTGAACCATCAGAAGAAGGTCTATGTGACCAAGTAGAGAATGTGTGCTATTCATTGGAACTGATCTAGATAGTAGGTCAAAGTGCAGTTCACCAAGATCTAGATATAGTGTGTATCTATTATTTAGAAGGTTGTAGCCTTCGCTCATTTGAGCAGTGAGCTCTCGGACAGTGTGTCCTCTCCCCTAACAGGGACAATTGTAAAAGACTCCTAACAAGGTCTAACCCTTAACTAGGTCTACTATACTTAATATATTATAAAGCTACTCCTAAAAGGGTAAAGGATCTTCTAGCAAGGATCATTATACACTAGTACAGAATATTAGTGGATATCAAGTCCCACCAGAGTTTTTACCTATTTGGGTTTCCCCGTAACCAAAATATTGGTGTTGTGTTCAAGTGTTCTTTCATTATGTTTAAGTATACTTGATTGGATAAAGAATTGAAACTTTTAGAAAATTGATTCACCCCCCCCCCCCGACCCTCTCAGTTATCTCTTGGGACTATTCCTATCAAGATATTCGTACA
Source organism: Chamaecyparis obtusa (assembly GCA_027943335.1). Taxonomy (NCBI): domain Eukaryota; kingdom Viridiplantae; phylum Streptophyta; class Pinopsida; order Cupressales; family Cupressaceae; genus Chamaecyparis; species Chamaecyparis obtusa. Next base: position 122,893 of record BSBK01000971.1, on the reverse strand, counting down.
CAATAACACAATGACAAAAGATATGTTGACTAGGGAACCTCTTGAACAAAGAGTAAACCCCAGTGGTAATGATGCCCAAAAAAGATGCACTAATATGAATATTCCTTGTGAAAGGATGGACTCTATTAGGAGTCTTATGAAATACATTCAGTACATATGAATCCATGTTAGGAGATTTTGAATCCCTACAAAAAGATTCTAACCCTGTTCAGAGTTATGGAAGACAGAAGGGCCCACTGCCCAAACAACTTCAGGGTAAGATCACTGAACACACTATCCAACTGATATTTGTATTACTCAATAGAATAATACCAAAATATTACTGATCTCAACAATATGTTACCTCTTCTCTAATTGTGCCAAACCACACTTACTGCTACACCAGATCTCAATTTCAGATTTTGTACTTCACATGTCTTCCTTCACAACTTCTCTCTCACAACTGCATTAGCTCTTTTCTTCACTTCATGCATTCATAAACATTCAACCATATTACAACAAGGAAAAACATTCCTTCCTTTATACCACACTCAATTAATTACAAATGAGTCGACATCCAATTACAAAATAAAAGTTTCCACATGCTACATCAAAATAACACAAAACTATCAACTTCCAAATACAATAATTCTCCATCCATGTGACCTCAAACTTTGTGCTATCATCCACATCACTATCAATGTGTCTTCAACTTCCCTTTAACTGCACAAAACTAGATGCCATCCCGATTAAGAGATATCATCCAATTTCCACAGACTGGTACTTAGGAATACTACCTGAATACTGCTTCTACCAAAATGCTCATAACTTCCATGAATAAATGAATTACTATCTGCACTCTTAACCATAAACATATAACATATCAAAGAGTAAATCCTCAACATCACATAGCTCTATCTATAATATCCCACGTGTGCTAATCCAAACATTGTTTTCTCCTTTGCAAATCTCCAGAAGATCATTGTGTTGACATCAATGACAATCATAGTCATGAATGCAACAACAACTACTATAGAATGGCTCCCAAACATTCAGCATTCATTCCTAATAGAACTTAAATGATGGAAATATCAGATGGATCTAACCTAACCTAAGATCAATAATAGAGATAAATCAAAAAAAGATAGATCTACCTATCTGGAGAGGTATAAAGAAAACCTAATTGTGAGGTTACAAAGTATGCTGGTGATGTTGATGTTATTGACTGATAAGTCTAAGAAGAAGGCTGAAGGTGAAGATCAAAGTTGTGATTTATTGAAGTGAATTACAAGAAAATTAGTGATGGATATGCAAATGGAACTCAGTCAGTAAAACAACATATATGTGCGAATCGGATTTGATATCTACAAAGTGAGTTGTATGTTTTATAGATCAGAAACTACTTCTACTTTATAAACACTATAATAGTCTAAATCCTTTAATCAAGGTGCCATTCTAATGGAATGTGTTAGCATCTGCAAAAATATTCATGGCTCTAGCATTTTTCTTCTGGTCTTTGCAGTTGTTTTTTGGTGTTTGGCCTTAAACCCTTGGTAAAATTTCAAAAATCTAGCCATTGGTATGACAATACCCTAGTTTTGCCCTGGCCTTGATCTAATTCTTCATTACCTTTTTGGGCCACTTAAAACTCATAATTCGCATGTGCTTTATATTTTTGGTTGGTCCCCATTTTAATCTTTCCTAAGTTTTTACCCCCGGTGGCCTTTAATATTTCCTAAAGTCTACGTGCCCAACTAAATGATTTTTCCTAAGTCCCGCGCCTTTAATTTTTCTATGTTTTTGGCTTGAATTTTTCTTGGGCCTGGCTCTAACACCATCTTAATCCTACGGTTGTCATAAGTTTGCAAGGGTTTTGTCAGAGGCTTACGATCTTATGACGACCATTGATTCCTTTTCATGATGTAACACTTCAAGTGAGTGGGTCCACTACCACATAAGCACACATGGTGGTTCCCTATTGGCCGAAAGAATCAATGAAGTGGTAGGGTTTTTAGAATGTCCCATGAATGAAGAAAAAGTGTTCATCAACTTGCCAAATTTTGCAACGTGGTGGTCTCTCATTCGTTAAGGTATCCTATGCAGCATGGTAGGGTTGGGCTTTATGTCATCGGCAACAGATTCCAAATCTATGGTGGGTGCATAATCTAAAAAAATATTTTGAGCCCTTGAGATCATGCGCCATCCATCGGATCCTCCAAGTGTTTGTGTCAGAGATAAAGGTGGGTCCAAAATAACATGTAGGCATAGTGGGTAGTTTTTAATTGGTCCATGATTTAATGTGTTGGCAGTTGTTAGTGGGACCTGGTTTCTAACTTGTCAGAGGGTCCTGACACTTGTAGTAGATCTATGGTTGGTGTAAGTTCTCATGGGATGTGTTAGAGGTATAAGATCTTACACCGGCCATTGATTTCACCTTTTTTAGAAGTGATAAAGGATAGCGGGTCCACTACTATGTGTACACAAATGGCATCTCCTTATTGGTCGATGTGGATGATAAAGTAGGGTCAGGTTGTTGTTAGAGAGGTTAGTGATGAGGACAAGATCTACCATTGGTGCATGATCTCATGGGTCATGTCAGAGCCATGAGATCTTGGGCCTGCCATCCAATTTATAGGCTTATAAAGAGTGGGTCCTTTATTACTGATGACAAGGTAGTTTTAGCGAATGGCATAGCGACAAGTGGCATAAAGTGGGCCTAGGTAGGGTTCTAAAGTCTAGTGGTCCAGATAAAAGTGTTTAGTGGGCTGACAAAATTCAAAAGGGGTTTGCTTGTTTGCGAAGAAAAGTGGCGTAAAGATAAAGTATCTTGCAAACTAGAAAAGGTCTTCAGTCACCAGTTTGCTAAATGTGACTAGGGTCTTTTTAAAAGGTAAATCATAAAGCCTGCAAAATAAAAGGATCTGATGGTCAGGACTTAAAGTTGATCTTAGTTTGAATGTTGACCACCGATTTTCTATTGGCACCTTGGAAATGACCGTTGTATTTCAAATTCAAATTTGCAAAGGGTTTCCAACGACAGGAAGTACCAAAATTTATGGTTTTAGCAGCTAATTTTGATTGGTTTGGTGGTGCTGGTTGTTTCCTACTGATCCAAGGGTCTCTATGGTCAGTGGCATGATGATTTTTTACGAGGAGAAGTGTTGTTTTGTGCTCGAGGTGTGTTTGTAGGTGGCTGATTTGACTAGTTTTCATGGTAATTCCTTGGTGTTCTATACTGTTCTCGCAGATTTTGATGATGGCAGATCTAGATGAGATTCATTTTCTCTGGGTTACCTATGTTTCTTCCCCTGCAATAACTTTTGTTGTATTTTTGGTTGATTGGGTAGTTGAAACCCTAACCCTAGTCACTTGAATCTTGATGCATCCTCTTTGAGGATTCCAAGGTGACTAGGGGTATAAGTAGCGTGTTTTTTGATAGAGTAAGGGTTCTGAAATCTTGGTTCCTAAGGGTTCCTTTTTGGTTCCAAGAAAGGTTCTCTCCTATAGATTTTCTCCTTCTCTCTGCATATAGGGTGTTCTTTCTACCTTTGTTGGTTCTGAGAATATAATACATATTGTAATTGATTTGTCTTATGTATGAGGACTCAATTTATTCTTACTGTTACCAAACTATCTCCATTTGAATTCTGAATTCATTAATCATACATCAAGGGTGTTCAATTTTTCTATTTGTATTTCCTATGTGTTTGCAAGTGGATTTGTGTTCACAAAGATAACTAGTTTAGGATTAGTTTTCATGTATGTATGAGCTAAGGTGTCAAAGATGTGTCATGCTTGTCTTCCAGTGGATGCTAGTTAATGTATTATATATTTATAGGTCTCTTCTAAGGGGAGGGTTAAAAGCCTTTGGATGGCTAATAACATACTTGGATACACATGTGGGTTGTTGAAGTGAGGTTTGGTCATGGTGTGTGATTGATGTTAGGCATCAACACATTGAATTTATTGCTTTCTTATTTCATAGCTGTCTATTGCAATAAGGTATTTGACTCTCTGGCCCATTGGACAAGGCACTAGTCTATGAGGGACTTAGGGTATCTCAAGGGACCTTTCAAACCCATCTTTAATTCATTTACATTAAGTTCCACCCTTTCCCTTTTATGTTGTTAGGATAGGTCTCTGGTTTTCATACTCATTCTATGCAAGTAGGGCTATTGCATGAGAGCTTGGTTTCATTGAGGTACAGGACACCTACAAGGGTTTGAGAACCATTCCACAATCAGTTACCTATAGGCATGTAGTGTGATTCAAGTTGTATGTGTGTGTAGATGAGGTATACCTACCTGAGTGATGTGGAGCTCAAAGTGTAGAAGGATCTCTCTTTTATCCTTGTTAGTTGGCCTTTTTCCTTGTTAGATTTGGAGTGTTGAGTGAATGTGACACTAGCCCTATCAATCCTAATGTCAATCTGACCCTTGGGGAAAAGGAACACCAACAAGATGGTGACTCTACTAGGGAATAAGTAAAAGATAGCAAGCTTCCTTGCTTGGCTGGATCATCCCAGAGTCTTGGTTGAAAGAATAGAGTTAGATAAACAAACAAAGCATTTGCTAAAATCTTCTATGTGTTGAGTCGCGACTCTGAGTTCTCTGTTTGATCAGTGCAGTTCTTGATAAATAGTGTGTAAATCCTAGTGAAGTTTTGTGTTGATTGAAAGAAGATACAAAGACAAGTACAATATCTTCCTCTTCAAGGATGTGGTGACTCTATAAAGAAATGAACCTAATGGAGCTACATGGTGAGCTCTAGATCTGCCTTGCTTTCCAATCAACAAGTTCCTGCTGCAGAGCTTCCAGGTATTTTAGTTTTCATATGCCCTATTTTTATGAAAATCAGCTATAAAGAAATGTTTCCTCATTAAGTGATCAAGCACTAAGAAAAGGATAAGGTGTGAGTTGAGGTTTGCATGCTTCAAGTTTTCAGTTGCATCTCTACAAAATTGTATGGAAGTATTGCATTAAGTCTGATGGGAAAGCTTGATGAGGAGCTTGCTTTCCTTGAGTAGGGCATCCTTAGGGATTGCATGTCATTGATGAGATTGAAAGTAGGATGTAGAAAGGATCTATCCATATCTCTTTTCTATGATAGATTTTGGGATGCATATAATGAGCTTCTTGATGATGTTGAGTTTTCACAATCTGAGTTCATTGGTTTATTCTTGGATCTTTGTTTTCATGAGTCAACTAGTTGGTCAAACACATTGTGGGAAGAGTATTATATATGTATCAGAGATTGGATATTTAGTGATGACAGCCTTGGACTTGATGATGCACTTGGGGTTATGTCCTTAAGTGCTGATAATTGGAGTGATGAAGACAGTGAGGTTGTGTTGTCTCCATATGAGTCAGATGCAACATGGGAAGAAGAAAGTGATGATGGAAGTGAACATTTTTTGGATAGTGAAGATGTTGAGGGTGATTCATCCTCAAGGTATGAAGACAAAGAAATAATAATTCATTATGATATCAGTGAGGTAGAACATGAATATTTGAACAAAGTGTTATCTGATGGGTCTCTTTTGGATAACAAGGGCATAATCATGGATACTACATGCTTGGTAGGTGATGATGACTGTGAATCTTCATGTTGTTCTGACTTTTCTTCATATGCTGTAAGTCTCCATGAGGTTGAAATGGGTAGTAAACTTAAAGTGTTCCCCAATGCTTTATATAATGAAGAGTTTGATGATTATCAACCCATTTTTTGTCATGATGTTCAACAAGGTGTATTGCATGAAGTTGTCAATCCTTTGTTTGAGGGACATGTGGAGATTTTAGATTCATTTTGGTCAGGATGTTCTTTTTTTTCCATCTGTGATAAAGTTTTAAGTGATGATGTTGCATCCTGTTCATCAGAAGGTTGTGGAATAGTTACAAAATTTGGTAATAATCACATTTGTGAACATGAGTTTGACTATTCATCTGAGTTCCAGCCAGTTACACCCATGGAAATGCAAGGTTAGGGTATAAATGAGGCCTTTTAGTAGATAGAGTATGAGTTTTTTGTGTTTCTAATTGATAGCACACATGAATCAGTAGAAAATAATAGGTTTTTATCTGATGGTACTATTCATAGGTATGATGAGTCTTTTCTTCATAGTGAGCAAAATGAAGGGAGTGCCAAAAATTTTTACATGCACTATGAAGATAGTTACTTTGTTCTGCCTAACAGGCTGGTTGGAAATGTTGACATGCCTGGTCAAACAACTGAAAATAAAATATCTGGTGTGCCTCATGAAGGAAGAAATGAAAACCAAATTTCTGACAGAGGAAAAGACTAACTCATGTTGGATGCTGCACATTTTTTGTAAAAATGTACACTCTGTATAGTTTTTTCCTTTCCTATTATGGGTTTCCCTTCCTATTTTCCTTGGTGTGTTCCCTATGTTTTTTGAGGTCTCTGTGCCATTTTCCAGTAGGTGGTCTACTTCTCCCAAAGATCTGAATCCTTTCCATGCCTGCAAGAGACATGCATCCCTAGATAGAGCCATTCTTAGCATCTACAAAAATTTTCATGGCTCTAGCATTTTTCTTCTGGTCTCTACAGTTGTTTTTAGGTCTCTGGCCTTAAACCCTTGGTAAAATTTCAAAAATCTAGCCGTTGGTATGAAAATACCCTAGTTTTGCCGCGGCCCTGATCTAATTCTTCATTACCTTTTTGGCCCACTTAAAACTCCTAATTCACACGTGCTTTATATTTTTGGTTGGTCCTCATATTAATCTTTCCTAAATTTTTACCCCCAGCGGCCTTTAATATTTCTTAAAGTTTGCGTGCTCGACTAAATAATTTTTCCTACATCTTGAGCCTTTAATTTTTCTATGGTTTCAGCTTAAATCTTTCCTAGGCCTGGCTCTGACACCATCTAAATCCTATGGTTGTCATAATTTTGCAACAGTTTTGTCAGAGGCTTGCGATCTTACAACAACCATTGATTCCTTTTCATGATGTAATGCTTCAGGTGAGTGGGTCCACTACCACATAAGCACACATGGTGGTTCCCTATTGGCCAAAAGAATCAATGAAGTGGCAAGGTTGTTAGAATGTCCTATGAATGAAGAAAAAGTGTTTGTCAGCTTGCTAGATTTTGCAATGTGGTGGTCTCTCATTCGTTAAGGTATCCTATGCAGCATGGTAGGGTCAGGCTTTATGTCATCGGCAACAAATTCCAAATCTACGGTGGGCACATGATCTCATAGAATCTTTTGAGCCATTGAGATCATGCGCCATCTGTCTGATCCTCCAAGTGTTTGTGTTAGAGATTAAGGTGGGTCCAAAATAACATGTAGGCATAGTGGGTAGTGTTTGATTGGTCCATGATTTAATGTGTTGGCAGTTGTCAGTGGGACCTGGTTTCCAACTTGTCAGAGGGTCCTGACAGTTGTAGTAGATCTACAGTTGGCATAAGTTCTCATGGGATGTGTCAGAGGTATGAGATCTTATGCTGGCTATCAATTTCACCCTTTTTAGAAGCAATAAAGTATAGTGGGTCCACTGCTATGTGTACACAAATGGCATCTCCTTATTGGTCGACGTGGATGATAAAGTAGGGTGGGGCCATTGTCAGAGAGGTCAATGATGATGACAAGATCTATGGTTGGCACATGATCTCATGGGTGGTGTCAGAGCCATGAGATCTTGCACCCGCCATCTGATTTATAGGCTTATAGAGAGTGGGTCCTTTGTTAGTGATGACTGAGTGGTTTTAGCAAATGGCATGGTGACAAGTGGCATAAAGCAGGCTTAGGCAGGGGTCTAAAGTCTAGCAGTCTAAATAAAAGTGTTTAGTGGTCTGACAAAATTCAAAAGGGGTTCGCTCATTCATGAATAAAAGTTGCAGAAAGATAAAGTATCCTGAGAACTGGAAAAGGTCTTCGGTCACCAGTTCGCTAAATGTGACTGGGGTCTTTTAAAAGGTAAATCATAAAGCCCACGAAATAAAAGGATCTGACGGTCAGGACATAAAGTTGATCTTAGTTTGAATGTTGACCACAAATTTTCGGTTGGCACCTTGGAAATGACCGTTGTATTTCAAATTCAAATTTGCAGAGGGTTTCCAACGATAGGAAGTACCAAAATTTATGGTTTTAGCAACTGATTTTGATTGTTTTAGTGGTGCTGGTTGTTGCCTATTAATCTAAGGGTCTTTATGGTTAGTGGCATGATGTTTTTGTACCAGGAGAAGTGTGGCTTTGTGCTCGAGGTGTGTTTGCAGGTGGCTGATTTGACTAGTTTTCATGGAAATTCCTTGGTGTTCTATACTGTTCTCGCATATTTTGATGATGGCAGATCTATCTGAGATTCATTTTCTTTGGGTTGCCTATGTTTCTTCCCCTACAATAACTTTTGTTGTATTTTTGGTTGATTGGGTAGTTGAAACCCTAACCCTAGTCACCCGAAGCTTCATGCATCCTCTTTGAGCATTCCAAAGTGACTAGGGGTATACGTAGTGTGTTTTTGGATAGAGTAAGGGTTCCTTTTTGGTTCCAAGAAAGGTTCTATCCTACAGATTTTCTCCTCTCTGCATATAGGGTTTTCTTTCTTCCTTTCTTGGTTCAGAGAATATAATACATATTGTAATTGATTTGTCTTATGTATGAGGACTCAATTTATTCTTACTGTTACCAAGCTATCTCCATTTGAATTCTGAATTCATTAATCATACATCAAGGGTGTTTGATTTTTTTGTTTGCATTTCCTATGTGTTTTCAAGTGGAGTTGTCTTCATAGAGATAATTAGTTTAGGATTATTTTTCATGTATGTATGAGCTAAGGTGTCAAAGATATGTCATGCTTGTCTTCCAATGGATGCTGGTTAATGTATTATCTATTTATAGGTCTCTTCTAAGGGGAGGGTTAAAATCCTTTGGATGGATAATAACATACTTGAATACACATGTGGGTTGTTGAAGTGAGGTTTGGTCATGGTGTGTGATTGATGTTAGGCATCAACACATTGAATTTATTTCTTTCTTATTTCATAGCTGTCTATTGCAATAAGGTATTTGACTCTCTGGCCCATTGGACAAGGCACTGGTCTATGAGGGACTTAGGGTATCTCAAGGGACCTTTCAAACTGATCTTTAAGTCATTTACATTAAGTTCCACCCTTTCCCTTTTATGTTGTTAGGATAGGTCTCTGGTTTTCATACTCATTCTATGCAAGTAGTGCTATTGTATGAGAGCTTGCTTTCATTGAGGTACAGGATACCTACAAGGGTTTGAGAACCATTCCATAGTCAGTTACCTATAGGCCTGTAGTGTGATTCAAGTTGTATGTGTGTGTCGATGAGGTATGCCCACCTGAGTGATGTGGAGCTCAAAGTGTAGAAGGATCTCTCTTTGATCCTTGTTAGTTGGCCTTTTTCCTTATTAGATTTGGAGTGTTGAGTGAATGTGACACTAGCCCTATCAATCCTAATTTCAATCTGACCTTTGGGGAAAAATAACACCAACAGAATGTACTTAAGTCCTCTGACGAGGTCACTCCTAACAGGGTGATTGAAATCCTTTAACAGGGTCACACCTAATAGTGTGTTTCTAATCCTTTAACAAGGTTGGCTTTTAACAGAGCTCACTTCAAAACAGTGAAAATATCAGTAACATGTTACAAAGTGGCTTTTCCCAAGTTGGGTTTCCACTATAAATTCTAGTGTTAGACTTGTGCGAATGTTTTGATGTGGATGTTTTTATATTCTACAAGTTAATTACTGTAGGATAGTGGACTATATGTTATATGTTTTTTGATATATGTTCTTTTAAGACTGAGTTGATTTGGTGATTAGATCTGAGTTTGTTGAAGTGTTTATAAGTTCAATTGGTACTTCTGGACTTGAGAACAACTGATTCACCCCCCCATCTCTATTGTTCTAAATAATATTAGCAAAAAACATAGTAGCTCCTTTAGCATGATAGTACACATCATAAATGATGTCCATACTATCTATAGTGAAGCTCGCTAAAGTCCAACTATCAATAGTAAAACCTTGCTAAATAGATCTATGTATCTACTCACTATAAATTGCCTTATACTTAGACAATTTTCTAATTATCCCTTATCCAAACTTAAACTAAACCATATTTTTAAAAAAAATGGCTATATGTTTCCATTAATGACAAACTTATCATATCCACTTAGCCAAATTGCCAACAATGTCCCCCTTTGGCATTGATGGCAACATATGAAAAAATGGCTAAGTATGCATACTTACAAAAAATCTTCAAAATTGTCCTATGAAAACTTTGTGGATAATATATGTGTTTACCATCTTATACATATGTACTCCCCCTTTCTATATACTCATATATGTTAGCTTGTGGTGACTAATCAAGAAAGTACTATCCAGGAAAGTACTGTACACTTTTTATTCATCGTGGGGTTAACTCATCAAGCATTTTTGAGTTGACATGTCAAACATTTCCCTAGGTTGACTCATCAAGCCTTTTCTTAGTTTGACTCATCAAGTATTTTTAGGGTTAACTTCTTAACCGACATAAGCCTTTTTATATTGGCTTAGGGTTAGGGATTTCATTATGATGTATGATTTTAGTACTTGCGATAGAATTGAGTTGTAAGGGGATTACAGATTGTAATCAGGTTGTAATCACTGGATAATAAAATATTGGACTCGCTGTTGGTGGACATAGCCCAGGGATTGGGTGAACCATGTTAAATCTTTGTGTCTTTTGTTCTCTTCTGTGTGGTTTATTATTTTCTGATATTGGTTATATTTGCATGTAATTGTTATTTATGCCTTGTTAATCATAACAAGTGGTATCAGAGTGAGGTTATTTCATTCATTCTTTCATCTATTCTTTGAAGAAGGTCTCATGAGTCAGTGAGAGAGTCTCTTGGTTAAGTGGGAGAAATGGAAAATGAGGGTAGGCTAAAGGTTGAAAATTTCAATGGGTAGAATTTCCAGTTATGGAAGATGCAAATGGAGGACTATCTCTATCAGAAGGATTTATGGTGACCATTAGAGGGATTAGCCAAGAAAGAGGCAACAATGTCTTAGGAAGATTGGGATATTTTGGATAGGAAGGCACTGGGGAGTATTCATTTATGCCTGGCACAATCGGTGGCATTCAATATTATTAGAGCAATGAAAGCTAAAGATCTGATGGATATCCTAGTGAAGTTGTATGAAAAGCCTTCAGCTTCAAACAAGGTATTTCTTATGAATCATTTATATAATATGAAAATGGTAGAAGGTGGATCAGTCACTGATCATTTGAATGAGTTTAATACAGTTACAAGTTAGTTAGCCTCAGTTAAAATTACTTTTGATGAAGAGGTTAGAACTCTCTTGATTTTATGTTATTTGCTAGAAAGTTGGAATGGCTTGGTAATGGCTGTTAGTAATTCTATTTCTAGTTCTAATACCCTAAAGTTTGATGATGTTATTGGTGTTATATTGAGTGAGGAACTTTGTAGGAAAAGCTCAGGGGCATCCACATCAGGTAGTGTATTGAACGTAGAAAGAAGAGGTAGAACAAGAGATAGAGGAAACAACTCTAGAAATCATGGAAAATCAAGAGGAAAATCAAAGGGAAAGAGGTCTAAATCCAAAGGGCCAAATGATTGCTAGTACTGTGGAAAACCAGGTCATAAGAATAAATATTGGTGGTCTTGAAAGAAAGATCAAGGAGACAAAAATGATGGAAACAAGGAGGCAAATGTGGTAAGTAACAAATCCGAAGAGGATGTTTTGCTCTTGTCTTTAGAAAATGTTGATGATTCATGGGTGTTATATTCAGGGGCTTCAATTCATGCTACACCCCATCGAGTTTATTTTGTTGATTATGTCCAAGGGGATTTTGGGCTAGTCTATTTGGGAGATAATGAACCCCGTCAAATTGTTGGAAAAGGGAAAATCAAGATTAAGTTGCACAATGGGAATCATTGACTACTATAAGAGGTAAGACATGTTCCAAGGCTAAGTAGAAATTTAATTTTAGTAGGGCAACTTGCTAATAAGGGTTGCACAGTTACTTTTAATGATAAAAATTGGAAGGTTTCAAAAGGTTCCTTAGTAGTAGCAAAAGGTGTGAAAGTAGGCACCTTATATCTTTGTATAGGTCATACTATTCCTTCTACTTTAATTGCTTCAAAAGACAATGAATGTTTAGGAACAGTGGTTGCAGTTGAGTAGGAAGAACATCAAACCATTGCTATAGATTCTAACACAACACTGTGGCACAACAGACTCAGGCACATGAGTGAGAAAGGTATGAAATTTCTTCATTCAAAGAAAGTTTAACCTGGTCTGAAATGTGTTAATATGGATTTCTATGAAAGTTGTGTTTATGGAAAACACAAGTGAGTTAGTTTTGTGAAAAGTGGGAAGGAAAAGAAAAATGAGAGATTAGAGCTTGTGCATACAGATGTATGGGGATCAGCTCAAGTATCTTCCCTTGGTGGCTCTCTATATTATGTTACATTTATAGATGATGCAATAAGAAAAGTATGGATTTATTTCCTTAGATAGAAATCTGATGTATTTCAAACTTTTAAGAAATGGAAATACTTGGTTGAGAATGAGACTGGTAAAAGGTTAAAATGTCTTAGATCTAATAATGGTGGTGAGTATTGCAGCACAGAATTTGAAGATTATTGTTCCTTTAATGGTATTCATAGGTAGAAAACTATACCAAGGACTCCACAAGAAAATGGAGTGGTTGAATGCATGAACAGGACAATAATGGAGAGTGCAAGGAGTATGAGGTTGCATGCTAGGCTGCCCAAAAATATGTGGGCAAAGGCTATGAACACTGCTATTTATTTAATCAATAGAGGCCCCTCTACTCCTTTGGACTATGGTATTCTAGAGGAAACATGGAGTGGTAAGAAGGTGAGTTATTTTTTTCTCAAAACCTTTGGTTGTGAAGCTTTTGCACTTATAGATTCTGAAAATAGAACCAATCTGGAAGCTAAGTCAAAGAAATGTGCATTTTTTGGATATGGCATTGATGAATTTGGTTACAGGCTTTGGGATTTTGAAAATCATAAAATTGTAAGAAGCAGGGATGTCATATTCAATGAGAAAGTATTGTACAAAGATCTATTGCAGTAGCATGAGAAGAAAGAAAATGACTATGTAGTACTAGATGATACTCCAAAAGTTGATGTTCTAGTAGTTCCTGATGCTCTGCAACAACAGAAACAACAAATACCTCACACCCCAGTGAATGTTAGATGGTCAACAAGGCTAAGTAGACCTCTAGAAAGATTTTCTCCATCTTGGTATTCTATTTTGTTAATAGATACTGGTGAACCTAAATGTTATAATGAAGCTGTGTAGGTGGATACAAAGCTTCAGTGGGAGTTTGCAATGATAGATGAAATAGACTCTTTGCTAAAAAATCAAACATGGGATTTATGTAAGTTACCTACAGGTAAAAGGGCTTTAAAGAATAAATTGGTTTACAAGATAAAAGAAGAGGATGGAGGTAAGAAAATATTTAAAGCCAAGTTAGTTGTAAAAGGATTTGCATAGAAAAAGGGTATTGATTTTGATGAGATATTTTCTCTAGTTGTTAAAATGACTTCTACCTGTACTATTTTAAGTATTGTGGCTTCTGAAGATTTGCATTTAGAGTAGCTTGATGTTAAAACAACTTTTCCTCATGGTGATTTGGATGAAGAAATATATATGGTACAACCACAGGGATTTGAGGTCAAGGGTAAGGAGAGCTTAGTGTGCAGATTGCAGAAAAGTTTATATGGCTTGAAGCAAGCAACTCGGCAATGGTATATTAAATTTGACACTTTTATGAATGAGCATGGATACAATTGGTGTTATTCTGACCATTGTGTTTATTTTAAGAGGTTGGATGATGACAGCTACATTATTTTATTTTTATATGTTGATGATATGCTTGTAGTTGAGTCTAACATGGATCACATTAAGGGGTTGAAACAACAGTTAGCACATTCACTTGCTATGAAGGATTTGGGGGTAGAAAAACAAATCCTTGGTATGAAAATTTGTAGAGATAGGAAAAATAGGAAATTGTCTCTATCTCAAGCTGATTATATTGAGAAGGTGTTGCAATGTTTCTCTATGTAGCATGCCAAAGCTATCAGCACACCTTTGCCTGGTCACTTGAAATTGACTAAGGACATGTGTCCCAAGACACCAAAATAAGAGACTAAAATGTCTAAGGTACCTTATGCTTTAGCTATAGGGAGCTTAATGTATGCTATGGTATGTACTAGGCCAAATATTGCACACACATTGGGAGTCATTAGCCGATATATGAGTAACCCTGGTATTGAGCATTGGAATGCAGTCAAATGGATTCTCAGATATTTGAGAGGTACATCCAGTAAGTGTTTACACTTTGGGGGTTCTACTACTACTATACAAGGCTATGTTGACTCAAATTTGGCAGGAGATATAGATAGTAGGAGGAGTACTACAAGTTATGTATTTACTATTGGTGGGATAGCAGTGAGTTGGATTTCTCGACTACAAAAGGTGGTTGCTTTATCCACTACAGAGGTAGAGTATGTTGCTGCTATAGAGGTAGCCAAGGAGATGATACAGCTTCAATTCTTCATGGAAGAATTGGGACATCCTTAGATGGGTAATTTTCTACATACAGATAGCCAAAGTTCCATTCATCTTGTGAAGAATTCTAATTTGCACTCAAAGACAAACACATATAGTTGTGGTACCATTTCATTCGGTTAGTTTTGGATGATGGGTAGTTAAAGCTGGAAAAGATACATACAGATGATAATCCAGTAGATATGTTTACAAAGGTAGTAACAAGGGAGAAGTTGAACTCCTATTCAACTTCAGTTGGTCTACTAGATTGAACAGAATAAAGGGACAGTTGAGTCCAGGGTGGTTGGATCTAGTGGGAGCCTCATAGAGTAGTGGTTTAGCTACATGATCAGTCTCCAAGTGGAAGATTGTTGTTTGGTGTGGAGTATGATTAGTCCCTAAGTGGGAGATTGTTAGCTTGTGGTGACTGATCAGGAAAGTACTATCTAGGAAAGTATTTATACACTTTTCATTCATTGTGGGGTTAACTTGTCAAGTGTTTTTGAGTTGACACATCAAACATTTCCCTAAGCTGACTCATCAAGCCTTTTGTTAGGTTGAATAGTCAAGTATTTTTAGGGTTAACTTGTTAACTGATGTAAGCCTTGTTATATTGGCTTAGGGTTAGGGATTTCATTATGATGTATGATTTTATTACTTGTGGCAAAATTGAGCTATAAGGGGATTACAGATTTTAATCAGGTTGTAATCACTAGATAATAAAATATTGGACTCGTTGTTGGTGGATGTAGCATAGGGATTGGGTGAACCACGTTAAATCTTTGTGTCGTGTGTTCTCTTTTGTGTGGTTTTTTTTTTTTTGATATTGGTTATATTTGCATGTAATTGTTATTTCTGCCTTCTTAATCCTAACAATATATATATATATATATATATATATATATATATATATATATATATATATATATATATATATATATATATATATATACAATGTTTCTTTCTACTTCTCCCTCTTTGACATCAATGACAAAGACAGAGTAAAAAGTTGTATATACATGAAAAAAATTTACTTGTTACCTTCATCCTTAAAGGTTGTGAGATTTGTGGTGGTGGTTGAATGAATCCTATCAATTGCATATAATCCAAAAATCTAGTATTTAAATTTGCAAATTTTTTGTCCCAAGAGTTCTTCATTGTTAACCCTTTATCAAGTGACCCACATATTCCATATGATATCACTTCTACTCCTATTAGATTTATAAACTAAAATTTCCCAAAAGTTGTCCTTTCTACTATAAAGTCATCAAGTTCTTTCTACAAGAGGTCAATTTTTGTAGATAATCAGCCTCTAAATAGGCTTAATCTCTTTAATAGCATATCCTTATTTTGATGGACAGTAGTTAACTCTTCATATGCTTGGCTTAACTTGATTTTGTCATCAATTATTCTTACCTCATTTCTCTTTATATGCTCAGCCATATCATTTATTTATTTTTCTTTGGCTACAATGGTCTCTATTTTTACGAAAATATGTTTGTGTTCTCTTGCACATTAAAAAAAAATGTCTTTCTCTTCTATAATTCTAAATATTATGTCCTTTATGCATTTGTCTATATGTTCCAAACCTTTCTTGATGTTCTCATTTAGCTTATTGAACAATTGTGCTTCATATTTGTTTTGCATTGTTGTCTTTTCTATTTCTTCTAGTGAAGAAAATTTTGCATCAAATTCTTCAATAAATTTTTCTAGTTTCTTCTCCTTCTCATGCTCAAAAAAATGAATTCAGTATGGTAATGTCTTTTGTATCCTGTCAAGTGCTAGATTTACACATTTATCTACAAGTTCTATTTTTCTTTTTGTTTCCTCAATTCCTTTTGAAAATGTAAGTGCTGACAATTACATATACTTGAATGGATCTATCATTCCTTTGAGTAGATCTGAAATATCATCATGCAATGAAGATGTATCTATGTTTTCTTTACCCATTTTCTATTTTCACTAGAAATTTTTTTTTTTCTTGCTCTATTTCTTCCTTCTTCTTTTATGTACTTTATCTTGTATCTTTGACTCTGTTTGTAATGTGGGACGTGTGGTAGAGGGTGTTTCAGTCATATGTGAAGCTGATTGGTACTGTACCTCACCTTGTTGAGTATCTTCTTTCTCTTTATTCTTCTCATCCTACTTTTTAGTTTCACTAATTTGCATATCCCCGCGCAAATTGTCAACATCTTCTGCTTGATCTTGAAACAAGTCATCTTTATCTTTAATGGGGTCCAGTGTAATCTCAACTCATTTAATAATTAGATGTGGTTGCATACTAGTACTTGTCTTCTCATCTTTTGTAGGTATTTAAATTGAATCTTCAGCCAACTTCTTCAGTGCATCTTTAGCTATTTGTTTTGTTTCTTCGGTGATTTCAATGTATTTTCCCAAAATGAATAGATTCATTATTTTCTTTCTTCTTAAGGAATTATCCATGATGAAAAGTACCTTCTTTAATTTATCTTTAGAAATATTAGAACAAATTTTCCTTACTACATCATTTCTTAACCTTAAATCCTCTTCCTTTTCTCTATCCTTCATCACTTATAATTTGTAATATAGTTCTTTAGGTATGCTACCCTAATCTCTATGAATTCTCTTTTGTATTCCAAAAGATATGTCAATACTATAATTTCCAAGGTTTTCTTTTGATTAATATATCAATCAAATAATTTCAATTGATCAGGATTACCTTCTTTGAGTATTCTATTATTTAGTCTCCCAAAGTTGGGTTTCCAACCTTTCCTTGTGGTAGTATAAGGTTTCTTCTATTATGTGACATTATATTTGTTCTTATATTATTTGTGTTGGCATGCGATGTTTTGGAGCACTAGGAATCACTTGAGGTTTTTCATTTATGGAAACACTTATGTTGAAGTGATCACATGTTGTGGATATTTCCATTGGAATCACAGTCATAAAAATGACTAAATCTAGAATCAGGACAACATGGTACAGTGCTATAGTTTTGGTCAACGATGATGATATATGAGGTATTATGGCTTGTGAATTTAACTGGAGGTATTTTGGGATGTATGCATGCTTTAGTTAAGAGTGCATAAGTTTTGGTTACCAAATCTGTGAGATACATTGTTCAGAAGGTATGCAAAGATAGTAAAACAGTGTAACAAGGTACATGAATAGTTGCAAAGATTAAGGAAAGCATAGTGGATATGATAACATGCTAAGACAAGTGAATAAAGTATATTTCCAAATATTTAGTAATTTAAGAGTGCCAACTCCATAAATATCATTTGCATGAGTTATTTTTATGTTTTGTATGGTAATTGTGAAGTTGTCTCGAAGGCTGATTTTGTATAAGTATAGATTGCTTTTGTGAAAGCAAGGTGTGGTTATGATTATAATAATAGAGTAAGTTTGCAAATGTAAGAGAAGAGATTAGATGTGAGATGAGTAAGAGGTCAAGCTATAAGTAGAACTATCTAAGCAAGATAAGTGCTTGTATTGTTCCCCTTTTTTAGAACTCTTTTGAGACCAGCATTGATTGTAAGACCAGTGTGCTGACCACCTTTAATTAGGTTTTTTGTATACCCATAACATGGTTTTGTATTCCTCTAACAAGGAAATGTACTATGTAACAATCAGCTCCTAAAAGGGCTAGATCTCCTAACAGGAAAATTATATTTTAGTCCATATTTGTGGGTACCATCCACACTAGGATTTTCCCTTTGGATAGGGTTTCCTCAAAGAACAAATCATGGTGTAATGAGTAATGTGTTATGCTTATATGTTCTTCTCATATCTACATTACTTTGGATTATTTATAATTTTTTAAAGTGGAAAAGATCAAAGTTCTATAATACTAATTCACCCCCCCTCTCAATATTACCTAATCCTAACAATTGGTATCAGAGCTATTGGGCCTTGGAGAGAAATCCTAACAGCTTAAGGGAGATCGGAATGGATTCAAAATATTTTCAAGTGAACTTTGAAGCCGCACTTGAATATTTGGATAAGATGAAAGATGAAAATGGTGAACTAAAATTTAAATTAAGAAGAGTTGAAGGTTTCATGAGGAAACTAAAAGAACAACTTGAGATTGCAAAGAGTAAGAGACAAGATCTTATGGAAAAGATCAAAGAAGGTTCAAACTGTGATACATCAGACAAAGTAAAGAATTTGGAGCAAGAAAAAGAACAAATCAGTCTTTTGATGATTAAAGAAATTCAACATGAAAATGATGAAAGAAATAAAGTTGAAGAGTCACTAAAAGAATATAACAAGCAGATAAGTGAAATGAAGACTAAACTTCACCAATGTAAAGATAAATATCAGGAATTGGAAAAATATAATTAGATCATTAAAGGTGAACTCACTTAAGCCAAATTACACATTGAGAAGTTGGACATGAGCAGTGACAAGATTGATGAGCAAAGAGAAAGACCAAAGCATAAAGGAGATATGATTGGAGTTAGATTCAATGAAGGTGAAAGTTCAAAAACCCAGGAAGAATCAAATGAAGCCAAGAATGAGGAAAGACCTATTCTTGAAGAGAGACCTACTAATGAAGAATCTAGAGAATAGTTCAGACCCTTCAGAGGTAGATGTTTTAGATGTAACAAGGTTGGACACATGAAAATAGATTATAGAAGTAAAGGTAACTCTAATCCCTTTACTAGTTACTATTTTAATTGCTATGAATATGGAGAGAAGAAAGCAGACTGTAGAAAACTTGATTAGTCTAGGTACAAGCAAGACTATATCAAAGAAGAAAAAATAGCTAAGATCTCATGTCATCGATGTAATAACTTTGGGCATATAACAAGGTATTGTAAACTATAGACTAATCAAGATAGAAGGAGACCACCTACTTGTTACAAATGAAACAATCTAGGTCACATTACAAATTTTTGTAGATATAATGGACAAGACAATAGAAGAGGACCAAGAAGATCTAGTGAACCAAGAGGACCACCTACTATGGTTATAAGGAAAATTTTTGGTGACAGTGGTAAGAGTCTTAATGAGTACATGGATGAATTTGGGAATCATTTCAAGAAATTAGAGAACAAGGAGGATGATCAAATATGGAAGGTAAATTTTTTTAACAAAGCAGTGGTTCAAGGAGAGACAATTGATGACTCTATGTCTTCGCATGATGAGTTCTTTGAGGCATCGACCTAGAAGGCCACATGGCCTTATGGAGAGCATTGGATGCAGTGAATAGAAAATATCTAGCCCCAGTATATATGGAGTAATCTCATGTGAGCTTAGGAATGATGTGTATATATGTTGTGGAGTTTGTGGTTGAGAGAGAAACACTTGAAGATTCATCTTCTATGTTCATGAGTTTTGTATCGATTGGATGGCATGTAAAGTTGAGATACCTGTATTGAATACATACACTTAGCTTACAATAGATAAAAGGACTTAAAGGATCTCAAATCTACACCATTTGTTGATCAATTCTTAAGGAGAAGAGAATAAAGAAGGTTATCAGTCATCTGGCAATGTGGTTATGTGATCACATGAAGCAAAGCATTGGATTCAAGAGTTTAAGTTATTTAGACCTAATCTTTCACAGAAGTCATGGATGAACTAGTAGTTTATGATGTTGTAGACAGACCTAGGTATAAGTTCAAGAGGTATCCATAAAAATCCTACTAGGATGATTTGGAGGGAGCATTTTCACAAACCCCCATAGGTGTGTTGCACGTAGAAGATATTAGGGCTTACATACATTGCAAATATGAAATCATTAGTGAGGTTAACATCTTCAGTTAATTGAATAGTATGATTGAAGCTGATGGGTTTATGGTATAAGAATTTAAGCACCTAAAGGATCATTCAACTCTTAAATTAACCTGACTCATGGAATTTACGAAATTTGAATGGTTTAAGATCATTCTTAGCAGAGTTCATGACTAGTTTTTGTGGATAGGAGAAGATCTTGTTAAGATATGTGCACAATTGATACATGAGATCACAAGCCTTGACAATGAAGGAGCCCTACCTGTATAAGAAAAGAACCTAAGAAATATAGTTGAAACCCTAACGCATTCAAAATGGGATAAGATGAAAGTGATAGTAAATGATATTTATTTGCAAGATGTCAGATTGGTAGCAATTTTGCTAGGCTACAAGTTGTTTTACAGTAGTAGACCAAAATCTGTATCTAGTAGAGTCATCATGATGGCATACAGAATGGTAAAAGAGAACAAGAAGTATAATCTTTGCAAAATTATAGCTCAACAATTTATTGAGAATGTGAAAGATATAAAGAAGTATAAATCTAAGGCATTTAGGTTTGGTTCATTGCTAATTCACATGTACATTCATATCATTCACAACTTTCATGGCATGCATCCTAGAGCATGGAGAGTCAATGAACCCATTGGACTTCAGATCTCATAATACTATAGAAGACAGAAGAAGGACTAGATAGATGGAGAGTTGTTTGGCATGATCAAGCTACTACAGAGGAAGATGAAAGAAAGGTATAAAATTCCATAGAATTTAGTGGAAAAATATGAGCACACTATCTATTTCATGGTTGAAATTGATTGTCTCTACTTTGAGGTAGTTGAGCCTAGAACTAAGTGGTGTTATCCTATGGGATATGAGTTAAGTGCTAAAGTGCTAACTATGCAAGTAGAGCATGTACTGGTAGTAGAAAAGGACCCTACCCAAGAAAGATGGGGAGCATATAGGGAGAAGTATGAGAAAGTTAGAGAAGAGAAAGAAAAGGTAATAAGAAAAAGGAAAGTCAACAAGATTTTTGAAAGACGTCACTACGATGGTGGGTATCAAAAAATTCCAGTTAATAGATATAAGAAATAAGATGGAGGCATCTTCTAGTATTGCCATCGATGTACCTACCTCTTTGGAGACAGAAAAGATAGTAGCCCCTACTGTTGATGTTGTTGACTTGTCAGCCTCTCAAGAGGAAGAAACATAAGAAGTTGTGGCTGAAATTTTTCTGAGAATATCAACAAGGAAAATTAAGTAGGACAGTCCTAAGGAGAAAGAGACAAAGGTGAAGAGGAAGAAGAAGGAAGAAAAGGAAGTTGAAAAAGAGGAAGAGAAAATAGGCCAAAAGAATCCATAAACCTTGTGGAAACTAGATCTTAAATCTCTACATAAGAGAGCAATCTAGGATGGAAATCTCCTAATAGTGAATAGATACTATGAAAGATATAACTCTAAGGACCAAGTAGTCATTGAAGATATTGTTATTGAGCATCTACTTGTCTTTAAGAAAAAAATGTTGGAGATTGAAGGAAACATTCTCGAAGACCTGTACAGTAAACTAGAAATCAGGAAATAGTTAGCACATTTGGGGGATGAGAACATAAGAAATAAAACATTTTATGATATGTTTTCGGTTGTGTCAATTTAGGAAAGAGAAAGAATCATAAAAGAACTAAAACCCCTACTAAGGACAAAGGCCAGAGTAGTCAAGATTATTGCTAGGAAGTATGATGAGGTGATTGAGGACACCCAAAAGGCATTAGACCAAGTTCTAAGGCATGACATGCCTAAGAAGGTTTCACCTCCTATGTCTTCTAAGCCTGTATCTCTGGGTTTATGAGAGAGTTCAAAGGCAATAGATGAAAGTGTTCAAGACAACATATAACTAGATTTGTTTTCCACTGGTGTGCCTGTGTCCCTTGACACTTCATAGGATGTAAATGATCCATGTATAGATAATGTGAATATTGGGATGGAGTTTGAAGATCATGATTAGATAGAGGAAGGGAAATTAGAAGAGAAACAAGAAGAAAAAGCATAGGAGAAGGAAATATAGTAGGAGGAAAAGCAAGAAGAATAGGTAAAATCAAAAAAGTTGTTGAGGTCAGAATGGACACATCTTTACTATTGGCAAGTGTAGCTAAACTAGTTAGTTTTGATGTGGACAACATGGATGAAGATGAGATGATGAGACTATCATTTATGGCTTTTGCTAAATCAAAGGAGAGATCAGTTCAGAAAGGAGACAAAAGTGCTAAGAGAATGGTTAGGGTTGTAGAAATAGTGAACAAGCCACTCCCCTCACCAATTATCTTAAAACAAAAAAATGAAGCTGAGAACCTCAGTATAGTAATGGATAGCTTTGATAGTCATTTTGATTCATTGCTAAAGACAACAGAAGAAAAGGCTCAAAAGAACTTTTTGGAGAAGAAGTTGAGCAAAGTTTGTAAGTCCATTTCATGGGACTTAAATATTCTTAAGGCTACTACTCTTAAGGCCAAGATTTGTGTAGCACAAGGTAGGAAAATTTATAGGTATTGCATAAACCCCTGCAAACATTTAAGGAGTATTGAGGAGATCATAGCCAAAGATAGTGCTACCCTTGATAATCTAGACTATTGGATAAGATAGGAGTACTGGAAATTGAGAAAGGGAGAGTTGCAAATAGATTTGGCTTATTGAGAAGCCTATTGACTCCTAAGCTCACAATGTTGTAGACTCATCTTTCAAAGATGATAAAAGTTGAAAGCTCAATTTCTGTATCTACTCTAACTATGTTTAAGGCAACAATGACAATGTTATATGTACTGAATGGATTAATCCATGTCAGTGAACTACTGATAAATTCATGGATTGAAGAAGTTAAGACCTTGGAAAACTCTTTCCAAGATGTCTTAAATCTGGTGAGTAAGCACTAAACCATTTGTGCTTGAGTTTTGCAATTTTGATAGTACCTTTACCATTGATTTCAAAGGGAGAGGAAGAAAAATGAAAAATGAGGAAGAGAAAGAAATATGTAGAGTTATATGTAGAGAAAAGGAAATATGTAGAAAATAAAAAATAAAAGTAGAAAAGACTAAAAGAAAAGAAGGGAGTTGTATTGAGACACTTACTCATTTTTCTAAGTGTTTCCATCAATGCCAAAGGGAGAGATTATTGGCATGTGATTGTTTGGAGCACTAGGAATCACTTGAGATTTGTCATTTATGGAAACACTTATGTTTAAGTGATCACATGTTGTGGAGATTGCCACTGGAGTCACAGTCATAAAAATGACTAAGTCCTAAATCAGGACAATAAGGTATAGTGCTATAGTTTTGGTTAGTGATGATGATATATGAGGTATTATGGCTTGTGAAGTTAACTTGAGGCATTTTGGGCTGTATGCATACTTAAGTTAAGAGTGCATAAGTTTTGGTTACCAAATTTGTGAGATACAGTGTTCGGAAGGTATGCAAAGATAGTAAAATAGTGTAACAAGGTACATGAACAATTGTAAAGATTAAGGAAAGCATAGTGGATATGATAACATGCTAAGACAAGTGAATAAATTATATTTCTGACAGTTTATTAATGTAAGAGCATCGACTCTATAAATATAATTTTCATGAGTTATTGTTATGTTTTGTATGGTAATTGTGAAGCCGACTCGAAGACTGATTTTGTATAAGTATAGATTGATTTTGTGAAAGTGAGGTGTGGTTATGATTATAATAATGGATTAAGTTTGTGAATGTAAGAGAAGAGATCAGATGTGAGATCAGTAAGAGGCCAAGCTCTGACTGGACCTATCTAAGCAAGATACGTGCTTGTATTATTCCCCTTTTTGAGAACTCTTTTGAGACCAATATTGATTGTAAGAGTAGTGTTTTTACCACTTTTAATCAGGTGTCTTTTATACCCCTAACATGGTTTTTTATTCCTCTAAAAAGGAAATGTACTATGTAGAAATCAGCTCCTAATAGGGCTAGATCTCCAAATAGGGATATTATATTTTAGTACATATTTGTGGGTACCATCCCCACTGAAGTTTTCACTTTGGCCAGGGTTTCCTCAAGAAAAAATCATGGTGTAATGAGTAATGTGTTATGCTTCTATGTTATTTTCATTTCTACATTATTTTGGATTGTTTATAATTTTTTAAAGTGGAAAAGATCAAAGTTCTATAATACTGATTCACCCCCCCTCATAGTATTACTTGATCCTAACACTTTGACCTATTCAATTTTCTATTCACCTTTCTCTTCCTCTTCTAATTCATCTTCATCCGAGTCATTAGTGTGAATTACCTTATGCTTATTTTATGTGGGTTTTTGTGTCATAGCCTTTTTTTCCTTAGGTCCACTAGGAGAGGTAATAACTGGTTCTATTTTTACTTTCACTCATTTAGGTGTAGGAGATATTCTTTTTGGTCTCTTTATGATTGGTGATGATGATGGGCTAAGTTGTACATGACTTATCTCTACATATGGTGTACTTGTTTTTTGGTAATGGTGTTTCTTGTGTGGATAGGTGTGAAGGTCTTACTACTATAATAGGTTAAAAAGATAATATATTTGATCCTCCTTCACTCATTAACTTTGGAGAATTTTTTTGTGCTGCCATTATTATTTAGACATTCTTGTTTCCTTATATATCTTGTCCATGATTTTATCTACCTTCTTCTTTATTATAGAGTGTTCTTCATGTCCTTTAATTTCATCAAACCTTTCTTCACAAGTTCCCCATCTAGGGCTATCCTCATCTTTTTCTGATTTCAATAAAGTATCAATGCATTCAACTAATAAATCATCAAACACTTCATACTCCAAAGGTTTAATAAAGTGAATTCTAGGTTCAACTACTTCCAAACATGTGCTATCAGTTTTGGCCATAATGAAAATTTCATTCTTATATTTGTTGACTATATAAGGTGAAACTCTAAATATTTATTTCATCCAGTTTTGGAATTATTTCATCATTATAGTAATGTCACTCTCAATCATTTCCATTTATTTCTTTATGTAATAGTTTCTGACTTTCTCCATTGTGCATTTATCTGAATTGCATTGAAATGCAAGCATTGTGGGAAATGTTTTGGTAAGCTAAAAAAGTAAGTATACAAGGTATGATCTAGTTCTACGTGGTGTATACTTATCTTGATTGATTCATCTAACATTATCAATAAGTTGATTTCTAAATATCTCACAAAGACTCACATCTTCTATGACAATTACTATCTTATAGGATGCATGAACAAATCCCATAGAAATAGAATTTTTTGCTGAGGTGTAAACCATCTTATAACCTAAGATCTTATTCAACAATCCCACATCATTTTTTTTATGGCATGAACTTTCATGCCTCTATTGGGAATGGGAACACTGAGAGGGGGGGGGGTGTGAAACAGTGTTCACTGTATTTTTTATTTTTACTTTACTCTTGAAACTTAACTTGAATGCTTAAGTACTAAAATGAACATTAACATAAACAAGATACATCAACTCAACACGACACCAATATGGTTATAGAGAAACCCAAATAGGTAAAAACCCCAGTGGGAATTGACACCCACTAATAATCTGCACTAGTGTTTTATGATGATTGTTAGAAGATCCTTAACCTTGTTAGGAGTTGTCTTTATTGTAAGAATTTTGATATCGCTCTGATACCATGTAAGAATTTTCTTAAGGCAAAGAATAGAAACCAAGATCTAAAAGCTCAAGAGATAGCACAAGAGAGATAAAATATGATATGATCAACTGATCAAATAATGAATAGATAGATTGAATGAATGATTACAAAGTAGGAGTGCCTAAATATATAGGCAATGCATAATATCTAGAAGATATGCAAGTGATAAGATCACAACTAGACATGGTGGAATCACATGTCCACCAAAGGTGGATCATCCTCCATTGTACATGAAAGTATGTGCAACAATGAGAGGATGATAATGTGATAAGATCACTAAAGGTGGATCTCACACACAAAGAGGTATGTGATGACAACTATCACACCTAAAGTGGAGATTCTCCTAACCATGTGCTAAAATGAAATGCAAACTCCTAAGTGTCTCAAAGACAACTAATATGCAAATGCATTATCCTAAGTAAACTTAAGTAAAGTGTAATTAGTAAATACCTAATTACACCAACACCCCCCCTTAAGTGCAACTTAGGGAAATGCACTTAAGCTCACAATGCAAGATGGGTCCTAGCTACTAGGCCATGTTATGTACCCATGTACAATATGCAAGAACAATGCAATCTCTCATAAAGTGGAGAAAAAGGAAAAACCTCATGGGAAAAACCCTCCCCCAAAAGAGAGATGAATACAAGATGCATGCATGGATGGAGTAATTAAAACCCCCCTATTATGACATACATCATGCATATACAATAAAAAATCCCCCCAAAGGAAGGAAACAAGGAGACATGATATCCCCCCCATAATGAGTAATCTCCTCCAAGGATGGTAAGTGCTTGAACACAAAACATAGTCCAATGCCTAAAAACAACATTTCTCCTCTTAGGAAGAAGATACACCAAGTATAGATGTAAGAAGGCTTCCCATTATGGACAGGAAGTAGGAAGGGAATCCAAATGAAGTATGATGTCTCTGAAGTATGCCCAAGTGTCACCATGTCCTTGGTTGATGAAGATGCCACAAACCAATCAGGAGAAATCCCCATAGAAGAAGGTGACATACAAGGAACCAATGATAACTGATCCATGTAAGAATTTTGATCAAAATCCAAAGAAAAAGATGCCTCCTCAAATGATGTAGGAAGAGAAGCAAGAAAGCCCCCCCTCAATGTAGAATGTACACCCATGATACATGCAACTGGATCAATGTAGAAACTGCACCAAGAAAACTGAATGATGTTCCTCCCCTTAGGAAGAAACAAGTCCATAGGTGTATGAATGAAGCCTCCCCAATCTATAGGAAGAATACTCAAAATGTATGATGTCTCAGGAAACTGAATAGGAATCTCCAACACATGAGTATGATCAACTTGAACCATGCAATGTGACATCTCAAGTGAAGTTTGAGACTCATGAAAACCAATCTCCAAAGACTCAAATGTCTTCTATGAAGTTAAAGAGACCTCCTCCAAATTTTGTATCAAAGGATCCACAATCATGTCAATCTCAAAAGAAGGATCAAGTGGAGAATGAAGCTAAGGGTCAACATGCTCCCTCACAACACCTAAAGAAGGATCATCCTCAACAAAGAGAAGATGAATTTTATCAATGAAGTCTCCCAAATCTGAAATGTAGGACTCCACAAACAAACTTGCAATGTCTGTCAAGTAGTCATCCCATGGAACAAAGTCTGGAAGATAATGAATATCTTGCTGCACTGAAGCACCTGAACCCATGGATATGCAAGCATCATCAAGAGCAAGAGTAGAAGTAGTCTCAATAGGAGGAGAAGGAGCTACAACTGGAGGTTCTGGATGTTTTGGAAGTGGAGGAATATGTGGATCTCCATATATTTTCCAAAGAACAGTCCAAAGATCAGGAACATTTTTTGTCTCATCATCATAGTCATCAAGGGACTCCATAACATCCATATCCATGTTCAAATAGATAATCTTCATAACTTCTAAGTAAGAGTCAAGATTGAAAGAAAGACTTTTAGGTCTATACTCATACAAATAGGGCAATAGGTTATGCTCACTAAGATGAGCAAGAACCAATTCACTCCATTTCTTATAGTTCCATCTTGTCAACTTAATGAAACCATCCATGATGTACTTCTCACATAAAACAATGAGATCAAAAAATAATGCACCCCCCAAAATGCAATGAGCCAAAAAACCCCCCCAAAATAGATGACTTTGGAATTTTATATATAGTGCATGTACAATTGCCACTTGCCAAAATGAATCAAAGTGGACTTCTGATTTTGATGATTACAATAGAAAATATGAAGCTATAGTAGACTCAAACAAATAAGACACAAGATCTCTCAAGGATCTAACAAATTACAAGTGCCAAAAATAGACCAAATTCTAAAAGTACTATGTCTACTCAAAATTTTTCCAAACTGATACCAGATCTGGAAAGTAGACAAAAAATCATGAACTTTAAAAAAAAATAGCACCTAAAAATGTGTCCATACGAGCCCGAACGAAGCCTCTAAAGTTGTAAAAATCAAGATTTGCGATTTTTAGAACATATCAGAGACAAAGATCATAAATCACCTACACCATTGTGTAGATTGTGAAATTCTACCCCAAAACAAAAAAAAATTGCTCTGAAAAAAGAGTCTGGATGACTAAGATATCGCTGTTTGAAAATCGCCTCGGAAATTATTTTTTCTGAATCGCCGCTGCCAAACCTTGAAAATTCAAATGGCTCTAGATTTTGCTTCAGATATCTGATTTGGATGAAACAAAATTTGATTTAGGGGTTTTTGGACCTCCTCAATGTGATGCCAACCTCTGATTTGTACCAGCAAGCTCCAATTTTGACCTACAATAAAATTCTCTCAAAATAGGCTATACAATGAAACTCCTATGGCTCTGATACCATGTAAGAATTTTGATATCACTCTGATACCATGTAAGAATTTTCTTAAGGCAAAGAATAGAAACCAAGATCTAGAACCTCAAGAGATAGCACAAGAGAGATAAAATATGATATGATCAACTGATCAAATAATGAATAGATAGATTGAATGAATGATTACAAAGTAGGAGTGCCTAAATATATAGGCAATGCATAATATCTAGAAGATATGCAAGTGATAAGATCACAACTAGACATGGTGGAATCACATGTCCACCAAAGGTGGATCATCCTCCATTGTACATGAAAGTATGTGCAACAATGAGAGGATGATAATGTGATAAGATCACTAAAGGTGGATCTCACACACAAAGAGGTATGTGATGACAACTATCACACCTAAAGTGGAGATTCTCCTAACCATATGCTAAAATGAAATGAAAACTCCTATGTGTCTCAAGGACAACTAATATGCAAATGCATTATCCTAAGTAAACTTAAGTAAAGTGTAATTAGTAAATACTTAATTACATCAACATTTACAATGCTTTTAGTACAGTGACCTTGTCAAGGGTCAGACCCTATTAGGAGTCTTTTACAATAACCCTGTTATAGGTGTGGACACACTATCCTAGAGCTCACTACTCAAGTGATGAAAGCTACAACCTTCTAATCTCAGATACACACTATATCTGCTAGATGAACTGACGCTATGACACTGCTTGTTAGATCAGTTCCTTTGATGTGCTAATGCTTTGACCTCTTGCAAATCTCTAATACATCTTCTCAACTCTTCACACACTTTTTCTCTGATTATCTCAACTCTATAACAACTTCCATACCAATTACAAAGGGCGCATCTCATTTATATGCGCTTATCAAAATAATTAACTAGGCCAACCTATAATCGATTACATACAATGCTTCCAAATGAATTGGCTAAAGTGTGTTTACATAGAAACATAATTACATGTCTATAACCTAAATACAATAGTTGCATAGCCTTTACAAAACAATATTATTATCGCTAATCAAATTACCAACAGTCGACTGCATACTCTATTTTGTTCTGGCATTCACTGGTTGTACCTCTTCAACTATCTATATCTTCATCATATGATGTCATCTGATCATGCATTCTTAGACTTATCAAGAATACATACATACAAGCTTAACTTCAAGGGTGCATACCATAACTAGGTCATACGCACATGCGTTGGTGCTCTGATCTACTGGTGCACTGCTAACTGTCTAGTCTTCTATACTTAGCCAAATTATGATCTTCTGATGATGTGTGCTAACTCCAAAACACTATATGACTTTTTTTCCATAATTACAACACTATATCTAGTCATATATGAAATTATATTCAACTTTCCAACAATCTCCCCCTTTGTCATTGATGGCAACAAAGAAATATGGCATAGTTACTAACTGTACACAAAACTCTTTATCATACTCTAACTTATATCTCCCTTATACTTTTTACTATTCACCTTCTATATATGATTCCATATTCTATACATTAATGACAAAGGTTCTTCAAAAATTGTATCTCTACAAGTACTTATAGTGAGAGGACATATAGATATGTAAGGTTTGGATCTCTTGCTTCCAAAGTACAATCAGTGCATTAACAATCTGTAGATGGGCACATATTGCATATTGTAGCTTCTCCATCTTTTCCAAGTTTGTGCTAGGACCTTGATCATATGTCACCATGGTGGCATTGATCTCCTTGATGTTCTAATTTAGAATATCTAGAGAGCGTGCAAGAGCATTCTTGAGTTGTGTCTGCCTTGCCCTTATCTTAGATTTCTCTTTCTCAGCTTTTTCAGTTTTGTCTATCTATCCTTGGTACACATTATTACACATGTTGACATTTATGGAGGGATCATTCACTGATTTCTTAACATTTTCTAGCATTGCCTCTGCCTCTTGGATCTTTTTGAAATGATCATTTGTCAACATATCCTGATCCATACAGTCAGCAATAATCTTTCTACCTTTTGCTACAAATTCCTTCAAGGATGCTTGACTAATCTTATGGTAACTTAGGTCAAGTGCAAAGTTTCTAACCAATTCATTTAGCCTCTTCTTCATAAACTTATCTTCTGCAACTTGAGATACAGACTCTTCCAAATGAGAAAAAATTGTCTTGAAGGCTGTAAGGATGTGGCTAACATCATCAACTATATTGACCTTAGACACTTTCTTGTCTGAAGGTAATAAACTATTTAATATGTTGACTGATTCAACAAATAAGGGGTTCCTCATTACTTCTTTTTCTTTTTCTTTTTCCATGGCTAAGACACTGATCTTAATTAGGTCTTCTTCTCCCCAAGAATCCAAACTAGTGGTGTAAGGTGTCAATCTTGTCAACAATGATGCTGAGGGTGATGAGGTGATAAGAGTTCTATCCACCACTTCTTTCTTTACTCTGATTGTCATTTCAATAGATGGCTTATCTATTGGTTCACTTTCTTTTACCTCTTTTTCTCCTTTCTTTTCTTCTACCTTTTCTTCCTCTTTTTCTATCTCTTTCTCTTCTTTTTGTGTCTCCTTTTCTTCTTCTTTTTGTGTCTCTTTTTCTTGTTTTTCTGCCACTTTTCCTATCTTCTTCTCTTCTTCTTGTTGTAACTTGGGTTAATTGTCACCACATACAATTTCAGCTTCTTGTGTGCTCACCAAAGCTTCCTCAAACTTTTCCAAGTCTTTATCTGTGGCCACCATGGAAATCTCTACATTATAAATCATGATAGTGTTGTCCTTTGGTGTCTCTATCAAGGCTGTAGACTTTTCTACCTCTGCATGAGTTTCAAATATAGGCACTGAATCTTGAGGACCTGTAAATGGTACATTTGTGGTCTCTAACTCCTTGGCTACCTTTGTGGGTACTTGAGTTGTGGATGCAGTAGGTGGGTACATGTGTCTATTCATGAAAACCTTCTCAAAGGTTTTCTCTATCTCTTTGGCTGTCAACTCAAAGTTCTTGTCCATTATATGCAGTGTTCTTAGATTTGTTCGTAGATGTGGCTTGATGAAATCTATCAACAATTATTTCTCTTCTAAGTAACATACCAATAGAATTTCATCTATAATCTTCTCTCTTATCCTAAAATCTTCTTCAATAGCTTGTTTCTTCAAGGATTCTAAGATGTTCCAAACATTGTTTAGAATGACTATTTTCAGTTCCAAGACTGTCCTTTTGAACTTGATCATATGTTTTATGATCATGACATGAATCTCTAACTTGTCAATTTCACTATATTTGTCATAAAACTTTCCTATCTGGTCCAATCTTCCTTCATCAACAATCCTTGTACATAACACTTTAAGACTAGGTCTAAAACCTACCTCTGGAGGTGCTTGAGTATTCTTCCCGCTTCTTGTTGCTCATGAAGATGGATGAATTTTTCTAATTTATTTCTTCCTCTTAGGCATTTCCTTATACTCTGGAGGAGCAGTAAGGTCAATTTTTTTTGTGGGTTTAGGAGGGACAACATCAAATTTGTCCTGTATATCCTTGGGATCTTTAGATTTCTCAATCTTGACCTTCTTTAACTTAGGATCATCTTCCTTTTCTTCTGCTATAGATGTTGTCTCAAATCCCAAAGAAATCATTTCTTGTCTTTCCTTTTCAAGGTCTACTTGAGTTACTCCATGAATGTTGAGGATTTCAAAAGTAAACTTAGCTACTTTTCTTTTAGTTGATGCGTTGTTCAAAACAACATCAACTTATCTTGAATTCTCTTCATAAGTCCCCCATCTTGGTTCATTAGGGTCCTTAGGGGCTGATAGCAATACTTGTGAATATGGTTCTAGGACTTGTTCATAAACCTTATATCCAAGTGGATGGATCCAATTTATTCTTGGTTCAACTACTTCCATACAGGTTACATCAATTTCTACCATAAAACAAATGTTGTCCTTGTACTTCTCAACAATGTTCTCTTGTATTATGTATCTCATTTGCATCTTGATTCTGAATGTTTTCAATTCTAGCTCTATGTAATCCTCTAATGAACTATCAGTAGATGCCTCAAAGGATATTTGAGGCATTGTAGGAATATCTTTGTCTAGGTATAAATCCGAAACCTTTCCAAGTAAATGGAAGTACATGTAAATGATTCAAGACCCAAACCTGAATATTTTGGTCTTATCATTTTTGATGGCCTTAATTTTGTCTATGAGTTATGCATGTAAGATCTCACACAAATTAAACTCTCCATTTTCTCTGACAATCCTTATTACTACAAGAATAGTGGCTGCAAACACACTATTCACCTTGTTAGTGTGCTAAAACTTATACCCTAATATCATATACATCAATTTGATGTCTTTCTCTTCTATAGGCTCAATAGTCATTCCGCACCTATTGCTTCTTGAATTGCATTCTTGTTCTACCTACTTCCTTACATCCTTACCCACTGGAAGAATGACACCTATCCTAGAAAGGCCTATCATCTCATGAATGAGATCTCCTATAATTCTTATTGGATCTTCACCTATCCAAAATAGGTCATCATGGATTCTGCTTAAAAGGATCTTGATCCATTCGGAATTGTAAAACTCATGTACCATAGAAAAATCAACAATAGGATGATTCTCTAACTATGTGAAATCATCAAGGAAGGTTTTATCTAGTTTCATCATGGTCTCAATGTGCACTCTAATTCTATCAAGACCTATTGCTTCCTTCTTACAATGAATGTATGCATGGATGTCTTCAACATGCATAACACCCATAGGGGTTTGAGAGAATTCACCTTCTAAGTCATCTAGGGTAGAATTAAAGGGATGTCTCTTCAAAATGTATCTCTTCTCCTCCACAATATCAAACACAATAGGAGTAGCCATTACTTGTAAATTACTTCACAAATGGTTTCTGAGAACTTGTGAATCATCGCAATGAATTAGAGCTTCCGCAACCGATCAAACACACTTCTTCACTAGTGAATCAAGCTACAATCCTTCAAAATCAATTTCTAGGGCTTCTTTTCCCTTCAATCACTCAAACTTGAATGAAGTGAGTAATCTATAAGTATTTGTGTACTTAAAGGTGAAATTTCTGCCATTAATGGTTACCGCATAAACCAAAAAATCTCCAACTTTCTTTTTGTAATCAATCAGGTAGTACGCTCTTGCACATGTCATCACATAATCTCCAAAATGTTAAATCCAAAGGCACATACTCTAAGGATGAGTATACCAGTTGCACAAGGGTATAGAGCTAAATTAGCTCCCCCTATGACCCTAAAGGGCATTCATCTAGATTTAGAGGGTACATCCACTGTGGATGCATCCAATACATTATCATCAACCTTATCTTTATTCTCCTCTGACCAAATCAAGCTCGTATCTTTTGAAGCTTTCACAAACTTGACTTCTCCTTCGGTATCCAAAATTGATTCTTTTAGCTTTTTAGGGATTTCCAGACTTTGTGTTCTTGATCTACAAAACTTTGAGATGTGTCCAACCTTGTTACATGAGTGACAAATAACTAGAGGCCTTAAATTCCTTGGCCCATTGACATGGGTTACCAGTTTATACTATCTAGATGAGTGACCATTATAGTTACATATGTGACATCTAACATTCTGAGAACTTAAATTTGGCTGATTCTAATTTCTTTGATTATGTTGAGTCTTGTTCTTCTAACTTGTCTTACAATTCATAGCTCTATGACCAAATTTATTGCATGAATAATAGTAACTATTGAAAGGTCTTACCTCTTTATAGTTCCTAGCTATATGTCCATGATTTTTACATGCATAACAAGTTTGTTCTACTGGCTTGCGCTCATCCTTAGATAGTTCAATACTATCTTTAGTCTAATTTTTTGTCTTCTTAGCATCAGTGGTGTCTTCTGGTGCTTTCATCCTTGCTCGTATGTCATCAATCTGATTTTGTGCTTCATTAAATCCAATGCCGCTGGTATCTCCTTTAAGCTTCTGAGCATATAACTAAGATTATATTAGATCCTTGCTTGTGTGTAATTTATCAATGTAATTCTTTGCTTCTTTTAACTCAAATTCCAAGTTTTCTTTGTTGTTTCTTAGCTCCAAGATTTCCATGTTTGCTTGCCTTAATTCTTCATTCAGTTGAAGGTTCTCTTTGATCTGTTCATCATAGAATTCCTAATTATTAGTTATCTTGTCATCCAACTCTTCAATCCAATCTTTCAAAGATGTGTTTTCTTCATTTAGATTTTTTACCATTATCCCTAAATCACTGGTAGAACATTATTTTAAATCTTTTCTTAGTCATTTGATGACTGTTTGACCATCACTGACTTTTTATTTTAGTTCTTTGATTTCCTTTTCAGATATATCTAGGTCTTCAAGAGAAGCTTCAAGATTTCTCTTTAGATGTTTCATTTCTGTCTTTTCCATGATCTCCTCAAGTGGTTAAACTTCTTTGCTAAGGACCAGAGATTTGATACCAATTGTTAGGAATTGGAACATTGAGAGGGGGAGAGGGTGAATCAGTGTTCACTATATTTTTTCTTTTTACTTTACTCTTGAAACTTAACTTGAATGTTTAAGTACTAAAATAAACATTAACATAAACAAGATACATCAACTCAACACATGACACCAATATGGTTACGGGGAAACCCAAACAGGTAAAAACCCTAGTGGGAATTGACACCCACTAATAATCTGCACTAGTATTTTATGATCCTTGTTAGAAGATCTATAACCCTATTAGGAGTTGTCTTTACAATGCTTTTAGTATAGAGACCTTGTCAAGGGTCAGAACCTATTAGGATTCTTTTAAAATAACCCTATTAGGTGTGTGGACACACTATCCTAGAGCTCAAATCTCAAGTGGTGAAGGCTACAACCTTCTAATCTCAAATACACACTATATCTGCTGGATGAGCTGGCATTGTGACAATGCTTGTCAGATCAGTTCCTTTGATGTGATGATGCTTTGACCTCTTGCAAAGCTCTAATACATCTTATCAAATCTTTGCACACTTCTTCTCTACTTATCTCAACTCTATAACAACTTCTATACCAATTACAAAGGGCGCATCTCATATTTATATGCGCTTATCAAAATAATTAACTAGGTCAGCCTATAACCAATTACATAGAAGGCTTCCAATTGAATTGGATCAAGCGTGTTTACATAAAAACATAATTACATGTCTATAACCTAAATAAAATAGGTGCATAGCCTTTACAAAACAATATTATCATCACTAATCAAATTACCAATAGTCAGCTGCATACTATGTTCTGTTCTAGAATTCACTAGTTGTACCTCTTCAAATGTTTGTATCTTCATCATATGATATCATCTGATCATGCACTCTTAGAATTAGAATGAATACATACATACAAGCTTAAATTTAAGGGTGCATACCATAACTAGGTCATATGAACATGCGTTGGTGCTCTGATCTACTAGTGCACTGCTAACTATCCAGTCTTCTATAGTTAGCCAAATTATGATCTTCTGATGATGTGCGCTGACTCCAAAACATTATATGACTTTGTTTCCATAATGAAAACACTATATTTAGTCATATATGATAGTATAGTCAACTTTCCAATAGCTTCTTCCATCATAATCTGCTTGTATGTTCTTTTCTACAAGCTTCTTAACTTATTTTTCTGAGATAGGATTTATTCTAGTCATACTTAGTCCAGTTAGATTGTGAATGATCTCATCTGTTAACTCTATAGGTTGATCTACAATCCATATTTTATCATTGTGGAACCTACTTAGTATAATCCTTATCCATTCTTCATTGCCAAAATCAACATGAAAGATCTTCATTAAGTTAATCTACCCTAGATGTTCAAAGACTATTTGTATGTTCCATCATGTGTAGATTGTAAAATTTATCCATATCTTCATAAATCTCATTATAGCCTATTATGTCAATCTTGTAGTGTATGTATGTCCATGTATTATCTATGTATAATACATCACTAGGGATTTGCAAAAAGGCTCTCGTTGGATCATCCAAAAATGGAGTAATAACTCTTTTCTTGAAATTGTGTCTAGGTTCATTCTTGATATCTCTAACTACTCAATTTTCCATTTTAGCAACTAAATATCCAAGATAAGTGTTAGGAATAGTCCCAAGAGATAACTGAGAGGGGGGGGTGAATCATTTATCTACAAGTTTCAATTCTTTATCCAATTAAGTACAATTAAACATAAAGCATAATCACAATGAAAGAACACTTGAACATAACATCAATATTTTGGTTATGGAGAAACCCAAATAGGTAAAAACCCTGGTGGGAATTGACACCCACTAATAATCTACACTAGTGTATTATGATCATTGTTAGAAGATCCTTAACCTTTTTAGGAGTTTTCTTTACAATGCATTTAGTACAGTGACCTGGTTAAGGGTCAGACCCTGTTAGAAGTCTTTTACAATTAACCTTGTTAGGGGTGATGATGCACTATCCGAGAGCACACTGCTCAAAGGGGTGAAGGCTAAAACTTTTTGAATAATAGATACACACTATATCTGGATCTTGGTTAACTAAACTTTGACCTTCTTTCTAGATTAGTTCCAATGTATAGCACAAACTCTTTACTTGGTCACATAGACCTTCTGTCGATGGCTCAACACTTCACACACTTTGTTCTACTCTTCACAATCAACTCTGAACCATACGTTAGTAATCACAAATGACTACCGATAAATATATTTCCTCTCAATGATATAATAAAGTCAACCTATTATAATGAGCTTGAAATCATATTAGAGAAACCATAACATACTCCAATAATAATTTTGTCAACTCTACTAAGCACGCATCACAAACTGGGACTTGTCCAAATCAATAAGTGTAGACGCACACTACACACTATCGGCTCTATCAAATTAACTGAAAATTTCTCCTCGAGATGAATTACATCATGCACTCTTAACAAAACATTATTAACTCTTCTCCAATTACTAATCCAAGGTCTCATACCGTAATGATAGGCACAACACCTATACCAACATAATCTCTATCGGCTCTTGTGAATAAACATAGGAAACTGTAACTGGTGAATAGTGACTGCATAACTTCACTTCTACTAATCATAAGACTTTGCATCCATGAATGTAACATCACTAACATGTCTCCATCACATATCCAAATGTGCAAGGCTCCATGATGACTGTACAAACATTCACTCATAGAACATTGTTTGTAACTCTATCAAGAACAATGCTGACACAAGCTGCTATATAACTATCTATACTAATAATTAACCTTTGTGTCCATGATATCAGACTAATAACATGTCCATGCTGTATATACTAAAATTTTACTGCATAATTCTTCCATGCATGCTACTTACCATTTTTTGTCATCAATGACAAACATACAGTCAACACTGGCTTGCTCGCAAATCTCCAATAATCTCCCCTTTTGGCATTGATGGAAACATATGGAATTAAAAAAACCACCAACCCAAATAAAATTTTCTTTTATAACATTCTCCATTTCCTCATCAAAAACTTCCCCAAGGATGAATCCTCCATCTACTGCAATATTCTTCAATATTCTCCATTTCCTCAACTGAACTACTTACATGACTAAATACTACTCCCCCTTAGTATATTATTCCATCTTTACTTATATTTTTCATGACTATATATTACTCCCCCTTTGAAATCAATGGAAAAGGGTGCCAATCATTTTAAGCACTGGTACTACTCCTAAAGTAGAGTAGTCAACCATCCATCAATCCCTAAGGACTGATGCTCTTTCTTATTTCTTCTAGGTAGAATCAGGGAAGGGAATTACTCCCAAATCCTCCCTGAGATACTCAAAAGTATCCTTTGGTAAAGTCTTTGTGAATATATCTGCTAGATGTTCCTTTGTACTCACATAATCCAATTTGACTTCTTTCTCTACCACTTTCTCTACCACTTTCTCTCTAAGGAAGTGATACTTGATCTCTATG
Organism: Chamaecyparis obtusa; assembly: GCA_027943335.1. Lineage (NCBI taxonomy): Eukaryota > Viridiplantae > Streptophyta > Pinopsida > Cupressales > Cupressaceae > Chamaecyparis > Chamaecyparis obtusa. Next base: position 84,189 of record BSBK01000971.1, on the reverse strand, counting down.
TGTTTTGTCTTTGCATGCATCATAGGATTATTTGACATGTTGATAGTGCTAGTATTATCAAAATGAATAGCAATAGGATAATCAATCTGAATACCAAAGTCCTTTATCATCTTCTTGATCCAAACAATTGTAGAATAATTCAAGGCTGCTGCAACATACTCCGCTTCTGTTGTTGACTGAGAAATACAATTTTGCTTCTTGCTTGTCCAAGTGACAATTTTGTCACCAAGAAACACTTCTCCACCTGATGTACTCTTTCTATCATCAATGCATCCTACCCAATCAACACCTATATAAACATGAAGCTCAACATTCTCTAAGTTAGGATACCTTAGACCATAATCTATAGTGCCCTACAAATATCTGAATAGTCTTTTTACTACCATGAGGTGACTTTGTTTAGGCTCTACTGCAAATATTCCAACAATACCAACTACATTAGAAATGTCTGGTCTAGTTTGAGTAAGTTATATGATTTTACCAATCATAGACTTATACAATGTTGTATCTACTACTGGAGAATCATCTTCTTTTGTAAGCTTGCATCCTATTATCATAGGTGTACCCACTGGCTTGTAATCATCCATCTTAAATGTCTTCAAGATTTCTTTCACATATCTGGTTTGATTTATGAATATACCTTTGTCTTTTTTCTACACATTCAATCCCAAAAAGTATTTGATAGGTCCAATCATGGTCATCTCAAACTCACTCTGCATGTCCTTAGCAAATTCTGCACTAAGTTTGTCATTACCCCCAAGGATAATGTCATCAAAAAATATAGCTACAAGTAGTAAACCTTCAGATGTTTCTCTTATGAATAGATTATAGTCTATTGCTCCTTTCTTGAATCCAATTTTTGTCAGATATCCATCAAGTCTCTCATACCATGCTCTAGGGGCTTGCTTAAGTCCATAGAGGGATTTCTTCAATCTGCATACCATATTAGGTTTATTTGATAAGGTGAATCCTTCTAGCTTCTCAGTGTATACTTCTTCTTTTAGCTCTCAATTCAAGAATGATGACTTAACATGCATCTTATAAACTTTGAAATTTTTGAATGTTGCATAAGCTAGAAACAACTTAATGGCTTCTAATCTGCTTACTTGTGAAAATGTGTCTGAATAATCAATACGTTCTCTTTGCACATATCCCTTGCATACTAACCTTTATTTATTCCTTATTACTATACCATCTTCATTCATAATGTTTCTGAATATCCACTTTGTTCGAATTACATTCTTATCACTAGGTCTTGGGACTAGTTTCCAAGTATCAATCTTGATAATCTGATCTAGTTCTTGTTAGGAATGGGAACACTGAGAGGGGGGGGGAGTGAATCAATGTTCACTATAATTTATCTTTTTACTTAATCTTAAACTGAAATTTAATACTTAAATACTTAAATGAACATCCACATAAACATGAAACATGAAACATGAAATCAACACATAACACCAATATGGTTAAGGGGAAACCAAAATAGGTAAAAACCCTGGTGGGAATTGACACCCGCTAATATTTTGTACTAGTGTTTTATGATCCTTGTTAGAAGATCCTTAACCATGTTAGGAGTTTCTTTACAATATGTTTAGTATAGTATACCTTGTCAAGGGTCGGACCCTGTTAGTAGTCTTTTATAGTAAACCCTGTTAGGGGTGTGGACTCACTTTCCTAGAGTGCATTGCTCAAGTGGTGAAGGCTACAACCTTATGATCTTAGATACACACTGTATCTACTGGATGAACTGTCACTATGACACTGCTTCTTTGATTAGTTCCTTTGATGTGCTAATGCTTTGGCCTCTTGCAAAGCTCTAATACATCTTGTCAAATCTTTGCATACTTCTGCTCTTCTTATCTCAACTCTATAACAACTCTTGTGTTAATTACAATGGGCACATCTTATATTTATATGTGCATACAAAACAAATAACTAGGTCAGCCCTTTAACTGATTACATACAATGATTCCAATTGAATTGGCTCAAGTGTGTTTACAAAAAAACATAATTACATGTCAAAAACTTAATTACAATATGCACATAGCCTTTACAACATAATAATATAACCACAAATCAAAATGCCAATAGTCAGCTGCTTACTCTATTCTTCTCTAGGACACATTGGCTCTATAACTTCAACTATCTGTAACTTTGTCATACTTACATATCTGATCATGCGCTCATAGACTAAGCATGAATATACTCTAACCAACTTATCTTCTAGGGCACATACCATAACTTAGTTGTACACATGTTCGCTGATGCTCTGAGCTTCGGGTACTCTGTACACTCTCTAGTCTTAAACACTTAGCCAATTTCTAATCTTCTGATCAAGTGCACTAACTCCAAAACACTATATGACTTTTTTTCCATAATGACAACAATATATCAAGTCATATACACCAGTATAGCCAACTTGCCAAAAATCTCCCCCTTTTTCATTTATGGCAATAAAGGAATATGGAAAAGTTGCTAATTGTCCCTTAGTACAAAAAACTTTTGTCTTATATCTCCCTTATAGATAAACTTCTATCTTATATCTCCCTTATACATATCTATAACTCATATTCTATATATACTCCTCCTTTGACATTAATGACAAGGCTACTTCAAAACTATATCTACAAATACTTACTATGAGAGAACATTCGGATATGCTATCTACAAGTTTGGGATCTCCTTTCTCCAAAATGTAATCAGTGAATTAACAATTTGGAGATGGGCGCATAGAGCATACTATAGCTTCTCCATCATCTCCAAATTTGTGTTGTGAACATGATCATATGTCACCATGGTGGCATCAATATCCTTGATATTCTAATTAAGAATATCTAGTGAGGGTGCAAGAGCATTTCTAAGCTAAGTCTGCCTAGTCCTTATCTTTGATATCTCATTTTCTTCCTTTTCAATCTTGTCAATTTGTCCTTGATAGACATTATTTCACATATTTATATCATTGGATGGGTCTTTCACTAATTTCTTTACATGCTCTATCATAGATTCTACATCTTGTATCTTCTTGAAGTGGTCATCAGTTAACTTGTCCTAATCCATACAATCTACAATGATCTACCTCCCATTTGTTGCAAACTCCTTCAAAGATGCTTGACCAGCTTTTGGAGAACTTAGGTCAAGTTCAAAATTACTAACCAGTTCACTCAGTCTCTTCTTCTGATACTTTTCTTCTACAACTTGAGATGCTGACTCTTCCAAGGTAGAAATTTTTTTTTTGAAGACTGTGAGGATGTTGCTAACATCATCAACTGAATGTACCTTAGACACTTTATTGTCTGAAGGCTATAGACTATTCAATATCTTGACTGATTCAAAAAATTGTGGGTTTCTCATTACTTGTTTCTCTTTGGCTTTCTCCATTGCTAAGACACTAATCTTGATTAGGTCTTCTTCTCCCCATGAATCTAAACTGGTTGTGTCAGGTGTCCAACTTGACAACAATGTTGCTGAGGGTAGTGGAGTGATAGGAGTTCTATCCTCTAATTCTTTCTTTACTTTGATTATCATTTCAACATATTGCTCATTTCCTTTTACTTATTCTTTGTCTTTCTCCTCTTCCATCTTTTCTTCTTCTTTATTTTCTTCTTCTTTTTCTATTTCTTTTTCTTTTTCTACTTCTTTCTTTTCTTCTTTTTCATCAATTATATCCTTAATCAATACTTCTTCTTGTTGATTGGGAGGAGTCTTACTACAAAGAGTTTCAACCTCTTGTGTGCTTACAAATGCTTCTTCAAACTTGTCCACATCCATGTCTATGGCCGCCATAGTGACTTTTACATTATCAATAATAATTGAGTCGTCCTTGAATGTCTCTAACATGGGCGCTGACTTATTTGCCTTTGTGGATGCATTGACTACGAGCGTTGAATCTTATGGACCTGTAGATGGAACATTTATGGTTTCTAACTCTTTTGCATCCTTTTTGGGTCCTTGAGCTATGGGTGTAGTATTTGGATACATGTGCCTATTCATGAAGACCTTCTCAAAGGCTTTCTTTGTTTCCTTTGCAACCAATTCATAGTTCTTGTCCATTATGTGTAGGGTCCTTGACTTGGTTCTAAGATGTGATTTTACTAGATCTAGTAATAGAGATTTATCCTCTATAGAAGATACTAGAAAAATCTCATCTAAGATCTTTTCTCTTATTCTCAGATCTTCTTCAATGGCTTGTCTTTTTAGGAACTCCAAGATGTTCCACACATTATCAGGAATTGTAGTCTTGAGTTCTAGGACTATCTTCTTAAACTTCAACATTTGTTTGACAATCATTCCATGTATCTCATCTGCATCTTGACTCTAAATGTCTTCAACTCTAGTGTCATGTAGTCCTTCAATGTACTCTCATTACATGCCTCAAGAGAGATATATGTGGCATTGTGGGGATAGATTTTTCTAGATACAAATTAGATACTTTTCAAACAATATGGAATTACATATAGATAATTAGGGACCCAAACCTAAATATCTTGGTCTTGTCATGCTTGATGGCCTTAATGTTGTCTATTAACTGTGTGCACAAGATCTCACATAGATTAAACTCTCCATTTTCTTTCACAAGTCTTATTGCTACAAGAATTGTGGCCGTAGACACACTGTTCGCCATGCTAGTGTGTTGGAACCTATATCCCAGTATCATGGTCATCAATTTGATGTCATTTTTCTCAATAGGCTCTATAGTCATCCTGTACCTATTACTTCTTGACTTGAAAGTTTTCTTACATCCTTTCCCACTAAAAGAATGGCGCCTGTCTTTGAGAGACCTATAATCTCATGAATTAGGTCACCTGTAATCCTGACCAGCACTTCACCTATCCAAAATAGGTCATCATGAATCCTGCTAAGTAGAATCTTTATCCATTCGGACTCATAGAACTCATATGCAGTCACTTATTCAACTATAGGATGATTATTCCACTATGCATACTCATCCATGAAGGTTTTATCAGGTTTTAACATTGTTTCCATGCATGCTCTTATTCTTTCCAATCCTATTGGTTCTTTCTTACAATATATGTATGCCCTAATGTCTTTGACATGCATAATGCCCATAGGTGTGCAGGAGAATACCCCTTCTAGGTCATCTAGTGTGGATTTAAATGGATGTCTCTTAAACACATATCTCTTCTTCTCCGCCACATCAAATACAATGGGAGTAGCCATCACTTACTTGTATATGGCTTTCCAAATGATCTTTTAAAGACTTCTGAATCGACATGACAAACTAGGGTTTTCCCAACTGATCAATTGCACTACAAATAAATGATGAATCAATCTATAATCCTTCATAATCAAATGCTAGGGCTCTTCTACTCTCCAATTGCTCTGAATTTGAATACAAAGAGAGATCTTCAAAATTCTATGTACTTTAAAGTAGGAATTCTACTATTAATGCTTGCCATGTAACCCAGGTTGTCACTAAAAAATTTCTAACTTTCATTCTACAAACAATTAGCTTGTACACTCTTGCACATATGTTCTTCTAGTCTCCAAAAGCTTAATTCCAAAGGCGCATACTTTGAGGGTTAGTATACCGGCCACGCAGGGGTCGAGAGCTAAATTAGCTCCCCCTATGACCCCAAGGGCCATTCATCCTGATGTAGAGGGTGCATCCACTATGGATGCATCCAATACATTCTCATCAAACTTATCCTTCTTCGCCTCTAACCAAATCAAGCTTGCATCCTCTGAAGCTTTCACAATCTTGACTTCTTTAGTATCCAATACTAGTTCTTCGAGCTTTTTAGGGCTTTCTTAACCTTGTGTCCTTGATCTATAAAACTTTGAGATGTGTCCAGCCTTGTTATAAGAGTGACAAATGACTAGAGGCATTATATTCCGTGGAACATTGACATGGGTCACCATTTTACATTGTCTTGCAGAGTGACCATTATATATACATATCTGACATGTAATATTCTGAGAACTTCTTACAATTGGCTGATTCTGATTTCTCTAATTGTGCTGAGTCTTGTTTTTCTAACTTGTCTTACAATTCATAGCTCTATGACCAAATTTATTGCATGAATTATGGTAACCATTGAAAGGTCTTACCTCTGTACAGTTTCTTGCTATATGTCCATGCTTGTTACATGCATAATAGGTTTGATCTACTAGCTTGTGCTCATTCTTGGATGGTTCAACATGATCTTTAGTCTAACTTCCAGTCTCCTTAGCATCTGAGGTGTCTTCTGGTGCTTTCATTCTTGCTCCCATGTTGTCAATCTAATTTTTTGCTTCATTGTATCCAATGCAACTAGTATCTCCTTTAACAATTCTTGCATACAACTGAGATTCTATCAAATCAAAACTGGTGCACAATTTATCAATGTGATTCTTTGCCACTTTCAATTCAGATTCCAAGATTGCTTTGTTGTTCCTTAGCTCCAAGATTTCCATGTTTGGTTGCCTCAATTCTTCATTCAGTTGAAGGTTCTCTTTGATCTATTCATCATAGACTTCCTGATTGTTGGTCAACTTATCATCTAATTCTTTAATCTATTCTTTTAGAGATGAATTTTCTTCATTGATCTTTTTTATCATAATCCCTAAATCACTAGTAGAGCATTCTTTGAAATATTTTCTTAGCCTTTTGATGACTACTTGAGTATCACTGCCTTTTTCTTTAAGTTCTTCAATTTATTTTTTAGATCTGTCTAGGTCTTCAAGAGAAGCTTCAAGATTTCTTTTCAAATGTTACATTTCTTCTTTTTCCATGATCTCCTCAAGTGGTTAAAATTCTTTCCTGAGGAACAAAGCTCTGATACCAATTTTTAGGAATGGGAACACTGAGACTGGGGGGAGGGAGGGGTGAATCAGTGTTCACTATTATTTATCTTTTTTAATTAATCTTAAACTAAAATTGAATACTTAAATACTTAAATGAACATCCACATAAACATGAAACATGAAATCAACACATAACACCAATATGGTTATGGGGAAACCCAAATTGGTAAAAACCCCGATGGGAATTGACACCCACTAATATTGTGTACTAGTGTTTTATGATCCTTGTTAGAAGATCCTTAACCCTATTAGGAGTTTCTTTACAATATGTTTAGTACAATAGACCTTGTCAAGGGTTAGACCCTATTAGGAGTCTTTTACAGTAAGCCTTGTTAGGGGTGTGGACTCACTATCCTAGGGCTCACTGCTCAAGTGGTGAAGGATACAACCTTCTGATCTCAGATACACACTGTATATGTTGGATGAACTGTCACTATGACACTACTTGTTTGATAAGTTCTTTTGATGCATTGATGCTTTGACCTCTTGCAAAGCTTGAATACATCTTATCAAATCTTCACATACTTTTTCTCTTCTTATCTTAACTCTATAAAAACTCTTGTGTTAATTGCAATGGGCACAACTTATATTTATATGCGCATACAAAATAAATAACCAGGTCGGCCCTTTAACCGATTACATACAATGCTTCCAATTGAATTGGCTCAAGCATGTTTACAAATAAACATAATTACATATCAAAAACCTAAGTACAATAGGTGAATAGCCTTTACAACATAAGAATGTCACCGCAAATCAAAATGCCAACAATTGGCTGCTTACTCTATTCTTCTCTGGCACACACTGGTTGTGTAACTTCAACTGTCTGTAACTTTGTCATACTTGCATATCTAATCATGCGTTCATAGACTAAGCATGAATATAATCTAACCAACTTATCTTCTAGGGTGCATACCATAACTCAATTGTACGCACATGCGTTGATTCTCTGAGCTTTAGGTACTATGTACACTATCCAATCTTCAACTCTTAGTCAATTTCTTATCTTCTCATCAAGTGCGCTGACTCCAAAACACTATATGAATTTTCTGCCATAATCAAAACACTATATCAAGTCATATACATCAGTATAGCCAACTTGCCAATAGTTCTTCTTTCATAGCATCATGCCAATCTGAATCATTACATGCATCTTCAACACTTAAAGGTTCAATCTAAGATAGTAAACATACTACCTCATTGCTTGCTGAATTATTTTCTTTTGATCTTGTTGTGAATTTTCTTCTTTGATCTCCAATAATGTCATCCTTAGAATGTTATCTAGATGTAAATTTTGAAACTTTAGGTGATACTGTCTCATCTTCCTTCTGAGTTTCTTCTTCACTTTTTTTAGGGTCATTGAACAATACATCATCTTTCATAGCATCATGCCAATCTGAATCATTACATGCATCTTCAACACTTAAAGGTTCAATCTAAGATAGTAAACATACTACCTCATTGCTTGCTGAATTATTTTCTTTTGATCTTGTTGTGACTTTTCCACTTTGATCTCCAATAATGTTATCTAGATGTAAATTTTGAAACTTTAGGTGATATTGTCTCATCTTCCTTCTGAGTTTCTTCTTCACTTTTTTCAGGGTCATTGAATAATACATCAATGCTATCAAACTTTTCTTCAATAACTGTCTCACTAGTGGAAGGTCTGGGTTTTTCTTCAATCGTATGTGAATAATCATGATATCTTTCTTGAACCATAAATTTTTCATCCATCTTAACATGGGCACTTTCAATGATCTTGTTCAATCTCAAATTAAAACATCTATAAGATTTTCTTTTAGTAGAGTAACCAAGGAAAATACCTTCGTCACTTCTTCAATAAAACTCTCCTATTGCTTCATCCCTCTTGATGTAGCACTTGCTTCCAAATATTTTGAAGTATTTTACTGTGGGAACATTACCAAACCATAGCTCATATGGTGTCTTGTTTGTGCCAGGCCTCAATTGAATTTTGTTGATGGTATAGACTATTGTATTGATTGCATCTCTCCAATAGATTTGTGCAACTTTTCCTTCAATCATGATGGTGTGTGCTATATCAAGGATGATCCTATTCTTTCTTTCTGCAATCCCATTCTACTTAGGGGTTCTAGGTGCACTCAACTATCTTTTTATGCCATGTTCTTCGTAGTACTCATAGAATCTGTCAAAGGTGAATTCTCCTCCTCTATCTAATCTTAGACACTTTATCTTTAGTCTAGATTCATTCTCAACCTTGGCTTTGAATATTTTGAACTTCTCAAAAGCTTTTGACTTATCTTTCAATAATGCAACCCGCATCATTCTAGTATAATCATCAACAAACAAAATGAAATACCTTTCACCATAGTATGATCTTGTTTGAGTTGGTCCACATAGGTCTATATGAATTAGATCCAACTTGTTCTCTATTGAATTATGCTTGTTCCTAAATGAATTCCTCACATGCTTTCCCATTACACATTCCCTGCAGATAGTATCAACTAGCTTTGCTATGCTAGGTAGGTCTCTAACTGCCTTCACATTACTTATCTTTACTATGTTATCAAAATTGATATGACATAGTCTTTTATGCCATAGAAAACTATCATCAACTTTAGCAACAAAACAGCTTGCCTCTGAATTAAGTTGAAAAACATTACCTTTAGTCTTTGAACCTAATGCAATCATAACACCATCTTTTTTTTTAATGATGCATTTGTTATCTTTGAACTCCAGCTAATAACCTTTTTCAAGTAACTGCCCAACACTAAGAAGGTTATGTTTAAAACCATCTACATAGAGAACATTATTAGTGTTGTTCATTCCATCCAATGTGATAGCTCCTCTTCCAATGATAGGTTTAGGAGTATTATCTCCAAATCTAACCATGCCACCATTGTATTTTTCTAGATGAACAAACCTATCTTTATCACCTATCATGTGATGTGAACAACCGCTATCTATGATCCAATCTATCCTTATGGCTGCTTGTGAAATTAATGCTAACTTTCTTCCTTTTTCTCATCTTCATGATCCATTTAATTTTTCATTTTCTCTATAATAGAAATGAATCCAATTTCATCTTCAGCTGAATCATCATCTGATACTCCATCTCCAACATAGTAACATTCCTTTGAATACTTAGGCTTGTAGTCATTATTGAACATTTTAGCTCTTTTAGGACACTTAGATGCAAAGTAACCAATCTTATTACATGAAAAGCATTTAAATGGAAATTGACCTTCATATTTCCCTTTTCCTCTCTTTTCTCTTTTAGCAATCATAGCAATGAAATCATCTAGTTCTTTATCTTCATCATCATCATCATCAAAATTACCAGAAGTGTTTGTAGATTTCTTACCATGGACTGATGCTTTGAAGGTTGTCTCACTTTTAGGTTCTGTCTTCAATCTTGAAATCTCAAAAGCTAAAATTTTGTTGATCAAGGTCTCTCTTTTGAAATTTGATGTAAGCTGCATGGTCTCATCAAGGATGTTGATCTTGTTTTCATACTCTGTTTTTAGAGTAGTCATCAACTTATCCATAATGTCTTCTTCCGAGATCTCTCCACCATTGTTCCTGATTCCCACAACTGCTTCATTAATCCTTTGGTTGTAAGCTCTGATGTTTTCTTCAGGTATAATCTCTAATGCATTGTATCTTTTCTTCCATTTTTTTTCTGCATGCATCCTTTTCTTGTTTATCTCCTTCAAACATGTCTTCTAGGTGCTTCCATATCTTCTGGGTTGTGTCTACTTTCTTTATCTCTAAAAAATCACTATCAGATAAGGCACTCATAAGGACTTCTTTTTCTATTGCATTCTGATGGAACACATCCTTCTACTTGCTAGTAGCATCATCTTTTGCAAGATCTACTAGAGAGGGGATCTGAACTTCTTTGATAGCCACTTCAAAAACTTCAAAAGAAGTGCACTACAAATGTGTCATCATCTTGTTCTTCCAATCAAGACAATTCTCTCCATCAAACTTAGAACTATCTTTTTGAAAGAATGCCATATGATCAACCTCAAGCTATTAAACTTTCTCTCTAAGGCACTTGGCTCTAATACCAATTGTTAGGAATAGTCCTAAGAGATAACTGAGAGGGGGGCGGGGGGGTGGGGGGGGGGGGGTGAATCAGTTATCTACAAGTTTCAATTCTTTATCCAATTAAGTATACTTAAACATAAAGCATAAACACAATGAAAGAAAACTTGAACACAACACCAATATTTTGGTTACGGGGAAACCCAAATAGGTAAAAACCCCGGTGGGAATTGACACCCAATAATAATCTGCACTAGTTTATTATAATCCTTATTAGAAGATCCTTAACCCTGTTAGGAGTTTTCTTTACAATGCATTTAGTATAGTGACCTGGTCAAGGGTCAGACCCTGTTAGGAGTCTTTTACAATTAACCCTGTTAGGGGTGAGGATGCACTATCTAAGAGAACACTCCTCAAAGAGGTGAAGGCTACAACCTTCTGAATAACAGATACACACTATATCTGGATCTTGGTGAGCTGCAATTTGACCTGTTGTCTAGATCAGTTCCAATGTATAGCACAAAATCTTTACTTGGTCACATAGACCTTCTGCTGATGGCTCAACACTTCCCACACTTTTCTCTACTCTTCACAATCAACTCTAAACCATACCTTAGCAATCACAAATCATTGCCGATAAATATCTTTCCTCTCAATGATATAATCAATTCAGCCTATTAGAACCCCCTTGAAATCATATTAGAGAAACCATAACATACTCCAATAATAATTCTGTGTTCTCTACTAAGCACGCATCACAAACTGGGACCTATCCAAATCAAGAAGTTTAGACACACACTACACATTGTCGGCTCTATCAAATTAACTGAAACTTTCTCCTCAAGATGAATTACATCATGCGCTCTTAACTGAACATTATTAACTCTTCTCCAATCACTAATCCAAAGGCACATACTGTAATGATAGACACAACGCCTGTACCAACATAATCTCTATCGGCTCTTCTTAATAAACATAGGAAACTATAACTGGTGAATAGTGACTATATAACTTGACTTCTACTGATCATCATACTCTGTATCCATGAATGTAACATCACTAACATGTCTCCATCACATATTCAAATGTGCAAGGCTACATGATGATTGTACAGACATTCACTCACAGAACATTATCTGTAACTCTGTTAGGAACACTGTTGACACAAGTTGCTATATAACTGTATGTACTAATAGTTTAACTCTACATCCATAATATCATGTTGATAACATGTCCATGCTATATATACTAAAACCTTACTACATAAGTATTCCATGCATGCTACTTACCATATATTTTCATCAATGACAAACATACAGTCAGCACTAGCTTGCTGGAAAATCTCCAACAATGAGTAACTAAGTTAATCTCACAAGAGTAATGAATACCTTTCTTTTCTCCTGCTAATATGCAGTTCACTATAGCTTCCTTTAGTCTATTCAAGGTGTTCCCAACTACATAGAATAGCATTCAACTAATCAAGGGTTTTTGTGATATTATGATATACTTACTCCTATAAGGTGTAATATCTTTCATTTCAATGTGCATTTCTGATTAGAATCTAATGTGTGGACAAGGCTTTTGAAGATACCTATTTTGAAAGTTTTCAAACCAAACAAACATTTAGATTTTAATCTAGCATGAAATCAATCCAAAACAAAGAAACTCTAAGCTAAGCCACCTCAGATTGAGCTTAAACAGGTGCACCCAAGCATTGTTTGATTTGCTCTTGCTTAAGGGGATGTGGGTGTGCTCTCTATTCACATGGAGCATGTTCCTTATGCATTTTAGTACAGATTGAGATCAATGAAAACCTCATAAATGGCACAAAATAGGTATAGAACACTTGATTTGCCCCTAAGGCCTCAAGGATCCAAATGATGCTGAAATGAAGGTTAAGCTACATGATGTTTATGCTAAGATTGATTTTAGACCAAATAAAGATGTGATATGATGCTATGCTTATGAAAAACAATGGAAGAAACTAGGTTAATCCATTAAAGGTATATTAAGATGAGATAAAATGCTTGAAATTAAGCTAAATTAGGATTGATTATGCTAAAGCTAGAAGTAAAGGGGCATGATAACAATGCATGAGAATAAAAGCTAAGCTAATTCATTTGCTCTTGGAAGGAGGAGCATTTATAGGATTTGGGAAGGGACAATGAGTGGCCAAGATCAAAATCCTTAAGAGAGGCCAAGATTCATTCAAAGCGGAGCACATGGATTGTGCTAGTTCAGGGCCACCTCCTTGTGACAAGTGTCACAAGGGCATTGGGTTGAAAGATAGGAGGGATGTGCACAATTTGGGAAATGTGCCTAAGGTCAAAGGGTGTAAGAAAGGGGTGAGGGGCTTCTTAAATATGTCATAAATGCATGTAAGACGGATAAGGAGGCTTTAAATGTATTTAATGCATGTAAGAGAAGTTTCTAGAAGTTTGTTGACTTTGCGTTAAGCTTAAGAGTTGGCTAACCTTGGTTAGGGAATGTGACAAGGTTTAGGGGGGTGATTAGGATTAGGATTAATATTTAATCTTAATTAAATATTCTTGAGTTGGGATTAGGGTTAAGGAATGATGGGATTAGTCTTTAATCAAAATTAAAGAAGGATTAGAAGATTCTAGAAGAGGTTAGTGGTCTTAAGAAAATTGGCCAAGTTTTGGGCAAAAAATAAATAAATTATTTATTTTGGGATTTTTGGTCAATTTATTAATTAAATAATTAATAAATAAGGAGATAATGTTTAAATAAGATTTAAACATTTTTGGGAGGGATTCCTTAATTAAATATTTTTAATTAAGGTAAAGGGATTTAATGACATAAAAATAAATTAATTAATTAAATAATTAATTAATTAACAAATGATGATGTCATCAGGGATTTTTCAGAAAATAAAAATACTTTATTTTCTAAAGGAGTTTTAGGTGTCTACATTTTGCCCCACTTTGATGCAATGCCGCAAGTGGCATGGCGTCAAAGACAAGAAAATAAGATGCCCAAGGCTAGAATTTGGAGGAATAAGGGGTTGTGCCCCCTCGAGAAAATAATGCAAGGAGTAAACGTTGTGGAATTTTCTCGAAAGGAAACAGAGAAGGAAGGACCTAGGAAGAAGGGGAGATAAATAACCAAGCTTCCAAGAGCAAAGATGGGTGAATGCAAGATGAGATGGAATGCAAAATGCAAGATGCGGCTACATGAGGATGCAAGATGAAAGATTTAATCTATAGGATGCAGGATGTAGGGGATTTTGGGAGATCCATGCTTTGGATCTTTTAGAGAGCACAACCTAGTTTAATATAGCAATGCTAGAGAGCTACCAAGGTTACAAAAGAACACAAGGCTTTGTCACCAGCATTGCATAGGACTGACGCTAAAAGGACACACAGGGTTGCCCCAGCATCACACATGAAACCCGAAGGAGGCATGGTGGAAATGATGCTGAAGAAACCACAAACACACGAATGACTCACAGGTAGAAGAAAAAGATCAAAAGACCTTGCCCCAAATTATCCTCATTCACAGCGCACCATGATATAAAGGATCATGGCAACTTTGAGTAGAGAACAATGAGAAGCCATAAAAGATTAACAAGACCCAAAGGACAAAATCCAAGGTCAAAATGATAACTCCAAAAGACAACCTTTTCCAAGGAGAGAGATTTGATGTGACTAAAATGATTGATGGTGGGAATATTTGGTTTGAATGTGTGGAAGGATACATTGACACGGACCTAGTGTGCTTGGTGGAAGATTGGGTCAGACATGAAGGATAGAACTGAGGGGACCCATGATTAGGCTTAGGTCAGACAAAATAGAAGCATACATATGTGTGGACCCTATGCTAATGGGGAGAATGTTGTGTTTCTGATTGGCAAATGATGCGGTTCAAAGATAGTCATGATGATCAAGGATAGTCGACAATTGATATTGCTGAAGTGTGAGGCTAGGTAGGACCAGATTTCTAATCAAATACAGCTGCAGGACTAACAAGGATATGTACAATAGGACAGTGACAAGGGCTGACTGACACAAAGGATGGGACCTAAAGACACATATGTACAAATGAGATGAGGTGGAGACACGACTGACACTATGGTACAAGACTCAGGATTAGGATGTACAAAGAACTTGGGGATGAAGCTAAAAACTCCAAAGATATGTAAGAGGATGCCCCAGTTGGGTTGGAAAGCCAAGATAGACTGACAGATGAATGTGTCCTAAAATGACACAAATTTGGGAAGGACATATCCCAATGATGATGATTGGATTGAGATCAAGGCTTGCTACAAGACTAAGGATGTGATTCGATCAGTTGGCTTGATCTTGGATGTTGGATTTTGGATAGCTAGAGGATGTGGAGAGGATTGGAAGATTGCTAGAAGATTGCTAGGAATGTTTGGATAGGGATGAATGGCATTAGATTGCAATGAGGTTAGCCTATAGCTAGATACCAATGACAAGGGAAGATACTAGGTGATGGAAAGATGGGGGAAATGCTTAGGATGAGGATGATTGGAACTGCTAGGAGATTTGGATGTAGGAAGATTTGGATTTGGATGGAAGAATGCTTGCGGATTGGATAGTGGAAGGTTTGGGGAGATTGGATGGCAGATTTACTTGAGGATTGGAAGCTCGAATGTTGGAGGAACCGCTGAGGGATCTGGATAGAGGAATGCTTGGGATTTGGGGAGATGGAAAGATTTTGGATGAAAGATAGTCTCCAAGGAATATGTCACCAAGGAATAAGATGCCCCCTACTTAGGATAGTTCAGGTATTTTCAGAGGCATGGGGTATGCTTGGATGGAAGATATGCCAACAAGAGGATAAGGAAGGTAGATGAAAGCTAAGATGAATGGATTGGATAGAGGATATGTAGCTAAAAGGTGTGATGGATGCCAAGAAGGTGCCCAAAAGCATGTATACTTGGTAGTCATTATTTTGTCATCAAAATCCAAAGGAGGATGAAGGAGGTGAGAGACAAATGGGATGGAGGAGATGTTGGATAAGAGGTGATAGAAGGGAATGGCCCCCAACTGCAGAAAGGAATTGGGGGGAGAGACCTACGCATGACACTTGTTTGCCAAGTTTTCACCATTGTACTTGTCCAAGGCACTTGAATTGCCAAGTTTTCACCATTGGATGAATGTTTTTCTCTTTTTCTTTTCTTTTTTTGATATTTTTCTCTTGATTTTTCCAATTTTTATGGGTTTTTTAATTTTCCATTGACTTTGTGCTGATTTTTCACTGATATGATGATTGCTTTCTGACTTGTTGTTGATTCTTTGATTTGATACTATTTTCTGATTTGATGCTGACCTTCTATTTGATGTTTCACTAATATTCTGATGTTGTTGCTGACTTTTTTTGTTGATCTTCTGATTTGCTTGGATGTTGGTACAGCTTCGCTAGGATGGATGGATTTATGCAAAAGCACAAATTGGATGGGGTAGATGGGATATATGGTGGTAGAAAGTGTTTGGATGGAAAGATGGAAAGTGATCATGATAGGGGGATGTTGTCAGGATCAACATTGGCACATGTTGCAGGGGAGATGGATGAAGTTGATGGGATGCAGAAGATAGATGTGGAAATGATGGAGGATTTATGCTAGGAGATCTTGTAACATAGGGATCCAAGATGGATTTAGGAGATGGAGGAGGAAACTAAGTAGCTGGTGGATTAGCATGGATATTTATGTTAGATCCATTACATCTTTTTGCTTTGGGATCCACATCATTTTTGTTTTAGCTTTGGTGGGCCTTTGTAGCCATTGGTATGCATCAGGTTTTGCTTTTGCTTTGTTGAGCCTTAGTGGCCATGTAGTAGATTTTTCTTGTGCTTTGCTGGGCCTTTATAGCCATTGGGATGCTTTGGATTGCTTGATTGGATTTTTCTTGGGTTGACCATGTCGTTTAGACTGGACATGGAAATCTTTGAATTTTTGTGCATATTTCCCTTTATGCATATTTGATATGGCATCCAAATTGCAAGGAGTATGAGGAGATGTGAGGGATGGTGAAAATGTGGATGGAGAGATGAATGGAGATTGGTAGATAGAAGATATGTGCATGTGCCTTTGTTGATCTTGACTAAGGATGCTTGGAGTTTGGATGAAGGATTGAGTAGGATAAGATGGGGGATGATATTTTGGGATGTAAGGTCCCAAAATGGATTTAGCATTTGAAGGATATGTGCTGGTAGATTTTGGGACATAGGGACCCAAAATGGATTTGGAGGATGAAGGAGGAATGTGATAGGTTGTCCTTGGTTGTAATGATGGAGGAGGAGGAATAGCGTTGTATGTTTTGGGAGATGTAATGGTGGGTTTGGAAGGATGCTTGAATTTAGCTTTAGCTGTACCAACATTTCTAGAGGAAGTGCCTTCTTCTGATGTGTGACCAATTCCACATGTTTTTTGATGTTTCTTTTCTTGAATGGGCTCCAAATTTCCTTGTTCACATGAGCCTAGGCCTTTGCCTTGATAATTCCATTTCTTGAGCATTTTATCCAAACAAGGATATTTCTGACTTGGGGAATATGATAAACATCCAGTTTCTGGTTCCTTGTTGGAAGATATGGAACTTATTACTTTTGCTTCAAGTGGGCTACCTTTGAAAAATGTAAGTGGACCAAGAGGATAGAGTGCTAGGAGCTGTATAGTTTGGATCAGAAAATCCTCAACAAGAGAGGATGGGATGATGGGATCTTGACTAGGATTGGGAGATAGTAACGGATCTTGAGATGGAGAAACCGGGATGATAGGATCTTGGATTGGAGGAATTGGGATTGTAGGATTTTGGATTGGGGGTGATGGAAGCAATAGAACATGTGATGGGGGAAGTGAAGGGATTGGATCTTGATTTTCTTCTGGGAGTATTTCAACATGCTTTTGGGAAATATCTTGACATGATAGGATTTGTGTGGATAGAGTGATGGGGGATGTATGGATGGACTCGTCAGAGGGGGTGGATGGAAGGATGGGAGATTCTATAGCTGTGATGTCTGGAACAAGGAAGAACTCTTCAGATGGTATGGATGAATGAATGGAAGATTTTGCAGCTGTGATGGTAGGAAGAGAGGTGAACTTTTTAGATGGTATGGATGAAAGGATGGAAGATTCTACAGCTGTGATGGTAGGAAGAAGGGTGAACTCATGAGGCTCATTAGATATGCTTTGGATAATACTAGGAGGAGGTAATGTTGGTAGGCATTGGATGGAGACTTCAAATGGAAGGGACACAATGATGCTAGCAGATGGAAGAGGATCAATGTACGGAAGATAGATGATAGATGGGAACGATGGATGGGCCTCATCAATGATGGCTTCACATGAAGGATTGAAATGGCTTGGCTCTTCATTCTTAGGAGTGGGATTTGTTATTGGCTTCCTTGTGAAACTCCTTGGAGACTTTCATGGTGAAGAAGGATTGGAATGTGGAGGAGATGGAGAGCTAGGATAGTCATTATATGAAGATGGGGTGGATGAAGGGGAACCTACTTGAGGGGATGATGGTGCAAACGAGGAGCTAGAGGATGGTGGGTTGGAAAAAAGGATTGGAAGACTTGGTTTTTGGTTTTGAGAATGATTTGGAGGATAAGTAGATGGAGGGTTTGGATAAAGGATGGGAAGACTAGGATTTTGGATTTGGGGGTGATTTGGAAGATGAGCAGATGAAGGTTTTAGATAAGGGAAGTAGCATGAAGTGCTTCTAGGGGATGATGATGTTTGGGATATGACCATAGCGGGAGATGGAGGTATGAAGGATGCATGTGTAGGTCTAAGATAGGGATAAGTTGTGGATGGATAAGATAATGGATTTTCCTTGCCAAGGACATGAAAGGGAGTGCTAGTGGATAAGTGTGAAGGCATGATAGGACAGTATGGAGAAATGTTTGGATGCTAGAGGATGTTTGGAGAAAACTTGCCAAGATTTTGGAAATATGCATCATGATCTAGAAGGCTTTCATCATCATTGGGATAGGATGGAGCGGGAGAAGATACATAATAACCAAACTCGTCATAATATTTTTGAGACATGCTAACTTGTGGATGAGTTGGATAGGAATGAAGGATGAAGAGGGATTGGAAGTCTAAGACTCAAATTGGAATGACTGACAGAATCAGACTTAGGTTTGGATTTGGCTCAAGTTTGGATGGAAACTGACTCTAGAGGAAGATAGACAAGGGGATGGGGGATGACCAAGATGACTCTGCTAACCTAAGATAGGAGGAAAGGATGACAAGGCTGGATTGAATATGACTGGAAGACCATGATTTGAGATTCTGCAAGTTTTGGACATTTTTTGGATTTTTGGAGGATTTGGACTGACATGGCTATTTCTGAGTATCTTTGAACCAAGTTGTAGATTAGTTTGATGTTTTTCCAATGGTAAAGGATAGATTTCAACAAAGATTTTCAAAAAAGAAATCTCCACAAGGGACAAAGCAACCTTGTGGGATATAAATAGGATAACTAACTCTGATTCTAAAAAAGCTTTGAAAAGTGTATGTTCCAACAATGTTTTCACAGAGTTTTTTTTTACTGTCAAGCACTTCAAGCAAGTCTACCTAAGGAAGGTGAGTATCAAAATCACTTTCCCATAGCTTGGTACCCCATAGAAGGGAATACAAATGGTGAGTAATCTTGAGGTGACCCGGTAAACCCCTTGGAATCAGTCCTTGCACAAGGATTTTGATACTTTCGGATGTAGATAGGGTAGCCTCTATTTTATCAGGTTTTTAATAGTTTCATGGAATCTCCATACCTGGTTATGCTGACTACCTATGACTCACTTAAGAGCCTAGCCAACAATGCTGGGGGAGGAATATTTACCATCCCCAGACATTTGCACTTGGCACAAAACACTCGTGGATTAGGAGATATAAGTGAGTACTTTTTGCCTTCACTTTATTTATATACCGGCTAGGGGGGATACCGGTTTGAGGTCATTCGCCAAGGAGGAAGTTCTTTTCTCCTTGGATAGGCCTCGCTAAAAGTAGGACAAGTGAACTTGTCCAAGTTCAAATGTTCTACATTGCTTACTTTAACAAGGATTTTGCAAGAATTGAAACTCCTAGACACATATCAAACAAGTTGTTCTTTTTCCAAATTGAATTAAGTGTGATTTGAACTTTGAAATTGAAGACACAAGTGTTTAAGTTTTTTTTTTGTTCTTTCTCCAAAAAGTAAATGATTTTGAGCGATTGAAAGTTCTTTCCTTTGATCATTCAAGATTGAGATTTGCGTGTTGATTTAAGAACTTTGAAGTGCTTTTTTTTATCCTTTAAGGCATTCAAGATTTGATTGTGTGCTTGCTTGAAAAAAGGAAGGAATAGAGATGCTTGTTCTTTTAGTTTATTGCATTCAAGAGTGTATTTGATTTTCAAAATGATAATGATGCTTTAGGACTTAAGTTCTTTCCCTTAATTTCATTCAAGATTTGTTTTTGACTTTTGCTTAAGAAAAATGAATCCAATATCTATCTGAGAGCAAAGGCGACGGGAACTTGAAAGTTCAAAGGCAACAGGAACTTTGTGCACAGGGAACAAGAAAAAGTTCACAGGCGACAGGAAAAAAGTTCACAGGCGATAGGAACTTGTGTATAGGCAACAGGAAAAATTTCACAAGCGACAGGAACTTGTGTACAGGAAACAAGAAAAAGTTCATAGGTGATAGGAACTTATGTATAGGTGATAGGCTCTTGTGTATAGGCGATAGGAGCTTGTTTTATAGGTGACAGAGAAATGTGTACAAGCGATAGAGAAATGTTCAAAGGTGGCAGGAGCTTGTGTATAGGCGATAGCAAAATATGCATAGGCGATAATTAAAAGTTCATAGGCATCAGTAAAATGATCATAGGTGATAAATGAAATCTGACAGGTGAGAATGAAATCATTACAGGTGATAATGAAATATGCAAAGGTGACAACGAAATGATTACAGGTGATAAATGAAATATGGAACGCGATAAATGAAATATGGGATGCAATAATGCAATGATTACAGGTGAGACTTCTGTATGTGGAGGCATGAATGTTTATCTTATAGGCGTGATTACTTCTGTTACAAGTGATAGAAAAGAAGTTTGAGATAGAATAGAAGTTATCGAGGGTGGGAATCTTTTAGAAAATAGGCATCGATACAGAGCTTGTAGGCATCATCAAATTGTTTGTAGGCGTGACTGTGTTGTGTGTAGGCAACATTTCATCTGTTTCCTGCAAATATGAGAATACAAAGTATGATCTAATCAAAGTGATTGTGGTTTTGAGTCCCACCGGGTGTGCCAGAATGTGGACAAGGCTTTTGAGGATACCTGTTTTGAAAGTTTTCAAACCAAACAAAGATTTAGATTTTAATCTAGCATGAAATCAATCCAAAACAAAGAAACTCTAAGCTAAGCCACCTCATATTGAGCTTAAACAGGTGCACCCAAGCACTATTTGATTTTCTCTTGCTTAAGGGGATGTGGGTGTGCTCTCTATTTGTATGGAGCATTTTCCTTATGCATTTTAGTACAAATTGAGATCCATGAAAACCTCATAAATGGCACAAAACAAGTATAGAACACCTGATTTGCCCCTAAGGCCTCAAGGATCCAAATGATGCTGAAATGAAGGTTAAGCTACATGATGTTTATGCTAAGATTGATTTTAGACCTAATAGAAATGTGATATGATGCTATGCTTATGCAAAACAATGAAAGAAACTAGGTTAATCCATTAAAACTATATTAAGATGAGCTAAAATGCTTGAAAGTAAGCTAAATTAGGATTGATTATGCTAAAGCTAGAAGTAAAAGGGCATGATAACAATGCATGAGAATAAAAACTAAGCTAATTCATTTGCTCTTGGAAGGAGGAGCATTTATAGGATTTGGGAAGGGACAATGAGTGGCCAAGATCAAAATCCTTAAGAGAGGCCAAGATTCATTCAAAGGGGAGCACATGGATTGTGCTAGTTCAGGGCCACCTCCTTGTGACAAGTGTCACAAGGGCATTGGGTTGAAATATGGGAGGGATGTGCACAATTTGGGTAATGTTCCTAAGGTCAAAGGGTGTAAGAAAGGGGTGAGGGGCTTCTTAAATGTATCATAAATGCATGTAAGAGGGATAAGGAGGCTTTAAATGCATTTAATGCATGTAAGAGAAGTTTCTAGAAGTTTGTTGACTTTGGGTTAAGCTTAGGAGTTGGCTAACCTTGGTTAGGGAATGTGACAAGGTTTAGGGGGGTGATTAGGATTAGGATTAATATTTAATCTTAATTAAATATTCTTGAGTTGGGATTAGGGTTAAGGAATGATGGGATTAGTCTTTAATTGAAATTAAAGAAGGATTAGAAGATTCTGGAAGAGCTTAGTGGTCTTAAGGAAATTGGCCAAGTTTTGGGAAAAAAATAAATAAATTATTTATTTTGGGATTTTTGGTCAATTTATTAATTAAATAATTAATAAATAAGGATATAATGTTTAAATAAGATTTAAACATTTTTGGGAGGGATTCCTTAATTAAATATTTTTAATTAAGGTAAAGGGATTTAATGACATAAAAATTAATTAATTAATTAAATAAATAAATAATTAACAAATGATGATGTCATCAGGGATTTTTCAGAAAATAAAAATACTTTATTTTCTAAAGGATTTTTAGGTGTCTACATAATGATTTTTTCTTTTCTCCATGAGAGTCTTCTATCTTCTTAACCTTTGATATATCCTTCTCTTTTTTGTTCCAAATCTTTGAGCTTGTAGGTAAAAAAATTTTGTAAAGGTCTTCTCAAGGTCATCCACTTGATTCTTGCTCACACTCTGATTATTCTTTTCATTGTTGTTCATATTTCTTCTAGGATCTAGTGATCTTTTATCTAGTGGTCTTCTATTTCTATTGAAGCTGCAAAATCTTGTTGTATGTCCCAACTTATTGCAAACATAACATGTCAAAGTACCTTTTCCTTATCTAGTTTCAAACTGATTTATCTCAAGTCTACATTCTCTAGCAATGTGTCCAAAATTATTGCATTTTTAACACATAATAGGTATGTTCCTTGTTTCCATTGATCTTCTTCCTATCATGTTAGTCCTTTCATGCATTCTACTATCATATGTAGGTTTCCTACATTCTCTAGCTCTATGTCCAAAATTGGAACAATTACAACAATAACCCGAAAAGGGTTTAGAATACTTACTTGTGTAGTCCTTCTTTATATGTCTAACTTCATTGCATGTAAAACACTTTAAATTGAACTTCCTCCTAGGTGATTCATGTTGGAAATATAGATGCAATAATTGAGAGGGGGGGGGAGAATCAGTTAACCACAAAAATATTACCACTGATCCCTTAAATATCTTAAAAAATTATTTACTATGCCATTCGGTAAATATATAGAGAAATGCTAAAACTTGATCCTTGAAGTGTGTAATAATTAAACTGTTCTTAAGAATTCATCACTGATTAACTTACATGAATAAAGAAAATAACATGAACACAAGAGACACCAGATTTACCGTGGAAACCCAATATGGGAAAAACCACCAATGTAACTAGTTACTATTTTTCACTCTTCTGAAGTGATGCTCGGTTAGAAGCCAACCCGATAAAAGGTTACAAAACACACTATTAGGTGTGACCTTGTTAGAGGATTTAATCACCCTGCTAGGAGTGGCCTTGTAAGAGGTCTTGAAATAATTCAATAGAACTGTCACCTTGTTAGAGGCTTTACAAAATGGTTGTTAAACCAACTCAGTTAAGAGATTTTGATATCACTGCTACAATTGTAAGAGAGTAACAATGAAATGACCTGCAACTGAATTTCTGAATATAGATCTCTATTCTACTTCACTAGATCCTTACTGATCAAATAAATTTTTGCTGCTCCTCAAGGATATCTGACCATCCTTCAAAATTCACACATACCCTTCTTCAAAATGATTTTTGCATGCTGTATCTTTTTTTATTCACCACTTGACCTTCTATATATATGCCATTCTAATTAACATTTAGATTTGTCAAGTCAGCACTAATAATTATTATAACAGTCGGCTTAGATAAACAAACTATAATAACAAAATCTTTTGAAAGGGCCGACCATGCTTGGTAAACATTAATCCTGAAAAGATTTCCTTCGGTGACCAAGTGAACTTAGTAACCACAGCGAATTCTACAACATCCTTCGGAGACCGAGAGAGCTTGGTAACCACTACTTTTCCTTCAATAACCGAGGAGGCTCGGTTAACACTGTTACCCTGTCATGTTTCCTTTAGAAACCCGAGAGAACTTGGTAGACACTAAAAACCACCTAGCTGACCGACTGAGCTTGGTAGACACTGAGAACCGCTTAGCTGACCGACTGAACTCGGTAGACACTAAGAATGATAATTGATATGACATTTGCGTGACATCAAAGACAACACATAGCTAATCCAATAATGTCCTTCAGACAATTGTATCCAACAGATTCAATCTGATCTTCTTCTTGTTTTACTGGATCTAGTGTTTGAATAGGTTCATTATTTATTAGATCTAGTTTTTTCTTGGCTTTAAGATCTTTGGTCATTTCAGATTGATTTGATGATTCTCCTTCATTCTAACCAATTCTTGACTTACCTACTTTAGATAATTGTGCCATGATCTATTCATCAATCTTTTCTGCACTTGAATGTAGCTTCTTTATATGTTACTTTTCTTATGTAAGTTCACCTTTGATGATAAAGTTGTACTTCTCAAGTTCTGAAAACTTTAATATGGAATCTTCAAGTTTTGATGTCACTTTTGTAAGTTGTAATTTCATATATGTATTCTCAAATCTTAATTCCATATCTATTTTTAGTTCTTCAAGAGTCTAACTTGTCTTCTAAGTAATGATATCAAGTCCATGTATTAAGACCTTTCTCTCCTCCTCAAATGACTCGCAAACTTTGATTTGATCATGTAACCTTTCTTTTGTCTTTAGTATTCAAGATGATATTTTAACTTATGAATATAATCTTGTGCACCTCTCAGCTTGTTCTTTAATCTTTCTTTTTCCCAATTCACTTGATCTAATTATTCAAGAGTTTCCTCAAGGTTTTTCTTAATATACCATGAATCTATAGTGATCTCCTTCAAGTTGTTAGGCTTATTCCTCAAGGATCTAATGCTATGATACCAATTGTTATAAAGTAGAGATACCTTGGTATAATTGAGAGGGGGGGGGGGCAGTGAAGTGAATTATTTATATAGATTAAACAACTTTTTCCCCAACTATGGATATCATTTACTATCTTTATACATGCATATAGTAAAGTACTAAAAAATAAAATCAAGATTAACATAATGAAACACATAAAACTATATTTTGTTCACTAGGGAAACCTTGGCCAAGGAAAAACCTCAGTGGGGATGGTACCCACAAAATGATCCACTAATCAAAAGTATCTTGTGAAAGATATTAACCCTATGAGGAGTCTATTTCATCTGTATAGTGTATTAGTCCTTTTGAGAGGACTAGACTTTGTTAAAATATTTTGAACCTATGAGGAGTGAACTATACAATACAAAAATTAGATCTTACTACTTATACAAAGTGCTTACTCCACATATGTTAGGATTTGGTAACACTAGGAGGGGGAGGTGAATTAGTGTTACAATACTTTATTGAATTCTTAAACTTTTTTAATTTCCTTAAGAAATGGATAAAGATGTAATAGAAAATAAATAACCATGCAAAAAATATAAACGTACAAGAACTCATAAAACCATATTTGTTCAAGGAAACTCTGGCCAAGGTAAAATCCCAGTGGGGATGGTATGCACAATATTCTGCACTATGAATCTTGAAACCCTTTTAGGAGTTCTATCCCTATTAGTATATGATTAATACAATATAGGAAGATCCCTATTGGGGGATGTATACAATAATATCCTTGTTAAGGAATCAACCCTATTAAAGGAAAAAAAAACCTATTATAGGTGTACAATAGGTGCAACAACACTTACAACAAATTTTTTGTCTAGAATATAAAGAGTTAACAATGCATTTATAGAATAACTCCTCTTGTTCTCCTTCCTATTGATCACTACCCTACCCTTTAGATGTCTTTACAATTCACATCCAATAGTATTGCATCCATATATTAGCATATTACATCATCACACACTTTTAAATAAGTGTCTTTATATTTATACCATGTTAGGAGTATAATTACAAAGCTATTCAACATTAATCTAGCTAAACATCATATGAATTCAAGCATAATTCCATGCTTCATTAACATCCTCATTCAGCCTCAAATCCAAGATGCATCCAAAAATAACTTACCAAATGCTCACAAAGTCAGCCTTAATGATCGCTAATATATTATGCTTTGTTTATTGTATTTGCATCCAATCATCTAAACATATCTCTTTGATCCGTCAATACTAACATGTGCGACCTCACACATGTGTTCCTTGGTATCCTGCAAGCATGTCATTAAGATCACCTACCTTAATTTATCTTCTGTGAAACTCGCTAACATTTTGTGTTAAACTAGCTTATTGAAACAATATGTGGAATTAGGCATTTTTCCATTCAACAATTGCATTCAAACATATTCATCATATCCAATATGTGCGACAATAAAAATGATAAGTGTTTCTAGAAATGACAACATTCCATACATGTGCATGTGCATATATGTGCATGTGTTGACCACTTGCTAACAATCTCCCCCGTTGGCATTGATAGAAACACTTAGTGAAAAATGACTAAGTGCATCATTAAAATAAAAGGTAAAGGAAATATAATGACAAAAATTCATCACATAATCTTCAAAAAATTCCCTTTATTTATTTTTTTTGTACTTCATATTACACACACAACTTTTATCTCTATCTCACTTCACTTGTGTCTCACTTCTCTCCCCATTACAATTATTCACTCCCCCTTACATTTTTATCTCTTCCTCATATTACATTTTGTATTTTTCATTCTATCTCTCCCCCTTTGACATCAATGACAAAGGGTGCCAAAATGTCAAAATTAGTGAACAAAAAAAAAAGTTATACCATGCAAAATCATAACTTAACTATTTGCAACACATCTCTGTAGTTGGTTTTCAAAATCTATATATCAGCATCCCATGCTTCTTTTATTTCCTTTACCACCAGAATCATTACAGTAAGACCGAATGTGACCTTGTATGTTCTTACTACATCAATATGCACTAGTTCTTGAAATTTTTTCAGGCCAAGTTGTAGGTCCTCATGGGTACTCAGCAAAACAATGATCTTTGGAGTCAAAAAGTTCTTTATTTTAGAAAATCTTTGTTGAACTTTTTCTTTCTCCATCTATAAGGTATGGAATTTATCCATAATCCTGTTAACTTCCTTATTTATGTCCAAAATTTTCTTCTCTCCATGATTTTTATAGAGGTTTACCAAAGCCTCTTCATCCTATGCTATAATATCTGATATACTCTTTACATTCTCATGCCAAGCCAAGAAAAGTCTATAGAGATCTTTTACATCCTTAAGAAAATATTTGATTTCCCTTTAAGTGGAAATCAATGTATTAAGATCACTCCACTTCCTCTAATTTATCAAAACTTTTCTCTACTACACTTAGAACATTATCTATATTATCTATAGGATCTATAGTATCTAGAGGAGGTGTAATAAAAAACTTGCTGAAAACATATGTGCCCCACTAGATTATCTTTGCATTATTGTTAGTCATCTTTTCATATTTCTCCTTTGCCTTAGAAAAATAAATTATTGACCATTGCATCACATCTGGTACATCCATGTCTTCTAGGTTAGTTTGAAATGATTGGGAACCACTTACCAACAAACTAGGTGTAGCAAAAGGAGTGATAGGTAGTAATACTTTTGCAGTAGGAGTGCTAAGCTCCTTCTCCTCTCCCTTTTCTTGTTCCTTCTATTTTTCTTCACCTTTCTCTTCTATAACCTACTTTTTTTCAGGAGTTTTCTCCTTTTCCTATTCTTTTTCAGCTAATTCCTCATGAGCAATCTTAGGAGGCTCAAGATTCTCCACAATTGTATCAATTTTAGCCAATGTATTACTCATCTAAAATGGATCATATGTACCCTTCTCTATGTTTAATGAAATTCCAACATTATCAATATAAAAATCTGGTAAGGTAGTATCTACTACCTCAGAATCCTTAGGAACTATAGCTTCTTCTGGAAGTTTGGAAATTTTAGGCTTAGTAGATATGATCACTAGGGTTGGATTCCTTGTAGACTTACCAAGATTAGGTCTCTCCTCAAGGAGTATTTTCCCAACCTTTTTATGTGTTTCTTTCACAACCTCTTCATACTTCAAGGCCATAAACTTGATGATTCTAGTTTTGGTCCTTAATTTTTGACCTTAACTTCTCAAGCCAATTCACCATCTCATTCCCTATCATGGTAGGAATGTTTTGTATAAGAATATATTGTCTCATCTTTGTATATTCATCCAATGATCTCTTTTTCCTTTCTTCCAATTTTTCAAATAATTCCTTATTGATTTGACTTTCTATTTCAATGAAATTCTTTTTGAAAGTAAGCATATGCTCCACAACTATGTCCTTTATTTGAATTTTCTCTTCCTCATTACATATGTCAGTATTTTTCAATAGAGACTTATTTTCCTTCATTTATTTCTCTTCTTTCCAATACTCTCAATAGATTTTTGAACACATACATTTGTACTTCCTGACCTTTCTTTTGTTCTGCCTCTGCTTCTTTCTTCTTGTCTACTTCAAGTTATGTCAAGTTAGTCTCTTGAAGTTTTCTATCTTTCTCATCTTCATCTTCCTTCTTCTTTTCTTCCTTAGTCTTCAATGTATCTTTTGTTTCCATTACTTTAATTTATTCTTCTTTTGCCTGTTCTTCTGCAACCTTTTGTTTTTTATCCTTTTTCTAGGAAGATGGAGGAGTATTAGATGTTTTCTCTTTCTTCCTCGTTCACTAGCCATGGCCTTTGGTCTATCCTTAGGAGGTGTTGGATCTTGTGTATCTACCCATGCAGATTGCCTCTATGATGTTCTCCTAGTAGGTGTAGGAGTGTCAACCTTTTTCTTCTCTCCTTCTTCAACCTCGACCACTTGAGGTGCTTCAATATTAGGCTAAGGAGGCAGAATATTATGTTTATCCCCAAGTTCTACAACCTTTTCTCTAACAATATTTATTTCCTCTTTTCTTATTCCATGCTTCCCTACTATTTTATCAATAAGGGACTCAAATTTTCTTTCCCTTCTTCCCTTCACCAGTTCTTCACTTACTGCTCCATATTTTTCTTTATATGATCCCCATCTAGGAGTATTGGGGTCTTTGTGGGACTAAAAAATATGTTGAATGTGCAACTACAGAATAGTGTAATCAAATTCATAGACCATAGGGGTAGCCCATGAAGTTCTAGGCTTAACTAATTCAAAGTATGTATTAACAATTTCCACCATGAAACAAATGTCATCCTTATACTTTCCAATTAATCTCCAAGGGATTCTTTCCCTTTCATGCATTTTCTTCTAAAATAGATTCATCATGCCCACAACTTCAACATACCTATTTTATTCACAACTTATCCTATAGCAGTCACTAATCATCTACAATGAACATCTATCAGATCTCCATAAGTACATGCTAGTATGTCTCATCATCACATGAAAGAATATGTACATAACCAATGATCCAAATATGAAATGAGTAGTTCTATTCTTCTTTATTCCTACAAGGTTTTCCTTTAGCTCTTGTCTTAGGACCTTGCATAGGTCATACTCTTCATCCTCAACTACCATTTTGTATGCCATGTGAACAAAACTGGTTGACACACTGTTCATTAAGCTTCTATATTAGAGTTTATATGTCAATATCATTTCTACTAAGTTGACATCTTCTTGTGAAATGTCATTTACAATCATAGCTCTTTTGTTCCACTTTCTTTTTGTCAATTTATCTACCTCAAACCTTATGTTCTTCTTAGTTGTAGGTACTTTATCTATCATAGGTAATCGAGTGATCTCATTTAATATTTCCTTGGTGATTTTAGTGGGGGTTCCACCAATCCAAATGAACTCATCATGATTTCTACTCACTATAATCTTAATCCAGTCTATTTCATCAAATTCATATTTTTCCATGAATTTTACTACTAGTAGTCCGTGCACTTTCCTACATTCTTCTCTCAGGGTTTTTTTTGCATTATACAACCCTAGCATTTCATCATATATTTTAGAGGTCCCTAGGAATTCAATTTTATTGTGAGTGTATGACTTGATTTCTTCAACATGAAGAACACCAACTAGAGTGTGTAAAAATGCACCCTTTTGATCCTCTTCAGTGGATTTGAAGGGACTACTCTTAAATTTATACCTATTCCTCTCAATCACATTGAAAACCTTAGTTTTATGCATTCTAACTACTTTATTACAACAACTGACAAAGATTTCTAGAGATAATTGCAAATACCTATCTTGTGTGGCTATGTAAGGGTTTTGTGAATATAAATGCAAACACTTCAAGCTCTAACTACTGCTCCAAAATCTTCAATGCTATCTGACCTTTGTGAAAATGGTATATAATACGACTCACACAAAATGGTATATAATACAACTCCAAGATTAACCTTATAGTCAATTTGGCACAATCCCAAAAAATTCACATAAAGCTGCAAAAAAATAGTTCTGGCTCAAACTGGTAGAAATTCTCACATACATCTCCAAAAATGATGTGATCTTATCCAATATCACATTACATCATACCTAAGCTTCTTTCAAGTTTTCATAGCTTAACTCATCCATATAGGGGCTTTGTATTTGACTGGTGTGAATCTGTCATGACCCCCCTAAGGCATACATTACCAATCAAGAAGATGGTGAAGCAATGCACCATAAAAATGATTCAACAAGACTATTAGGACTCTTTTGAATGCTCACATTCTTCTCTTCATCTTTCTTGACCTCAGATTCCATAGATTCATTCTGTTTGACCCATTTCTCCTTAAATTATTCTTTCAGCTCTGCTAGCTCTCTATCTTCTTTATTCAACTCTTTTTCCTTTATGAGTAGCCTGAAGGACTTCTTGACTAGTCTTGTATATCTACAATACTTCACTACATGTCCATCATTATTACACTTTAAACATGTTACCTTATTCTTAGGTCTCAATTGGCTATAATCAATTTGAAACTTACAATACTTAGCAATATGACCAAATTTATTGCATTTGTAGCATATAGTCTTTCTAGGTCTGGCAATAGGTTTCATAACTTCTTCAACTATCTTGTTAGCCCCATCCTTACTAGCATTAGAAACATTATCTTTCATCATATCATTTTTTTTACTTGTTTCCTTATCCTCAAGTTGTCTAAGTTCAACATCTTTACTACATTCACCTTTTTCCATCTTTGCCTCATTCAATATTTTCTCTTTTTTCTTCTTAATAAAATCATCCAAGTGGTCATATGTAGGTATGCTAGATTTCATATCTAGTTTTCTACATTCTCTTATCTAGTGTCCATATAAGTAGCAATTAAAAAAAACTAGTAAAATTGGGGTTAGGAATAACGTTTTTAGTTATCTTCTTTGATTGATCTTCATGAATGAAATCCTTGGAATTGTCCTTACAAGGAGGTATCTCAAGTTCTGCTAGCACAACCTTATATTGTGACTTCTTAGGTGAGACAAGATTCACCACAAATCTATCTTTCCTTAGATTAGGATTGTCATTAAATCCTACTCCTATCTTATGTCCAACATGCTTCTACATATCAATTTTCTCATCCAATTTATATCTTCTCTCATGAAGTTTCTCTATGCGACCTTTAGTCTGATCAAGTTCACCAATAATGGAGATGCAGTATCTTTTTACCTTGTCATACATTATCTTTAATGCACTCAACTCACTCTCTAAAGTTTGCATCCTATCCATTGTACTTGATAGTTCATTTTGCAACTTTTCATTCACATCTTTTTTAGGATCAAGTTCCTTCATCAAGTTCAATTTTGTGATTTCCAATTCATCCTTCAAGGAATCCTTTCCATGCTTCATTTTTTTTTCCATAATATCATCTCTCAATTTGTTCTCATGTTCAAGTTGCTACTTCAAATTTTTCATAAAGGTATATGCCTTCCTTAGCTTGTACTTTAGATCCACTCTATCTACATTAGCAATATCCACATCTTCCAATGCCATTTCATAATTCTTCTTCAAGTTTTCCAAATCCATCTTGATCTCCCCAAAGCTATTAAGATTTTACTTCAAGGGTCTAAGGCTCTGATACCAATTGTTAGGATTTGGTAACAATGAGAGGGGGCATGAATTATTGTTACAATACTTTATTGAATTCTTAAACTTCTTTACTTTCCTTAAGAAAAAGATAAACATGTAATAGAAAATAAAAAACCATGCAACAAAGATAAACATAGAAGAACTCAAAATACCATATTTATTTTAAAGGAAACCCTGGCCAAGGGAAAACCCTGCTAGGGATGGTACTCACAATTTTCTACACTATGAATCTTGAAACCCTATTAGGAGTTCTAGCCCTATTAGGATCTAATTAATACAATATAGGAAGATCTCTATTAGGGGATGTATATAATAAGATCCTTGTTAAGGAATTGACCCTATTAAAGGTCCTAGCCCTATTAAAGGAAAACAAACCCTGTTAGGGGTGTATAATAGGTGCAACATCACTTACAGCAAATATGTTGTCCAAAATACAAAGAGTTAACAATGTATCTCTAGAAGAACTCCTCTTGTTCTCCTTCCTCTTGATCACTGCTATGCCCTTTATATGGCTTCATAATTCACATCCAAAAGTATCGCATCCATATATTATCATATTACATCATCGCACAAATATACAAAAGTGTCTATATATTTATACCCTATTAGAAGTATAATTATAAACCTATTTAATATTGCTCTAGCTAAACATCATATTTATTCAACCACAATTTCATGCTTCATTAACATCCTCATTCAGCCTCAAATCAAAGATAGAATCCAAAAATAACTTACCCAACACTCACAAAGTTGGCTTCAATAATCACTAATCTATTATGCTTTATTTACTGTCTTCACATCCAATCAGCTAAACATATCTATTTGATCTATCAATAC
Organism: Chamaecyparis obtusa; assembly: GCA_027943335.1. Lineage (NCBI taxonomy): Eukaryota > Viridiplantae > Streptophyta > Pinopsida > Cupressales > Cupressaceae > Chamaecyparis > Chamaecyparis obtusa. The sequence continues at coordinate 51,269 of BSBK01000971.1, read as the reverse complement.
CAACATGTGTGACCTCACACATTTGTTCATTGGTGTCCTTCAATCATATCATTAAGATTGCAAGCCTTAATTCATCTTCTTTGAAGATTTATAAGCTTTTCTGTCAGATTGGCTTACTCAAACAGTCTATGGACTTAGCATTTTTCCATTCAACAACTACATTCAAACATATTCATCATATCCAATATGTGTGACCATAAAAATTATAAGTTTTTCATAAATGAAAACATTCCATACATGTGCATGTGCATACATGTGCATATGTGTGCATGTGTTGATCACTTGCCAACAACATACAGTACATATACAACTTCACAATACAAAAGTTTGATAGCTACTGATATCTTCAATATCTAATCAATCCTTGTAAGTTCTCACATAAAATCAAACATATATATGTTCTTCTCTACTCTGATTATCAAATTTTCATTCACATATAACATACAAAGTGTGCATATGTCAATCATATCATTAAAATATAGTTGGCCTTCTCGCTTAAACAAAGTGTCTTCTTGTTATACCATTCTCTTTAGCTAGTTGTCTTTTAACTTAAGTATACATTACCAAAAATTTAATATCTCATTCTACTGTGTTAGGATGGATATCAAGGATGTCGTACCAAACTAATTCATAACTTTATTTTACAATTAAAATACTTTGTTAGCCAAAACTCGATATACTCTAACTTGCCCTATTTATGTGATATACATGTTGTCTTAGGAAAACTTCAAAAATCATAACCAAAACATAGTATCTCCTTTAGCGTGATCATACACATCATAAATTATGTCCATACTATTTGTAGTGAAGCTCACTAAAGTTCAACTGTCAATGGAAAACCTTGTTGAATAGATCTATGTATCTACCCACTGTAAACTGCCTTTTACTTAGACAATTTTCTAAGTATCCCTTATCCAAAATTTAGCTATAATATTTAACTAATAGATATGCATCTAAAAATGCACTAAGTACATTTTTTAATGAGTTATAGATCTTCCACTTTATCGATGTAGGATATGTACTGTTGGTGTTCAAAATGGATGCTTATGCTCTTAGGCTGCCAATATACCCTCAGGTTGATTTTAGGATTGGTTAGTTCCAAAATGTATATGGATCTTAGGGTAACTGGTCCAACTATAGTGACAAGAATTCCCTCTTCACTTCTAGCTTTGCAAAACCAAGGCGGGTGCACCTAACCCAGTGAAAACTATACTTCACACACCAAAGACTAGGTCTAAACAATAGATTGATAGTAAGAAAGTACTAAATGCTAACCTCACATTCATTGACTTTCCATTACTATACAGTGACAGAACCACACAACCAACAACTTAAAGCTTGAAAAGGTTATTGATTTCAATATTTTGGAATGTAATAACCTCAATCAATGTATGTTAACAAGAGAGATACTCACTTAGGCCAGTGCCTCATCCATTGGGCAAGAGTCCTTAGACACAAAGACACACAAATTTAAGAATACCTGAGAATTCATAGCCATAAATACATTTATCCTAATCTTTACTGCTTACAAAAAAAAATCCTTACATAGACAAGGGTAAACTCATATCTCATTTAGAGCATTGTTTAATCCAATCCTAGATCAGAACTCAAGAATGAAGATACATACATAAAAACCATATGTAATGAGCTACAAAATTCAAAGCTTACTTGACTTAACACAAAGGAGAGATAAGAATCATATATTTGTATTAAGTATGATGAATTCCTTCTCTGTATACAATGAATCACAAGGCACCCTGCTTGCAAACTATAGCTTAGACATGCAATTTTATTCTTTCATTAACAAACACTGAATCAAAAATTATTACAAAACCTTGGGACCAGAAACTAGGGACTAATTCTGAACTTCAGAACTAGAACCACTTCAAAATAAAAAATTCAACAATATATACCACTGGTTACCTTGGAATCCTACAAAAGTTAGGATGCAACAAGCTCTGGATAACCAGGGTAAGGGTTAGGGTTTCCACCCACCAAGAAATTCAAACAGATCAAAAATTAATACACTGGAGGGAAAACCAAGCAACCCTGAGCAATTAGATCTAAATTTAATCTTCACTTATGGTAATTCTTTTGGATGTATTGAAGATCATGAAACTTTTGTAAACTCATCTGATTTGACCCCTGCAACATAACTTGAACACCGTATATTCATTCTCCCCATGGCATAAAACTCCCTACAGATCAATCATGAAACACCTAGACCACACTACAACAATTAGCACCACCAAACAAATCAAATCTGGTCGCTAAAACCATAAATTCTAGTCCTTTCTGTTGCTAAAACCCTCTGCAAAGTTTGAATTCAAACTGCAATGGTCACTTTATGGTCCCTGTAATAAATTGATGGTCACAATTTGAAATTGGATCAACTTTATAACCTGACTATCAGATCTTTCCTTTTCCTGGGTCCTTTGTCTTAACTCAATTGCTATCCCAGGGTTACTTTTAGCGACCATGCGACAAGGCAATCCTTACTCATGAAATGAAATACTAGCTCACCGCTTAACCCCGTGAACCGGCGACTAAAGGAAAACATTTAACCTCAATCCCATTTGGTGAACTGGCAACTGAAGGGAATTGGTCATTTGCTGAATGCTTTATACTACCGCCAGATAATTTAGCTATTATGCAAACATAGTGTTTGCTAAATCACTAAGTCTTTTAGAACACTGCTATCTTATTATGTGGATGAGAAAAACCCCTTGAAATTTGTCGGACCACTAAACACTTTATCAGAATCGCTAAGACCTTTAGAACCCTACCTGGGCCCACTTTATGCCACATGTCACCATGCCATTCACTGCCACTTCTTAGTCACCATTGACACAGGACCCACCTGCATAAGCCTTTGAAAATGGATGGTGAGCATAAGATCTCATGGCTCTGACACAAGCCATGAGAACTTATGCCAACCATAGATTTAGTCCCCATCATTGATCTCTTTGACAACAACCCCACCTTGCCGCATCATCCACATCAACCAATAAGATTTGAACAACTCTGCACCCCTTGGAAAATGGCCCCACTGAGAACATTATACCGCTTAGAAGATCGAATGGACGGCACATGATCTCAAAGGCTTGGAAGATTCCATTAGATCATGCACCCACTGTTGATCTTGAATCTTCTGATTTAGATACCGGGCCCACCTAACAACATGTCTAGCTCACACAACATGGACCAATTAGATAACAACAAATCAACATACTTGGCATGTGGACCTACAGCACTTTATCCCCCCTAAAAAAGGTAGAATCGATGGTCATCGCATGATCTTAAGCCTCTGACACATCACATAAGATCATATGCCTATCGTTGATCTCCTAACTATGTCAAGACCCTCTGACAAACTCAGAAACCAGGTCCCACTGACAACTACCACCGTAGCTCCTCGTGGACCAATCAAAGACTGCCATTTGTGCATATGTGTCATTATGGACCCACAGTCTAAAATGTCATGTCATAAAGTAAGATCAATGGCCATCGTAGCTTTGCATACCTCTGACAAATCCTTTGCACTTTAATTACAAATGTTGGATTGAAAAGCTATCAGAGAGACTAGGCCCGAGAAATATTAAGCCGAAACATAAGTTAAGAATTAAGGCACAGGACTTAGGGAAATATTTCACTGCCTAACATAGGAAAAATTAAAACATTGCAAGGCTCCAAACTTAGGAAAAATTAACCTGGGAGACTTGGGCAAATTGACAAATATTAAAAGGGGCCCGAAAACCTTTAGTCGTAAGATCGCATGACATGAAAAAGGTTCATGTGATCATGCGACAAAGGGTAAAAAATTTAGCACATGGGTTTAAGAGTTTTAAGTGGCCTGAATAAAGTAACACAAAATTAGAACAAGGCCAGGGTATTTTAGGGTTTTTCAACTACAATGGCTAGTTTTCAAAATTTTCACCTAGGGTTTAAACTAGAGAGAAGGAAAAAAGGATGCAGAGGCCAAGAAAAAGGGGATGTAGCCATGAAAAATTTTACTAGTGCTAATAGTGGCTCATACTCGGGGACGTGTATCTCCTACAGATACAATGAGCAAGCTAGAATCTCCTAGAAGAGTAGACCAACTCAAAACTTTGACCCAAAAAGAAAAAATAGACAACTGTACAAGGGAAAACCTAAACTACTGCTCATGGAAAAGATACTTCAAGAGAAGTAAAACTTTATGAATTTTCCATGAACGGGCAATTACAAAGCACCACCAGTTAAATCCTTTAGGACATAAGAATTTGTCCCCCATTTTCTTTCAATAAGATAAGGGCCCAACCAAATTGGATCAAATTTTCCATGCTTCCCCTTATCTTCTAACCTTGCATTCCACATCAGGACAAGGTCATCAACTTCAAAACTCCTTTGAGTAGCCCTTTTGTCAAACAAATTCTTACATTATCTCTACAATGTCTCATTTCTTTCATGTGCACCTCTCCTCACCTCCTCCAACTAGATCAGTTCATCCATTCTTACTCTCATCTCATCATTCAAGTCCTCATCATATGCTTGGATAAAATTATACATATGCAATAGATTATTTTGAGGCAATCTAGCACTTATTCCATATACCAAATCAAATGGAGCACAATCTATGGCCTTCTTAATAGTTACCCTATCAGCCCATAATGCCCACCATAACTTTGAGTCCCAGGCTTTCTTATTTTTGTCCAACACTCTCTTGAGAATCTTAATTAAACTTTTATTACTAGACTTAGCTTGGCCATTTACTTGTGGATGATATGGGGAAGAAAATGAAATGTGTATCCCATATTGCTGACAAAAATCACTAAATTCCTATGATCTAAAACACATCGCATTATCAACCACAATTACCTCTGGGCAACCAAATCTGGTAAGGATGTTATGCATCACAAAGTCTGCCACCACTTTTCTAGTAGCCTTTCTAGTAGGGATAGCTTCAACCCACTTGGTAAAATAGTCTGTTGCCACTAGTATATAAGAATGTCCACCACTAGAATTGTTTTGAATTTATCCAATAAAGTCAATACCCCACTTTTGGAAAGGAGCCTGAACTGTATCAGTTCGGAGTGGCAAATTTCCATTAAACTTCAACTTTCCAGAAAATCTTTGACATGCATCACATTTTCTTACAAACTGATGTGTATCCTTAAAAATTGTAGGCCACAAAAATCCAAACCTAAGGATCTTGTGAGCTGTGGTCTTTGCCATATAGTGTCCTCCACAAACACCATGGTGCATTTCCTTTAATAGAGCTTTAGACCTCTCATGATCTATGCACTTTAGCAATACTCCTTCATTCCTTCTCCACCACAACTTACCATGTATGATGGCATACCTTGCAAATTGCAACTTGACAGTTCTCCTTCTATTTTCATCCATCTCAGGGGGAAGGACCAATTTTTGCAAGTAACCAATAACATCTTTGTACCAATCACAATAATCCATATCAAAAACATATGGCCTTTGCTCTTCTTCTAACACATTTACATGATTTGCAATCAAATTTCTTTGTGCCATTAATTTTGCAAGACCTAAGCCTATTACCAACTTTTTAATCTAGATATCAATATTAAATTATTGGATCCTATTGATCCATCTACATCTTTTCCCTGAAACTTCTTGTTGCACCAATATATCCTTAACTGCAGCACTAGGAACATAAGCAACCACCTTAGCTCCCACAAGGTAACATCTAAAAGCCTTGACTTCTTTAACTAAGGCATAAGCCTGTTTCTTAGTAATATCATATTTTAATTCTGCTACTTGTAGGGATTTGCTAAAAAATGATATAGGCTATTCATATCCATCTGAATTCTTCTACAATAAAACTATTGCAACTATATGACAAGAAGCAAAAGAAAAAATCTGCATGGGCTTACCATAATTAGGTGTCCTCAAAACTGGAGCATCCTTGATGGCCTTTTTGATATTTCTGAAAGATTCATCTGCTTCTTCATTCCATTCAATCTTTTCCTCCCTTTTCAACATTCTATAGATAGGGATACTAATTTCTACAAAATTTGTAACAAATCTCCTTAGAAAATTTACCTACCCAAAGAAAGACTGTATTCCTTTAACATTTCTAGGGGGTGAAAGCCTATCTATAGCCATAACCCTTTCAGGGTCAATTCTCACTCCATCCTTGGACATAATATGTCCTAAGAGCTTGCCTTCCACAACACCAAAAGAACACTTCTTTGGATTCAAAGAAATCCCATACTCCAAAGCCCTAATAAAAATCTTCTCAAGATGCTCACAATGTTGACTTTCCTTATCTGAATATGCTATGAGATCATCCTAATATACCACTAGAAATTTTTTTATGAAGTTTGAAAAGGCCACATCCATAGCTCTCTGAAAAGTAGCTCCTACATTTGTCAGACCAAAGGGCATTCTAACATAAACATATGTTCCACAAGGGGTAGTGAATGCAGTCTTGAACTATTCTGACTCCTTGACCATGACTTGATTATATCCAAAGAAACCATCCATCATGGACATTAACTCTAATCAAGTAACCTTCTACAACATATTCTCCATATTAGTCAAACCATAATTGTCCTTCAAAGAATTGACATTCTAGTTCCTAAAATCAACACATAGCCTAATGTCACCATTCTTTTTTCTGATTGGAACCAAGTTTGACACCCAAGTAGAATGTTTGACAGGCTTGATGATGCCAGCATCCATCATCCTTTTGAGTTCATCTTGCATTTTTGGTGCCAAGGTAGGGTTCAGAGGCCTTAATTTCTACCTAAAAGGTTTAGTACCTTCTTTCAATGGTATTTCATGCTAGAATAGATCCTCTCTATAGGCTTTCAAATCATCATAAGACCATGCAAAGACATGTCTAAATTTTTTGAGAAGATCAATCAGATTATTCCTAGTTTCTTGGGACAAACATCTACCTATGTAAACATTTTTGGGTACTTGACTTGTTCCTAAATTTACTTCCTCCAAATCATTGACCTTATCAATAAATTTAGGAAAACAAGTTCTTTCGTTGTCATCAAATGCCCTCTCAAGAGCAACCAATCCCCTTGGGATACTATTTGATTTTAATTGCAAAAATTCCTTCCCAAGAACATTTTCTTTTCCATCTCTGATGTCAACATAAGTGCTGAAATCCATCTCCTGACCATCAAAATGAGAATCACACTGCAAAAACCTTAGTATATCCTGATCATTAGAAAATACCTGCCAATTCTCAACATTGTCTCGGATAGAAGGCCTAGACTTAAACTCAATCCTGGATATCCCTACAAAGGTAATATCCTTTGGCCTCAAAGCTATGTTTTCCAGTAAGTCAGCCATCTTTTTTTGGCTCCTATCCACAAAATCAATACCAAAGGCACTGAAACCCTCAATTTCATCCCAAACAACATTTCTATATTGTTTCAACCTTTGATTCTTAGATGCATACTTTGATCTAATTTGAGAAATTATTAACTTAGAATCACCAATTACCCTAAGATATTTAATTCCATGTTTTGATGCTTGTCTCAAACCAATCAGTAGGGCCTCATATTCAGCAACATTATTTGTGCAAAGGAACAAAAGAGTGAAAGAAAACTTGAAATTCTTACCACTTGGGGATATCAATAGCACTCCTACTTCGGCACCTTCCTTAGAACTTGCTCCATCAAAATACAGAGTCCATAAGACATTACCTCCTACCATGTTATTTTCATCATCAGCCAGAAGGATAGGCTTGACCTTTTCTCGCACCTCTTTCTCCTGAACTTGGAAAGAACCAATATCAGTGTCAACAAAACAATTCATATTGTCATCTTCATCCTCCTCAATCATATGTGGAGTTCTAGCTTCCCTTTAAATTTTCACACTATCTCCTTCAATATTAAAAGTAGTGAAAGACAAGTCACATTGAATACTTCCTCCCATAGAAGCACTCCATTTTCTAGATAATAGCATTCCATATTGAGGAGGAATATCAACTACAAGAACACTCATAGTCAGTTGTTTGTTAGGAAATGCTACTAATTTATAAGGCAAACCTTAATGGTACCAATAACTGGTACTTCTCTTGAGTCCATAGGTTGGCATCTCCCATGAGGTGTATCAACCTTTAGTCCTAATGACTTCATGATCTCTGTAGGCATGATAGTGTTTGATGCTCCAGAATCAATCATGCAATTATTCAAAAGTTTTCCATTTATCATAAGGGACAATAAAAAGGGGTCAACTATCCCTGGTGCACCATTTACAACATTTGCATTCAAAAATATATGAGGGATCTTAGAGACAATTTCTTCATTTTTACTGTCAGGTGTGTAATCTAGAGAAGCTACATGCTTGTCACCTCTGTTCATTTCTTGGACCTTTATAGAAGAGGCACCATTTACCCAATCTAAGGCCTTGACCTTGTGCTCTTCTATCCTCAACATTTCTAACAATGGAACCTTGACAGTTATTTGTGAAAGCAATTTAGTCATATCTATGGGAACATATGTATGGTTACCCATGTAATCCTTAATCATAGTGTTATCTTTATCTTCTACTTGGACAGTCAAGTCAGATTTACTTTTGTATAGAAACTCATCATCCTTCTGAGGTATGGGAATAACTAGTTCTGATGTCTTTTCTTTACCTTGAGGTATTGCAGTAGGTCCCATCTTCTTTTTTACTTTAACCTTACTGACAACACTAGCATCTTTATCCTTTTCCTCATGCTGTTGTGTACTCTTTTTTTATTTCTTGATAAACATGCTACCTGGTTTACCAGTTGTGCTTCCAACTGTCCCGTTTCTCAAATTATAATTGCTCCTAGCTTGAGTGACCATGTCTGAAGTGATTTGAGCAATTTCCTCATCAGAGGGTCTCCTTAAGGAAACATGTTCCTCACACTTCAAAGAACCACATCCAACATCATCAAATTCTTCTTCCTAATTGTCAGTAGAGTCAACCTCATCCCATGCATGTGAAAAATTCATTGCACAACCACTCTGATCATATTGCTTATCCTATTTTTGGTTCTTAGATAAATCCAGAGCAATAACACAATACTCTAGACTATGAGGAGATTGACAAGAAGTACACCACGGGATATCATCATTCATGTTAACTGAATTTCTTTGCAAAGGATCATGAATCCTATCATCAGGCCTATCCCTTTTAACTGGAAAAATGGGCTTGCCATCCTTCCATTGAGTATTGTATGGGTAATTCTGCATTCTTGGTTGCCTGTTAAAATTACTTGAAATAGGCTGGTCATTTGTTGTAACCCTATTTTTTCTTTTTACATCAGGCTTTAGATCCTCTAAAGCACTTAGAATCTTCTTTAGATTATCCTCCTCCTTTGGCTTAGAATTAGCAGACCTTCCCATCTATTTCTTATTTTTCACTTGAGGCCTATAATCATCTCTTCTCCCTAATTTTCCTGATATTCTTCTATTACTTTCTATGTTGATAGCCAACTTGTAAGCCTCTCCAAGATTTCTAGGGTTCTTATCCCTTAAAAGGTACCCCATCTTTGCATCAAAAGCATTTAAGTATGTCACAAGACATTCTATCATCTAACCTGATAACTTGCAGGAGCCTATGCATAGCCTTTTGGAATCTTATATTAAATTCAAGGACCTCTTCATTCTAATTTTTCTTTATGTTATTGAATTCATTCAAAATAAAACCCTCATTTGTTTTATCTCCATAATGCTCCTTGAAACAATTCTTAAATTCATTCCAAGATCCTATACTAGCATGGGGAAATCCTCTAAACCAATCCCTAGCATCCTCGGTCAGAGATTGTGCAAATAAATTCATTACAACATCATCAAGCTCAACATTATAATCATCTATTACATCCATAAAAAAATTTAGATGTTCCTCACATGTGATGACATTGTTCCTAGTGAACTTTGGGAGCTTCTTTCTAATTTCATTAGGAATTACATTAGGATAACCAAGAATACCAAAAAATATAAGTTGTTTGTACCTTTCATGAATAGGAACTCCTTGAGGTGGGTCCATTCCTTGAGATGTAGATGTCTTTGTGTTTGAACCAGTAAGAATTTTAGCAGCACCTGGAATGCCATTTGTCTAAGTTTCAAGGTTACCATGATTTCCACCTTGCCCCAAAAAGGAAGTAGCAACATTTGAAGGTCCTGAGGTATGCTTGAGAAAATCAATCTTCTTTCTCATTTCTGTAGCAGTAGCTTCCAATTATGATTTCTCTAATTCTTTATCTAATATTTCTTTCTCTTTTCTAGCCTTCTCAAGGTCTGCATCTAATCTCAACCCTTTCTCTAATGGGTTTTCCACATGAACTTGTTCATTGATTTGAACTCCAACAACTTTCTTTTTGCCTATATCTCTACGCCTAGTTATCTCATGTGTTCTCTACACAATAGGTTGTTCCTCTACTCTTTCAGGCTCTGGGACAAAATTAATTGCCTCCAAATCTAACAACTACTTATTTAGCTGATCAGCCCTTATCATTGCTTGTCTTACTCTATCTTCTTTATCTTTTTCTCTTTGCTATCTAATAGCAACTTGTTCTTGAACTCTTCTTTCCAACTCATAGAGCTCTTCAAAGATTTTTTCTGATTCCAGGAGAGTAGTCTCAAATTCATCATCTCCCACTTGAAATTCATCCTCATACTAGTTCAATCCCAAATCAATAGCCTCTTCATATTCTAAAATATTTTCTTCTTGACTAGGCTTGGTTTGAGTTTCTTGTCATGTATCCTTTTTACTTTTCCAAGTATGAGAGACATTTCTTTTCTTCTTTCCTCCCCTTGTCTGACTAGCTCTAGAAGAGCTTGGAATACCTTCTTCCATTATGTTTTTAGGATGCTCCTTTCTCCAGGACCTAGTACCTCTATAACTCATCTTATAAAAAATCTACTGACTAGCACTAATGCAGAGATGTTTGAGTCGCCACCCAAAAATATTGGGAATCTCACAATAGAATTTCCTCACTAATAAATATCCAAATGAGCTTGACAAGACAAGGGACAAGAATAACCCTATTTTTTCCAATGATGACCTACTAGTTACTATAGACTTGTGTAACATTTCCCCAGTGGAGTCACCATCTTGTTGGTGTTCAAAATGGACGCTTATGCTCTTAGGCTACTAATATACCCTCAGGCTGATTTTAGGATTGGTTAGTTCCAAAATGTATATGGATCTTAGGGTAACTAAACCAACTAAATGCTAACCTCACATTCATTGACTTTCCATTACTATACGGTGACAGAACCACACAACCAACAACTTAAAGCTTGAAAAGGTTATTGATTTCAATATTTTGGAATGTAATAACCTTAATCAATGTATGTTAACAAGAGAGATACTCACTTAGGCCAGTGCCTCATCCATTGGGCAAGAGTCCTTAGACACAAAGACACACAAATTTAAGAATACCTGAGAATTCATAGCCATAAATACATTTATCCTAATCTTTACTACTTAAAAAAAAAAATCCTTACATAGACAAGGGCAAACTCATATCTCATTTAGAGCATTGTTTAATCCAATCCTAGATCAAAACTCAAGAATGAAGATACATACATAAAAACAATATGTAATGAGCTACAAAACTCAAAGCTTACTTGACTTGACACAAAGGAGAGATAAGAATCAGATATTTGTATTAAGTATGATGAATTCCTTCTATGTATACAATGAATCACAAGGCACCCTGCTTGCAAACTAAAACTTAGACCTGCAATTTTATTCTTTCATTAACAAACACTGAATCAAAAATTATTACAAAACCTTGGGACCAGAAACTAGGGACTAATTGTGAACTTTGGAACTAGAACCACTTCAAAATCAATAATTCAACACTATATACCACTGGTTACCTTGGAATCCTACAGAAGTTAGGATGCAACAAGCTATGGATAACTAGGGTAAGGGTTAGGGTTTCCACCCACCAAGCAATTCAAATGGATCAAAAATTAATACATTGGAGGGAAAACCAAGCAACCCTGAGCAATCAGATCTAAATTTAATCTTCACTTATGGTAATTCTTCTGGATGTACTGAAGATCATGAAACTCCTATAAACTCATCTTATTTGACCCCTACAACATGCCTTGAACATCGTATATTCATTCTCCCCATGGCATAAAAATCTCTACAAATCAATCATCAAACACCTAGACCACGCTGCAACAATCGACACCACCAAACAAATCAAATATGGCCGCTAAAACCATAAATTCTAGTCCTTTCTATTGCTAAAACCCTCTGCAAAGTTTGAATTCAAACTGCAATGGTCACTTTATGGTGCCTGCATTAAATCGACGATCACAATTTGAAATTGGATCAACTTTATAACCTGACCATCAGATCTTTCCTTTTCACGGGTCCTTTGTCTTAACTCAACTGCTATCCCAAGGTTACTTTTAGCGACCATGCGACAAGGCAATCCTTATTCATGAAATGAAATACTAACCTACCGCTTAACCCCTTGAATCAGCGACTAAAGGAAAACATTTAACCTTGGTCCCATTTGGCGAGCTAGCGACTGAAGGGAATCAGTTGTTCACAGAATGCTTTATACTACCGCCAGATAATTTAGTGATTATGTGAACATAGTGTTCACTAAATCACTCAGTCTTTTAGAACACCGCTATCTTATTATGTGGATGAGTGAAACCCCTTGAAATTTTTTGGACCACTAAACACTTTATCCAAAATTGCTAAGACATTTAGACCCCCACCTGGGCCTGCTTTATGCCACATGTCGCCATGCCATTCACTACCACTGCTTGGTCACCACTAACATAGGACCCACCCACCTAAGCCTTTGAAAATGGATGGTAGGCATAAGATCTCATGGATTTGACACAACCCATGAGAACTTACGCCAACCATATATTTAGTCCTCATCACTAATCTCTCTGACAATGACACCACCTTGCCGCATCATCCACATCCACCAATAAGATTTGAACAACTCTGCACCCCCTGGAGAATGGCCCCACTAAGAACATTATATCACCTGGAAGATCGAACAGACGGTGCATGATCTCAAAGGCTTGGAAGATTCCATGAGATCATGCGCCTGTTGTTGATCTTGAATCTTCTGATTTAGATACCATGCCTGCCTAACAACATGTCCAGCTCACACAACGTGGACCAATCAGAGAACAACAAATCAACATACCTAGCATGTGGACCCACTGCACTTTATCCCCCCTGAAAAAGGTAGAATCGACGGTCGTCGCATGATCTTAAGCCTCTGACACATCCCATAAGATCATACACCCATCGTTGATCTTCTGATAATGTCAGGACCCTCTGACAAACTCAGAAACTAGGTCCCACTGACAACTATCACCGTAGCTCCTCGTGGACCAATCACAAACCACCATTTGTGCATACATTTCATTATGGACCCACAGTCTTAAATGTCATGTCATAAAGTAAGATCAATAGTCGTCGCAGCTTCAGATGGCTTTGACAAATCCTTTGCACTTTAATGACAACCATTGGATTGAAAAGATGTCAGAGAGACTCGGCCTGAGAAATATTAAGCTGAAACATAAGGAAAGAATTAAGGCACAAGACTTAGGAAAATATTTTGCTGCCTGACATAGGAAAAATTAAAACACCGCCAGGCTCCAAACTTAGGAAAAATGAACTTGGGAGACTTAAGCAAATTGACAAATATTAAAAGGGGCCCAAAAACCTTTAGTCGCAAGATCACATGACATGAAAAAGGTTCATGCGATCATGTGAGAAAGGGTAAACAATTTAGCACATGTGTTTAATTGTTTTAAGTGGCTTGAATAAAGTAACACAAAATTAGAACAAGGCCATGGTATTTTAGGGCTTTTTCTCTACAATGGCTAGTTTTCAAAATTTTCACCTAGGGTTTAAACCAGAGACAAGGAAAAAAGGATGCAGAGGCCAGGAAAAAGGTGATGCAACCATGAAAATTTTTACCAGTGCTAACATGTACAACAAATCACTAAGTACATCAGTCAGTTTTCATTTATAGATCATAATACATATACAACATATAATCACATATATCTATTTTTAGCTCTTAAGGATTCTTGCTTGTCTTCTAAGTAATGATACCAATTTCATGTCTTAAGACTTTTTTTTCATTCTCATCTGACTCAAACTTTGATTTGATCATGTAACTCTTTCTTCTTTTATCTTGAGTATTCAAGCTGATATTTTAACTTCTGAATGTATCTCTCAGCTTGTTCTTTAATCTATCTTTTTCCTGATTTACTTGATCTAATTCTTCAAGATGTTCCTCAAGTTTTTTTTTAATATACCTTGAATCCATAGTAATCTCCTTCAAGTTTCTAGGCTTATCCCTCAAATACCTGATGCTCTGATACCAATTGTTAGAATATAAAGATCCCTTGGTATAACTAAGAGGGGGGGTGAATTAGTTATAGAGATTAAACAACTTTTTGCCCAATTATGGACAAAATTTACTATCTTTATACATTTATATATTAAATTACTAAAAATTAAAATCAACCTTCACATAATAAAACACATAACATCATATTTTTTTAACTAGGGAAACCTTGGCCAATAGAGAAACTGGTGGGGATGGTACCCAAAAAATGATCCAGTAATCAAAAGTATCTTTTGTAAGATATTGACCATGTGATGATTCAATTATTCAATACAAAAATTAGATCTTACTACATATACAAAGTGCTCACTAAACATATAGTACATATACAACTTCATAATACAAAACTTTGATTTTTGTTGATATTGTCAAAATATAATCAGTCCTTATAGGTGCTCACATAAAATCAGACATACAACTATCCTTCTCTATTCTGATTATGAAATTTGCATCTAAACATAACATACAAAGTGTGCATATGTCAATCATATCATTACAATACAATTGGCCATCTCTCTCAAACAAAGTGTCCTACTTTTATACGATTCTCTTTATCCAGTCAGCTTTTAACTTAAGTATACATTACCAAAACTTTAATATCTCATTCTGTCATGTTAGGATGGATATCTAGGATGTCTTCCCAAATTAATTCCCAACTTTATTTACAATAAAAAATAACTTCTTAGGAAAAATTTGATATACTCTAACTTTTCCTATTTCCAAGATATACACGTTATCTTAGGAAAACTTCAAAAATCATAACCAAAACATAGTATCTCCTTTAGTATGATTGTACACATCATACATGATGTCCATAGTTTCTATAGTGAATCTCTCTAAATTCCAACTGTCAATAGTAAACCTTGATGAATAGATCTTTTTATCTACTAACTGTAAATTTCCTTATGCTTAGACAATTTTCTAAGTGTCCCTTATCCAAACTTCAGCTAAAACATATCTAGAAAAAATGTGTCTATATGTTTCCATTAATGACAACCCTATCATATCCCCTTAGAAAAATTGCCAACATATACAAAATTTAACTGATAGATATGCATCTAAAAATGCACTAAGTACATTTTTTAGTGAGTTACAAATCTTTCACTTTATCAATACAGGATATGTAAAACAAATCACTAAGTACATCAGTCAGTTTGCATTTATAGATCTTAATACATATACAACATTTAATCACATATATCTATTTTTATCTCTTTAGGAGTTTTTATTGTCTTCTGAGTAATGGTATCAGATTCATGTCTTAAAATTTTGTTTTCCTCCTCAGCTGACTCACAAACTTTGAATTTACCATTTAACTTTCTTCTTTTGTATTGAGTATTTAAGTTGATCTTTTAACTTCTGAATTTAATCTTGTGAATCTCTCAGCTTGTTCTTTAATCTATCTTTTTACTCATTCACTTGATCTAATTATTCAAGATTTTCCTCAAGGTTTTTTCTAAATATACCTTGAATCCATAGTGATCTCCTTCAAGCTGCTAGGCTTATCCCTCAAGGACCTGATGCTTTGATACCAATTGTTAGAAAGTAAAGATCCCTTGGTCTAACTAAGAGGGGGGTTGGGGGGGGGGGGGGGGGGGGTGGAATCGGTTATACAAATTTTAAAAAAAAATCCCAACAGTGGATATCATTTACTATCTTTATACATGCATATAGTAAAGTACTAAAAAGTGAAATCAATCTTAACATAATGAAACACATAATGCCATATTTTGTTAACTATGGAAACTCTAGCCAATGGAAAACCCTAGTGGGGATGGTACCCAAACAATGATCCACTGATAAAAAGTATCTTGTGAAAGATATTGATCCTATGAGGAGTCTATTACATTTGTATAATGTATCTATCCTTGAGGACTAGGCTCTATTAAAATCCTTTGATCCTCTCATGAGGCAATTATACAATACAAAAATTAGATCTTACCACTTATAAAAAGTTCTCACTGCACATACAATACATATACAACTTCGCAATATAAAACTTTGACTATTGTTGATATCTTCAAAATCTAATAAGTCCTTATAAGTGCTCACATAAAATCAAACATAAAACTATCCTTCTCTACCATAATTATCAAATTTGCATCTACACATAACATACAAAGTGTTCATATGTCAATCATATCATTATAATACAATTGGCCATCTTGCTTAAACAAAGTGTCTTCCTTTTATACAATTCTCTTTATCCAATTGAATTTTAGCTTAAGTATATGTTACCAAAACTTTCATATCTCATTCTTCCATCCTAGGATAGACATCTAGGATGTCGTTCCAAAATAATTCATAATTTTATTTTACAATAAAAAATAACTTGTTAGCCAAAACTCTATATACTTTAACTTGCCTTATTTTGTGATATACATGTTGTCGTAGGAAAACTTATGAAATCATAACCAAAACATAGTATCTCATTTAGCATGATCATACAGATCATAAATGATGTCCATACTATCTATAGTGAATCTATCTAAAGTCCAACTATCAATAGTAAACCTCATTGAATAGATCTATGTATCTGCTCACTGTAAACTACCTTATACTTAGATAATTTTCTAAGTATCCCTTATGCAAACTTCAGCTAAAATATACCTATACAAAATGTTTCTATATGGTTCGATTAATGACAACCCTGTCATATATCCTTATCCAAATTTCCAACATATAAAAAATTGAATTGATAGATATGCATCTACAAATGCACTAAGTATGTATTTCTCAGTGAGTTATAGATCTTCAACTTTATCGATACAAGATATATACAAAAAATCACTAAGTACATCAATTAGTTTGCATTTACATATCATAATACATATACAAAGTTTAATCACATATATCTATTTTTTATATCTTCAAGAGTCTTTCTTGTCTTCTGAGTAATGATATCAAGTTCATGTCTTAATAATTTTTTTCCCTCCTCAGCTAACTCACAAACTTTGATTTGATCATGTAATAATTTCTTCTTTTGTCTTGATTTTTCAAGTTGATCTTTTAAGTTTTGAAGGTAATCTTTTGCATCTCTTAGCTTATTCTTTAATCTATCTTTTTCCTAATTCACTTGATCTAATTGTTCAAGAGTTTTCTCAAGGTTTTTCTAAATATAACCTAAATCCATAGTGATGTCCTTCAAGCTGTTAGGCTTATCCCTCAAGAACTTGATGCTATGATACCAATTGTTAGAAAGTAAAGATCCCTTAGTATAACTCAGACGCGGGGGGGGGGGGGAGGTGAATCAGTTATATAGATTAAATAACTTTCTGTTCAACTATGGATATTATTTACTATCTTTAAACATGCATATCATAAAGTACTCAAAAGTAAAATCAAGATTAATATAATGAAACACATAACACCATATTTTGTTAACTAGGGGAAACCTAGCCAAGGGAAAACCCCATTGGGGATGTTACCCACAAAATGATCCACTAACAAAAAGTATCTTGTGAAAGATAT
This sequence comes from Chamaecyparis obtusa, assembly GCA_027943335.1. Classification (NCBI taxonomy): domain Eukaryota; kingdom Viridiplantae; phylum Streptophyta; class Pinopsida; order Cupressales; family Cupressaceae; genus Chamaecyparis; species Chamaecyparis obtusa. Next base: position 33,436 of record BSBK01000971.1, on the reverse strand, counting down.
TGACCCTTTGAGGAGTCTATTACATATGTATAGTGTATTTGTCCTTGTGATAGGACTAGGATCTGTTAAAAGCATTTGACCCTATGAGGATTCAATTATACAATACAAAAATTAGCTCTTACCACTTAAACAAAGTGCTCACTACATATACAATACATATATAACTTTGCAATTTACAAAAAATTGTTTTTTGTTGATATTTTCAATATTTAATCAGTCCTTGTAAGTGCTCGCATAAAACTAAACCTACAACTCTCCTTCTCTACTCTGATTATTAAATTCACATCTACACATAACATACAAAGTGTGCATATGTCATGTTGGAGATTTGCCAGCAGGCCAGTACTAACTGTATGTTTTTCATTGATGACAACATATGGAAAGTAGCATGCATGGAAGTCTTATGTAGTAAGCCTTCAGTATATGATGCATGGACATGATATCAGCATGATATCATGGGCACAAAGGTTAACTGTAAGTACAGATAGTTATATAGCAGCTTGTGTCAGCAATGTTCCTGACAGAGTTATAGGTAGTGTTCTATGTATGGTTGTACATACAATTGTCTTATGTGCATGCACCCTAGGATATATGTTGAAGACATGTTAGTGATGTTTCAGTTATGAATGCAAGGGAAGTTATGCAGTCGTTATTCACTAGTAGCAGTTTCCTGTGTTTTTTCAGAAGAGCCAACGAAGATTTTATTGTTTCTTGAGTTGAACCTATCTTGAGGATATGTGCCCTTGGAGTTAAGCTTGGAGAAGTGTTATTGATGTTCGGTTAAGAGCTCATAAGTTAATTCAGCTTACAGAGAAAGTTCCAGTTGTTTTGGTAGAGCTGACAGTGTGTGGTGTGCATCTACAATTATTTTATTAGACAAGTCCCAGAATGAGTTGCATGCATAATAGAGCTGACAAAATGTTTGTTAGAGTTTATTATGGTTTCTCTAATATGATTTCAAGGTGGTTCTAACAGGTTGACTTGATTATATCATTTGGAGGAAAGATATTTATAGGCAGTCATTTGTGATTTCTTGAGTGTGGTTCATGGTTGATTATGTAGAGTAGAGAAGAGTGTGTGAAGTGTTGAACCATCAGAAGAAGGTATATGTGACCAAGTAGAGAATTTGTCCTATTCATTAGAACTGATCCAGATAGCAGGTCAAAGTGCAGTTCACCAAGATCCATATATAGTGTGTATCTATTATTCAGAAGGTTGTAGCCTTCACCCATTTGAGCGATGAGCTCTCAGATAGTCCATCCTCTCCCCTAATAGGGACAATTGTAAAAGACTCCTAATAGGTTCTAACCCTTAACCAAGTCTATTGTACTTAATATATTGTAAAGCTACTCCTAACAGGCTAAAGGATCTTCTAGGAAGGATCATTATACACTAGTATAGAATATTAGTGGGTATCAAGTCCCACCAAGGTTTTTACCTATTTAGGTTTCCCCGTAACCAAAATATTGGTGTTGTGTTCAAGTGTTCTTTCATTGTGTTTATGCTTTATGTTTAAGTATACTTAATTGGATAAAGAATTGAAACTTGTAGATAACTGATTCACCCCCCCCTCTTAGTTATCTCTTGGGACTATTCCTAAAAATTGGTATCAGAGCCAAGTGCCTCAGAGAGAAAGTTTAACACCTTGAGGTTGATTAGATGGCATACTATAGGAAATAAAGTCCTAAGTTTGATGGAGAGAATTATCTTGATTGGAAGAACAAGATGGTGACCCATTTGTAGTACATTGCTTTTGAAGTTTTTAATGTAACCATCCAAGCAGCCAAGATTCCTATATTAGAAGACCTTGCAAAAGATGATGCTACTGATGCTCAAAAGGAATTGTTTCATCAAAATGCTATTGCTAAAGAAGCCCTTATCAATGCCCTATCTGATGGTGAATTTTTAGAAGTAAAAAAGATGGATACATCCCATAAAATTTGGAAGCACCTTGAAGACATTTTTGAAGGAGACAAAAAAGAAAAGGATGTGTGCAAAAAGACATGGAAGAAAAGATACAATGCATTAGAGATGTTGCCTAAAGAAAATATCAGAGCTTACAATTAGAGGATTAATGAAGCAGTTGTTGGAATCAGGAACAATGGTGGAGAGATTTCTGAGGAAGACATTATGGACAAGTTGATGACTACTCTTACTCCAGAATATGAGAGAAAGATCAACATCCTTGATTTGACCATGCAGCTTACATCAAATTTCAAGAGAGAGACCTTGATCAGAAAAATATCATCTTTTGAGATTTCAAGATTGAAGATAGAACCAAAGAGTGAGACAACTTTCAAAGCAACAGTTCATGGTAAGAAATCTGCAAACACTTATGGTAATTTTGATGATGATGATGAAGATAAAACACTAGATGATTTTATTGCTATGATTTCCAAAAGAGAAAAGAAAGGAAAAGGAAAATATGAAGGTCAATTACCATTTAGGTGCTTTTCATGTAATAAGATTGGTCACTTTGCATCTAAGTGTCCCACTAGAGCTAGAAAGTTCAAAAAGGATTATAAGCCTAAGTATTCTAAGGAATGCTACTATGCTGGAGATGGAGTCTTAGATGAAGAATTAGGTGAAGAAGAAATTGGATTCATTGTTGTTGTAGAAAAAACTATGAAATTACAATAAACTTTAGTTTGATATTATTATTTTTCTTGATTTTTGTATATGATAATCCTTATTCAGACCTGCTGTATATAATTCATCTCAAATACAAAAATATTTATCAATATATATATGTCTTTGCACATAGAAGGAGACGTGACTCATAAATGAGTCACGTCCCTTCAATACCGATGCCCTTTCATAACAAATTACCTTTACCGATAATCGAATATTAAAGACTGCACTTTACATATATTGTAACTACGATATATGTAAAGTGCAGTATCGTATGTTTTTGTATTATATAAGCCATGGGTAACATACTGCACGATATACATATTGTAAGATATGTATACCATGCAGTATGTTATATGAATTAACAATCATATAACATATTGCATACGATATCTGATATATATATATATATAACAGTCGGTATGGTGGCCGATATTTATAACAGTCAATATGGCATCCGATATATATCATAGTCGGTACTTGGTATAGCAGTCGATATTAATTGGTATGTATTATCGTATCAATAATACATATTAACAATATGTATTATTGATATGATAATATCATATCACATCAATAGTGCAGATCGATATATATATATAAGGCTTAGTTATATTATTAAATATATATATATAAGTATATTGATAATATTAGATATACATAAATATGTAATATTATCAAGTATACATATATTAATATAGAATATTAATATAAAATTATCTAATCATAGCTATTCATTGTTAACACTCCCTCTTAGCTAGATAAGATAATTTTCACTTTATGTTAGCATCATATTTTCATTTGAAATGAGGAATCACCATTCATTGTGACACCTAGTTTCCATATCATAAAGATATGAGGAATCACCATGCATTGTGACACCTAGTTTCCATATCCTAAAGATATGAGGAATCACCATGCATTGTGACACCTAGTTTCCATATCCTAAAGATATGAGGAATCAACAACTGATACCTATTTCCATATCACAACGATATGCGGAATCAACAACTGATACCTATTTCCATATCACAACGATATGAGGAATCAACAACTGATACCTATTTCCATATCACAACGATATGAGGAATCAACAACTGATACCTATTTCCATATCACAATGATATGAGGAATCAACAACTGATACCTATTTTGTATCACAGTAATAGTGATACAAGGATATATTAAATATAACATTATATCATATTTTATATAACCTCATTATGGTATGTGCACTAACAGATAATCTGTTTACCATAACAACACCACATTACAAGATCGTCATCTCGTAATCAAATACAAGTGTTCATTATCTAAGAAGTCGTCACCTCTAGAAATGTCCATAGGATGGATGAGCCCATAAAATAACATTTATATATTATATATAAAATCATATTACAATCATACCAAGAGTTTTCCTAAAGTGATCAACTTTCACCTTTGGAAGAGCTTTGGTGAGAATATCAGCAGTTTGATTTCCTGTACAAACATATTCCAACTGGAGTACCTTTCTTTCTGCCATATCACGAACATAGTGATAAGGAATCTCAATGTGCTTTGATCTATCATGAAATACAGGATTTACTGATAACTTGATACAGCTTTGATTGTCACAGAAGATAGTAGTTGGTGGTAGAGTTTTACCAAATAGTCCACTGAGTAGTTTCCTAAGCCATACTGCTTCTTTAGCTGCCATTGAAGCTGCAATGTACTCTGCCTCTGGAGAGCTTTGAGCTACTGAAGATTGTTTTCTACTGATCCAAGACACCATAGCTGATCCCAAGCTAAAACAACATCCTGAGGTACTTTTACGATCAATCACACTTCCAGCCCAATCTGAATCAGTGAACCCATGAAGGTTTAATTCTGTCCTATCATACTTGAGTCCATAGTTTAATGTACCTTGGAGATATCTCAATACATGTGTAGCAGCAGTAAAGTGAATTTCTTTGGGATCACACATGAACTGACTTAATGTGTTTACTGAGAAACAAATGTCAGGTCTGGTATTCCCTAAGAACATTAGAGATCCTATTAATTGTCTGTATAAAGAGATATCTGCAGAAGGAGATTCTGATGTTGCTTCCTTTAGTTTATGAAAATTTATTTCCATGGGTGAAGACATGGGTCTACAATTAAACATGCCAAATCTCTTCAAGATATCAAGGGTATATTTGCCTTAATTCAAAATAATACAGTCTGATTTCTGCCAAACTTCTAGACCAAGAAAGTAGTGTAGAAGACCTAAGTCCTTCATATCAAATTCTTTGGCTAAGTCTTTCTTACATTGTTGAATCAAATAGTCTTCCCCTGTAATCAGTAAATCATCAACATATAATATGATTATCAACATATCACCTTTGTTTACCTTGAAGTATAGATTTGGATCAGCATCATTTTTGGAAAATCCTAACTTTGTTAGATAGCTGTCTATTCTAGCATACCAAGCTCTGGGGGCTTGTTTAAGTCCATATAATGCTTTCTTCAACTTACATACATGTGTTTTAGGATCATGAATCTCAAATCCTTCAGGTTGTTCTAAGTATACCTCTTCTTCAATACTTCCATTTAAGAAGGCTGTTTTAACATCCATTTGATGAACTTTCCAACCTTTGGCAGCTGCAATGGCTAGAACTGTTCTAATAGATGTGTAATGTGCAACAGGAGCAAATGTTTCTTCATAGTCAATCCCTTCCTTTTGAGAGAAGCCTCTTGCTACAAATCTTGCTTTGTACTTTTTAATGCTACCATCAGCTGCATGTTTGATTTTGAATAACCATTTAGATGATACCACAGATTTTGATTTTGGTCTTGGTACAATATCCCACACATCATTCTTTATGATAGATTGATATTCTTCTATCATTGCATCCTTCCATACTTGTTGTTGAATTGCATCAGATACATTTGTAGGTTCTAAGTTAGAGAGTTCACTCATGAGTGCTGCATAGCTGGATAATATGGAAGGCCTTTTTCTTTCTCTAACTATTCCTGGAGGAGCACCAAGAGTCTTTCCTTCTTCTGTGAGTTTAGTGGCCCAAAGTGGTCTCTTCTTAGGATTTTCTAGTGTGGATAGATTTTCATCATTTTCTTCTTCCTCAGAGTCCTCCTTTTGAGTTTCCTGTGAAGTGTTTTCTTTTGATGGAACAAAAGTCTCTTGCTCTTGTGAATTTATACTTTTAGAGCAAGCTGTATCTTCCTCAAATATTACATCTCTACTTAATTCAACAAGGTTCTGCCCAGGTATATAAATACGATATGCTTTTGAGGTTTCACTATATCCTACAAAGATACCTTTCTTCCCAGACGGTTCTAACTTTGTTCTCTTTTCCTTAGGAACATGAATGTAGACTGGACATCCAAATATTCGAAGATTACTTATATCAGGCTTTGTCCCTGTGAATGCTTCTTCAGGAGTTTTATTTTCAATGTGTGAGTGTGGACATCTATTTTGTATGTATACGGCTGTATTTGATGCTTCTGCCCAAAGAGAGGTATCAAGGTTTTGATCAAGAAGCATTGCTTTGGTGGCCTTAATAATAGTTCTATTCTTTCTTTCAGCTACCCCATTTTGTTGTGGATTATAAGGTACGGTGTACTCCCTCTTAATCCCAGCCTCTTTACAAAATTGTTTGAATATTTCAGATGTGTATTCTTTTCCATTGTCTGTTCTCAAAATTTTAATTTTCTTTCCAGATAGATTTTCAGTAATAGATTTGAAGTCTTTAAACTTACTTAGTACTCCCTCAGATTCTTTGTACTTAAGGAAGTAAATCCAGGTCTTTCGTGAGAAGTCATCAACAAAGATTATATAGTATTTTCAGCCTCCTATTGAAGAAACAGACATGGGTCCACATAAATCTGAATGTATCAATTCTAAAACCTCATTAGTTCTGCTTACACTAATTTGAAATGTTCCTTTTGTGTTTTTGCCTAGTGCACACCCTTTACATGCACCAGAATGATATTGTTTAAGTTTTGGTAATCCATTAACCAAATTTTCCATAGAAGATAAAGTTTTATAATTTAAATGTCCTAATCTTCTATGCCATACTTCATTTAAATTTTAAATGTCATTTACTAAGACTTGATTTATATCAGTATTTAATTCATATAAGCACCCTTGTCTTCTTCCTATGGTATTAGCTTGTTTGAAGGTTAAACCTTTAGGCCATGCTTTTACTTTGCCATCCATGAAAGTTACTCTATACCCATTATCTTCAAGTGCCGATATGGATAAAAGGTTTCTTTTGATTCCTGGGACAAATAGGACTCCTGTGAGTTGAATTGAGATACCGGTCTTTAGTTTGATTGTGCATGTCCCAATGCCTCTTACTGGATAAGAGGAGTCATCTCCAATGGTTACCTCTTCATCCGATTCTTCTGACATGGTTTCTAGTAGTTCTTTGAACCCTGTAATGTGACGTGAGGAACCGCTATCAATAACCCAAATGTTCTTGTTTGGAACTTGATTTGAGAGTGCAGAGTACAGTACAAATTGCTCCTTCTTGATTTCTTCATTGGGCTTCTTCTTGGATTTGGTAAAAGAGGCTTGATGATTCTTGTAAGGACAATTTGTTACAACATGTCTAGGTTTGTCACACCTAAAGCATTTAACATGAGATAGGTCTCTTTTGGGATACTCTGTATTGAATTTCTTCTTTCTGAAATGTTTGAATTTCTTCTTCTTGTGAGTATTTACATTTAGTGCATGATTTTCTTCATCATTGATCTTTTTCTTTAATCCTCTTTTATCTAACCTTGATTCTTCTTGAAGACAATCTGTTCTTAATCGATCAAATTTTGGAAACTTGGATCTAGCACTTATACCAGCAACAAAGGTTTCCCAAGATTCAGGTAGTCCATCTAGAGCAATTAAGGCTAGTTCCTTTCCATCAATTTCATGGCCTAGTAGTGAAAGTTGATCTCTTAATGCTGATACCCTTAGAAAGTATGCATTTATTTTCTCATTCTTATTCATACTAATCTGGTTCATTTCTCTTTTCAAAGCTAGTTTCTTGCTAGCATTATTTATTTCATATGTTTTCTCCAATGCCTTGTACATCTCATATGCCTTATCATATTTGGATAGGATTGGTACAATATGATCTCTGACCCCATCGATAATTATCTTCATGGCTTTGTCGTTCCCTTCATTCCAATTTGATAGATCGGGTTCCGCTTTTGGCTTAACCTTGTCTGGTTTAATAAAAGTTTCAACTTTATTCTCTTTTAGCAGCATTATGATTCTTATCTTCCATGATTGGAATTTATCAGCCCCTGCAAGTCTGTCCTCAAATCTGATCATGTTTTCCATTTTATAATATCTTAAGTTTATTAAATTTCTTTAAATTTCAGAACCTTAGCTCTGATACCATGTGAAATTACAATAAACTTTAGTTTGATATTATTATTTTTCTTGATTTTTGTATATGATAATCCTTATTCAGACCTGCTGTATATAATTCATCTCAAATACAAAAATATTTATCAATATATATATGTCTTTGCACATAGAAGGAGACGTGACTCATAAATGAGTCACGTCTTTTCAATACCGATGCCCTTTCATAACAAATTACCTTTACCGATAATCGAATATTAAAGACTGCACTTTACATATATTGTAACTACGATATATGTAAAGTGTAGTATCATATGTTTTTGTATTATATAAGCCACGGGTAACATACTGCACGATATACATATTGTAAGATATGTATACCGTGCAGTATGTTATATGAATTAACAATCATATAACATATTGCATACGATATCCGATATATATATATATATAACAGTCGGTATGGTGGCCGATATTTATAACAGTCAATATGGCATCCGATATATATCATAGTCGGTACTTGGTATAGCAGTCGATATTAATTGGTATGTATTATCGTATCAATAATACATATTAACAATATGTATTATTGATATGATAATATCATATCACATCAATAGTGCAGATTGATATATATATAAGGCTTAGTTATATTATTAAATATATATATATATATATATATATATATATATATATATATATATATATATATATATATATATATATATATATATATATATATATATATATATATATATATATATATATATATATATATATATATATATATATATATATATATATATATATATATATATATATATATATATAAGTATATTGATAATATTAGATATACATAAATATGTAATATTATCAAGTATACATATATTAATATAGAATATTAATATAAAATTATCTAATCATAGCTATTCATTGTTAACAAAAACAAATATTAAGTCAGTTCGTAAAAATGAGAAAGTGAATCAAGAGCTAGCGTTGATTTCCCAAGTAGATATAGGAATAGACTGGATTATAGATAGTGGTTGTTCACATCACATGATAGGTGATAAAGGTAGGTTTTTTCATTTGGACAAATACAATAGAGGTATGGTTAGATTTGGAGACAACACTCCCAAACCTATAGTTGGTAGAGGAGCCATCACTTTGGATGGAAAGAACAGTACTGATGATGTTCTTTATGTTGATGGTTTGAAACATAACCTTCTCAGTGTTGGAAAGTTACTTGGTAAAGGCTATTAGTTGGAGTTCAAAGATGAAAAATGCATCATTAACAACAAAGATGGTGTTATGATTGCATCAGGAAAAAAGACAAAAGCTAATGTTTTTCAACTCAATTCAGAATCAAGTTGTTTTGTTGCTAAAGTTGATGACAGTTGGTTGTGGCATAAAAGACTATGTCATATCAATTTTGATAACATAGTAAATATAAGCAATGTTAAAGCAGTAAGAGATCTACCTAGCATAGCAAAGCCAATTGATACTATATGCAGGGAATGTGTGATGGGGAAGCATGTGAGAAATTTATTCAGGACCAAGCAGAATTTAGTAGAGAACAAGTTGAATCTAATTCATACAGACCTATGTGGACCAACTCAAACAAGATCATAATATGGTGAAAGGTATTTTATTTTGTTTGTTGATGATTATACTAGGATGATGTGGGTTGCATTCTTAAAAGATAAGTCAGAAGCTTTTGAGAAGTTTGAAATATTCAAAGATAAGGCTGAGAATGAATCTAGATTAAAGATAAAATATTTTAGATCGGACAGAGGAGGATAATTCACCTCTGATAGATTCTATGAGTACTGCAAAGAACATGACATAAAGAGATAGTTAAGTGCACCTAGAACACCTCAACAGAATGGAATTGTAGAGAGAATGAATAGGATCATTCTTGATACAACACGCACCATTATGATAGAAGGAAAATTTTCACACACCCATTGGAGAGATGCGGTCAATACAGTAGTCTATACAATCAATAGAATTCAATTGAGGCCTGGCACTAACAAAACACCTTATGAGCTATGGTATGGTAATTTTCCCACTGTAAAATAATTCAGAATCTTTGGAATAAAGTGCTACATCAAGAGGGATGAAGCAGTAGGCAAGTTTGATGCAAGAAGTGATGAAGGTATTTTTCTTGGTTACTCTACTAAAAGTAAAGCTTATAGATGTTTCAATTTAAGATTGAAAAAGATCATTGAAAGTGCTCATGTAAAGATTGATGAAAAGTTTATGATTCAAAAAAGATATCATGATTACTCAACCATGATTGAAGAAGAACCTAGACCCTCCACTAGTGAGATAGTTATTGAGGAAATGTTTGATAGCATTGATGTGTTGTTCAATGACCCTGAGACAAGTGAAGAAGGTACTCCTAAGGCTGATGAGTCAACATCACCTAAAGTTCCATAGTTTACATCAAGAAATCATTCCAAGAAAGACATCATTGGAGATTAGAGCGGTAAAGTCTTAACAAGATCACAAGAAAAGAACCCAGCTAGTAATGATGTGGTATGTTTACTATCTCAGATTGAACCTTTAAGTGTTGAAGATGCTTGTAAGGATTCAAATTGGCATGATGCTATGAAAGAACAACTTGATCAGATCATTAAGAATGACACTTGGGAACTGGTCCCAAGACCTAGTGATAAGAATGTGATTGGAACAAAGTGGATATTCAGAAACAAGATGAATGAAGATAGTACAATAGTAAGAAATAAAGAAATATTAGTATGTAAGGGATATGCGCAAAGAGAAGGCATTGATTATTCAGACACATTTGCACCTGTGAGTAGATTAGAAGATATTAAGTTGTTTTTAGCTTATGCTACAGTTAAAAACTTCAAAGTTTATCAGATGGATGTCAAATCAGTATTCTTGAATGGAGACTTAAAAGAAGTATACATTGAGAAGCCTAAAGGATTCACCTTATCAGATAGACCTAATATGGTATGCAGATGGAAGAAGGCCCTCTATGGACTTAAGCAAGCCCCTAGAGCATGGTATGAGAGACTAAATGGATACTTATCAAAGATTAGATTCAAGAAAGGAGCAGCAGATTGTAATCTATTCATTAGAGAGACATTTGAAGGTTTATTACTTGTAGCTATACTTGTTGATGACATTATCTTTGGAGGTAATGACCAAATCAGTGTTGAATTTGCCAAAGAAATGAAGAATGAGTTTGAGATGAGTATGATTGGACCTATTAAGTACTTTTTGCGATTAAATGTGTAGCAGACAGAAAAAGGGATTTTCATTAATCAATCAAAGTATGTGAAAGAGATACTGAAGAAATTCAAGATGGATGATTGCAAGCCAGTAGGAACCCCTATGATTAATGGATGCAAGCTTAAAAAGGAAGATGAATCACCAGCAGTTGATATAACATTGTAAAAGTCTATGATTGGTAAAATCATTTATCTTACTCAAACTAGACCTAACATTTCCAATGCAATTGGTATAGTTGGAAGATTTGCAGCAGAGCCTAAACAAAGTCACCTCATGGCAGTAAAGAGAATATTCAGATACTTGTAGGGCACTATAGATTATGGTCTATGGTATCCTAATTCAAAAAATGTTGAGCTTAATGTGTACATGGATACAGATTGGGCAGGATGTGTTGATGACAGAAAAAGTACTTCAGGTGGAGTAGTGTTTCTTGGTGATAGACTTGTCACTTGGACAATCAAGAAACAAAACTATATTTCTCAGTCAACAGCAAAAGCAGAGTATGTTGCAGCAGCCTTGAATTGTTCTACAATTATTTGGATCAAGTAGATGATAAAATATTTTGGAATTTAGATTGATTATCCTATTTTTATTCACTGTGATAACACTAGCACTATCAATATGTCAAAGAACCCTGTGATGCATGCAAAGACAAAATACATTGAGATCAAGTATCACTTCCTAAGAGAGAAAGTGGCAGATAAAGAAGTCCATTTGGACTATGTGAGTACTAAAGAACAATTGGTAAATATATTCACAAAGCCCTTGCCTAAGGATACTTTTGAGTATCTCAGGGGGAAGTTGGGAGTAATTCCCTTCCTTGATTCTACTTAAAAGGAAGCAAGAATGGTAACAGTCCTCAAGGACTGATGGAAGGTTGACTACTCTACCTTAGGAGTAGTACCGATGCTTACAATGAGTGGCACACTTTTCCATTGATGTCAAAGGGGGAGTATATATATAGAGTCATGAAAAACAAAAATAAAAAGAGGAGTAATATACTAAGGGAGAGAAACATTCAGTTATGACTGCAGTACAGTTCAGGAAATTAAGATTATTAGAAAATATTGTAGTAGATGGAGGATTCATCTTTGGAGAAGTTTTGAAGAGGAAATGGAGAATTTTATAAAATAAATGTTCATTTGGGTTGATGGTGGTTTTTCATTCCACATGTTGCCATCAATGCCAAAGGGGGAGATTGTTGGAGATTTTCCAGCAGGCCAATACTAACTGTATGTTTGTCATTGATGACAACATATGGAAAGTAGCATGCATGGAAGTCTTATGTAGTAAGAATTTAGCATATGATGCATGGACATGATATCAGCATGATATCATGGTTGCAGAGGTTAACTATAAGTACAGACAGCTATATAGCAGCTTGTGTCAGTAGTGTTTCTAACAGAGTTACAAGCAGTGTTCTATGTATGGTTGTCCGTACAGTTTTCTTATGGGCATGCACCCTAGGATATATGTTGAAGACATGTTAGTGATTTTTAGTTATGCACACATAGTCTAATGATGAATTCAAGTGAATTTATGTAGTTTCTATTCACCAGTAGCAATTTCCTATGTTTATTCAGAAGAGCTGACAAAGATTTTATTTTTTCTTGAGTTGCACCTATCTTGACGATATGCACCCTTGGAGTTAAGCTTGGAGAATTGTTATTGATGTTTGGTTAAGAGTTCATAAGTTAATTAAGCTTACAGAGAAAGTTCCAATTGTTTTGGTAGAGCCAACAATGTGTGGTGTGCGTCTACAATTATTTTATTAGACAGGTCCCAAAATGAGTTGCGTGCATAATAGAGATGACAGAATGTTTGTTGGAGTTTATTATGGTTTCTCTAATATGATTTCAAGGTGGTTCTAATAGGATAACTTGATTATATCATTTGGAGGAAAGATATTTATAGGCAATCATTTGTGATTGCTTGAGTGTGGTTCGTGGTTGATTAAGCATAGCAGAGCAGAGTGTGTGAAGTGTTGAACCATCAGAAGAAGGTCTATGTGACCAAGTAGAGAATTTGTGTTATTCATTAGAAATGATCCAGATAGCAGGTCAAAGAGAAGTTCACCAAGATCCATATATAGTGTGTATCTATTATTCAGAAGGTTGTAGCCTTCACCCGTTTGAGCAGTGAGCTCTCAGACGGTGCATCTTCTCCCCTAACAGGGACAATTGTAAAAGACTCCTAACAGGGTGTAACCCTTAACCAAGTCTACTGTACTTAATATATTGTAAAGCTACTCCTAATAGGGTAAAGGATCTTCTAGAAAGGATCATTAAACACTAGTACAAAATATTAGTGGGTATCAAGTCCCACTAGGGCTTTTACCTATTTGGGTTTCCCTGTAAACAAAATATTGGTGTTGTGTTCAAGTGTTCTTTCATTGTGTGTATGCTTTATGTTTAAGTATACTTAATTGGATAAAGAATTGAAACTTGTAGATAACTGATTCAACCCCCCCCCTCTCAGTTATCTCTTGGGACTATTCCTAACATGTCAATCATATCATTACAATACAATTGGCCATCTCACTTAAACAAAGTGTCTTCCTTTTATACCATTCTCTTTATCCAGTCGGCTTTTCACATAAGTATACATTACCAAAACTTAAATATATCATTAGTCTATGTCTGGATGGAGATATAGGATGTCATCCCAAACTAATTTATAACTTTATTTTATGATAAAAAATAATTTTTTAGCCAAAAATTGATATACTCTAACTTGCCCTATTTTTGTGATATACATGTTTTCTTAGGAAAACTTTGGAAATTATAACCAAAACATAGTATCTCCTTTAGCATGATCATACACATCATAATTGATTTCCATACTATCTATAGTGAATCTCTCTAAATTACAACTGTCAATAGTAAACCTCATTGAATAGATCTTTGTATCTAATCACTGTAAATTGTTTTATACTTAGAAAATTTTCTAAGTATCCCTTATCCAAACTTCAACTAAAATATATCTATACAAAATGTGTCTATATGTTTCCATTAATGAAAACCCTATCATATCCCCTTACCCAAATTTCTAACATATACAACATTGAACTAATAGATATGCATCTACAAATGTACTAAGTACATTTCTCAGTGAGCTACAAATCTTCCACTTTATTGGTACAAGATATATGCAACAAATCACTAAGTACATCAATCAGTTTACATTTATAGAGAAGAATACATATACAAAATTTAATCACATCCCATCACATTGCTAAGTCATTTCTTGATATTTCTTTGATTATATACTACTATTGATATACATGCTTTCCATGTGAGGCGAGACCCAAAAATAAAAGTCATATAACCAACCAAAATAGGTAGCTATTGTTAACCATACAAAAAATTGTTTCAAGGGCATGACCATTATCAGTCTGGACCAAATTATCCACATACTATGATATACAATAATTACAGTCACTATTACCACTATTGGTGGCCATTTTTGGTGGAACATAGGACCAAAATAAAAAGGTGTAACAATAAGAAGATACACTGACATATCTACAATGATGTCATCAATAAAAACCAAAAAATCAAGTAACCTAATTGTAGACACCTAAAAATGTTTTAGAAAATAAAGTATTTTTATTTTTTGAAAAACCCCTGATGACATCATCATTTATTAATTAATTAATTATTTAATTAATTAATTTATTTTTTTGTCATTAAATCTCTTTATCTAAATTAAAAATATTTAATTAAGAAATCCCTTCCAGAAATGTTTAAATCAAATTTAAACACCATTCCCCTATTTATTAATTATTTAATTAATAAATTGACCAAAAAACCTTAAACTAAATAAAAAAATTATTTTAATCCTAAACCTTGGAAATATCTTAGAGATCCTAAACTTCTTCTAGAAATTTCTAATCTCACTTTAATTTTAATTAAAGGGTGATTCCACCATTTCCTAAGCCTAATCCCAACTCAAAAATATTTATTAATTATTTAATTAATAAATTAACCAAAAAACCAAATTTATTTCCCAAAACCTTAGAAATATCCTAAAGATCCTAAACCTCTTCTAGAATCTTCTAATCCCTCTTTAATTTCAATTAAAAGTTGATTCCATCATTTCCTAACCCTAATCCCAACTCAAAAATATTTAATTAAGATTAAATATTAAATTCCTATGTTTATTAAAAATATTTTAATAAATATCCTCAAAACCTAAAACCTTTGAAATAAATAAACCTTTATGTATTTCCTAAATTCATATTTATCCTAGAAAGTCCTAGACTCTTCTAGAAAGTCTTCATCCTCATCCAAATCCTAGACTCTTCTAGAAAGTCTTCATCCTTATCCAAATCCTAGACTCTTTTAGAAAGTCTTCATCCTCATCCAAACTCTAGAATCTTCTAGAAGAAGTCAATCCTTATCTTTGACCCAAACTCAACCCCTAACCTTACCCCAAACCCTGACTCAACCTCCTAACCCAACCCTTTCCAAAAACCTATAAATACTCCTCATTTCTAAGAGCAAAGCACCAATTCACTTTCAATTAATAGCATTGATATCATGTTAAATTAGTTAGCTTTTATTCTCATGCATTGTTATCATGCTAATTTAGTTCTAGCTTTAGCATAATCAATCTTAATTGTTAGATTTTTTTGTTTTCTTCAAGCTTTTTAGCACATCATAGCTTAGCAATAATGGAATGAACTAGTTTCTTTCAAGATTTTCTTAGCATTTATGCATCATATCCATCATCCTTAGTATGCATTAGAAGCAAGCTCCAAGTGCTTAGCGAGCATATCCACATACTTCTAATTGAAGCAAATCAAACAGTGCTTTTTAGCACTTATTTTGGCAACAATTTTGAGGTGGCTTTGGTTTTGTTTTCATGTTGTAAGCTATTTTTAGTTCATGAACATGTTAGATTAGTCTAATGTTTGAATGTTTCATCCTTTCAAGACAGGTAACAGGTTCAAAATCCATAGTCTACATTCTAGCATGCCCAGTGGGACCCACTTCACGGGTTCTTTGCAAACATTTTGATGGGTTTTAGAGTGTTTTCAGATTTTTCAAGCTTATAGGTGGACGGAGCACTTTGAATTCTTCTTCCTCTTCTTGTCTTTATTCTTCTTCTATTCTGTCTACTTCTTCTTCTTCTTCTTCTTGCGGGATCTTGGCCAATTTTTTTCTCAAAAAAATCCATAAGGAAGCAAAATCATACACACCTTGTTTTAGTGCTTAAAATGAACCCCCAAATCATTCTTGAATGCGTTATGGACTAAAATTTGCAAAAATTATTCTAACAAACAAGAAAAATCAATCAAAACATTTGCATCCTTGCAACATCAAGGTTTTAGAAGCATTCATGCAAAAATTAGGAACACTTGAAAGCTTTTGGTACTTAAAAAGAATCTCAAATTTGCATCTTAAAATCTAAATGGGTTCCTAAAATCAGTCCTAAAAATTATGTTAAAAACTAACATCTTTTGTGGCAAATTCTTGAATGTTTTTCAAATTCACGCATCAAACTAAATCTAGGAACTTTGCCTTGGAGTCTAAAAATGGAGCAAACAAAATCTTGAATGAAACTAAAGGAATGAAGCTAAGTCCTAAAGAGTCATTGTCATTTTGAAAATCAAACACACTCTTGAATGCACTAAAAGAAACAAACATCTCTATTCCTTCCTTTTTTAGTTCAAGCAAACGCAAAATCAAATCTTGAATGACTTAAGGATCAAAACGAAGCTCTTTTCAAAGTTCCTAAAACAACACGCCAATCTCAATCTTGAATGCTCAAAGGAAAGAACTTGCAATCGCTCAAACATTTACTTTTTGGAGAAAGAAAAACTCAAAATATAAACACTTGTGTCTTCAAAAATTTTCAATCAAAATCACACTTAATTCAAATTGGAAAAGAACTCTTCATGGTGTAAATCCTTGTTAAAGTAAGCAACATAAAACACTTGAACTCAGACAAGTTCACTTGTTTTACTTTTAGCGAGGCCTGTCCAGGGGAGAAAAGTGCTTCCTCCTTGAAGAATGACCTTAGACCTATATCTTCCCCAATCAGTATATAAATAAAGCATTGAGAAAACTCTCGCTTATATCTCCTCAAGCTCAGGCGAGGCGTGTTGATGGTAGCCCGGGGTAGGTGAATAATCCCTACTATTTCGGCATGGTCAACTAGGCTCTTAAGTGAGTCACGTGTGTACAAACTGATTGGGGGGACTCCATGAAACAATTACAAACTTGATAAAATAGAGGCTACCCTATCCACATCCGAAGGTATCAAAATCCTTGTGCAAGGACCGATCCAAGGGGTTTACTAGATTACCTCAAGATTACTCACTATTTGTATCCCCTTCTAGGGGGTACCAAGCTATGGGCAAGGATTTTGATACTCAACTTCCTTAGGTAGATCTGTTTGAAGTGCTTGACAGTCAGAAACTCTATGAAAACACTTGCTGGAACATACACTTTTCAAAGCTTTTTCAGAATTAGAGTCAGTGGTCTTGTTTGTATCCCACAAGGTTGCTTTGTCCCTTATGAAGATTGCTTTTCTGAAAATCTTTGTTGAAATCTATCCTTTTCCATTGTAAAACATCAAACTAATCTATAAACTAGTTCAAGATACTCAAAAAAGCCATGTCAGTCCAAATCCTCCAAAAATCCAAAAAACATCCAAAACTTTCAAAATCTCAAATCATGGTCTTCCAGTCATATTCAATCCACTCTTGTCATCCTTTCCTCCTATCCTAGGTTAGCAAAGTCATCTTGGTCATCCCCCATCCCCTTGTCTGTCTTCCTCTAGAGTTAGTTTTCTTCCAAACTTGAGCCAAATCCAAACCTAAGTCTAATTCTGTCAGTCATCCCTATTTGAGTCTTAGTCTTCCAATCCATCTTCATCCTTCATCCTTATCCATCTCATTTTCCAGTCAACATGTCTCAAAACTATTATGATGTGTTTGGTTATTATGTATCTTCTCCTGCTCCATCCTATCCCAATGATGATAAAAGCCTTGTAGATCATGATAAATACTTTGAAAATCCTAGTAAGCTTGCCCCAAACATCTTTCAACATCCATTCATTCCTCCAAAATATCCTATCATGCCTTCATGCTTATCCACTAGCACTCCCTTTCATGTCCTTGGCAAGGCAAATTTATTATCTTATCCATCCACAACTTATCCCTATCTTAAACCTACACATCCTCCATATGCATCCTTCATACCTCCATCTCTTGCTATGGTCATATCCCAATCACCATCATCCCATAGAAACACTTCAGGTTACTTCCCTTATCTAAAAAATCCATCCACTCATCCTCCAAATCATTCTCAAATCGAAAATCCTAGTCTTCCCATTCTTTATCCAAACCCTCCATCTACTTATCCTTCAAAACCCTTTCAAAACCAAAAACCAAGTCTTCCAATCCTTTTTCCCAATCTACCATCCTATCTCAACCCACCATCCTCCATTCAAACCCATGTTTCCATAAATCCCTTCCCACAAAAAGAATGCACCCTTCAATCTGCTTCATATCCTGTACCTCAATCCATCATTCCTACCTCACCAAATAGTCCATCAAGTTCACAAGATTCCTCTAAACCTACCTATGTGAACTATCCAACCCCACCATCCTCTAGCTCCTTGTTTGCACCATCATCCCCTCAAGAAGGTTCCCCTTCATCCATCCCATCTTCATATGAGGACTATCCTATCTCTCCATCTCCTCCACATTCCAATCCTTCTTCACCACGAAAGTCTCCAAGGAGTTTCACAAGGAATCCAATAACAAATCCCACTCCTAAAATTGAAGAGCCAAGACATTTCAATCCTTCATGTGAAGCCATCATTAATGAGGCTCATCCATCACTCCCATCTATTATCAATCTTCCATACATCCCACTCATTGATCCTCTTCCATCTCCTAGCATCATTGAGTCCCTTCCATCTAAAGTCTCCATCCAATCCCCACCAACATCACCTCCTCCTAGCATCATCCAAATCATATCTGACGAGCCTTGTGAGTTCACCTCTCTTCCTTCGATCACATCTGTAGAATCTTCCATCCTTTCATCCTTACCATCTGAAGAGTTGTTCCTTCTTCCAGACATCACAACTACAAAATCTCCCATCCTTCCATCCACCCCCTCTGAAGAGTCCATCCATACATCCCCCATCACTCTATCCACACAAATCCTACCATGTCAAGGTCTTGTCCAAAAGCATGTTGAAATACTCACATAAGAAAATCAAGATCCAATCCCTTCACTTCCCCCATCACATGTTCTATTGCTTCCATCACCCCCAATCCAAAATCCTACAATCCCAATTCCTCCAATCCAAGATCCTTTCATCCTAGTTCCTCCAACTAAAGATCCATTACTATCCCCCAATCCCAATCAAAATGCCACCATCCTATCCTCTCCTCTTGAGGATCTTCCAATCCAAACTATCCCACTTCCATCACTCTATCCACTTGGACCACTTACATTTGTCAAAGGCAATCCGCTTGAAGTAGAAGAAATCGGTTTCATATCTTCCATCAGGGAACCAGAAACTAGATGTTTATCATATTCCCCAAGTCATAAATATCCTTGTTTGGATAAAATGCTCAACAAATGGAATCATCAAGGCAAGGGCCTAGGCACTCATGAACAAGAAAATCTAGAGCCCATTCAGGATAAGAAACATCCAAAAACATGTGGAATTGGTCACACATCTAACAAAGACACTTCCTCCAGAAATGTTGGTACAACTAAAGCTAAATTCAAGCATCCTTCCAAACCCACCATCACATCTTCCAAAACATACAATGCCATTCCTCCTCCTCCATCGTTACAATCAAGGATAATCTATCACATTCCGCCTTCATCCACCAAATCCATTTTGGGTCGCTATGTCCCAAAGTCTTCCAGTGCATATCCAACACATACCAAATCCATTTTGGGACCTTACATCCCAAAATATTATCCCCCATCTTATCCTACTCAGTCCTTCATCCAAAACCCATGCATCCCTAGTTAGGATCAACAAAGGCACATTTCCACATATCCTATCTACCAATATCCTTCCATCTCTCCATCTATATTTCCTCCATCCCACACATCTCCTCATATTCACTCCAATTCTCCCCACAATTTGGATGCCATATCAAATATGAATAAAGGGAAATATCCACAAAGATCTAAGGATTGCCATGTCCAGTCTCAATGGCATGCTCAAGAAAAGAAAAATCCAATCAAGCAATCTAAAGCATCCCTATGGCCACAAAGGCTCAGAAAAGCAATAGCTAAATCCAATGCATCTAAATGGTCACAAATGCCCAGCAAAGAAAAAGAAAAATCTGATGCATACCAATGGCCACAAACGCCCACCAAAGCTAAAACAAAAATGATGTGGATCCCAAAACAAAAAGATGTAATGCATCTAAAAGAAACATCTATGATGGCATCCAAAGTTTCTTATCCCCCATCTACTCATTCTTCTTCTCCATCTCCTCAATCTTTTTTGGGTCTCAAAGATCTAAAATCTCCTAGCATAAATCCTCCATCTTATCTACCTATATCTTCCAAAACCCATCCAGTTCATCCATCTTCCTCACAACATGTGCCAATGTTGGTCCTGACAACATTCCCCTATCATGATCACTTTCCATCCTTCCATCCAAACACTTTCTACCACCATATCTCCCATCTACCCTATCCAATCCATGCCTTTGCATAATCCATCCATCCCAACAAAGTTGTACCAACATCTGGAAAAATTAGAAGGTCAGCATCAAATTAGAAGGTAGTACCAAATCAGAGAATCAACAATAGGTCAGAAATTAATCAGAATATCATTGAAAGATCAACAGAAAGTCGACAGAAAATCAGAAAAATCCATAGAAATTGGAAAAACCAGAGAAAGATATCAAAAAAAAAAAGAAAAAGAGAAAAGCATTCGTCCTATGGTAAAAACTTGGCAATTGAAGCACCTTGGACAAGTACCATGATGAAAACCTGGCAAATAGGCATCATGCGTAGACTCCCCCCCAATTCCTTTTTGCAGTTAGGGGCCATTCCCTTCTTCCATCTTATCTAGCATCTCCTCCATCCCATTAGTCTCTCACCTCCTTCATCCTCCTTTGGATCTTGATGACAAAACAAAGACTACCAAGTATATATGCTTTTGGGCACCTTCTTGGCATCCATCACACCTTTCAGCTACATATCCTCTATCCAATCCATTCATCCTAGCTTCCATCTACCTTCCTCATCCTCTTGTCAACATATCTTCCATCCAAGCATACCCCATGTCTCTAAAAATACATGAACTATCCTAAACAGGGGGCATCTTATTCCTTGGTAACATATTACTTGGAGACTATCTTTCATCCAAAATCTTCCATCTCCCAAATCCTCAAGAAAATCTTCCATCCAATCTCCCCAAGCATTCCTCTTTCCAAATCCTCAAGAAAATCCACCATCCAATCTCCCCAAGCATTCCTCTTTCCAAATCCTCAAGAAAATCCACCATCCAATCTCCCCAAATCTTCCTCTATCCAATCCTTAAGCATTCTTCCATCCAAATCTCCTAGCAGTTCCATCATCCTCATCCTAAGCATTTCCTCCATCTTTCCATCACATGGTATCTTCCCTTGTCATTAATATCTAGCTATAGGCTAACGTCATTGCAATCCAATGTCATTCATCCCTATCCAAACATTCCTAGCAGCCTTCTGGCAATCTTCCAATCCTCTCCACATCCTTTAGCTATCCAAAATCCAATATCCAAAATCAAGCCAATCCATCCCATCACATCCTTATTCTTGTTTCTATTCTTGTAGTAAGCCTTGATTTCAATCCAATCATCATCATTGGGATACGTCCTTCCCATATCCATGTCATTTTAGGACACACCATCCACCATCAGTCCATCTTGGCTTTCTAGCCCAACTGGGGCATCATCTTGCATATCTTTGAAGCTTTAGCTTCATCCCCAGGTTCTTTGTACATCCTAATCCTGAGCTTCTGTACATAGCCATTGTAAATATCCTTGTTTCTTGTTGTACATATCCTCATCAGTCCTACAGTAGCTTTTGATCAGATAACATTATCCTATCTAACCTTGTACTCTGGAAACATCAATTGTCAACTATTCTTGATCACAGTGATTATTCTTTGACTTCATCATTTTCCAGAAAACAACAACACTCATTCTCTCATCAATCAATGGGTCCTTGAGGATGTATCCTTCCTCCTGTCAGACCTAATCTTCCACCAATCACACCCGGTCTGTGTCGATGCATCCTTCCACACATTCAGACCAATCTTCCCACCATCAATCAATCAGTCAAATAAAATCTCTCTCCTTGGCAAAGGATGTCTTTTTGGAGTTCTCATTTTGGTCTTGGACTTTTTTCCTTTGGATCTTGTTAATCTTTTATGGCTTCTTGTTGTTCTCTACTCAAAGTCACCATGATCTTTTATATCATGGTGTGCTATGAATGCGAACAGTCTAGGGCACGGTCTTTTGATCTTTTGATTCTGCCTGTGAGTCAGTCGAATGTGACCCTTTCACAGTTCACATGTGATCTTCTGGATTACATGGTGCACTTGAGAAATGTTGTTTTCTTGTGGTTTCTCTAGCATCATTTCTACCATGCCTCCTTTTCAGGATCATTTGTGATGTTGGGGCAACCCTACATGTCTTTGTAGCGTCAGTCCTATGCAACACTGATGACAAGGCCTCATGATCCTAGTATTCTTGGTAGGTCTCTAGCATTGCTATATTAAACTAGGTTGTGCTCTCCACATTTACACTTGGGGCTCCCAAAATCTCCTACATTCTGCATCATATAGATTAATCTTGCATCTTTTCATCTAGCTACATTTTGCATTTTGCATTCCATCTCATCTTGCATTCACCCATCTTTGCTCTTAGAAGCTTGGTTATTTATCCTCCCTTCTTTTTTTCTTTCTCTTTGTTTCATTTCAAGAAAGTTCCACAACGTTTACTCCTTGCGTTATTTTCTTGAGGGGGTACAACCCCTTATTCCTCCAAATTCTAGCTTGGGGCATCTTATTTTCTTATCTTTGATGCCATGCCACTTGGGGCATCGCATCAAAGAGGGGCAAAATGTAGACACCTAAAAATCCTTTGAAAATAAATTATTTTTATTTTCTGAAAAACCCCTGATGACATCATCATTAATTAATTAATTAATTTATTTTTATGTCATTAAATCCCTTTATCTTAATTAAAAATATTTAATTAAGAAATCCCTTCCAAAAATGTTTAAATCAAATTTAAACACCATTCCCCTATTTATTAATTATTTAATTAATAAATTGACCAAAAATCCTTAAAATAAATAAAAAATTTATTTTAGTCCTAAACCTTGGAAATATCTTAGAGATCCTAAACCTCTTCTAGAAATATCTAATCTCGCTTTAATTTTAATTAAAGGGTGATTCCACCATTTCCTAAGCCTAATCTCAACTCAAAAACATTTATTAATTATTTAATTAATAAATTGACCAAAAAATCAAAAAATAAATATTTTATTTATTTTTCCCAAAACTTTAGAAATATCCTAAAGATCCTAAACCTCTTCTAGAATCTTCTAATCCCTCTTAAATTTTGATTAAAGGTTGATTCCATCATTTCCTAACCCTAATCCCAACTCAAAAATATTTAATTAAGATTAAATATTAAATCCTCATGTTTATTAAAAATATTTTAATAAATATCCTCAAAACCTAAAACCTTTGAAATAAATAAACCTTTATTTATTTCCTAAATTCCTATTTATCCTAGAAAGTCCTAGACTCTTCTAAAAAAGTCCTCATCCAAGTCCTCATCCTCATCCAAGTCCTAGACTTTTCTAGAAAGTCTTCATCCTCATCCAAATCCTAGACTCTTTTAGAAAGTTTTCATCCTCATCCAAACCCTAGACTCTTCTAGAAGAAGTCAATCCTTATCTTTGACCCAAACTCAACCCCTAACCTTACCCCAAACCCTGACTCAACCTCCTAACCCAACCCTTTCCAAAAACCTATAAATACTCCTCATTTCTAAGAGCAAAGCACCAATTCACTTTCAATTAATAGCATTGATATCATGTTAAATTAGTTAGCTTTTATTCTCATGCATTGTTATCATGCTAATTTAGTTCTAGCTTTAGCATAATCAATCCTAATTGTTAGATTTCTTTGTTTTCTTCAAGCTTTTTAGCACATCATAGCTAAGCAATAATGGAATGAACTAGTTTCTTTCAAGATTTTCTTAGAATTTATGCATCATATCGATCATCCTTAGTATGCATTAGAAGCAAGCTCCAAGTGCTTAGAGAGCACATCCATATACCTCTAATTGAAGCAAATCAAATAGTGCTTTTTAGCACTTGTTTTGGCAACAATTTTGAGGTGGCTTTGGTTTTGTTTTCATGTCTTAAGATGTTTTTAATTAATGAACATGTTAGATTAGTCTAATGTTTGAATATTTCAGCCTTTCAAGATAGGTAATAGGTTCAAAATCCATAGTCTACATTCTCTAGACCTATTAGATGAAAAGAGACAACAAGCATATGATCACCTGGTTGCATACCAGAATCGACTCAAAAGGAGCTATAACAAGAAGGTCCATCCTAGATAGTTCCAGGTCGGTGACATGGTCCTCAAAGAAAATTAGAAGGTCCAAGAAAATCAAGAAAAGAAAGGCAAGTTTAAGCCTACTTGGCTGGGCCCCTATGTTGTCACATCATGCTTTGGCTCCGGAGCCTATCAACTATCTACACCAAAAGGTGAGCCTTTGAATGATCCAATCAACATCATACATCTGAAGAGGTTCTATGTCTGAACCAGATCTTACATATTCAAAAAATCCATAAAAATTGAAAAAAGCAGAAAAATACAAAAAAATAAAAAAAGCACAAAAGAAAAGAAAATAATCATCCAATGGTGAAAACTTGGCAATTGAAGCACATTGGACAAGTATGTTGGTGAAAACCTGGCAAACAGGCACCATACATAGTGGACCAAGTCATTATCTATCAAACTCCCATCCCCCCATCCCAACATCTCAGTCCTTTTTTTACCATCCCCATCCCCATCCACCATCCCCCAACATTCCTCTTTCTTTATAATCCTCAAGCAAATCCACCATCCCGCCTACACATATCTTGTACCATATGTTGTACTATATCCTATATAGCGCAATCCTTCTTATACCATATCCTATATAGCGAGATCTTCCTATCCCAAATCCTGACCTTCTGTACATATCAGTTGCATATCTTTTTCCATCCATTGTACATATTGTCCCTTTTTGTTGTACATAGTCCTTGTCAATCCCGAAGTAGCATTTGATCAGAACTCTTGTCCTACCCAGCTTCATACTTCAGCAACATCAATTGTCAACTATTCTTGATCACAGTGATTATTCTTTGACTTCATCATTTGCCAGCCAACAATAATTCTCTCATCAATCAGCAGGTCCTTGAGGATGTATCCTTCCTCCTGTCAGACCTAATCTTCCACCAATCACACTAGGTCCGTGTTGATGTATCCTTCCACACGTTCAAACCAATCTTCCCACCATTAGTCAATCAGTCACATCAAATCTCTCTCCTTGGCAAAGGATGTCTTTTTTGGAGTTATCATTTTGGTCTTGAATTTTGTCATTTGGATCTTGTTAATCTTTTATGGCTTCTCGTTGTTCTCTACTCAAAGTCACCATGATCCTTTATATCATGGTGTGCTGCGACTGAGGACAATCTGGGGCAAGGTTTTTTGATATTTTGATTATGCCTGAGTCAGTCAGATGTGACCCTTGCACATTTCACTTGTGATCTTCTAGGTTACATGGTGCACTTGGGAAATGTCATTTGCTTATGGTTTCTCCAGCATCGTTTCTACCATGCCTCCTTTTCAGGATCATGTGTGATGTTGGGGCAACCCTACATGTCTTTTTAGCATCAGTCCTATGCAACACTGGTGACAAGGCCTCGTGATCCCATTATCCTTGGTAGGTCTCTAGCATTGCTATATTAAACTAGGTCGTGCTCTCCACATTTGCACTTGGAGCTCCCAAAATCCCCTGCATTATGCATCATATAGATTAATCTTGCATCTTTTCATCTAGCTACATTCTACATTTTTCATTCCATCTCATCTTGCATTCACCCATCTTTTCTCTTGGAAGCTTGGTTATTTATCCTCCCTTCTTCCTTTCTTCTTTCTCTCTATTTCCTTTCGAGAAAATTCCACAACGTTTACTCCTTGCGTTATTTTCTTGAGGGGACACAACCCCTTATTCCTCCAAATTCTAGCTTGGGGCATCTTATTTTCTTGTCTTTGACGTTATGCCACTTGCGGCATCACATCAAAGAGGGGCAAAATGTAAACACCTAAAAATCCATTAGAAAATAAAATATTTTTATTTTCTGAAAAACCCCTGATGACATCATCATTTATTAATTTATTTTTATTTAATTAATTTATTTTTTTGTCATTAAATCTCTTTATCTTAATTAAAAATATTTAATTAAGAAATCTCTTCCAGAAATGTTTAAATCAAATTTAAACACCAAACCCCTATTTATTAATTATTTAATTAATAAATTGACTAAAAAACCTTAAAATAAATAAAAAATTTATTTTAATCCTAAACCTTGGAAATATCTTAGAGATCCTAAACCTCTTCTAGAAATTTATAATCTCACTTTAATTTTAATTAAAGGGTGATTCCACCATTTCCTAAGCCTAATCCCAACTCAAAAACATTTATTAATTATTTAATTAATAAATTGACCAAAAAACTAAAAATTAAATATTTTATTTATTTTTTTCTCAAAACCTTAGAAATATCCTAAAGATCCTAAACCTCTTCTAGAATCTTGTAATCCCTCTTTAATTTTGATTAAAGGTTGATTCCATCATTCCCTAACCCTAATCCCAACTCAAAAATATTTAATTAAGATTAAATATTAAATCCTCATGTTTATTAAAAACATTTTAATAAATATCCTCAAAACCTAAAACCTTTTGAAATAAATAAACTTTTATCTATTTCCTAAATTCTTAGAAACTCCTAGACTCTTCTAGAAAGTCTTCATCCTCATCCAAAAGCCTAGACTCTTCTAGAAGAAGTCAATCCTTATCTTTGACCCAAACTCAACCCCTAACTTTACCCCAAACCCTAACTCAACCTCCTAACCCAACCCTTTCCAAAATCCTATAAATACTCCTCATTTCTAAGAGCAAAATATCAATTCACTTTCAATTCCAATATTGTTATAATGCTAGAATAGTGCTAAAATCATTCAAAACTTTCATAGTAATTAGTAATTTCATCATTTTTCAAGTATTTTTAGCTCACATCTTAGCATAGAACTGATGGATTAACTTAGTTTAACTTTTGTTTATGCATCATTCTCACATCTATTTTGGGTTCTAAAATCTATTTAATCATATTAGTTTGCATAAATCTTGAGTTCTTGAAGCCTTAGGGGCAATTTTGGGTGTTCTAACCAATATTGTGTCATATATGGGGTTTTCATGAATCTCAATCCCTTCAAATCTGCAATAGGAACATGCTCCAGGTGTTTTGATAGCATACCCACATTCCTTTTATTTGAGCAAATCAAACAGTGCATGGGCGCATCTGTTTTAGCTTAATCTAAATGACTTTGTGAATTACTGTTTGTTTTTGTTAGGTATATACTATTTAGGCTAATGTTTGACATGTCTACGCCTTTCAAAATAGATTAGGTTCGCATCGATCACACTAATAATGTCCCCCCTTTTCATTGATGGAAAACTAAAATATTCTCAAAATCCAAAACTACCACAACAAAAATTAAAATTACAAAAACTCCCAAAAACCTAAAACTTGCAAAAGTCTCGACAAAGTCTAAATTCTTCAAAAAATCCCACTAAGAGGAATGTCTTGATTCTATCTTCTTATTCTTTTTTTTAAACCTTTTTCAAAAAAATATTGTAGATATATTTTTTTTATATCTTATATCCTTACACTACTCCCCGTTTTGACATCAATGAAAACTGGGTCATAAAACTACAAAAATCTAAATCAAAGTAACTTGCAAAGTTAGCCATTGTTGGTCTTGATAGATTCAAGGTCTAGCTTCAACCTACAAAGATCATAAATATATTTATATTTTTTTTCCAATCACTGATAGCCTAAGTGAGAAGGTAGATGTGGAAACAATTGGTATCAATCAAATTCTTTGCATATTCAGTAGATTCTGATTCATACGAGGTGAATTTTTGTGATGAAAGAATGGTATAACTAGAGAGGATATACATGAAGTACACATGTACTAAATACTTCCCAAGGGAACAATAATGTTCTCTCTATTGCTATAGAGTAAATAATTTCTTTTACAACCACTCCAAAGATGTTCTACCTCTGTCGTCAAGATATTCAAATAACTTGTAGATTTATGTGCATTCTAGATTAAAAAAAAAAAGATCAATGGTGTCTATTTCTTTCTTGATCTTTTTGGTGGGCTCAGGATATCGCAAGGTATACTTAAATAGTACATTTCCATCCATAATTAATTCTTTCCCATCTTGAATAAGTGACTATAAATCTAAGAAGACTTTGTTATACCTATCCTTGAGATGCAATTGTATCATGTGCTTGGTCTCTTCTTATTTCATTTGGATCTTATTTTTGATAGATTTTGTGAACTCTTTAACTATATTTACAAGTGTTTTACATTTATCCTTTACCTTACATGGTGAATCAACTTTCCATTTATCCTTATGATTGACCTAATTGAAGCTTATGTCTTGGGTTAACCTTATTTAAATTTACATACAATTTGGAAGTGGTGACTGGATGTATCAACAACTATAGAGGAATGGAATTTATCAAAAATTTACATGAACTAGTGTCAATGTCCTCTTTTCAGTCAATCACTTCAAAATATAGTTCTTTCTTCTCTGAACTAATCTTTTTGATGGTGTATGTGGTAACTAACTCAAATATAGTTTGATCTTTTCTCTCTTCTTCTATTTTCCTTTCTTCATCTTCCTTTCTAGCCTCCTGAACTTCATTTTCCTTTTCCTTTTTATCTATTAGTTATCCTTTCTCATTGGTTTGAGATTTTTATTCTAATTTCACAATATCAATGCACTCTTCCAATTTCTCAATCCTTATTTTTTCATTACACTCTGTTATTTTGTATGTTTCTTCTCCTTTTCCATCAACTAATTTCTTTTTATTTTGAACTCCTTCATTAATCATAGAAGCACCTAATAGTGTGATAATTTTCATAGAGGAGCTATATAGGTCTATATCTAGAGGATTCTGATCCAAATTATAGATATTATCATCATTGAATTCAAAAATAATAGTTTCTTCTCTTGGTGAACTATGGGATGTGGAAAGACCTATTGTGTTATTACATGAAAGAATATTTAGTTGGCCAGCCAAGGTGGTCAACACAGTAATCAGATATTATTTTAATTGAACTACTTCTAATTTATTTTTCATGCGAATTTATTTTATTTTTCTTGTTCTACCAATGATACTTTTTTCAACTGAATAAAATGATATTTGATATTTTTTTCCTACTACTACACATCATCCAAAAATTCTTGGAAAATATCATCATCTAATTTTTTTTACTCTCAACTAATTTTGTGTAATTAATTCCAAAAATATTTAAGAACTTATTTCTTACAATAATCAATATCTACATATAGCCTAGCTCAATAGTATACAAAACATTCAATAATAGTTACTTTTTCATCACAGGGGGGGGGCGGGGAGACCCCATAAAACTTGCCTATTTATTTTCTATCACTATCAATTAGAACATCAAATACTATTTATGTTTTAAGAGGATTTGAACTAAGGTGTATCTCTTTTTCTTTCTCTCTCTTGTCTTTCTTCACCTTGATACTAAACTTCTATTTGTCTGGATCACTAGAAAACTTTGTCATATCATCAAATCTTCAGATTCATTTCTAGAATCCACAAGAATAGGATCAACTTGGGTACTCTTTCTGTGCTACTTAGTAGTAACCAGAGTGGATACAAACTCCTTCCTTTTCCTAATAGGACTCTCCTCAATATTCATTACTAGAGTAGAGGACAATGTGGTACCATGAGGATTCTTGGTAGAGTTGTGTGTGATTCTCTTCATAATAAAATCTTTCTCCTCTTCAAAAATACTAGAATAATCTATATCCTCCTTAAACATTTTACCCACATCCTTCTAAACATCTATGGCCACTTTTTTTAGTTGTGAATCTCCTATTATTTTTCTTGATTTGTGTTGAACTTCTCCTTAGATGTATTAATAGGACTTTCAAGGAGAATCTTTGTATAATTTCTGAGAAACACTCCAGTTAATTCATACCCAAATGCCAATACCAACAATTTTCTTGATTTCTCTACTTGCATGATACAATGATCAATTGTCATGATGAAGGTGATATCATCTCAGTATTTTTAATCATAGATTTAGGGATTCTATATTAGTTGTGTATCTTTTTCTATAAAATAGAAAATAATTCAATAAACAATACATCTATGTCAATTTTATTGGATTTTATTCTTAACCTCGTGTCAATCCGATGAGCTATAGGTGAATCCTTGGACTATAGAACTCATCCTTATCCTAGAAGGAAGTTGGGAAAGTAGAGAAGATATATAGAAAAAGTCTAATAATGGAACACAACATTTTAATTTCTAATTTAATCAATTTCATATTCTCAATGAATTGATCCTTAATAAGTGTACATAAGTCATAAACAGTAATATTTACCATCACATACACCACAAAGGCTATTGTAGCAAAAATGGAGTTCTCTTGATTAGTGTAATAGAATTTTTTGTTGATAACCTAAGCTACATTTTTAATGATTGTTTATGGTATTGGGTTCACTTCCAGTGATCTGCCATCAGAAACTTCCTTATTTTAGTGCATTGACCTCTTCAATTTTAATATATTTACTCTTTGGGGCCATAAAAATATCATTTAGTCTAGTTACCTTTTTCATAATTTCCTTTGTCAACAAGTGGAAATCATCTAGCTATAGGAAGGTTTCATAAAAACAACTCTCTGCCATCCTTAACCATTTATCATCACCAAAAAAATTGAGGAAATAATTTAACACACAATATTATATTAACCAAAACATAATACTCTAGTTTCAAATTTCCATCTTTGGTTGCCAATTCCTTGTGCCACAACTCATATAACATGAAATGATCAAATTCATCAAGGTTACATTTAAAATGAATTCCAACATCTTCTATTGGAATCACTCTATTAGAGATTCATGATAATGAACCCATCATATCATTCTTCTGAGATATATTAGGACATGACTTAAATTTAGAGTGAGGCTTAAAGGAAGCATCTGCCAACATGAGAGTAAATTGACTAGCCATTGTACAAAAGAAATTGATATATTACTATGAAAAATACCTCAAAATCATAGAGAAAACCTTGGCACACTCTTAGTAGCCCTAGCTACACTTCCTTCCACCTTATCACTTAGAATTATTTTCACAATCTAAGAGAAATGACATGTAAGCATTGTATTTAAGATGTAACCTCGAGATCATATTACTTTAATTAGATTAATTACATTGTGTACCCACTATGACTTCTTTTACTGAAATGAATATTCATTTATCATTTCAATCCACCAAAAGCTCCTGATGGAGTAGATTTGTTATGATCACATTATTCAGGGTGAGAGACAAATACAAAATAATTTCTCCTCATGCCTGATATCCATGAGGCATCTAGTTATCAGAACACGTCTCTTTACCAGAGTTGGAGCTACCATCATCCTTCCTTATCCATATCTTCCTCATTTCTCTCTAACTTCCTCTTTTTTAATCCTCTTTGTTGGTTAAGTACCTTTCTATATGACCAACTTTGTTTCATTTGAAGCATTAGTTACCCTGCTTCTTCTATCTTGACCTACACTGGTTAGCTTTATACCCATATGCATAACATGTATACGAATAACCAGTCAACTTATTTCTATGATTATTAGGTTTCCTACATTGCATTTTCTTATGACCATAAATATTGCAATTTAAACATCTACTTTTAAAATATTGATCATTTTGATTAAACGTACATCGACAATTTAGTTCTCTATATCCCGATTTGTTTAAATTGAAGCAATGACCATTAAAAGATTAGGATTTCATACCTACCTAGGGTTTTACCAAAGCCTTACCTTTATCGATATGTTCAAGTGCAATCTTGACTTCACTTAGTAACACTAATTTATCCTTTTATTTGATTGTGTTGTTAGAGCATTAATTGGTTTCACATCCAAATCCTTTATTATCTATTAGAGGTCTCTAAATGTCCAATATCTCATATAAATTCTCTGAACTAGATTTGACCTTCTCTTCACTCTTCTTTGTTTCTTCTTGATTTGATTTGAGAGACATGATTTCTTGTTCTATCCAATTGCATTCATTGGATTTTATCCTAATAACGTTATTTAAAATATTCTTAGTCTTTTTTTCTTCTTCTCTTTTGTCTCTTAGGTCACTGATGATTTCATTTTCTAACTTGATCCCATGGCTTAATTCTTTATGCCTAGCCTTGAATTTTTGAATTTTCTCTTTCAATTTTAAGATACAAACATTTTCCATATGAAGATTTTTTTATAATACTTTGTTCTCATCTTCAATCAATTCCTGATTGTAATAAACCCATCTCATGAACTCATTCTCATCTATGGTGTATGTTGATGAAAAGTATTCAACCTCTTGGATCTCCTTTGAGTGGTTAGACTCTTCCAAAGGAACTAGCACTGATACCAATTGTTGAACATCTAGTATACTAAGAGGGGAGGGGTGAATTAGCATGACCTTAAAAAATGTAAAAAATTTAAGTTTCTAACCACATAATATATTTTAATCTTGCCATAAATAAAATAACTGAAAGAAAATAACACAACACCTAACACTAGATTTTTGTCATTGAAACCCAAGATGGGAAAAACCACGAAGAGGGTTAAATATCAAGTATTAAGTAACCGGTTAATTAATACATAGGGTGGTTCACTAATTATGTGGCTCACTATTGGTTGGGCTCACTGTCCTTCCTAGGAACAAAATTAGCAATAATAGTTGATTATAAAAAATTGAACTGATAGATATTCATCTACAACTGCACTGAGCTCAGTTCTTAGTAAGTTACAAATCTTCCACTTTACTGATATA